>CM060931.1:389870802-391070802 GCA_030765085.1 Allium cepa
ATCTAATGATAAAATGATTTCCATTTGAAATATGTATATGTTTATATATATTAGAAGTGGAAAATTGTATTGATTCGAATTTAATAAGTATTTGCAAACTTTAATAAATATATAATTTGAAATTTGAAATTTTAATTTGACTTAATGCTTTTGAAAATGATATTTGAGATTTAAAATTTTAATGACAAAGTTAATTTCTTATTTATTATAAACATATATATTAAACCTGAGTTTTAGTTAAGATTTAAATTTAAAGGTTCAATTGTTTTAATAATCTTTTCTTTTAAAAATTTTAACATAAGTCAAGCTTAATTTAAAATTTTTACATAAATAATTAATATAAGTTTCTCAAATTTATAAACATATGATAGAATTAAATTGAATAAAATAAAAGTTATTTATAAATGACCACATGAATTTGATTTTGAATATTTATTAAAATCTAGGTCTTATTTATGTAAGATAAAAACATTTTATAATCTTGTGAATATTATATAATTACTTACATATATAACTTAAATAAGTTTTAAAAAAGAAAATAACATTTAAAACATTAATAAAACATTAGAAAATAACATTTGTAAATATTAATTGAACATTAAACACTTGTAAACTTTTTAATATGTGTTAAAGACAAATGTAAGTCATTGTACTTATGTGTAAGCAAACTAAGGTATTAAAGAGACACATGTCATTCTCTTTAATAATTAAATTTAAAAATTAAATTATAAATAATAAGAAGAAGAAATTACTTTTAAACTTTCTGCTAAAATTCTTTCTTCTCTTCAAAAAAATGAATACAAATGCAAATCAAAAATAAGGAAATGGAAAATCTAAAACAAAGAAGAAAACTATAAATCTGTAAAATCTGGATAATTCAAATCAATGCAAGATTTCAAATACAATCAAGCAAAACTGGAAAACTCAACATGCAAAATTAGATTCAGCATCAACTGCAGCAGATTTTAATTCAACATGCAGAAATTTCAAAAGCCTGGAACATTTCTAATCTTCTGCAATAAAAGGTGAGTAAATAAAATCATTTAAAAACAGTTTTAAACATTGGACTCAATTTGTTCTTATGATTGATTAACATGATGTTATCTGAAATTACTTGAGTTATACTGAATGCATATTTGATTGATGAATTTTGAAATACCTATGTTGTTAGAATTTAGGCTCTGTGTAAAATAATAGTTTCCATTTTCATAATAAAATTCAATAACTAGTTTTTGAATTCGAAATTGACTTTGAATTGTAAATGGTAGTTGTTTGTAATCAAGTAATCTATCAGTTAAAAATAGTTATAGGATTTTGAAGTGAATAAATGGTTCTAAATTTTTTAATATACAGCAAGATTTAAATTTGGTCAAAAATTTATCAAAACAAATTTAAGTTTTGATTACATAATTTAATTCGTGATGTTAAATTACGAATTTTAATAATTAAATCACAATTTTTAGGATATTATTTAGTGTGAATTTGGAATTTGATTGATTTGGGCATATTGGTCAATTCGCGGCGAACTGCGGCGAGATTAGCGGCGCGGTTGAGCATGAAGATCATGGTGAAGTCAGAGATCATGGGAAAATTGATTTGAGATTTAATAATGTTCGAGATGATCGTAAATCGAAGGTGTAGGGTTTTGCATCCTGTATTTGTCGACATTTTTCAGGTGGATTTCGCGGCATTAAAATGCCACCGGAGGCGATTGCGCGTGGTGCTGTGGGTTCGAGGCGACGTGAGGGAGCTACAACTAAGGTGACGAGGATTCTCGAAGCTATGGTTGCCGTGGGGGGTTGGTTTTCTGGTGTTGGTGGTTTCGAGCAGTTGGATTTGAGAGTCAAAATTTGATTCTCGGTCGTACTTAGTTTTCTGGGTTGTGCACTGTGTCGTAGGGGTCGAGTATGACTTGGTGGAGGCCGGCATGGAGTTCACCGTCGACCGGCGGTGATGTGCACATTAACGTGAACAGTTTCGTGCTTCTGTAGTGGGTTTTGGAAGAGATGAGGGGAGCTCGAAGCATGCATCAGGAATACGATGTTCTGGCTCGAAGCAGGTTTTGGGTTTGGGAATACTCGGGGTTTTGGTTGATTTTCTCGAGATCGACTCGGGTATTAGTTGAGCCTGGATCGGGTTTTAGTAATTGAGTAGGATTTGTTTGTACAATAATGTTTTTAAAAGTTGAAACAAAGAAACTTTGATATTTGTAACTGGTTCAAGTTAAAGCAAGTTTAACAAGTTTTTATTTATAAAAAAATATAAAATAAAATAATTTGTTTCAAGTTAAAGTTTTGAACAAGTTTATGTATATTAAATTATGAAAGTTTTAAAATAAAATAAGAGGATTTTGAAATAAATTTGTATTAAATTTTACTAAATAACTTTGGAAAAATTTAAAGTTTTATGAAGTTTAATTTGAATATTTAAATTGTTTTAATTATAATTGACTTTTAAAATATTTTATTTCAAACAAGGTTTAATGATTAAAGTTTAGAAATCAATTATAATTTAAGAAATTAAAAGTTTTGATTAATTGAAGATAAATAAATTTGTGAAAATAATTAAGATAATTCAATTTTTATCAATAATTAAAGTGTTTTGGTTAATATGATTAAATCAAGATAATGGTTTTCTTAATTAAGAATCTTTATAATATAAGAAATTAAGGAATCATTTAATTTAAATTTAAGTGATTAATTAAATAATTAATTAACAAATTAATTAGTGATTAATTAAAGATAATCACTTTGGAGTTAATTAAGTGTAATTACTTGGTAAAGTAATTAAGTGATTAATTACTGTATGTAATTAAGTAAAGGATAATTACTTTATGAAAGTAATTAAGTGATTGTGATTAAGGATTAATCACTTGTGCTATTAATTAAAGAATTAATTAATATTGTTAATTAAAGGTTTAAATTATTTAATTAATGGTTAATTAATAAAAGAATTATGAGTAATTAATTAAGTGATTAATTACGTGATAACGTAACTAGTTAAAAAGAAATTTAGTTAATGAAGTAATCATTAATTAATGGAAATAATTAATTAATTGCTAATTAATAATTAAAGGATAATTAATTTATAATTAAGTTTTAATTACTAATGTAATTAAAAAGTAATTAATCAAATATGATTAATTAAAGGTAATTAATCAAATGTGATTAATTAAAAGTAATTAATCAAGTTTGATTAATTAAAGGTAATTAATCAAGAGTAATTAATCAAGTATGATTAAATTTATGAGGTAATTAATCAGGTATGGTTAATTTTAAAGGGATAATTAAGAAATAATTATCAGATAATTAAATAATAATTAATCAAAGGATGATTAATTTAAAGAGTAATTAATAGATAATTACTTGTATAATTAAAAAGTAATTAATCAGGATGATTAAATAAATTTGTAATTGTGGAATAATCACTTAAGGTAATTGAGGGATAATTAATCAAGGAAGATTGATTGAAATGGATAATTAAGTGATGATTAGTTAATTAAATTGGAATTAATTAATACTAAGTAAGTTGGATTAATAATAATCCCGGTGATTAAGTAAGAATTAATTTAATTAAGGATCAATTAAATTAATTAAGTTTGGATCAAACTTGTTATGGATGGTTAATGATTGGATGATTAATATCATTGGATGAGTTAATGATATTAGATGGTATTGGATGTCACTGATTGATATGTGATGATATGAACGTGATATATTTGAGATGTGATATATATGCTGCTTTATGATATGTATGGATGAATGTGATAATAGTGAATTATCTATCTGTGTAATGTGAATCATCCATTTATGTTAAGTGATATTTTTGAATATCTACTGTTTAAACCCTTAAGTACAACTTGGACATTAAAATGGCATTTGGATTCGATGAGACCAGGATCGGGTTTCCATATTTGGATATCCGAAAACCACATCGACCCAAAATAAACGTTAGGTCGTGAACCTAAGTGGAGTGTAAGTGAAGACTCGAGGTGTAAGAACTATACGTCAGTATAACCCTTGGGGTGATTCCGTGATGAATTTTACGGAAATAGTGCTTACAGGTTCGAGATTGTGATTCAGAGTTCATGGGCTATGGTCATTGACTCTGAGGGAGATTCCAAAATGAGTGCAACGAGATAGTGCCTTCGGTTCCGTTCGAACCCGGAACGGACTTGTATGGATTGAATGCTTTCATAACATCGTCAGGTGGACGATGAGCATTCTAAGATAGATGTGTCCTATAAAGGTAATTGCAGCCTCAAGCCTCATCAAACGGGAATGGCTAAAACAGGGGAGTTGCAACAAGGTTTAGTGGGTCATGCACAAGTAGGACGAGATTTACCCCTGTCTAGATGTCCCTTTTTATTTCGGCTTTGTGGGCGGTTGAATCTGCAGCCAACTGCGGGGTGTTCTTGTTTGGGACTGTTCAGTAAGGAATTGTCCCGGCCTTGTGTTGCAGGGGAGCGGGTGTACTCCTCGGTACGGTGATCTAGGCCACGTACTGTGACGGGCGGTACCCCAGTAGCCCTGCCATTGATGGAAACCCATTCTTCCTACGAGACCCTACGGTTTTGTTTGTATTACCCAATTTTGTGGCTAGTAGCTGGAATTTAATCATGTAACAATTTCGGCTATTTCATATGTACTTGAAAATCCTAGACACTATTATAATATCACTGGATTTCCTATCAAAAGTTTTGGCTAGCGTAAGATAAAAACTTTTCCATGTTTATGTGTGGGAAGTCTTACGTGATACCTTTTCTTTTCAAAGGATTTTCCAAAGTTAAGCCATTTTAAACCGTTTACTCACACCAGACCCCTGTCTGACCCGAGTGTTTATTTTCTTTTTTGTTAAACTCTTGGGTACTCATATTATGTGTGAGTAGTCAAGTGATTCAGGTTATCCTTGACAAATTTAGGAGGGGCTTTGGAGCAGGAGGCTTCAGCGTGTAGATATATAGATAGAGTTTCCGCTGTGTGTTATTCTTTATAGTTGATCTTGTATCGTATATTAGACAGAAATGTTATAACTGTCTAAATTGAGATGTATAGTTGTTTACTCTGATGTATATGATACTATATATATGTTATATATTATATTTCATTCGTTCCGCTGTGAGATTCGGATGTGTTGTTTTTCTTTCTTCTCTTTCTTTTCTTCTTCTATCTCTTTCTTTCTTAAATGGTGATGCGTCTTTCTGGTGATAGAAAGCCGGGTCGCCACAGTAAAGGTAAAAAGAAAAGAATAGAGAATAGGGAAATCAGAATCTCACAATGGAATAGACAACATATAATATAACAAAGACAATAAAAATTGTTACTCCAAAATATAGAGTACATCATAGTTAAAAATAAACCTAATCAGCTAGACAGTTATAAAATTCCGACCTTACAATTGTTGATGGGTATGTATATAAAATGGTGGAAAAATATGTCACCATGAGAGGTGAACATCCAGCTCTACTCCATGACCGACTAGAGCATTATAATAAAATAACATTCAGATCTGTCTGGAAAACCAAAGTGAGAAAACTCA
Organism: Allium cepa; assembly: GCA_030765085.1. NCBI lineage: Eukaryota > Viridiplantae > Streptophyta > Magnoliopsida > Asparagales > Amaryllidaceae > Allium > Allium cepa. The sequence continues at coordinate 389,876,341 of CM060931.1, forward strand.
AGTAATAAGGCTAAATTTGAAAGATTCTGAGGGGCAGCGCTGCTAAACGCAGAACAGTTTTTTCCCCCACAAAAAAACATCCATACATAAAGAAATGGGAAACAATCTAAATAAGAAAGGGTATACATTGATAGCATCAAAATCCAAACTCATAGAATGTAAAAATATAGACACGAAGAAGAGCTTGAGACGCTTCTTGATGCAAATTACGGAAACACAATTCAAAGATTTGAATTAAATAAGGAAGGGGGAATTTTTTCAATAAATGACTAGGAGGGTGCGCCCCCGCTTTACCCGCTCTTTGGTTTTGATCATTTCTAGCAAAGGGTAGCAACACTATAATGAGTACAAATCGTCTTGAATTGATGTATTTCAAAAGATGAAAAGATCAGTTCCAAAGTTCAAGATAGAAACAAGGAAAATGGATTTATCCAACATCACTGGGGTGCATCCCCTACACCGAATGTACGCCTCTAGATAAAATATACTTGAGAGTACACACAAAACATCAACACTCTCTGGAACTTCAAAGCTAGATCCCATTAAATCCACAGGCATCCGAGTATACTAACATCAATGTATGCATGCTATCGATTTCTCTAGATGAATGTGAATATACCTTAATGGGTGTGACCCACATGACTTGGCTACCACTCGCTTTTTGGTATTTGTTTTCCACGGTGTTGGATTACATTGCTTAAAATGAATGATAAATTGTTTTCGAATGACAAAGCACAACACTGACTAGGAGGGTACGCCCCCATACCCGCTATTTGATTTAGTTATTTTCGAGAAAGGATAACAAAGATCAAATAAAGCAACACATCGTCTGAAAGTGACGAAATACGAATAATATTGGCGAATTGACATCTAAAATTGATACATCAACTATTAGAAATAACACAGTTATTTGTGTATGGGAATTAAATAGCATATGCTTTCCACTTGTAAATGAATCAAACTTTTACAACATTTAATCTATACTTGGGCATGGTTTCGCTTTCCAGATATTTGTAAAATACATTAAAAACTCTCTTTGAAATATTCTTTTAAAAAGGGGAAACTATAACACTAAGTGTATTAAAAACAAGGATTAGAAACAATAGTCATTAAAACATGGTTTACTATAAACCTAAAACACTTTACACTTAGCTTTATTTTTAAACGATTTTTATTAAAAGATTTTTCCACTTACAAACCCGCCTATATAACTTTAAACAACACTTGTCATCCCAAAGGATAATAAATCAATTTAAATACCTTTCCAAATTTTAATTAAACAATGTTAATTTGTCCTTAAGGATAATTTATATATAACTTTATAATATTTTTAATAAAGTAATCAACTACCTTTAAACGCTTTTGGTCAAATTAATTAACTAACTTCACAAGGTTTCTATTAAATCGATCAAGTATTTTAAAATGCTTTTGTTAATTCATTTGATTTATTTTAAACACTTTTATTAAATTAATTAATTAACTTTTAAAAACACCATTAATTCAAATAATTAATTAAATCCAAATATCATTATCTAAATAGATTAATTACATTCAAACATCATTAATTAAAATTAGTAATTAAATCAAAATATCATCAATTAAAATGATTAATTAGATTCAATCATCATTAATTAAAATGATTAGCTAAATTTAGGACATCATTAATTAAAATAATTAACTAAACGCGAATATCATTAATTAAAATGATTATTTAAATCCAACCATCATTAACTAAAATGATAGATTAAATTCAAATATCATTAATTAAAATAATTAATGAATTATAAAAACTATTTTATGAAAAAACAAGCTCAATTTCCACGCATAAGAGTTTAGGGAGATGATATTCAATTAGTGACGATATAACAGAAAAATCGCTATAATGACACTTAAAAAATTCAAATAGATTATCGTAATTATTTTAAATAAACATCAATATAAGCAATAAAAGAATATAAATGAGATGTAGATAATAGTAAAAAATAATAATGGCGAGAAACACCTTTAGATCTCTCTAGAAAATCCCCTGCAAAACAATGGTTACAGACAACATATATAATCATGTGGGTTCACATCAATTAAGTTAATATGTTATCCTTTTTCCAAAATGGGTTTTTCAACCAAACTAACAATCAGACAACAATCGTATCTAAACTATCAACCAAGAATTCAACAATAAATTTATATCATCATAGATATTATACAGCCAACTTAAGAGTGAGTATACTCATGGAAGTTCCAGTTATTGTCGAAGCATTTTGGTTTGAACTAAAATCGAACGATCATTCGATTTTAGCTTGAAATTATACAAGCTCCAATCTCCTTTAATCCAACTTCATAACGTAGCCAATAATGATACGAGTACAATATAACTTGTTGCATTCAAATCTGACCTTGTATGAACAAGTAATTGGTTTTATAAGATTTCGATTAAATTAAATAATTAAATATCATTAATTACTAAATTAAACCTTAATTACATCATCATTTACTAATCAATATGCTTGAACATTCTAGGCCGCGCTTTCCATTATTTGACATCGTCAATTACCGCTGCCAACATCTGGTCATCGCCGCTCGCAATCAGGCGATAGGCCCACCTTGTCCTCGACCATTTCCTTCCTCCATGACACATGTCGATGCCACTAGTTCGCCAAAATTCCCAAAAACGATGCTGCATTCCATCCCAGATTCATGTCGCCTCAGACCTCTAATCGTCGATCCACCATCAGCACTGCACTCCTCAAGCCACGCCGAACTTTTCTCTTACCTGTCACTTCGCCTAAATTGGATTTGATTGTCGTGGATGATATGGGCCATTGGATGGGGACGGTATGGCTGGGTTTTGGGGAAAATGAAAGAGGTATGGGGTCCTTATATAGATTTCTAACTAGCACTATTCACGATCAATAATTAACAACCTCCAATCGAGTCATGCTCATTAGCGTTCCAAGCTAAATAACCCTATTCCAAACTCAATGGAACTATTTTCGAAAGCTAATTATATCGTATACAGAAATTAGCTTTTTTAATCAAATTATAATATTTTAGTTTTCTAAAATTAATCGTTGCGCGTTTCAAGATCGCATGATCACAAAGTACATCGAATCGTCACTAAAGTCGTTAGCATACAATAATTTATTATTCTAGATTCAATGGCACTAGCTTCATTAAAATCCGAGATAGTGTCTGGAATAATCTATTAAATATTGTTTTATATTTTTGATCCAAAATCGATATTTATCTAATCAATTTATTATTTTGAAATTAGGTTTACAAATTCAATTCACCAATATTATTTATTAATTAAAAAGAGTTTAATAAAATTATTAGATCCAGTTAATTAATATTTAGTTCACAATTCAAATATTTAAATGACCACTATATTTGAATTCAAGTTACTAAGTTTCAAAATCTAATTATTTAAATATTTAAAATTAATTAAATATTTTAAATTCAGTGATCAAAATTTTGAGTTGTTACATTAAGGAAGTGTATCGATTATCATACGTTGAACGAAAAAACTATAAAGAATTAATATCCTTTGAAGAGAATAGATTACCCATTAATTGGAGTTACAATCTTTCCAAACTTTCCACGTATTTTCTATTTGTAAATCAATGTTATTACTAAATATAACTAATATCCTATGTGAGCGTTACGCATAAATCGTTATATTTACTAGCGCGTAATAATACGTAAAGTTACCTATTTCTACCAAGATTGTTCTAACCATAAATGTTTAACTAGAATCTTCTTTTCTATATTTAATTTACTGAAATTACATTTCTTATGAAGATTTTCCGCTATGATTTCATAAATGAGATTAAAACAAAAGATGAAGAATAAAAAGAAAGATTCACCTCATTTGAAATTACAAGGAACGATTATTTTCTTTTTATTGAAATAGACAGTGTAGACAGTGGAGAATAAATCTTTACTTTACACATCTCTTCCTTTTCATTTGCGTATATTCCTTGTTAAATCAAACGCTGCACTTTTTATGCATTTTGGAAACACAAATAAATTAATAAAAATCAAAAGGACGTTCTTTCCATAAATTAAACTACAGATTCCCAATTCAACAGAATTAGGAAAATAAATAAAATCATACTAATAATCTACAACTCAATTTCAGATCTGGAATAAATTTCATATCTATAACTTTTGGCATTGATTTTCAGATTAGGGTGTAACAATAATTCCAATTAGATCTCTTAAGAATATGTAGGCGGTATTTATTACATTCAAATTTTAACCAGCAATTCATGTATATTTATTAATTTAGGCATAAATAACAAATGTATGCTAATGAAATAAATTCAAAATCATAAACAATATATAAATTTCACTCACCTTCTAAAAGTGTTTAAAATATCCAAATCTAAAGTAAAACCTTTGATTCAACCCAATTTCCTGCTTATTCCAAGAAATATGTATAAAAAGGGTATATACGTATATCATAATTATAGATTTGAGAAGAGATTTGGAGTTAAAGGGAAATAATTATGGATACAAATATATAAATATAAATACAAATATAAACATATATATATATATATATTTATTTATATATATATATTACATTGCTATCGTTAGTGTTGATTCGCTTCTTTTGTTCTCTTATTTGATTTTTATTGTTCTCTAATTTGTATAAACATAAATATTATATTTAATAATTTAGAAAATAATGGAGAAAAGAAAATAGCAGAGTCTCGCTGCTGCTTTCATAAACAATTGAGAATAGAACCGAGGACTAGGCCTGAATTTTTAGTCACTCGAATCAACCGTAATTGTTAAATTGAAATACATAGAGTCCAAGCCACCTAGCCAAGGCAAATCCTAACTGCCACGGTCCTAACCTATTGACCACTTCATGGCAACGGTCGACCGCTACATGTGAACCGGTCACAATGAACTTGTTGACCAGTAGGTCCAGGGAATTAATATATAAATATTAGTTTTTCAAATCTAATTATTTTCATTGCAAATTCATTTATCGTTTGTTACTTCTCCTTTTGGACTTCCGTCACAAAACTTCAAAAAATTTGCTCAAAATTTTTCCATGAACGCAATGGTGCAAATTTTGTTGTCAAATTCCATGGTTTGCACAAATTTCATTTCGGAGCCAAATTGACTAAAAAAATAATTAAACAATTAACCAAAAAATTTATGGGGTGCTACATTCTTCCTCCTTAAAAAAATTTCACTTCGAATTTATACCAATGATTAGGTTATGGCTCTAGCTCGCAATTATCCTAAACTACACAACCAATTAGTATACAACCAATTTTTCAACCAACGTGCACAAGTGCATAGTGAATCACAACATAGAAACAAGTACACAGTATGGCCTTCCTATATGAATGATTTTATTTTGAAAATATTTTTGAAAATATCGTGCAAACAACCTACATTATATACCGACACTTCTATATCTATGCATATTTTGGAAAATCTTTTCACTATAAATTCCCATACTCATATGAATAGGAGTATGGTGCAACCAATTCGCACCCAATTCTTACTAATCAAAAATCTAATGTGTCAAAATCACACTTTCTAAACGTCACTCCTATGCCTGAAAAAGGGAATTAGATAGAGAATTATACATTTTTATCACTATATATGCTATCCATTTCCCATTGTATAGTGGAAATTTTCTCGCCGCCCCGGATTTACTTCAAATTTTTCACACACAAAACACACAAGAAGCTTGTTTTCCAAGCTCGAGAATGGAATTGAGCCCAAAAATAGACACATGTGCATCGTCGACAAGGTATTGAAATAGAAATTCCAAGGCTAAGCTTTTCCCTTGCAATCCTTGCATTTTATCGTATCATCGATCCTAATGCACTGCTAAATTCGCATTCTAACCTATATTCCTTCCCTACGCTTAACAAGTGGCCTTCCAAGTCTAAAACTCATGAAAGTATTTTACTCTTTTCAAATTCGTATGCTACATGAAAAATAAATTTTCAAAATATTTGGATGCAAATTTTCCCTTGAAATCAAATCTGGGCAAAATTTTAAAAGTTATTTGAGCATTAAAAATAATTTAAAAACCTAAACTCTGCAAAGCTTCCTCAATCAAGAGAAAATTTCGAAGTATATTCCTTCTTAAAATTTTTGATAATTCAAGCCATATTTCAGCGTACTCGGAAGTCAGTTATGTGCTAAATGCATAAGCTCAATTCTAGCATTCTACAACTAATCTTAACCCATAAAACTTGTTGTTTTATTTGGAAATGTCACCATACCAAGTTATTCAAAAAAAAAATTCTTTTAAGGAACATGAACAACGACCCTTGATTTCCAAAAGAATTTAACTTGTCCTTCACTTTCTAAAATTTCAACTTATTTTAAACTTCATGTCTCACATTGCATTTTGTTGGTAGTTAAGTATCTTTAATAGATCTTCAAATTTATACTATTTCTTCCAAACACACATAAAGGAGCAGTTTACATATTTGGGAACAATAAAATATTAAAATAGAAATACATCTTATAACATCGTACGTGTCTTAAAAAGAGACAACTAACATTACAACCCAAAAACCTAAAATGGAAATAATAAATGCTTAAAGAAAAAGATACAACAACACTCTATAGAAGCTAAACACTATCTTTAGACAATGGGGCTGCCTCGATCAACGATGGGAATTCGCTGCCATGGCCTAAAAAAGTGTGAAGTGCATTAACCAAGCACCTAATCTCATCACTTTGGTGTTGTAGCTCGGTCCACATCTCTCGCTGGTCGGCCCGGATCCCTTCAAGCTAAGTCTAGTCCTGTCGAATTGTAACTAGCTTGGGACTCTGATATCTTTCAATGCCTTATCTCCGCTCTGCCTCCTTCTGTGGCTACTGCAGCTAGTGGAAAAAGAATTCCCATCTTTCTAAGGGAGGCCCTATTTATGGTAGGCAGGAAGTTCGTTTGGGCAGTCTCCCTACTAAGATTCACCTTGTATCGTCTGAAGACGAAAGTTAATAGGTGACAATATAGAAAATAACTCTGCGGGGTACCAAATCCTTGGTCAGAAAAATGAATAACAAGAGTGCACACCCAATTGATGGCTACACCACCCATAACTGCATAGGTTACCTTCCGCAACCAAGGATAAATTGATCATAACTCCCCGTGTTAGGGATGATGTTGTGTTAAATGATGCGCATAGAAAGACGGGAAGTCAGATGTAGATTCTCCACCTCCAAACACCGACACTTTGAGAAAAGATCTGCAACAAGATCTCTGGGTCGATCATCTCAAGATCATTCAAATCCGGGCCATCCGTAGAAATCTCCAAAATATCACTGAAGTCGCCATCGAACATCTCGATCCTAACACCTTTAACTCGGACTAAATGAAATTATTGTCTTCATCGAAATTCGATGCCAAATGAACATCGAAAAGATAAATGTAGGGTAGGTAGCATTCCCGCTCAAAAGTCTTGAAGTGCAAGATCGATGCAATTCCTGCCGCCTCTAATAGCTCTTCTATCCCAAAAGCAGCAAAGTCTCCAAACTTCATCGATCGCCCTTCAGGAAACATGCAATTGGTGTATCCGAGGAAGGTGGATATCTTCTGATCATTCTGGCCCAACCACCTAATCTCTTGAGGAGTCACACTAGGGTAGCACAAGGAGGAACCAATAGTGTTAGGAGATGCCATGGGCTGATAAGTAGAGAAAAAGGGTTTAGATCTGGAGTGGCGGTGGGGCAAGATATAACGCACAAAAATCACCACAAATGGAAGGCGAGGCCGCTGCTTGTCGAAGAAGGGGAGAAACGACATTGCCTAGAGGTTGAAAGGAGGAATTGGAAGTCAATTTGGAGGAGCAGGTGTTGATTTGGGTTCGACTGAAATGGAGAGGGTGGAGCCAGAATGCAGCTGGAAGAAATTGAGATGTGACTTTACAGTTGCGTTCCAAGTTGGTGTTAGGCAAAAACCCGTTGACCAGTCGATCTTCCTACAGCGTTTTTGCATAGGTTTAACCTGGACGCTACACGGGCCGAGTAATTTTTTTAACCTTAATAATAACAACAACAATGATAATCATCTTTTGTTGCCTCCTTCAAATCAACACGGTCCAAAATATCCCTTCCCATTTAGCGATAATACTCATGCTTAGCATCTAGCTTTTCAAACCATTCCTCCACTAATCCGAAGTACTTCAGACTTATACTGCTTTAACCATCAACAATTCCGAAAACCTAAAAATATTTCAACTACTATTTACCGCATGCTTCGCACATAAATATTTCTTCTAATAGTTGGTGGGCACAACAACACTTCCAACTTCATACCCAAATACAATTAAAAGTCATTCCTATTTTGTCTGCTTTATAGAAGAGATAAAACTTTTATTTTTATGAACAAAAAAAATCATTGGGATAAACACGTACCCTTCGAAATTCATATCCAAATCGAAAAACAATTTTTTTGCCAAAAATCAAACCTTTATTGATATATTAGTATGTTTTTATACACATACACACATGATTATTTAAGGATTCCAAAACCTTTTACTTTATAAATCAAAATGTCTTAACAAGACCAATCCTAATGGTATGCTTGTTTGTTGTAAAGTGAAATTTCAAAATTTTCTAAAACAAAATAAATCCTTGGGAAAAGAAATAGCTCTAAAAATCCTTTTTTTCAAAATTTAAATCATTTTCAAAATATTTTATCAAAATTCTCTCACGGGTTTAAGGAATTGACCTCAATTCTTCAAATAAAAATCCTATTTGCCACCAAAAGGTGGTTAGTGGACATTCCCTTACCAAATTAGTTTTCAGACGTTTGCGACATACAAAATTCTAGTTCCCGCTTATGTGTAAAATTGTGTATCCTTGACTACAGGTCATCATCTAAATCCAAAATCACAAGGCAGAAAATCTCAACCATCAAGTCAAACACCCTCTAGTCTTCACGATTCTGCCATATGTCGTATCCATGCTTTTCTTTATCGGTGCCTTATGCATCGCCGACATTTTACAGGGGTAATACAGAGTCGGCATGAAAATCTTAACTCTAAGATATTTCCAACCCACAGTTGCTTTGCCATATTCCTTTGAAGTGGAAATACGACTACTTCAATAGTCGGAATTCTTTGAGTCGAGCGTAAAAATAATAATAGATAGGAAAGTATGAATATGTTCTCTCAATTTATCACAATTTCTCTGGTTGACTAACCTAGGCTTCGATTCCAATGTAACAATCTGCACTTTAACGATCCTAAGTTTTGAAAAGAATCGAAACCCAAGACCATTAAAGTATAGATCATTAGATTTGGTACCTGCAAATAAGCATGAGCATTATCAATGATTGATAAAATCTAAACTCGGAGTGGAAGTAATAATAGGAAATAAATACTGACTATAGCTACTACCTTAGAATTAATGGTATTCCTTGGACATCAAATCGACACATCAGTATCTAACATGAGAGATAAGGAGACTTCAACAACCAATCATGTCCAGCTTCAGTGATCTGTTCCCATAAATCTATCATATGTGTTATAATAAGGAGGGGTCAGAATTCTGGTGATTGGAAAACCTATACAGTTTCCATAACATAAATTTATACCGATTGGTTTTCATTTAATTGTTATGTCTACTAATCTAAGGTTAACCAGACTAACCTAATATTGCACACATGATATTGCTACCTAGCATGATTCATCTACATACCTTCCTAAGGTACAAAATACTGACGTAAGTCTATCAACCACTTAACACTTCGAATTATGAAGCCGGATTCTAGCATTATCATTGTTGGTCTACTGGTCCTATCTACAGAGACCTTTGACCACTATTTATGACCTTAATATACATAATAGCCATCCTACTAGCGCATCTATCGTCACTAAAGTCTTAGCTATGCGAGACATGGTACCCAAGCCACTCAATACCTTATTAATAAGGACTAGGTAGACCTTTGACCATTTAATACCTATATTCAAAGTAGGCCTTTGTCATTTAATGCCTAACCCTAATGCGGACTTCTTAGTAGTACTATCTAGCTGAAATTTCTTATAATCTCTCTAGGACACTTAATATTTCTTTATGGGAGAGCGGCAGACCCTAGGTCAGTCACTTAATACATTAAACCTGGAGCATACCCTTTTTGAGATACCCATTACCGCTCCTAATCGATAATTCAGACCATTTAATAATTTTTAATTAGGAAAGAGGCAGACCCTCAAAATACCACTTAATACCTCTAACTCCTATGAAAATCCTATGGTTCATATAACCATTTCCGACAGATCCTATAATTGGTGATATCCCACATTAATAATAAGTATACACAACTACTGGTAGCCTTTGAGTGAAGAGCAGACATCCATTATGTAACTCTACAGACCTCGCTCCCAATCTTTCAAGCCCAAGAAATTATCTTGTAGGTCCTATGGTTAGTATCTCAAATCATAGGTAGTGTACACAATCGATAGTAGTCTCAAAGTGAAGGGCAGACTTATATTGCGTATCTCTACTGACCTCGCGTCCTAACCTACTAGGTCCAATTAATTATTCTATGCTTTACCAACTTAAGCCGTATTATCCTAGGTTTTATTATTACTAAGCTTTGTTATCTTAGATTCGATTTTGGACTTAGCCTACTAACCTTTTTTTATTTATTTATGGCTATATAATTTACCTTAAATATACAACTACCTATAATCTGCTTTATTTGATTTTTCAACAAATGGCAGTTTGCCCATGATAAAGAATATCATCCTAGCAGACATTTCCTAAGACATTTATGTATATTTACTATCTCAATTAGTAATGTTTCCTAACCATTCCATAGTTATTAACCTAAGTTCTTTATTATCAGTCCAATTAATCCACTTACTCTGTTAATCATTTCATATTTATTACCCATTAGTTGGAGTTACAATGCTTCAAACTTTCCTCCTATTTTATGTTCGCAAGTTAATGCTATTACTATGTATAACTAATATCCTACAGCGTTACACATAAAACATAAAATCATCACATTTATTAGCACGTATAAATACGTAAAGAGACTTACTTCTACCAAATATATTCTACTCACAGATCTTTAAATAAAATCTTTTTTTCCATATTTAATTTGCTAAAATTACATTTCCTAGGAAGATTCTCTGTTGTGATTTCCATAAATTAGTTTAAAACAAAAGGTCAAAAATAAAATAAAAGATTTGCCTCGTTTGAAATTACAAGGAATGATTATTTTCTTCTTATTGGAATAGATAGTGTAAACTACGGAGAATAAATCTATATTTTACACATCTCTTCCTTTTTATTTGCATATATTCCTTGTTAAATCCAACACTGCACTTTTAATACAATTAAAAAACACCAACAAATTTCAAAAAATCAAAGGGACGTTCTTCCTATAAATTAAACTATGAAAATTACAAATTCAACAGAATTAAGGTAATAGTCATAATCATACTAATAATCAACAACCTAATTTCAGATCTGGAATAAATTTAATATCTAATCAATATTCATATATATAACTTTTGGGACTGATTTCTATGTCAAGGTTTAATATAATTCCAACCAGGTCTCCTAAGAATATGTTGGCAATGTTTATTACATTCAAATTTCAGCCTACAATTCACATATATTTATTCATTTAGGCATAAAAAATCAAATGTCTACAACAGAATGGATTCAAAATTGTAAAAAAATAGTATAAATTTCCCACTCACCTTCTAAAAGAGTTCCAAATCCCTAACTCTAAAGTAAAACCTTTAATTCAACTCCATTTCCTTCTTATTCCAGGAAACGGGTATAAAAATGTAACATACATATATTACAGTTATAATCAAAGAAGAGATTTAGGTTTGAAGGGGAGTATAAATATAAATACAAATATATATATATATATATATATATATATATATATATATATTTACATATTACCACGTTATCGTATAGTTTTGATTTGCTTTTCTTCTTCTTTTATTTGATTTCTATTCTTTCTAATTTATATATATAAGGATATAAATATTATATTTTTATAATTAAGGAAAAATATGGGAAAGGGAAAATGGTAAATCTTCGCTACTGCTTTTAGAAAAATATGAGTAGAGAAAAGAGGGTTAGGCCTAAATTTAAAGGTACTTGAATCAACCACAGCCGTTAGATTAAAATATATAAAATCTAGGCTGCTTGGCCAACGCAAACCCTAGCGCCATGGTCCCAACCAATCTACCTCTTCATGGCATCGGTCGACCGCTATGTATCAACCGGTTGCAATGAACATGTCGACCTATGGTTTCTAAGAATTATTATATAAACTTTGATTTTTCAAATCTAATTATTTCCATTCTGAATTCATTTATCATCCGTGACCTCTTCATTTGGAGTCCGATCGCAAAACTTTGAAAGTTGCTTAGAATTTCGCTACTAACACAATTGGGCAAGTTTCATAGTCAAATTCCATCATTTGCGCAAATTCCATTTTTGGAGCCTAATTAACTAATTAAAAAATTAACCATAAAATTTATGGGGTGTTAGAGGTAAAGTGATTGCTTAGGCTCTCGACAGCTTAGAGAACATGAGGTTAAATTTTAGATTCACAATTTTGAGTTGGCCAATTTAATCTTTGCTTTATTGGTATGGAGACACTATCTTTTAGAAGAAAGATTCGAGTTGTTTACAGATCAAAAGTCTTTGAGTTATTTATTGTCTCAAAAGGAGTTAAATATGAGAAAAAAAAGATGGTTAGAATTCATAGCAGCTTATGATTTCGGAATTGTGTACACACCAGAGAAGAGAAGTAAATTCGCAGATTCAATCAATCAAAAATATCAAATTGAAGTCTTAGCTATGTTTGCCGAATGGAAGGATATAGAAGAGCTAACTGGCTATGATGTGCAGCTAAGATCGATGGCTAATTATAGTAAAAAAACCGCTGTGTTGTCATGTTTGGATGTTTGACCAGTATTAATCAATATGATTGCTTCTAAGCAAAGAGATGATCCAGTACTAGCTGAATGGATCAAAAGATTGGAAAATGTGAATGAGAATGATGATTTGAAAGATTTTGTCCCTTGACCAGAACGGATGGTTGAGAAAGAAGGAAGGACGTTGTGTTCCAGATGTGGGTGACCTAAAAAAAAATTTCTTGCATCGATCGAAATTCACAACTCATCCTGGAGGGAATAAGATGTATTAGAATATGAAATGGAGTTTCTTCTGGAAATATATGAAAAGGGACGTAGGATTATGGGTAAAGCAGTGCTTGAATTGCCAATAAGTAAAAGCTTAGCATTAGAATCCAGGTGGATTGCTTCAGCCTTTAGATATACCAATTTGGAAATGGGATTTGATATTTATGGATTTCATTGATGGGTTGCCAAGTTTTAGTAGGGAAAATCAAAATACTTGAGTTATAGTGGATAGGTTGACCAAAAGTGCACATTCCATTTCGGTTAAGTTGACGAGGGAGACACCTGTTTTGGCTACGTTATTTATGAAGAATATTATTAGACTGCATGAGATTCCTAGTAGTAAAATTAGTGATAGAGATTCTTCATGTACTAAGGAATTCTGCAAGATTTCACAAGAGATTTTAGGTACCAATTCAAGGATGGCTACCACTTATCATCCATAGACGGATGGAAAAAGAAAAGAGTTAATAAAGTCTTAAAGGATTTATTCAGATTTTGTGTACTGGACTTTAGAGGATCATGGGAAGATCACTTTCACTTAATCAAATTTTCCTATAATAATATTTATTTGACTAGCATAGGAATGGAACCTTTTGGAGCTTTGTATAAAAGGCCGTCTAAATCACCAGCCTGTTTGTCAGAGATCGGAGAGAGAATGATACTTGGTCCAGATATGGTGAAAGAATCCATAAAAAAGGTTGAGTAAATCTGGACAAGGATGAAACATGCTAAGTCTAGGCATAAAAGTTATGTAGAAAAGAGACGCAAGGACTTAGAATTCTCGGTTGGGGATCACATTTTTGTCAAGTATCATCGAAGATGGGTGTAAGTCGATTTGGAAAGTCAGGAAAATTGGTGCCTAGATTTGTTGGACCATTCCCTATTACAGAAAGGATCGAGAAACTCACATACAAGATAGAGTTACCGAGCAGTTTGGTAGGAATCCATATTGTTTTCATATTTCTCATCTTAGGAAGATGATCGCGATCCAGACACTACTATCACTCTGATTGCAGTGGAAGATTTAGTGGTGGAACCAAATATGACTACTGTTAGGGAACCAGTTCATAATGTGGCAAGGGATGAGAAAAAGCTAAGGAATAAGACAGTTAGATTGGTGAAGGTCCAGCGGAGCAACAATGTGAGAGAATGTACTTGGGAAATTTAGAACAGAATTAGAGACACTTATTCTAATTTTTTTGATGGTATGTCTCATATCTGTTTTATATGTTTGTTGCGTACGTTATCGTAATTTCGAGAATAAAATTCATTAAGGAGGTAGTCTGTAACAACCCTAATTTTGACTAACATTATTTTAGATTTTTAATTAGATGAACTAAATAAAAAAATGGGTTGAGATAAGGAGAATGAGATTTGATAATTGAAATTGATCGAACCTTAAGTAATGAACCAATGAGATTGTTTAGAACTTAAATAAGAAGGAGGATTTATTAGAAGGATAAAATAGGAATAGGCCTCTTTTCTTAAACATAAACTCTTCCACTCTCATTATCCTCATTTACATTTCAGTCCATATAAACATATGTATGATCAAGGCCGGCCATTGCTAAGAAAACTAAGGGGAGAAAAGCTTAGGAAACCAAAGGAAAGCTTAAGAGAATCAAATCAACACATTTAATCTCAATTTCTTTATCCAATCAAGGTGAATAATATTTATCCATCTCACATATGCTTTATTTTTTCGGTTTTATGATAAATTCCAAATCTTTTCATGTTTATGTGCCATGTTATGATTAATCATTGCATTATATGCTTGTGTAATGAATTATTGGATTATTTATGAAAATAATCAGTAGGTTTTAAGTGTAGAAACCCAGTTTATGACATCCAAATGACTTGAAAATTGGATATGATGTCTAAAACATTATTTTGGTAGTGGGTTTTTAATTTCGTAATTTTCCAAGTAGGTATGAATATTTGTATGAATTTCCTAAGTAATGAAAATGAATTATTTTGAGTTTTAATTATTAAAAATAATTAAATAATGTTTTTGGTGTTGAAATTTTTGTATGTTAAAGAATATATTAACTCTGATTTATTATGATTTTAGGAAATTTTTCTAAGTGTTTATGATTTATTAGGCAAAAGGCTTAATAATTATATTAAAATAATAATACAAATTTAATGGTTTGTAAATTATTTTAGGAACGATAAACGTGATCTATAGCATTTTTTGGAAAATAATTTGATAAAGTATGTTTTAACCAACATAAAAGCTGTGAGGGTAAAGGATCGGTGGAAAGTAATTCTTTTAATAGAAATAAAATAGTTTTTGTGTTAACTATGAAATTGCCAACCCGTCATTAAGTGATGCCAAAGTCAAATCCATGCTATAGCCTTGCCTTCTAACTTTAGGGCAAATGGAGGCATATGATATCAACTTAAGTTGATATGGAATGAACTTGATTAGGTTGAAGTCATATAGTCTAAGATCTCCGGCATCAAATCGATAGCGTCATGGTGATCTTGTAACACCCTAAAACTATTATAACCTCCCTTGTTCCATTGTTTTGAAATCTATAACATACGACGTTCATGCTAAAAGTCTTCATCCAGGTTTAAAATATTGTCGCATACCATTATTTCCAATATCAACTATACAGAGGTAGTGGTGCCGCATGCTTCGTATTTCGAAGCCAAGCTTAAGGCAAATGTTGCCGCAAGTATTATTTCCGGCTCTAACAATTTTTTGACAATGATACTGCTATAACATGGTTCTGATATTCCCTATATACGGCATAATAGCTAATGTTTAATGCACTCAATATCAATGGTTTTGTAATGTCATATGTTAGTAATGTCGCCATCCATATATTTTACATATAAAAGGCTATATTTGATAGGTTTGGCAAACTATGTAATTGGACGTTAGGATAACAATGATTCTGGCACTATAGCCTTTTGATTTTGTAAATCAAATTTCTTTTTTAAATATAATTTAAAAAGGGATGCAAGAATGCATATTGGCCATAGTGATGTCGTAGGTTATTGACTCAATGATTTTAATTAAAGAGGCTTGATTGCCTAAGGTTTTGAGGTGCGACAACCACCAATCGATTTTAAAATTGATTAATACTATTTCGTATAAGCATATATTTTGGCATAATATTTTGATAACGCAAAGGGTTATATTTTCTTTGTTTTAAATGAGATTTTAAGGGTTAAATCATTTATAAAGAAATATGTTAAGGAAATAAAGAGGGTATTCAACCCAGGAACTTATATGGAAATTTATCACCATTAGATAAATTATGATAGGATATTTTGACTCAATAAACAAAGATTAGAAAACTAGATAGTGGAGCTGGTATAAGGGAGTTCCCTATACTTCAACTGTTAGAACCTAGTTAATATTAGTCCACCATTCAAGTGTATAAGGCTTCGTTAAGGGTAAAACCAAAAGTAGGTTTACGCACAAAAGAAATATATAACTTAGACTGGTTATTCATTGGACTTCAAAAAAATTAGACTCATAATGAGATAGACAAATAGTCTAGTTAATAATAAGATGATTATGTTTGGACGGACAGCTCAGTTTCCTCGTAACAGTAAGTTCAAAATTTTAGTATATTTGTTAGGCCCAAGTCAGCCATATAGTTTTGGAGTAGCCCTAAGAAAACTATGAAACAGAGACAGATAATCAATTGATTGAGATAGAT
Organism: Allium cepa; assembly: GCA_030765085.1. Taxonomy (NCBI): domain Eukaryota; kingdom Viridiplantae; phylum Streptophyta; class Magnoliopsida; order Asparagales; family Amaryllidaceae; genus Allium; species Allium cepa. The sequence continues at coordinate 389,893,193 of CM060931.1, forward strand.
TGGTCAGGTTTACCCACGTAGCATGCATGCATATGATTTTTTTATGTTATTTTAACAACTGTGGTTGTAGGAGCATGATTTGATTGACAAATTTGTAGAAGATACCGGTGAGGGGAAAATCCATTCCGTATAGCGGCGTGGTCTCACTAGATATCTATTTATCATGACGACGTATTATTATTCACACCAGACTTTTTTCTGACCCAAAGTTTTTGACTTTCTCCCTTAATTCTCAGGTGCTTATTTGAGTAATTCGAGAGTAAGGCTCCAGGTTTTAGGTGATGAATAAAGCTTCTAAAGTGGTGCAGAAGGTAGAGGTACTTATATAGGAGTCTATTTATGTCTGATGTGTTGTTATTTTATTTTGGCTGAATGTTTTTAGTGGCAGAATATGTATCTATCTCTTAGTAAACTTTGATCAACTAAGGGGGCATCTTCATATGTCGCTCTTGGAGTATTTTTTAATAATTATATTTTATCTGACATCGGTAACTTTTGGGATTATGCAATGAATACAGAAATTTATTAATGAAATGTGTTTTGAGGATTTTTCATATTCATGTACTTTTGATGTTAATGATACTATTAATTGATCTCATTTTTTCACTGGAGAAAAATACTTTTTATAACTGTAGCATCAGTAGCTCTTATTTTCGGTCCGTAGAATGGGGAACGTTACAAAATTGATATTCAAGATATTCACATTTTCAAACAAAGCGAATTGTTTTAATCCTTCTACATGTTTTATTTTTCCACTTAGATTTCATATCCTATGAACTTATCATAGACATATTGAAATACATATGTTAATATCTTAGATAATTCATTAATGAATTTAATGAAGTAAGTGGGCGCACTTTTGATATTTGCAGATTTTGGAATGTATACATCAGTATGTAACAGTCCTCATAGTTCATTAACTTTTTATCGCTCCCACTGAATGAGTGTTTTGTCGTTAATCGTTGAGATTCTACTCGTAAGTACCTTATGATTTTTAATCATAAGATTAAAGAAAATTTTCTTAAAGATATGGCTTAATGTAAGATTCAAAAATTAATTGCCAAATACTTTATGTTTATTTGTATGTTCATTAGCTAGCACTTGTAATAACAACAAGTACAACCATTGAAATACAAAATAAAGTTTTATTTTGTAATGAATATCCATATTTAAACACGGTTGCATCAAATTTTGGTAAACACCTTGTGACGACCCGGAATTTTGAGCAATATCAATTTAATAATCTTTGTTAATAATTAAATAGATTTGATAATTTTATATCATAAATTGACAAGTTAAAATTCTTTTAAAGGTTAATAATAATAATTTGACGATATCTATTAACATTTTTCCCAACAACATAAAATTAGCAGGTTTAATTCTTTTGAAAACTAATAATATTTTAATTTGGAAATATTTATTCTAGCAATTTAAAATTGGTAAGATTTATTTTTCAAAAGCTAATCAAAATGTTTTCTATTTATAATATATATATATATATAGGTATATATTATATATAGGAAGTCTCTAATGTAATAAAAGCTATATATTCAAATTGTAATATATATGAATACATATATATTGTGGTTTGGATTTGTGTTTCAAAATTTAATATAGTAATATCCAGAACTAATATTAAAATATTTTCCATTTGAAATGATATATTTTTATATATATTAGAAATGGGAAAAATTATTGTTTTGAACTTAATTAAGTGTTTCCAAACTTTATCATATGTAATTTGTAATTTGAAATTTTAATCTGACTTAATATTTTTAGAAGTGATATTTGTGATTTAAATTTAAAAAATTCAATTTGTTTTTAATATTCTTCCCGTTTAAAATTTTAACATAAGATAAAGTTTTTAATTTTTTTTATATAAAGAGTTAGTATAAATTTCTCAAGCTTATAAACATATAATGCATTTAATTTGATAAAAATATAAGTTAACTATAGATAAATGTTTACATGAATTCACATGTATATTTATTAAAATCTAAAAGCTTATTTATATAAGATAAAAGCATTTTATATACATTTCATAAATACATATATATGGCTTAAATAAATAAAAGACAAGTATAACACTTGTAAGTATATTAAAGTGGGTTAAAGACATTTGTAAGAATATAAGCATATGTGTAAGCTAATTAACACCTAAGAGGACAAATGTCAACATTTCTTTTTGTTAATTTAAAATTACAAGTTTAAATATAAAAGAGAAGATCTGTTTTTACTTTCAGCTAAAATTCTTTTCTCCATTTCAACTAATTTTTTTTCAAAACAAACGAAAACATAAAAACTGGAAAATCTGGAAATCTGCAAACAAGAAATCAAAGATCAGAAAAAATGAAACCTGTAAATCTAAAATCTGAAACAAGAAGTTAAAAAGAAAGTTCAACATCAATGCAAGATCTTCAAATACAATCAAGCAAGGAGAATATTCAACAAACAATTCAAAGATCAACAGCTGCAAGATTGTATTCAACATGCAGAAGAAATTTCAAGAGCCTGGAAACAAATGTAGTTTATATCCTCTGCATTTCTAGGCGAGTAAACGAATTTTAAAATAGTTTTAAATCCTAGATTTCAACTTGTTCTTGTGAATGAATATCATGATGTTATTTGAAATACTTGAATTAAATTGGATGTATGTTTGAATGATGAATATTTGAATGCCTGTGTTGTTTAAATGGTCTCTGTGTGATAATAACAGACATCAATTTCTTAATAAATTCAATAATTCAATTTTGAATTCAAATTAGCTTGTGATTTGCAAAGGAAAGTTGCTTGGAATCATATAATAACACTATTAAAAATCATTACAGGTAATTACATTAGATCTTGCTTGGAAATTTTTAAATTTACAGTAAAATCTTAGTTTGGGTCAAAAATTAATCAAATCAATTTTAAGATTGAATTACATAATTGAATTCGTGATGCAAAACCATGAGTTTTAATGGTTGTATCATGATTTTTAGTTTGGTAATTGGAGTGAATTCTTGGGTTGTTTATTTAGACAAATTGGCCAACTTACGGCAATCGACGGCTAACTTGATGACGTGGTTGAGTATGAAGCTCGAGGGGATGTAGGAGTTCATCAAAAAGTTAGTATTGGGATTTTTAGATGGCTGAAGTGGACTTGCAAAGGCAATGCAGGGTTTTATTACCCAGTTTTGGTGGCGTCTTTGCTGTGGCTTTTTCGGCATCGAGAGCGATTCGGTGGCAATCGCGAGGGCTGCGATAGGTACAGGGAGACGTGAGGGAGCTACGGTTAAGGTGGCGGGGTTTCTCGAGGGTGGGGTTGCCATGGTGGTCGACTTTCTGGTGAAGTTTGTTTCGAGCTGATGGGTTTAGAGGGTCGAATTCGATTCTTAAATGAATCGAGGAAGTTAGATGATCGTTAGAGTCGTCATGGTTGAAGTCAACTTGACAGAGGTAAGAGCGAAGTTCATCTACGTTCGGCGGTGCTGTGCACATGGATGTGCACGGTTTCGTGCATCTGAAGTTTGGTTTTGGGTAAGGGTCGAGTTTGCTCAGGTTTTACTTCAGGATTGTTCGAGTTAATCTCGAAGCATGTAACGACTCGGATTTTTGCCCGCTCGAAAATCGACATCCATACTTCAACTCGTATTCGAATGCCGTAGATTCAACCGTTCAAATCCGATTCGCCGGAGCTTATAACAACATTAAGTAAATAACACAGTGGAATAAAAGAATAATACATTGATATACAGCTTTGATACAATATCTGATACAACAGATGATCCAATAGATATCAATATACATCAGAGATATGATACAATAAATAGCAGCGGAAAAGAAAATAGATAACACTAGCAGCGGAACAATATAACTCTAAGATAGTCTTCAAGGAAGAACTCCAGAAACTGCAACTCCATGTCCAAGAACTAATCCAGTAATAGCTTGAACTCCCAATAACGATGCACCAAGATAACCAAGACTGGTGCGATCCAAAGACTGAACTAACTCCAGATAATCTACTAAATCTGACTATCTGAAAAACCCAACTCTAGACTGCTCGTGTAGAAAATAATGAGCATCCAGAGTTTAGGAAAGAAAACAATAAACTCCGGATCAGTCGTGGGACTGGTGTGAGCAACAAAAACAGTTTATCTTTTAAAACATTCAACAGAAGATTTTCAAAGTCAATTCGCAATCCTTTTTAAAAATGAGACTACCATAAGGCCTCCCGCACACACACACAATGCAAACGCAGAATCGGAGGAGATTTCTCCTTATGATAGTCAAAGATGCTTGATACGTATTAAAAGAAACATTTGATATTATTACTAGTGCATAGTGTAGTAAAAATCATTTCGAAAATAGAATATTAATCTTAGCCAACATACGACCATTATCGTATGCCTACTATAGCTACTATCCAAACAGTGGTGACCACCATAAGTGAATAGCAGGTTCTACAACTAATACCGTACAAGTTTCGTATTGGGAATTGGATTTCCAACAAATGGTCAGGCCAAGGAACTTCCCATTGCCACATGAGAATGCCTCTGGATGGACATCCCCGAGAACCAAACCGGATCTCTACCAACACAAGGCCGGGTTACCCCTAACTGGGTAACAATTGACCGAATATGCCATCCCCCGGTCCTTTGGGACCTTTATCCGAGAGCTCTCTAATCAATTCACACAATCATAAAAACAAAGTGTTTCAACATGAGTAAGTATCTGGGCTCCATACCATGATACCACCCTTTTCCAGAAGGAAATGCACATATCCTAAAGGGCGCTACCCCTCATAACCTTGCTGCATCTTTCCTGTTTTGACCATTTCCGGGATGTGAGGCTCGACGAATTCACGTCCACAAAAACATACTTCATACAAAAGCCATGCTTTGGGTCAACAAATGATCAACACAATGATCACTAAGATAGACGATCAAATAAATGATCCTATCACAAATAATCAACACAATGATCATTTCAGCATCACTCAGCATGTCACATTACCAAACTGGGAATATATCGCTGATAACTTCAACTATATAACCTCTGAGCTCGTACGTCTCAGAGAAGGGTGTTAAGCAAAGAATAAATTCTCCGCCACCAACAGAAATATATTTGAAAGAAATCGGCTTTATATCTCAACTTGTAATGTCAGACATACAATCCATACAAGTCTGTTCCGGGATCGAACAGAACCGAAGGCACTTACAAAGAAGTCCTTGAAATCCGGATATTCACAATCCTGATCGGATTCACCATCACATATGGAGAACTCAATACCGTAGCTACTCGGTGCAGAGTCAATCGACAGGTCATCCTATCGCTCTCGCAAGTACCCGGTCTTCAACACCGGTCTTCAAATGCTATCCATAACGACGAATCACATATTCAGAATGGGTTATACGACCCCATGGTCCTTTCCCGGTTAACCCGAATAGTGAGCGCAAATATTTTAAAAATATCTGGATATTGGGATTTCAATTAAGTCACAACTTAATAATTCAAAACTTTTCTTCAAATGGCTTAACAAATTACCATTTTCAATCTTTAAACAAAAAGATTCATTTTCACAACCTTTAACGGTTTAAACAGTTTTCACATTTTAATCTTTTAAACAAAAGATTCATTCACAGATTTTCCAAATCAATTTCCATTTCAATTTGATTAACTCGTTAAATCTTTAAATCAAAGATTTAACTTATAGCTTTCAAAACAATTTCATTTCAATTTGATTTAAACAAATCATCAATTTAAATCTGTTAAAAATAAACAGATTTAATTCATAGTTTTCAAAAAGAATTCATTCATAACTTAGGAAAATCATTTCTCTATTCAATCTTGAAATTCCCCTAATTAACTGGAATCTCAGTTCCTATCTAAAAGTGTTTATCATTTGGAAACAACAGTTTTCATTTTGGAAATCTGATTCATTTATACGAGTTGAAATCCTTAGGTTAAATTCAAACTCCTAAAAACGATACTTAAAAGTGGTTAAATCCCTATATAACCAATATAATATCTTTAATCCCTAATTTCAAATCATAGAATTCAATTTCAAGTATTGAATTTAAATTTAAATCAAATTATTTAAATTCTAAAACTTAATCATGTAATTTAAAAATAAATTTTTATTTTGAAATTCCATTCCAAAAGCTTTTCACATTTATTCCGATTCCATTTCCAAAACATTTGAATTTAAAAATTCAAATTTAACTATTTCAAAAATCTGCGACTTAATCGATTTCCTCGTGAAATCCATATTTGTGTGTGTATGGTGTGGTCTAGGGGTTTAACACAATAGTGCAACATCATACAATTATCACAGATCAGAATACAGGAATATAATTGATAAGCGATATAAACTATAACGCTTATCCTCATTCACAGATCACAGATATATTTATCACAGGTAATGAAATTCATTACAGATAATAAATCACATTATGGATCACCACACAAATCAGGATATATCACAAAGCATCAAACATCGGGAATATCAACAATTCAACCATTCGATAAGATCTAGACATTCATAGGTAAAATTTATTAGTCAACTGATTAATCTAGATCAGGTGCATTACTTGTTGTTAATTCTGGTTACTTAACACAAGTTAATTTCAAATCATTTGAAATAAATTTCCCTTTAATTATTTACTAACCATCTTTAATTTATGATCTTTAACTTCTAAATTAATCTTAGTTAATAACCTTTATTACCGATTAAAATTCCTTTAATTATTTTGCTAAATTTACTCCTATTGATCATTTTTTTTATATTACAAATTGAGTAACCATTTAGAACACATTAATTAATTCTAATTATATAGTAAATTAAGTACCTAGCAATAGCTAAATAAATTCTTAATTACTTGATTGGTTTATTTCCAATCAAAATTTAATCCTCTTAACTTATTTAATCTTATCCAATTTATAATCCTTAATTACATTCCTTAATTAATTAATTATAAATTATTTATTAATTAACTTAAGTAGTTAATTACAATTTACTTATCACTTAATCATTAATTAATCTCAAATTACAATTATCCTGTAATTATTCTTTATAGAAATAATTAGCTGGTATTAATCGTTCAACTTAATTAATCATTTAAAATTCTTCTTTTAAATTTGAAAATCAATCTAATATCAACTACACTTTAATGTCAATTAATTTCATACTTAACATAACTTAATTATTAATGAACAACTTAATTAGTAATTAATAAAGGTTATTTACTTATTTAATTATCACAAATTATTTTAATTAATCATTTATTATCAATTAACTAATCATTTATTCTTTAATTAATCATTAAGTTGATTACCATTTATTAATTAGCTTTAAATAATCAATTAAATTTTCTTAAGTTAAATGGATCAAACACCAAATTAATTTCTAGTTACAAATTTAATTAAGGTCATTAATTTTATTTATATCAACCTTTAAATACACACTTATTAAATATAATTACAATTATAATTTAGTTACATTCTCAATTAACTTTCCATATAAATTAAACTAGAAATCAAATCCCTTTTTATGATTTTAAATCATATCTTAGCTTTAATTTTGTTAACATGATTTGCTTAACTAATACTAAACCTTTATTTAACAAAATAACATAAGAGTTAATAGGCTAACTTACAAAGCAATAAACCCGAGACAACTACTGGATTAACCCGTGAAAACTCGCGTCACCCTGTTCGTTCCGTGTTCCATTCTCCCTCACTCTTCTTCTTCTACCACCTGATCCTTTCTACATTTTTTTTTTTTTCCGATGTTGAAATTTAAAAACTGCAGTTACACAATCACTCTCGCGCACGTTCTCAGAAACCCGAAGCAACCCTTCCATCCTACTCGAGTAACACTCGAGTCGAAACCACCCACTACCCTACTGACACACCCACGCCACCGTGCACATGCACGGTGGTTCGCCGCACCTTCGGCGAACCTCGCCACTACCCACAAACCACAAATCGTCCCCCAACTCGAAATCGAAGCTCAAACCCCCCTATATGAATTCGAATTCGAAAATAAGATGTTTGGGCAAAAACTGAAAACTTAACTATCACTAAATCGACTCGCCACTACCGCCTAAGCCACTGGAGGTGCTTGTACTTTGCCCATACCACAGCCACACGACCTTCGTCCACCTCCTTGAATTTCGTAGAACTCGATCATGCGTAGATGCCGTACGCGATGCAATAACAGAGAAGCACAAAACTCCAGTAAAACCCTAAATTTAGTTCGTTCATTTAATCTATACATTCGAAAATTTTTCTGATAATTTTCTCATGATCCATTATGTTAATACTTGCTTCAATTCAAATTCCAACATCTGAAATTGGATTGACAACCTGAAATTGACAAAAATGCAAGTTTTGTTCACAACCAAACTGCACCTTAATTACTACCCTAAAAATCTTTATTTTTGTTTTAAAAATCAGCAATTCCATTCAGGATTCCGAATAAAATCTTGATTCAACTTCTTGTAATACATGAATTTATCAATGAATTTCTTGATTCACTATGAAACTATATTACAGTATCATGCTTACAGAGATGTTTGAACTAGTTTACTAATCTTGGTTTTAACTTCGATCTCTTGTTTAGTTGGTAATTTAAATCCTGATATGGTTTAGCATCAATTGACCTTGAGTTTGATTCAAAATTTTATCCTGTATCTACTTAACGAAAAACTACATAACAGAGAACTATATACAACTTACAGAATCATATGTCAAAATACACATATATCACAAGATCATAAAATCATCATAAGTGTTTGGTTTAACTTTAAGTTTTAGGAATTTAGTTTACTCACCTTCCAAATCATTGCTTAAATCCAGGAGTTTACAGGTTAGAGTTTGTTTGATCTGAAGCTCCTTTGCTTCTTGATGTCCAGAAGTCTTCAAACTGAAATCCTTTTTAACTTTGCAAAGTTGAAAACTGGGTGAAAGTTGTTATCTTAAATTTCTTCTTTGTTCTCAGATGTTTGGTTTATGTAAGTTGCTTCAGTTTTTTTTTTCTTGTTAAAGTTTGAGATGATCGAAATGAATTGAAGAAATTGGTTTATATATAGTGGCAGATTACAGACTGCTTTATACTTTTTTTGTACAATTCTAAAGTATGCTGAAGTGGTCTTTTTTCCATGTTGAGGTGTATAACAGTATGGCTGCAGTGATGCTGGATTTTAGCAGAGGTGTTTTTGTTTGTACTTTTTATTTTATAAACATGCCTGGAGATATTGTCACTGATTCTCTTTAGTTTCAGCTGTAGGATGTTAGTTTGATGTGGCTTCTTCTATTTTATTTTGTTTATTTCTTTTATTTTATTTGCTTTTATTCAATTATTTTGTTTATTTCTTTCTTGTCTCGGCTGTACAAATATGTAAAGGTATGGTTTGGATTATTTCTTTTGTTTGAATACTTGAATGTATCTTGTATTTTCTTTTCTTTTACTTTGCTTTTAATAACTTAAATAAATTTCTATTTTATATAACATAACTTGCTTGATTAAATTTACAAGCTCTTGTATTTGTTTATGCTTATATTTGTATTTGTTTGTATTATTTTGTATTGCATACCTTTGTTTATGTAAGGTTATGATGAATATTGTTTTTGACATATATATTGTTTTTTTTTTTTTTATAAGAGTTTCTTATAAGTTTATATGCATGTCTAGGTCATTTTTTTATAACCATATATTTATTTGAAACATTTATTGCTAATACTTATTTTACTTTGTTTATATATCTTACTTTGTTTTGTTTCTCATTTATGCATTTGTTTATTTATGTAAAAATATATATATATTTTTATTTTGCTTACTTAAATGTATTTGCTTTATTCTTGCATTTTAAATTTACTTCTATTTTTATTTTACTCTTATTACTTTCGTCTTGTATTTATTATATATATTTTATATAACTCAAATTATCATTTATAAATTTTTAAATCAATTTATTTATTTATTTTTATACTTGTGTCCAAAGTATATTATTTATTATTTAAAAATCATTTATTTAAGAATTTATTTAAAATCCAATATATACATATATATACTTGTATATACAAAATTTCAAACCCATATGACTTAATATACTTTTTATTTGATTCGGGGAAACTCGCATCAATCTATCTATCTAGAATAAATTGTTGCAAATTTTAATTCAAAAATCCATTTAAATTATCAATTTAAATTCATAAAAATCTGGGGTCGTTACAATCTTCCCCCCTTAAATGAATTTCGTCCTCGAAATTGTACAGCTCATTTCATGAATTATACATACACAGAATAGACTAAAGCCAATTTAAATGATACTAGTAAACATAGTGGGTTCTTCAGGTAATTCATAATATATTCCATATTAACTGCTACTTATAATATTCTTACTAGTAAACATAACATTCACTAAGATTCTAGGCTCAAAATGCGTACATAGATACACCATACCCAAAAAGAAGTTAATCTAACCAACTACAAATCATCACCATCAGAGCTCTCTCTCTCGGGCCCTGACAGATCTCTAACTTCCACGTCATTGTCAGTCACGTAATCATACTCTGGATCAGAGTCTATCTGAATAAAACCTTCACCATTCAGCTCCTCGCCTTCTATGGCATTATTCAAATCCCAATGAATTTCTTCATCACCATCGGAACCTATTTCCATTTCAGGTTCTTCTACCTCAACCTCTTCTTCATTTTCTTCTTCATTTTCTTCTTCGAATTCCCCTTCATATTCATTTTTGAATTCGTCTTCATTTTCTTCTTCGAACTCCTCTTCATCTTCTTCTTCTTCCACTGGTGGTTGGGGCTGCACTACAGGCTCCACTGGGAATTCCCTATGAACTGATGACTCACCTTTATCATCTCGTACCCTACTGGATGAAGCATAATCACCCACTCTCCTGACCTTTCCTCCTCGGCTAACGCTGTTTGTTCTCTACAATTAAAATCAAAATCCAAATATTAAGATCTTAAGTTTAGAATTTTATAAGTTGAGAAATACAACAAGTTTATATTTCAGATTTTATTCTACCCAAGAAGTTATAACAGAAATCCAAAATTTGGCTCAACAAGTTTATATTTCAGATTTTATTCTACCCAAGAAGTTATAACAGAAATCCAAAATTTGGTTTTAAACAAAATCATTCTATCGTTATAATTCAAATCTATCATTATATTTCATTAACCAATTTCAACTCAAATTGAAATTTTCAATTTATTCAAATTTCAAATCATATTCTTATTTATTACGGTTTAAATCCAAAAATAATAAGAAATTGATGAAATACGAAGTAAAGATTTTCTACAACAATTCTTAAGGTATCTTATTATACCAAAACTTCTTTTTTTCCACTGTTGTTACAGAGTATCAACCAATTATAGTCGTATTTCCCTGTCCCCTATCTCGTTCTCTTCTTGCACTCATACTTACTATCGGTAGATAGTAAGAGAATTTACTAAGGCATTCAAACGGATATCATAAGGATTACTCATTCTAGGGATATTTCACCCTATCTATAATGAGTTACTTAACGTGTTACACTCCTGAGCTAAAGTTTCACCTTAGCTCTGATACCACATGTAACGACTAGGATTTTTGCCCGCTCGAAAATCGACATCCATACTTCAACTCGTATTCGAATGCCGTAGGTTCAACCGTTCAAATCCGATTCGCCGGAGCTTATAACAACATTAAGTAAATAACACAGTGGAATAAAAGAATAATACATTGATATACAGCTTTGATACAATATCTGATACAACAGATGATCCAATAGATATCAATATACATCAGAGATATGATACAATAAATAGCAGCGGAAAAGAAAATAGATAACACTAGCAGCGGAACAATATAACTCTAAGATAGTCTTCAAGGAAGAACTCCAGAAACTGCAACTCCATGTCCAAGAACTAATCCAGTAATAGCTTGAACTCCCAATAACGATGCACCAAGATAACCAAGACTGGTGCGATCCAAAGACTGAACTAACTCCAGATAATCTACTAAATCTGACTATCTGAAAAACCCAACTCTAGACTGCTCGTGTAGAAAATAATGAGCATCCAGAGTTTAGGAAAGAAAACAATAAACTCCAGATCAGTCGTGGGACTGGTGTGAGCAACAAAAACAGTTTATCTTTTAAAACATTCAACAGAAGATTTTCAAAGTCAATTCGCAATGCTTTTTAAAAATGAGACTACCATAAGGCCTCCCGCACACACACACAATGCAAACGCAGAATCGGAGGAGATTTCTCCTTATGATAGTCAAAGATGCTTGATACGTATTAAAAGAAACATTTGATATTATTACTAGTGCATAGTGTAGTAAAAATCATTTCGAAAATAGAATATTAATCTTAGCCAACATATGACCATTATCGTATGCCTACTATAGCTACTATCCAAACAGTGGTGACCACCATAAGTGAATAGCAGGTTCTACAACTAATACCGTACAAGTTTCGTATTGGGAATTGGATTTCCAACAAATGGTCAGGCCAAGGAACTTCCCATTACCACATGAGAATGCCTCTGGATGGACATCCCCGAGAACCAAACCGGATCTCTACCAACACAAGGCCGGGTTACCCCTAACTGGGTAACAACTGACCGAATATGCCATCCCCCGGTCCTTTGGGACCTTTATCCGAGAGCTCTCTAATCAATTCACACAATCATAAAAACAAAGTGTTTCAACATGAGTAAGTATCTGGGCTCCATACCATGATACCACCCTTTTCCAGAAGGAAATGCACATATCCTAAAGGGCGCTACCCCTCATAACCTTGCTGCATCTTTCCTGTTTTGACCATTTCCGGGATGTGAGGCTCGACGAATTCACGTCCACAAAAACATACTTTATACAAAAGCCATGCTTTGGGTCAACAAATGATCAACACAATGATCACTAAGATAGACGATCAAATAAATGATCCTATCACAAATAATCAACACAATGATCATTTCAGCATCACTCAGCATGTCACATTACCAAACTGGGAATATATCGCTGATAACTTCAACTATATAACCTCTGAGCTCGTACGTCTCAGAGAAGGGTGTTAAGCAAAGAATAAATTCTCCGCCACCAACAGAAATATATTTGAAAGAAATCGGCTTTATATCTCAACTTGTAATGTCAGACATACAATCCATACAAGTCTGTTCCGGGATCGAACAGAACCGAAGGCACTTACAAAGAAGTCCTTGAAATCCGGATATTCACAATCCTGATCGGATTCACCATCACATATGGAGAACTCAATACCGTAGCTACTCGGTGCAGAGTCAATCGACAGGTCATCCTATCGCTCTCGCAAATACCCGGTCTTCAACACCGGTCTTCAAATGCTATCCATAACGACGAATCACATATTCAGAATGGGTTATACGACCCCATGGTCCTTTCCCGGTTAACCCGAATAGTGAGCGCAAATATTTTAAAAATATCTGGATATTGGGATTTCAATTAAGTCACAACTTAATAATTCAAAACTTTTCTTCAAATGGCTTAACAAATTACCATTTTCAATCTTTAAACAAAAAGATTCATTTTCACAACCTTTAACGGTTTAAACAGTTTTCACATTTTAATCTTTTAAACAAAAGATTCATTCACAGATTTTCCAAATCAATTTCCATTTCAATTTGATTAACTCGTTAAATCTTTAAATCAAAGATTTAACTTATAGCTTTCAAAACAATTTCATTTCAATTTGATTTAAACAAATCATCAATTTAAATCTGTTAAAAATAAACAGATTTAATTCATAGTTTTCAAAAAGAATTCATTCATAACATAGGAAAATCATTTCTCTATTCAATCTTGAAATTCCCCTAATTAACTGGAATCTCAGTTCCTATCTAAAAGTGTTTATCATTTGGAAACAACAGTTTTCATTTTGGAAATCTGATTCATTTATACGAGTTGAAATCCTTAGGTTAAATTCAAACTCCTAAAAACGATACTTAAAAGTGGTTAAATCCCTATATAACCAATATAATATCTTTAATCCCTAATTTCAAATCATAGAATTCAATTTCAAGTATTGAATTTAAATTTAAATCAAATTATTTAAATTCTAAAACTTAATCATGTAATTTAAAAATAAATTTTTATTTTGAAATTCCATTCCAAAAGCTTTTCACATTTATTCCGATTCCATTTCCAAAACATTTGAATTTAAAAATTCAAATTTAACTATTTCAAAAATCTGCGACTTAATCGATTTCCTCGTGAAATCCATATTTGTGTGTGTATGGTGTGGTCTAGGGGTTTAACACAATAGTGCAACATCATACAATTATCACAGATCAGAATACAGGAATATAATTGATAAGCGATATAAACTATAACGCTTATCCTCATTCACAGATCACAGATATATTTATCACAGGTAATGAAATTCATTACAGATAATAAATCACATTATGGATCACCACACAAATCAGGATATATCACAAAGCATCAAACATCGGGAATATCAACAATTCAACCATTCGATAAGATCTAGACATTCATAGGTAAAATTTATTAGTCAATTGATTAATCTAGATCAGGTGCATTACTTGTTGTTAATTCTGGTTACTTAACACAAGTTAATTTCAAATCATTTGAAATAAATTTCCCTTTAATTATTTACTAACCATCTTTAATTTATGATCTTTAACTTCTAAATTAATCTTAGTTAATAACCTTTATTACCGATTAAAATTCCTTTAATTATTTTGCTAAATTTACTCCTATTGATCATTTTTTTTATATTACAAATTGAGTAACCATTTAGAACACATTAATTAATTCTAATTATATAGTAAATTAAGTACCTAGCAATAGCTAAATAAATTCTTAATTACTTGATTGGTTTATTTCCAATCAAAATTTAATCCTCTTAACTTATTTAATCTTATCCAATTTATAATCCTTAATTACATTCCTTAATTAATTAATTATAAATTATTTATTAATTAACTTAAGTAGTTAATTACAATTTACTTATCACTTAATCATTAATTAATCTCAAATTACAATTATCCTGTAATTATTCTTTATAGAAATAATTAGCTGGTATTAATCGTTCAACTTAATTAATCATTTAAAATTCTTCTTTTAAATTTGAAAATCAATCTAATATCAACTACACTTTAATGTCAATTAATTTCATACTTAACATAACTTAATTATTAATGAACAACTTAATTAGTAATTAATAAAGGTTATTTACTTATTTAATTATCACAAATTATTTTAATTAATCATTTATTATCAATTAACTAATCATTTATTCCTTAATTAATCATTAAGTTGATTACCATTTATTAATTAGCTTTAAATAATCAATTAAATTTTCTTAAGTTAAATGGATCAAACACCAAATTAATTTCTAGTTACAAATTTAATTAAGGTCATTAATTTTATTTATATCAACCTTTAAATACACACTTATTAAATATAATTACAATTATAATTTAGTTACATTCTCAATTAACTTTCCATATAAATTAAACTAGAAATCAAATCCCTTTTTATGATTTTAAATCATATCTTAGCTTTAATTTTGTTAACATGATTTGCTTAACTAATACTAAACCTTTATTTAACAAAATAACATAAGAGTTAATAGGCTAACTTACAAAGCAATAAACCCGAGACAACTACTGGATTAACCCGTGAAAACTCGCGTCACCCTGTTCGTTCCGTGTTCCATTCTCCCTCACTCTTCTTCTTCTTCTACCACCTGATCCTTTCTACATTTTTTTTTATTTATTTTTTTTTCTTTTTCCGATGTTGAAATTTAAAAACTGCAGTAACACAATCACTCTCGCGCACGTTCTCAGAAACCCGAAGCAACCCTTCCATCCTACTCGAGTAACACTCGAGTCGAAACCACCCACTACCCTACTGACACACCCACGCCACCGTGCACATGCACGGTGGTTCGCCGCACCTTCGGCGAACCTCGCCACTACCCACAAACCACAAATCGTCCCCCAACTCGAAATCGAAGCTCAAACCCCCCTACATGAATTCGAATTCGAAAATAAGATGTTTGGGCAAAAACTGAAAACTTAACTATCACTAAATCGACTCGCCACTACCGCCTAAGCCACCGGAGGTGCTCGTACTTTGCCCATACCACAGCCACACGACCTTCGTCCACCTCCTTGAATTTCGTAGAACTCGATCATGCGTAGATGCCGTACGCGATGCAATAACAGAGAAGCACAAAACTCCAGTAAAACCCTAAATTTAGTTCGTTCATTTAATCTATACATTCGAAAATTTTTCTGATAATTTTCTCATGATCCATTATGTTAATACTTGCTTCAATTCAAATTCCAACATCTGAAATTGGATTGACAACCTGAAATTGACAAAAATGCAAGTTTTGTTCACAACCAAACTGCACCTTAATTACTACCCTAAAAATCTTTATTTTTGTCTTAAAAATCAGCAATTCCATTCAGGATTCCGAATAAAATCTTGATTCAACTTCTTGTAATACATGAATTTATCAATGAATTTCTTGATTCACTATGAAACTATATTACAGTATCATGCTTACAGAGATGTTTGAACTAGTTTACTAATCTTGGTTTTAACTTCGATCTCTTGTTTAGTTGGTAATTTAAATCCTGATATGGTTTAGCATCAATTGACCTTGAGTTTGATTCAAAATTTTATCCTGTATCTACTTAACGAAAAACTACATAACAGAGAACTATATACAACTTACAGAATCATATGTCAAAATACACATATATCACAAGATCATAAAATCATCATAAGTGTTTGGTTTAACTTTAAGTTTTAGGAATTTAGTTTACTCACCTTCCAAATCATTGCTTAAATCCAGGAGTTTACAGGTTAGAGTTTGTTTGATCTGAAGCTCCTTTGCTTCTTGATGTCCAGAAGTCTTCAAACTGAAATCCTTTTTAACTTTGCAAAGTTGAAAACTGGGTGAAAGTTGTTATCTTAAATTTCTTCTTTGTTCTCAGATGTTTGGTTTATGTAAGTTGCTTCAGTTTTTTTTTTCTTGTTAAAGTTTGAGATGATCGAAATGAATTGAAGAAATTGGTTTATATATAGTGGCAGATTACAGACTGCTTTATACTTTTTTTGTACAATTCTAAAGTATGCTGAAGTGGTCTTTTTTCCATGTTGAGGTGTATAACAGTATGGCTGCAATGATGCTGGATTTTAGCAGAGGTGTTTTTGTTTGTACTTTTTATTTTATAAACATGCCTGGAGATATTGTCACTGATTCTCTTTAGTTTCAGCTGTAGGATGTTAGTTTGATGTGGCTTCTTCTATTTTATTTTGTTTATTTCTTTTATTTTATTTGCTTTTATTCAATTATTTTGTTTATTTCTTTCTTGTCTCGGCTGTACAAATATGTAAAGGTATGGTTTGGATTATTTCTTTTGTTTGAATACTTGAATGTATCTTGTATTTTCTTTTCTTTTACTTTGCTTTTAATAACTTAAATAAATTTCTATTTTATATAACATAACTTGCTTGATTAAATTTACAAGCTCTTGTATTTGTTTATGCTTATATTTGTATTTGTTTGTATTATTTTGTATTGCATACCTTTGTTTATGTAAGGTTATGATGAATATTGTTTTTGACATATATATTGTTTTCTTTTTTTTTTATAAGAGTTTCTTATAAGTTTATATGCATGTCTAGGTCATTTTTTTATAACCATATATTTATTTGAAACATTTATTGCTAATACTTATTTTACTTTGTTTATATATCTTACTTTGTTTTGTTTCTCATTTATGCATTTGTTTATTTATGTAAAAATATATATATATTTTTATTTTGCTTACTTAAATGTATTTGCTTTATTCTTGCATTTTAAATTTACTTCTATTTTTATTTTACTCTTATTACTTTCGTCTTGTATTTATTATATATATTTTATATAACTCAAATTATCATTTATAAATTTTTAAATCAATTTATTTATTTATTTTTATACTTGTGTCCAAAGTATATTATTTATTATTTAAAAATCATTTATTTAAGAATTTATTTAAAATCCAATATATACATATATATACTTGTATATACAAAATTTCAAACCCATATGACTTAATATACTTTTTATTTGATTCGGGGAAACTCGCATCAATCTATCTATCTAGAATAAATTGTTGCAAATTTTAATTCAAAAATCCATTTAAATTATCAATTTAAATTCATAAAAATCTGGGGTCGTTACAATCTTCCCCCCTTAAATGAATTTCGTCCTCGAAATTGTACAGCTCATTTCATGAATTATACATACACAGAATAGACTAAAGCCAATTTAAATGATACTAGTAAACATAGTGGGTTCTTCAGGTAATTCATAATATATTCCATATTAACTGCTACTTATAATATTCTTACTAGTAAACATAACATTCACTAAGATTCTAGGCTCAAAATGCGTACATAGATACACCATACCCAAAAAGAAGTTAATCTAACTAACTACAAATCATCACCATCAGAGCTCTCTCTCGGGCCCTGACAGATCTCTAACTTCCACGTCATTGTCAGTCACGTAATCATACTCTGGATCAGAGTCTATCTGAATAAAACCTTCACCATTCAGCTCCTCGCCTTCTATGGCATTATTCAAATCCCAATGAATTTCTTCATCACCATCGGAACCTATTTCCATTTCAGGTTCTTCTACCTCAACCTCTTCTTCATTTTCTTCTTCATTTTCTTCTTCGAATTCCCCTTCATATTCATTTTTGAATTCGTCTTCATTTTCTTCTTCGAACTCCTCTTCATCTTCTTCTTCTTCCACTGGTGGTTGGGGCTGCACTACAGGCTCCACTGGGAATTCCCTATGAACTGATGACTCACCTTTATCATCTCGTACCCTACTGGATGAAGCATAATCACCCACTCTCCTGACCTTTCCTCCTCGGCTAACGCTGTTTGTTCTCTACAATTAAAATCAAAATCCAAATATTAAGATCTTAAGTTTAGAATTTTATAAGTTGAGAAATACAACAAGTTTATATTTCAGATTTTATTCTACCCAAGAAGTTATAACAGAAATCCAAAATTTGGTTTTAAACAAAATCGTTCTATCGTTATAATTCAAATCTATCATTATATTTCATTAACCAATTTCAACTCAAATTGAAATTTTCAATTTATTCAAATTTCAAATCATATTCTTATTTATTACGGTTTAAATCCAAAAATGATAAGAAATTGATGAAATACGAAGTAAAGATTTTCTACAACAATTCTTAAGGCATCTTATTATACCAAAACTTCTTTTTTTCCACTGTTGTTACAGAGTATCAACCAATTATAGTCGTATTTCCCTGTCCCCTATCTCGTTCTCTTCTTGCACTCATACTTACTATCGGTAGATAGTAAGAGAATTTACTGAGGCATTCAAACGGATATCTTAAGGATTACTCATTCTAGGGATATTTCACCCTATCTATAATGAGTTACTTAACGTGTTACACTCCTGAGCTAAAGTTTCACCTTAGCTCTGATACCACATGTAACGACTCGGATTTTTGCCCGCTCGAAAACCGACATCCATACTTCAACTCGTATTCGAATGCCGTAGATTCAACCGTTCAAATCCGATTCGCCGGAGCTTATAACAACATTAAGTAAATAACACAGTGGAATAAAAGAATAATACATTGATATACAGCTTTGATACAATATCTGATACAACAGATGATCCAATAGATATCAATATACATCAGAGATATGATACAATAAATAGCAGCGGAAAAGAAAATAGATAACACTAGCAGCGGAACAATATAACTCTAAGATAGTCTTCAAGGAAGAACTCCAGAAACTGCAACTCCATGTCCAAGAACTAATCCAGTAATAGCTTGAACTCCCAATAACGATGCACCAAGATAACCAAGACTGGTGCGATCCAAAGACTGAACTAACTCCAGATAATCTACTAAATCTGACTATCTGAAAAACCCAACTCTAGACTGCTCGTGTAGAAAATAATGAGCATCCAGAGTTTAGGAAAGAAAACAATAAACTCCGGATCAGTCGTGGGACTGGTGTGAGCAACAAAAACAGTTTATCTTTTAAAACATTCAACAGAAGATTTTCAAAGTCAATTCGCAATGCTTTTTAAAAATGAGACTACCATAAGGCCTCCCGCACACACACACAATGCAAACGCAGAATCGGAGGATATTTCTCCTTATGATAGTCAAAGATGCTTGATACGTATTAAAAGAAACATTTGATATTATTACTAGTGCATAGTGTAGTAAAAATCATTTCGAAAATAGAATATTAATCTTAGCCAACATACGACCATTATCGTATGCCTACTATAGCTACTATCCAAACAGTGGTGACCACCATAAGTGAATAGCAGGTTCTACAACTAATACCGTACAAGTTTCGTATTGGGAATTGGATTTCCAACAAATGGTCAGGCCAAGGAACTTCCCATTGCCACATGAGAATGCCTCTGGATGGACATCCCCGAGAACCAAACCGGATCTCTACCAACACAAGGCCGGGTTACCCCTAACTGGGTAACAACTGACCGAATATGCCATCCCCCGGTCCTTTGGGACCTTTATCCGAGAGCTCTCTAATCAATTCACACAATCATAAAAACAAAGTGTTTCAACATGAGTAAGTATCTGGGCTCCATACCATGATACCACCCTTTTCCAGAAGGAAATGCACATATCCTAAAGGGCGCTACCCCTCATAACCTTGCTGCATCTTTCCTGTTTTGACCATTTCCGGGATGTGAGGCTCGACGAATTCACGTCCACAAAAACATACTTTATACAAAAGCCATGCTTTGGGTCAACAAATGATCAACACAATGATCACTAAGATAGACGATCAAATAAATGATCCTATCACAAATAATCAACACAATGATCATTTCAGCATCACTCAGCATGTCACATTACCAAACTGGGAATATATCGCTGATAACTTCAACTATATAACCTCTGAGCTCGTACGTCTCAGAGAAGGGTGTTAAGCAAAGAATAAATTCTCCGCCACCAACAGAAATATATTTGAAAGAAATCGGCTTTATATCTCAACTTGTAATGTCAGACATACAATCCATACAAGTCTGTTCCGGGATCGAACAGAACCGAAGGCACTTACAAAGAAGTCCTTGAAATCCGGATATTCACAATCCTGATCGGATTCACCATCACATATGGAGAACTCAATACCGTAGCTACTCGGTGCAGAGTCAATCGACAGGTCATCCTATCGCTCTCGCAAGTACCCGGTCTTCAACACCGGTCTTCAAATGCTATCCATAACGACGAATCACATATTCAGAATGGGTTATACGACCCCATGGTCCTTTCCCGGTTAACCCGAATAGTGAGCGCAAATATTTTAAAAATATCTGGATATTGGGATTTCAATTAAGTCACAACTTAATAATTCAAAACTTTTCTTCAAATGGCTTAACAAATTACCATTTTCAATCTTTAAACAAAAAGATTCATTTTCACAACCTTTAACGATTTAAACAGTTTTCACATTTTAATCTTTTAAACAAAAGATTCATTCACAGATTTTCCAAATCAATTTCCATTTCAATTTGATTAACTCGTTAAATCTTTAAATCAAAGATTTAACTTATAGCTTTCAAAACAATTTCATTTCAATTTGATTTAAACAAATCATCAATTTAAATCTGTTAAAAATAAATAGATTTAATTCATAGTTTTCAAAAAGAATTCATTCATAACTTAGGAAAATCATTTCTCTATTCAATCTTGAAATTCCCCTAATTAACTGGAATCTCAGTTCCTATCTAAAAGTGTTTATCATTTGGAAACAACAGTTTTCATTTTGGAAATCTGATTCATTTATACGAGTTGAAATCCTTAGGTTAAATTCAAACTCCTAAAAACGATACTTAAAAGTGGTTAAATCCCTATATAACCAATATAATATCTTTAATCCCTAATTTCAAATCATAGAATTCAATTTCAAGTATTGAATTTAAATTTAAATCAAATTATTTAAATTCTAAAACTTAATCATGTAATTTAAAAATAAATTTTTATTTTGAAATTCCATTCCAAAAGCTTTTCACATTTATCCCGATTCCATTTCCAAAACATTTGAATTTAAAAATTCAAATTTAACTATTTCAAAAATCTGCGACTTAATCGATTTCCTCGTGAAATCCATATTTGTGTGTGTATGGTGTGGTCTAGGGGTTTAACACAATAGTGCAACATCATACAATTATCACAGATCAGAATACAGGAATATAATTGATAAGCGATATAAACTATAACGCTTATCCTCATTCACAGATCACAGATATATTTATCACAGGTAATGAAATTCATTACAGATAATAAATCACATTATGGATCACCACACAAATCAGGATATATCACAAAGCATCAAACATCGGGAATATCAACAATTCAACCATTCGATAAGATCTAGACATTCATAGGTAAAATTTATTAGTCAACTGATTAATCTAGATCAGGTGCATTACTTGTTGTTAATTCTGGTTACTTAACACAAGTTAATTTCAAATCATTTGAAATAAATTTCCCTTTAATTATTTACTAACCATCTTTAATTTATGATCTTTAACTTCTAAATTAATCTTAGTTAATAACCTTTATTACCGATTAAAATTCCTTTAATTATTTTGCTAAATTTACTCCTATTGATCATTTTTTTTATATTACAAATTGAGTAACCATTTAGAACACATTAATTAATTCTAATTATATAGTAAATTAAGTACCTAGCAATAGCTAAATAAATTCTTAATTACTTGATTGGTTTATTTCCAATCAAAATTTAATCCTCTTAACTTATTTAATCTTATCCAATTTATAATCCTTAATTACATTCCTTAATTAATTAATTATAAATTATTTATTAATTAACTTAAGTAGTTAATTACAATTTACTTATCACTTAATCATTAATTAATCTCAAATTAAAATTATCCTGTAATTATTCTTTATAGAAATAATTAGCTGGTATTAATCGTTCAACTTAATTAATCATTTAAAATTCTTCTTTTAAATTTGAAAATCAATCTAATATCAACTACACTTTAATGTCAATTAATTTCACACTTAACATAACTTAATTATTAATGAACAACTTAATTAGTAATTAATAAAGGTTATTTACTTATTTAATTATCACAAATTATTTTAATTAATCATTTATTATCAATTAACTAATCATTTATTCCTTAATTAATCATTAAGTTGATTACCATTTATTAATTAGCTTTAAATAATCAATTAAATTTTCTTAAGTTAAATGGATCAAACACCAAATTAATTTCTAGTTACAAATTTAATTAAGGTCATTAATTTTATTTATATCAACCTTTAAATACACACTTATTAAATATAATTACAATTATAATTTAGTTACATTCTCAATTAACTTTCCATATAAATTAAACTAGAAATCAAATCCCTTTTTATGATTTTAAATCATATCTTAGCTTTAATTTTGTTAACATGATTTGCTTAACTAATACTAAACCTTTATTTAACAAAATAACATAAGAGTTAATAGGCTAACTTACAAAGCAATAAACCCGAGACAACTACTGGATTAACCCGTGAAAACTCGCGTCACCCTGTTCGTTCCGTGTTCCATTCTCCCTCACTCTTTTTCTTCTTCTACCACCTGATCCTTTCTACATTTTTTTTTTTATTTTTTTTTTCCGATGTTGAAATTTAAAAACTGCAGTTACACAATCACTCTCGCGCACGTTCTCAGAAACCCGAAGCAACCCTTCCATCCTACTCGAGTAACACTCGAGTCGAAACCACCCACTACCCTACTGACACACCCACGCCACCGTGCACATGCACGGTGGTTCGCCGCACCTTCGGCGAACCTCGCCACTACCCACAAACCACAAATCGTCCCCCAACTCGAAATCGAAGCTCAAACCCCCCTACATGAATTCGAATTCGAAAATAAGATGTTTGGGCAAAAACTGAAAACTTAACTATCACTAAATCGACTCGCCACTACCGCCTAAGCCACTGGTGTGACGACCGCCCATGACTCCCGCACCAAAACAAGGAAATAATGCGCTGAAAGGCGTGCCAGGCAGCCATGGACGATAGTCAGGGTAAAACAAAACAAAAGAATCTCTATCGCATAACTCACAGCGCATGGATAAAATATAATAGAGAAATATAATATAGTGAAGCTCCATAGAACAGAACATCATCATATAAGCATCACAGTAGTTTTGTACAATCATCTACTCAAATCCATACATGAAAGCCTCACTACAAATCACTCAACCAAATACAGCAGCGGATACCCAGTACATATAGTAAGAAAACTAATATGCAAAGCCTCCTGCTCGTCTTCGTCATCTTCAGCGTAGAACTCCTAGCACAGCACCTGTCACCTGCTACCTAGTCTGCCCATCCCAAACATGGATGAACAGCCCAAGGTAATAAGAGGAGACATAAAACCTTGAGTCAGACAAAGTCTTAGTGAGCAGTAAATTAACTATCAAACATACCAAAAGAGCATAAAGGATAAAAGGAATAGGAACCAGACCATCCCACTCCACCTCTTTCTACAGTGATAGCCCCAGACATACACTAAGGAGAAGCAAGCATAACAACATAGACAATTAAGGTAAAGCGAATACCACTCGAGTCAAGGACGATGTTTTCCAAATACAAACCCCCAAGGCCTAAACCAAGATCAGATAAGCACCCAGAAAACACCGCTCTTGAAGCCGAATGATAATACAACCAAACATCCATGACTCTGGCTATCACTGTTATCCTTGCCTCGATTTCACCGTTAGTTGAATGACCATCTGTCAAGGGCTAATGGTAACCCCGGTTCTAACCATAACTCCGCACACTGCCTTGTGCCTAGGACTTATCTACTTTGCCCAGAGTACTCAACTACCTACCTGTAGTCTTTTGGGTGTCCCGACTACCTACCTGTAGTCGTTATGGGCGCCCCATGTACTCTTGCTTTTGAGCATGCTAGAACCTTCAACAACGACGAGATCCAAGCCTCCTAGCCATCCTTCTTGACGACTATCCTCATACAAGCTCAAGCTACCTCTTGAACAATCCATTATCAACCAACTTGAACTACTCTTCAAGTTATCAACATGCTTGGAATGATCCCTGCTTGGATTAAGCCAAGACTCACATCATACTTCGCTTCATCGCATCAAAGCAAAGTCTCAACTCAACAACATGGCTTGCCTCATCAAATCATGGCAAAGTCCCATCTCAACATCATCCAATCTATACATATGAGCTTCAACATCCGCTACATATGCCTTAAGCAGCTTTCACCATTCAAGAGCCTTCTTCCATAGCTTTTGAATCCTCTTCCATCATCTTGTTCAAAATCAACTACTAGCTAACTTGGAAACAATCAAATCAATCATACATTCAAATAATCAATCATTCAAACAAGATCTATTAACATGGATCTAGACTTGGATCTAAGAAAAGTGCATGAAATCTCTAACTTTAACACCCAAACATGCCACCAATCCAATATACTCCTTTGGATCCGCGTGAGAGATAACTACCACTCACCAAATCACCAAAACAACCTAAAATCAATCAACTTCAGATCTGGACAGCAAAGATCAAGGCTTGATCCGGCAATATCTCGCTCCAATCGATGAATTCTAGCTCGAACGGATGAAGATCTTCAACTTTGGCACTTGGATCTTCGATCTCGATCTTCGATCTTGGATGGATGTTAGAATTAGATTGGAATGGAGAAAAGAAGATGAAGAAATGTTGTAGTCGAGTCTTCAAAATGGCAGCACTTCGTCGCTTCAAAAACCGGTGCCAAAAAGTGAGCCAAACCCCTCTATTTATAGGCTGAACAACCCTTAGGTCGTCGCCCTTTAGGTCGTCCCCGACCTAACACTCCAACGACCTACGACCTAAAACCAGCCCGCCCTAGCGACCTACGGCTTATCCAAACACACAGGGTCTCACGACCTAAACCCCCTGCGACCTAACAAACAAGGCCGACTTAAGCCCAAGGCCGACCTAACGACTTATAACATTAACGACCTACGACACAACCCAGACATAACCTAAAACACAGGCCGCATATCCCAAGTCCTAAGTCGTATGACGACTTAACCACCATGCCGACTTACGACTTAATACCAGTGCCGACTCAAACCCCTGCCGACCTATGTCCCCAACGACCTAACAAACACACAATACAAAAGCCTCCGACCTAACTTAGGTCGTTGCCGACCTATCATGCTACGACCTAACAACATAGCCGACTCACGACTCAACCTATTTCCTTTAGGTCGCTACCCCCTCTTAGGTCGCTCTCCACTAGGTCGGTCACTTTCTTAGGTCGTTCCTCTATCCTAGGTCGCTCAACCGACCTAACTCTCAACACATTAACATCCTAACCCGTTAGCTCCTTAGGTCGCTCACCCCTACCTACGACCTATCCTTCAAACGACCTAACTCCCAAGCCTTCCATCCTATGAGTCGTAACTTGTACACGACCTATCCTATGAGTCGGTCACGACTCAACCCTTAACTCGGCAATGCCTATGAGTCGGTCACGACTCAACACTAACCACACGAGTTATCTCCTTATACGACTCAGGCTAGGAACACCACAAACAACACTAACGACCTGTAAATTCTACGATCCATCGACACGTAAAATACGGGTCGTTACATTCTCTCCCCCTTAGGAATTTCGCCCCCGAAATTCCAAGCAAACAATCAGAAATCAAAGATATTCTGCATGCCTACCATTCAAAGCAATCAACAAACCATGCAACCAATTCTAGCCTAGGATGCAGAATTCTAAGACTCAGAACAAGCTACAAATTCATGAGATGTCACGACACTTTAGGGCGATACCTCGAAGAGTCCGGGATGAGCTGCCTTCATCCTCTCTTCCTCCTCCCATGTACAGTCGTTAACATCATCACTCCATTGTACCTTGAGCAACGTAATCGTCTTCCTCCTAAGCTGTTTCGTATCAGTTTCAACAATACGAAGCGGCTTACGAGGTCTTGTAACAACTGGATCAACCTCCAAATCTTCATAGCTATCAGCAGAAACCACTGTCTTTGGGTCGTGCACATACTTCCGTAGATAAGCTACATGAAAAACATTGTGCACACCCGCCATCTTTTCCGGTAACTCCAATCTATAAGCGAGCTTTCCAATACGCTCGATAATCGGGAATGGTCCAACAAATCTCGGAGTCAACTTTCCTTTCTTCCCAAACCTTATAGCATTCTTCAATGGAGAAATCTTCACAAAAACCATATCACCTACGTCGAATTCCAAATCCTTACGACGATTATCGGCATAACTTTTCTGACGATCTTGGGCTGCCTTCATTCGTTGCCGAATGATCTCTATACAATCTGAAGTCTGTCGAATCATCTCTGGCCCAAGTATCAGCTTTTCTCCAGTTTCCAACCAACATGTCGGAGAGTTACACGGTCTTCCATATAATGCCTCATATGGTGCCATACCAATACTCGACTGATAACTGTTATTATAAGCAAACTCCACCAAATGAAGGTGATCTTCCCATGATCCTCCGAAGTCCAAAACACATGCTCTAAGAAGATCTTCCAAAACTCGGTTGACTCTCTCAGTCTGACCATCTGTTTGAGGGTGATAAGCTGTACTCAAACACAACTCAGTTCCCAAAACTTCCTGGAAGCTCTTCCAAAATCTACTGGTGAACAATGGATCTCGATCGCTCACTATACTCTTCGGAACACCATGGAAACGAACTATCCACTTCACATATAATTCAGCCAACTTCGATGCAGTCCTAGTCGATCGAACAGGAATGAACCTTGCACTCTTGGTCAAACGATCTACTATGACCCAAATCCCTTCATTCCCTGCTCTTGTCCTAGGTAGACCATCGATAAAGTCCATCGACACTTGCTCCCACTTCCATGTAGGAACCTCTAATGGCTGAAGCAATCCACTGGGCTTCTTCTGCTCAGCTTTCACCAACTGGCAATTCATACACTTGGAAATAAAATTTCCAACATCCTTCTTCATACCTTCCCAGTAGTAGGTTCTCTTCATATCCCGATACATCTTATTTCCACCTGGATGAATTGTCAACTTCGAGTGATGACTCTCCCTCAGAACTTCATCTCTCAATCCATCTACATCGGGAACAACTAGTCGCCCTTGCTTTCGAAGCCAACCCTCTCGATCGACCTCGAATCCCTTATCCTTCTCCGGGTCCAATCCAGATTCCAAATCACAGATAATCTTGACAAGCTTATCATCTCCCCTTTGCCTCTCACCAATTCTTTCCACAAGAGTAGGCCTTATCGATAAGTTTGCCAACATCTCAGGTTCCAATTCACATCTAGGCCTGAAATCAAATCCAGCCAAATACTCAAGACTCTTCCATTCCGAAAACATGGCTCCCAATCCTGCATGTCTTCGACTTAACGCATCAGCCACTGCGTTACCTTTCCCTGGAGTATAGGCTATACCAAAATCATACGATGCTAAGAACTCTAGCCACCGTTGCTGTCGAAGATTCAAATCCTTTTGGGAGAACAGATACTTCAACGACTTATGATCTGTAAACAACTCGAATCGAACTCCCAATAGATAATGTCTCCACATCTTCAAAGCAAACACAATCGCCGCTAACTCCAAATCATGAGTCGGATAATTCCTTTCATGCGGCTTTAGTTGTCGACTAGCATACGCAACAACTTTATGCTTCTGCATTAGCACCGCTCCTAGTCCAGTGCCACATGCATCGGTGTAAACCACCATCTCATCATTCCCACTTGGAATAGTCAAAACAGGAGCGCTCGTCAGTCGTTCTTTCAGGATTACGAAAGCTTGCTCACACTTATCATCCCATCTGAACACTTGGTTCTTCTTTGTCAACCCTGTTAACGGTGCAGCTATCTTGGAAAAGTCTTTGATAAACCGTCGATAATATCCTGCTAATCCAAGAAAACTTCTCACATCAGATGCATTCTTAGGCCTAACCCAATCCTGGATCGCTGCCACCTTAGCGGGGTCAACCGCTATTCCATTTCCAGAGATAACATGGCCTAAGAACCTCACTTCACTCTTCCAGAAGTGACACTTCGAAAACTTAGCCTTCAGCTGATGTTTCCGCAAAATTTCCAAAACAATCCTTAAGTGCGTCTTGTGCTCTTCTTCAGTTTTGGAGTAAACCAAAATATCATCCACGAACACAAGTACAAATTTGTTCAACTGATCTCTGAACACTCTATTCATAAGATCCACAAAATATGCTGGCGCGTTAGTCAATCCAAACGGCATTACCAGCCACTCATAAAACCCGGATGGTGTCCTGAAAGCAGTCTTCGGCACACTATCCTTTGCCACTCTCAACTGGTGAAATCCCGTTGCCAAATCCATCTGAGAAAACACCTTAGCCTCGTGAAGCTGGTCAAACAAGTCATCTATTCTCGGCAATGGATACTTGTTTTTCCTAGTCAACTTATTCAGCTCACGATAATCCACGCACAACCTCAACGACCCATCCGCTTTGGTTGCGAACACAACAGGTGCACCCCATTCGGACACACTTCTCCGAATGAATCCTTTCCGCAAAAGGTCATCAACTTGCACCTTCAGCTCTTGCTGCTCCCTCGGTGCCATTCGCCTAAGAGGCATCACAACAGGTCTGGCTCCCTCAATTAAATCGATACGAAACTCGATCTCCCTATGCGGCGGTAACCCTTTGACTTCCTCAAAGACATCACCAAACTCATTCACAATAGGCACTGATGACAGTCCATCCCGTGGAACAACCAGCGAATACATGAAGCTCATGAAGACGCCTTCCTCATGCTTACATCGTATCACAACCTTTCGCCCTTCCACATTTCCGACTGTCACCTCAAGCCTCTCACAATCAATCCTAGCCGCATACTTCCTAAGCCAGTCCATGCCCAAAATAATTCCGAACCCCGCAAAGTTCAGAACAAAGCAATCACAAACAAACGAGCAATCATGACTCGACACAACTAGACCACGGCATATCATACACAAACATGACGAACCCCCAACCGGATTAGTCACAACCAATGGCCTATCAACAATATCCGGTTTCATACCTAACCGGCATACCAACTCATCACAAACAAAAGAATGCGACGCTCCAGTATCAAACAACACTCTAACTGGAACACCACAAATAGAAAGAGTACCTTGAACCACCACACTCTTCCCCTTCTCCTCAGCAGTAGGAGCTTTCGAAGACGATGGAACAGCCCCCAAAGCATAGGCTTGCACAACCTGCCTATCTTTCCTCGGTTCTGGACAATCCTTCTTGATATGTCCCAGCTTATCACAGTTGTAACACTTTCCCGGCACCTTGGGATTCTTACAATCTTTGTAAAGATGGCCCTTCTGCTGGCAGTTATAGCAAGTCATTTCGCTCTTCGGCTTCTTCTGGCCATCCTTACCCTTCTGTTGCTGCTGCTTCCTCCTCTTATTGCCATTCTGGTGTGGTTTAGATCCTTCCCTGGTTACAGCAACAACAGAACTTTCCTTAGGAAACAAACTCTCATGCCTAAGGGCTTTCTCCACAAGCTTCTCAAATGGATCGTCCAAATGATCCACTAACTGCCTCCCAAGATAAGCATCCAGACCAGTCACAAACTTCTCATTCTTCTGATAGGGAGAATCAATGTACGATCTGGCATACTTGGACAAAGCTTCAAACTCAGAAATATACTCAAGAACTGGTCTCCCACCTTGCTTGAGCTCTACAAACCTCTTGAACAAAACAGACTTCTGAGCCGTAGAGATGAACTTGGCTTCAAATCTAACTTGGAATTGCTCCCAAGTAATCTCTTCTTCTGGGGTATCAATGGTGATAGAATTCCACCAATCAGCAGCTCTTCCCTGAAGCTGTCTCGATGCAAGCTTTCTCTTAGTTGCATCCTCAATCCCTAAGTCACCAAAGATCCTTCGACATGCATCAATCCATCTCTGCACCTCAATAGTCGATTCCGTCCCCAAGAAAGCTTTTCCTCCAAGAGAAGTATAATCCTTGCAAAGCTTAGCAAAATCCACCGGTCTTGGAGCTTGAACTTGAACTCCCACATCCACTGATGATCCTGAAGCTGGTATCCTTCTCATGATCGAAGTCATCATCGCTTCGAACATAGTTCCATAATCAACAGCTCCTTCATCAGCACGGCTTTCCCTTGCAGCTGGTCTCCCTCTTCGACTCATCCTTAATATCTGTAATAAGAATGATTAGAACACCTTAAGAAACAACTGCATAAGGAGTTCAAATCCTTCTAGGCTACTATATTATATATAGTAATCATCCATCAAAATACAATTACGTCTCTCATACGTAGTTACGTCAGCGAGCGTTGGCTGAAATCGATTAACCAAAGCTCTGATACCAAATGTGACGACCGCCCATGACTCCCGCACCAAAACAAGGAAATAATGCGCTGAAAGGCGTGCCAGGCAGCCATGGACGATAGTCAGGGTAAAACAAAACAAAAGAATCTCTATCGCATAACTCACAGCGCATGGATAAAATATAATAGAGAAATATAATATAGTGAAGCTCCATAGAACAGAACATCATCATATAAGCATCACAGTAGTTTTGTACAATCATCTACTCAAATCCATACATGAAAGCCTCACTACAAATCACTCAACCAAATACAGCAGCGGATACCCAGTACATATAGTAAGAAAACTAATATGCAAAGCCTCCTGCTCGTCTTCGTCATCTTCAGCGTAGAACTCCTAGCACAGCACCTGTCACCTGCTACCTAGTCTGCCCATCCCAAACATGGATGAACAGCCCAAGGTAATAAGAGGAGACATAAAACCTTGAGTCAGACAAAGTCTTAGTGAGCAGTAAATTAACTATCAAACATACCAAAAGAGCATAAAGGATAAAAGGAATAGGAACCAGACCATCCCACTCCACCTCTTTCTACAGTGATAGCCCCAGACATACACTAAGGAGAAGCAAGCATAACAACATAGACAATTAAGGTAAAGCGAATACCACTCGAGTCAAGGACGATGTTTTCCAAATACAAACCCCCAAGGCCTAAACCAAGATCAGATAAGCACCCAGAAAACACCGCTCTTGAAGCCGAATGATAATACAACCAAACATCCATGACTCTGGCTATCACTGTTATCCTTGCCTCGATTTCACCGTTAGTTGAATGACCATCTGTCAAGGGCTAATGGTAACCCCGGTTCTAACCATAACTCCGCACACTGCCTTGTGCCTAGGACTTATCTACTTTGCCCAGAGTACTCAACTACCTACCTGTAGTCTTTTGGGTGTCCCGACTACCTACCTGTAGTCGTTATGGGCGCCCCATGTACTCTTGCTTTTGAGCATGCTAGAACCTTCAACAACGACGAGATCCAAGCCTCCTAGCCATCCTTCTTGACGACTATCCTCATACAAGCTCAAGCTACCTCTTGAACAATCCATTATCAACCAACTTGAACTACTCTTCAAGTTATCAACATGCTTGGAATGATCCCTGCTTGGATTAAGCCAAGACTCACATCATACTTCGCTTCATCGCATCAAAGCAAAGTCTCAACTCAACAACATGGCTTGCCTCATCAAATCATGGCAAAGTCCCATCTCAACATCATCCAATCTATACATATGAGCTTCAACATCCGCTACATATGCCTTAAGCAGCTTTCACCATTCAAGAGCCTTCTTCCATAGCTTTTGAATCCTCTTCCATCATCTTGTTCAAAATCAACTACTAGCTAACTTGGAAACAATCAAATCAATCATACATTCAAATAATCAATCATTCAAACAAGATCTATTAACATGGATCTAGACTTGGATCTAAGAAAAGTGCATGAAATCTCTAACTTTAACACCCAAACATGCCACCAATCCAATATACTCCTTTGGATCCGCGTGAGAGATAACTACCACTCACCAAATCACCAAAACAACCTAAAATCAATCAACTTCAGATCTGGACAGCAAAGATCAAGGCTTGATCCGGCAATATCTCGCTCCAATCGATGAATTCTAGCTCGAACGGATGAAGATCTTCAACTTTGGCACTTGGATCTTCGATCTCGATCTTCGATCTTGGATGGATGTTAGAATTAGATTGGAATGGAGAAAAGAAGATGAAGAAATGTTGTAGTCGAGTCTTCAAAATGGCAGCACTTCGTCGCTTCAAAAACCGGTGCCAAAAAGTGAGCCAAACCCCTCTATTTATAGGCTGAACAACCCTTAGGTCGTCGCCCTTTAGGTCGTCCCCGACCTAACACTCCAACGACCTACGACCTAAAACCAGCCCGCCCTAGCGACCTACGGCTTATCCAAACACACAGGGTCTCACGACCTAAACCCCCTGCGACCTAACAAACAAGGCCGACTTAAGCCCAAGGCCGACCTAACGACTTATAACATTAACGACCTACGACACAACCCAGACATAACCTAAAACACAGGCCGCATATCCCAAGTCCTAAGTCGTATGACGACTTAACCACCATGCCGACTTACGACTTAATACCAGTGCCGACTCAAACCCCTGCCGACCTATGTCCCCAACGACCTAACAAACACACAATACAAAAGCCTCCGACCTAACTTAGGTCGTTGCCGACCTATCATGCTACGACCTAACAACATAGCCGACTCACGACTCAACCTATTTCCTTTAGGTCGCTACCCCCTCTTAGGTCGCTCTCCACTAGGTCGGTCACTTTCTTAGGTCGTTCCTCTATCCTAGGTCGCTCAACCGACCTAACTCTCAACACATTAACATCCTAACCCGTTAGCTCCTTAGGTCGCTCACCCCTACCTACGACCTATCCTTCAAACGACCTAACTCCCAAGCCTTCCATCCTATGAGTCGTAACTTGTACACGACCTATCCTATGAGTCGGTCACGACTCAACCCTTAACTCGGCAATGCCTATGAGTCGGTCACGACTCAACACTAACCACACGAGTTATCTCCTTATACGACTCAGGCTAGGAACACCACAAACAACACTAACGACCTGTAAATTCTACGATCCATCGACACGTAAAATACGGGTCGTTACAACTGGAGGTGCTCGTACTTTGCCCATACCACAGCCACACGACCTTCGTCCACCTCCTTGAATTTCGTAGAACTCGATCATGCGTAAGTGCCGTACGCGATGCGATAACAGAGAAGCACAAAACTCCAGTAAAACCCTAAATTTAGTTCGTTCATTTAATCTATACATTCGAAAATTTTTCTGATAATTTTCTCATGATCCATTATGTTAATACTTGCTTCAATTCAAATTCCAACATCTGAAATTGGATTGACAACCTGAAATTGACAAAAATGCAAGTTTTGTTCACAACCAAACTGCACCTTAATTACTACCCTAAAAATCTTTATTTCTGTTTTAAAAATCAGCAATTCCATTCAGGATTCCGAATAAAATCTTGATTCAACTTCTTGTAATACATGAATTTATCAATGAATTTCTTGATTCACTATGAAACTATATTACAGTATCATGCTTACAGAGATGTTTGAACTAGTTTACTAATCTTGGTTTTAACTTCGATCTCTTGTTTAGTTGGTAATTTAAATCCTGATATGGTTTAGCATCAATTGACCTTGAGTTTGATTCAAAATTTTATCCTGTATCTACTTAACGAAAAACTACATAACAGAGAACTATATACAACTTACAGAATCATATGTCAAAATACACATATATCACAAGATCATAAAATCATCATAAGTGTTTGGTTTAACTTTAAGTTTTAGGAATTTAGTTTACTCACCTTCCAAATCATTGCTTAAATCCAGGAGTTTACAGGTTAGAGTTTGTTTGATCTGAAGCTCCTTTGCTTCTTGATGTCCAGAAGTCTTCAAACTGAAATCCTTTTTAACTTTGCAAAGTTGAAAACTGGGTGAAAGTTGTTATCTTAAATTTCTTCTTTGTTCTCAGATGTTTGGTTTATGTAAGTTGCTTCAGTTTTTTTTTTCTTGTTAAAGTTTGAGATGATCGAAATGAATTGAAGAAATTGGTTTATATATAGTGGCAGATTACAGACTGCTTTATACTTTTTTTGTACAATTCTAAAGTATGCTGAAGTGGTCTTTTTTCCATGTTGAGGTGTATAACAGTATGGCTGCAGTGATGCTGGATTTTAGCAGAGGTGTTTTTGTTTGTACTTTTTATTTTATAAACATGCCTGGAGATATTGTCACTGATTCTCTTTAGTTTCAGCTGTAGGATGTTAGTTTGATGTGGCTTCTTCTATTTTATTTTGTTTATTTCTTTTATTTTATTTGCTTTTATTCAATTATTTTGTTTATTTCTTTCTTGTCTCGGCTGTACAAATATGTAAAGGTATGGTTTGGATTATTTCTTTTGTTTGAATACTTGAATGTATCTTGTATTTTATTTTCTTTTACTTTGCTTTTAATAACTTAAATAAATTTCTATTTTATATAACATAACTTGCTTGATTAAATTTACAAGCTCTTGTTTTTGTTTATGCTTATATTTGTATTTGTTTGTATTATTTTGTATTGCATACCTTTGTTTATGTAAGGTTATGATGAATATTGTTTTTGACATATATATTGTTTTTTTTTTATAAGAGTTTCTTATAAGTTTATATGCATGTCTAGGTCATTTTTTTATAACCATATATTTATTTGAAACATTTATTGCTAATACTTATTTTACTTTGTTTATATATCTTACTTTGTTTTGTTTCTCATTTATGCATTTGTTTATTTATGTAAAAATATATATATATTTTTATTTTGCTTACTTAAATGTATTTGCTTTATTCTTGCATTTTAAATTTACTTCTATTTTTATTTTACTCTTATTACTTTCGTCTTGTATTTATTATATATATTTTATATAACTCAAATTATCATTTATAAATTTTTAAATCAATTTATTTATTTATTTTTATACTTGTGTCCAAAGTATATTATTTATTATTTAAAAATCATTTATTTAAGAATTTACTTAAAATCCAATATATACATATATATACTTGTATATACAAAATTTCAAACCCATATGACTTAATATACTTTTTATTTGATTCGGGGAAACTCGCATCAATCTATCTATCTAGAATAAATTGTTGCAAATTTTAATTCAAAAATCCATTTAAATTATCAATTTAAATTCATAAAAATCTGGGGTCGTTACAAAGCATGATGACGGTGGGCATGACTCGTGTTAGCATCGGGGAGATTCGGTGGATTACTCGAGTTTTCATTCGAGTATTGGAAGTTTTGCTCGATGTTTGCTGTGTTGAGCAGGTTTTGTGTTGTTCAAGTTTTAAGAATTTAACAGCCAACGTTTTAAAAAAGATTGTAACAAGAAAATTGATTTGTAAATGATTCAAGTTTTAAAACAAAGTATAACAAGTTTTTACTTATAGAACTAATTTGTTTCATAGTTAAGTATTAAACAAGTTTATATATATTGAAATATAAAGTTCTTGAAAATAAAATAAGTGGATTTTCAATAATAAGGTTTGTATTAAATTTTATTAAATAACTTTGGGAAGTTTTAAAGATTTAAAAGTTTAATTTGAATGTTTAAATTGTTTTAATTATAATTGATTTCTAATATATTTTATTTTAAATAAGGTTTAATGATTACGATTTAGTAATCAATTAAAATAAAGATTTATCTTGAGTAATTAAAAGTTTGGTTAATTTAAAGATAGACAAATATATGAAGATAATTAAGATAATTCAATTATTATTAGTAATTTAAGAGTTATTGGTTAATAGAAATAATTTAATTAAGATAATGATTTTCTTATTTAAGGATCTTTTTAATATAAGAAGTTAAAGAATTATTTAATAAACTTAAATGATTAGTTAAATAATTGATTAAGTAATTAATTAGTGGTTAATTAAAGATAATCACTTATGATTTCATTTGGTTAAATTACTTGGTGAAGTAATTAAGTAATTAATTACTGGAGGTAATTAAGTAAAAGGAAATTATTGAACAAAGTAATTAGACATTAATTACTTTAA
The DNA here is from genome assembly GCA_030765085.1 of Allium cepa. Classification (NCBI taxonomy): domain Eukaryota; kingdom Viridiplantae; phylum Streptophyta; class Magnoliopsida; order Asparagales; family Amaryllidaceae; genus Allium; species Allium cepa. The sequence continues at coordinate 389,930,305 of CM060931.1, forward strand.
GAAATAATTAGGTGGAAGTGATTAAGGGTTAATCACTTAGTGTTATTAATTAAAGAATTAAAGGTTTAAATTAATTAAGTAAAGGATAATTAATTAATGAAAAGATTAAGAGTAATTAATAAAGTGATTAATTACTTGTTAAATAATTAATTAGGAAGGATTTGATTAATGGAAGTGAGTATTAATTAAATAATTAATTGTTAATTAAATAATTAAAGAATATTAGTCCAAAATTAAAGTTTAATTACTAAATGTAATTAAAAAGTAATTAATCAAATGTGATTAATTAAAAGAAATTAATCAAGTGTGTTTAATTAAAAAGTAATTAATCAAGTGTGATTAATTAAATACTGATTAATCATGTGTGAATAATTAAAAAGGATAACTAAGAAATAATTATCAGGGTGATTAAAGAATAATTAATCAAGGATGATTAATTTAAAAGGGTAATTAAGAGATAATTACCTGGTATAATTAAGAAGTAATTAATCAAGATAATTAATTACAATTGTAATTAAGGAATAATTGCTTAAAGTAATTAAGAGATAATTAATCAAGGGGGATTAATTAAAGTGGATAATTAAGTGATGTGTAGTTAATTAATTTGTAATTAATTAATGAATAAGTAAGTTGGATTGATGATAATCCAAGTGATTAAGTAAGAAATTAATTTCATTAAGAATTAATTAAATTATTAAGGGTGGTCCAAACTTATTTATGGATGATTAATGATTGGATGATAAATATTGTTTGCGTCAAAATTGACCACAAACACCTAATATCGTGAAAGCACCCGTTTATGAACACAAATCAGCTACAATCAATATAGAACTCAGATTTAAGCAATAACAATCACAATAATTCACGAATAACAATCAAAAACACAAGATTTATAGTGGTTCGGCGATCTTGCCTACATCCACTCTGAAGCTTATATCTTTATTGATTCACTTGATGATTTCAATCGATTACAGCGAGTTACAGCAAGTTATAGCTCTGATACTTGATTACAATGGTGATAGAAAGACGTAGAACTGAATACGGCAGGGTCTGGACGTTCAATGGCGGAAGATCCCCTTTTCTGAAGGCTTCAAGGTGCTATTTATAGGCGTAGGAGGCCCAGATTTCGCTCAAACTTAGGGAGACTTTTTCTGGCATGTGGGTGGGCCCACGCGACCGACCCCACCAAGTTTCGACTCGATCTGAGATCGATACGAAGTGATTTCGAATCCATCAAAAAATGATCCAATCGAACTGAAACTTGGCAGGAACAATCTTTACCTTGTATGCGAGCTCCTGTGAAAATTTCGTTGTATTTGGATCAGTGGTTTAGGAGATATGATCGATTCAAATTGTGGTTTTTCGTGAGGGCTGTTGCATTCAAATCCATTGGTTCGAATCCACTCTCTTCGACTCGATCGGTCACTTGGTTCTTTGGTGACGTGGCGCGCACTCCTCGCGTCAATCCTATTTTTTCTCCGAATCGACCTCTTCGCATCCATGATCTTCGCCTCGTTTGTATCGTTGAATGACACGTCATCCAAGCTAGTTGACTTGGTGGACACAAACGAGTGATAGTTCATGGATTCAAATCTGATGGATGCGAAGACGATCAATACGAAGCAGTGCTTGGGAACGAGACCGATCGATTTGAAGTGGGGTATACTGATGGTGATGGATTCGATGTGCTCTGGACTCGATGGATACGAAACAGTGCTCTAGCATGGATACGAACGTGCTGAGGGGATGCCCATTTGTTGGATTCGAACCGATCGATTCGAAGTGATCAATATAATGCCTGATCGGTTCGAACTTGATCGACTCGAAGCGTATGCAAACCGATGGATTCGAACATGATGGATACGAATCCTATGTGTTTGAAATGAGCATCTCCGCCACTTTTTGATGGGTTCGAATGGCATTCTTTGTCTAACTTGCATCGATCATATCTCGTTCATACGACCTCCGATTAACCTGAAATTTGGAATACTGGCTTTCATGGCTTTGCTTGTCATGTCCTATCAATTGTAGCCTGATCCAGGCTCAGACAAAATTCATCGATATCCATAGCGAAGTGAAGTACAACCAATCTCTCAAACGAACTGCCTTTTGTTTTTGGCCGATCTTTTGGTATCACGGCTTTGCCAAAAAGCGGGATAACAATTGCACCCCAAAACATGCCTTGCGGTAGGAAGGTGTGTTTTGTAATGCCATGTGCTGGATGTTCATATCCTATTGTTGTCCTGCAAAGGAAGTTACAGTTTTATGTGACCTCAAATAACGACCGTTCGAGATCGAGATATTTGAGATGAAGGGCGACCGTTCATGGTCAAGCGCCTAACTTCAAATGACGATCGTTCGGGATCGAGCCATTTGAGGTGAAGTGCGACCGTGCGCGGTCAAGTGGTGGACCTCAAATGACGACTGTTCGTGATCGAGCCATTTGAGGTGAGGCAAGTTGTGCCGTTCAGGGCGAGTTGTGCCGTTCGGGGCGAGTTGTGACGTTCGAGGCGAGTTGTGACCGTTCGAGGTCGGGTGCCGTTCGAGGCGAGTTGTGACCGTTCGAGGTCGGGTGCCGTTCGAGGCGAGTTGTGACCGTTCGAGGTCAAGTGCCGTTCGAGGCGAGAAAGTGTCCCCGGGAGGGCATGGTATTATCGATACCAGGGTCACTTTCGGGTGAGTTACTGGATCGTTTGTGTGCCTATTGGAGGCGAATAAGTGTGCCCGGGGGGGCTTGGTATTGTTGATACCAGGTTCACGTTCGAGTGGGTCCCTGGATCGTTTGTCAGGGTGGCATATCGCCATCTCAGAGCATGCCTAAGGACCGTTCGCGACCCCGTACATGTGTAAGTAGCTTAGCCATTTCAGAATTATCCGAACCAAATATCCATTCAACTAATGAGTTTTAAAATAGAAATGTCCAAACAAACAAAGTCTAAATGTTCAAACCAAAACGAAACAAAAGCAAAGCATTGATGACAAAGTGTAAATTTTCACAACGATAGGGTTAATAGCCATTCAGAGCATGCCTGTGGACTGTTCGTGATCTCATACATGTGTAAATGATTAACCCACTTTAGTGAGAGGTTTACTACTTGTTCATCGTTATTTTAATTAATTGATAACCAAACGATGTCCTGGTTCAGGGTCACCCCTAGCTGATGTAGACGGTGGCCGCTCTGGCTCTACCGCTGGGGCTCGTCTTCTCACATACTGAAGCAGCATACCATTCCTGATGTGTCCTTCTACCTCATCCTTTAGATGCCTACAGTCGTTAGTGTTATGACCGTTCAGTTCGTGGAATAAGCAATATCTATCTGATTTTCTCTCGTCAAGAGTGGGGTCCCTTTGTATTGGCCTACGGTATTGAACTTGCTCTCATGTATCTCGGTAGATTCGCTCCAAACTCTCATTCATCTCTAAATAGGTGGTGAATCGTGCCTCTCTCTGCAGTCACTTTGACCCGTTACCACTATCCTCAGCCTTTCGTTGTCCTTTATCCTTGCCTGAGTCCTTTTCGAGAGGCTTTTTGTCTTTAAGCGCATAAATTTCTATTCCCTCTCCTTCTTCTCTTTCTGCATTCGCATCCTCTAATGGTAAAAACTTTTCTGCCTCGTCGTCGAATTCTCCTAGATCCGCAGGTGGATCTTTAGTCAATGAATTTTTGAACTCTGTGTCGTCAGCTACTCCGGACATAGCTGCCATCACAACCATAGATGGATCTGCTCGATCCACCGAAGCTGCTAATGCATTGAATCGCGTTAGATAACTCCTCAACGTCTCTCCGGTTTTCTGCTTTAGGGTTGCCAAAGTCATCACATTCTTGGGTCTCGCAATGTGAACCCTGAATTGCCTCATAAACCTCTCAGTTAAATCATTCCATGTTCCGATAGATCCACTCTCTAGTTGTCTAAACGATAACGCTGCGATATCCGCCAAGTACAATGGAAAGCACCGGGCCGTAACCTCCTCTGATGCCCCCAGCATTTCCATATGCCTTATATACTTCGTCAGATGAACCGTGGGGTCCGTTCTCCCGTTATACATGTCCAACGATGGTAACTTGAAATCCAGTGGGTTCCTAGCTCGCCTGATTGCTGGAGTAAAAGGGCTTCTATTAACATCCTCTAAATCCTTGTTTACTAAACCGCCTCTCATGGCTCTTCTAACCATATCCTCCAACTTGTCGTTGTCTCCAAGATGTAATCTTCGTTCATCACTTTCAACCTGCCCCCCGAGCCCACGAGGGAACTCTGGGATCTGCCCCCTTGACTGAGCGTTCGCTCCCCGACTACTCCCAGGTTGCGCAGATTCTCCTTTCTCTCTCTTCGAGATTGGATCAACATTCTCCATGTGTGTGCCCCCTAGTTCAGGTGCCACGCCGGTTGGTCCTGCTCTGTTCTGGACTCCATCCGCTTCTCTATTTTGTGCTCCAAGTTGTCCTATCTGTTGAAATAAACTCTGGATCAACTCCTCTTGTTTCTTTATCATTGTCTCCATCTCGTCCCTAGTGATGAAAATCGACGCTTGATTCGCTACTGAGGAAGCCTCTTGACTTCCTTGGTGTTCACTTTGCTTTGGCCTTGGCCTTCTGCTCGATTGTCTCGTCATAGTTTCTCAAATCTGAACTTTCAAACTTTCTGAATCAACTTCTAATTGGTAGAACTCCTGAATTAGCCTTCTCAGTGAAAGCACCAAAATGTTTGCGTCAAAATTGACCACAAACTCCCAATATCGTGAAAGCACCCGTTTATGAACACAAATCAGCTACAATCAATATAGAACTCAGATCTAAGCAATAATCACAATAATTCATGAATAACAATCAAAAACACAGGATTTATAGTGGGTTGGCGATCTTGCCTACGTCCACTTTGAAGCTTATATCTTTATTGATTCACTTGATGATTTCAATCGATTACAACGAGTTACAGCAAGTTATAGCTCTAATACTTGATTACAATGGTGATAGAAAGACGTAGAACTGAATCCGGCAGGGTCTGGACGTTCAATGGCGGAAGATCCCCTTTTTTGAAGGCTTCAGGGTGCTATTTATAGGCGTAGGAGGTCTAGATCTCGCTCAAACTTAGGGAGACTTTTTCTGGCACGTGAGTGGTCCCGCGCGATCGACCCCACCAAGTTTCGACTCGATCTGAGATCGATACGAAGTGATTTCGAATCCATCAAAAAATGATCCAATCGAGCTGAAACTTGGCAGGAACAATCTTTACCTTGTATGCGCGCTGCTATGAAAATTTCGTTGCATTTGGATCAGTGGTTTAGGAGATATGATCGATTCAAATTGTGGTTTTTCGTGAGGGCTGTTGCGTTCGAATCCATTGGTTTGAATCAACTCCCTTCGACTCGATCGGTCACGTGGTTCTTTGGTGACGTGGCACGCACTCCTCGCATTGATCCTATTTTTTCTCCGAGTCGACCGCTTCGCATCCATGATCTTCGCCTCGTTTGTATCGTTGAATGACACATCATCCAAGCTAGTTGACTTGGTGGACACGAACGAGTGATTGTTCATGGATTCGAATCTGATGGATGCGAAGATGATCGATACGAAGCAGTGCTTGGGCACGAGACCGATCGATTCGAAGTAGGGTATACTGATGGTGATTGATTCGAAGTGCTCTGGACTCGATGGATACGAAACAGTGCTCTAGCATGGATACGAACGTGCTGAGGGGATGCCCATTTGATGGATTCGAACCGATCGATTCGAAGTGATCAATATCATGCCTGATCGGTTCGAACTTGATCGACTCAAAGCGTATGCAAACCGATGGATTCGAACAAGATGGATACAAATCCTATTGGTTCGAAATGAGCATCTCCTCCACTTTTTGATGGGTTTGAACGACATTCTTTGGCTAACTTGCATCGATCATATCTTGTTCATACGACCTCCGATTAACCTGAAATTTGGAACACTGGCTTTCATGGCTTTGCTTGTCATGTCCTATCAATTGTAGCCTGATTCGGGCTCGGACAAAATTCATCGGTATCCATAGCAAAGTGAAGTACAACCAATCTCTGAGACGAACTGTCTTTTGTTTTTGACCGATCTTTTGGTATCACGGCTTTGCCAAAAAGCGGGATAACAAATATCATTGGATGAGTTAATGATATTGGATGATATTGTATGTCATTAGTTGATATGTAATGATTTGAATGTGACATATCTAAGATGTGATATATATGCTGCTTGGTGATATGTGTGGATGGATTTGATAATAGTGAATTATCTATTTGTGTGTTATGAATCATCCATTTATATTCTGAATATCTACTATTTAAAACCTTAAGTACAACTTGGACATTAAAATGGCATTTTGGATTCGATGAGACCGGGATCGGGTTTTATATCAGAAAACCACATCGATGCAAATTAATGTTAGGTCATAAATCCAAGTGAAGTGAAGTGAAGACTCGAAGTGTAAGAACTATGTATCGTTATAACTCTGAGGATGATTCCAGAATGAGTTTAACGAAGGTAGTACTTTCAGTTTCGAGATGAAGATTTAGAGTGCAAGGGCTATTGTCGTTAATTCTGAGGGTGATTCCAAAAAGAGTGTAACGAGATAGTGCCTTCGGTTCCGTTCGAACCCGGAACGGACTTGTATGGATTGAATTCTTTCAGAACATCGTCAGGTGGACGATGAGCATTCTATGATAGATGTGTCCTATAAAGGTAATCGCAGCCTCAAGCCTCATCAACCAGGAATGGCTAAAACAGGGGAGGTGCAGCAAGGTTAAGTGGGTCATGCCCAAGTAGGACGAGATTTACCCCTGTCTAGACGCCCTTTTTTATTTCGGCTGTGTGGGCAGTTGGATCTGCAGCCAACTGCGGGGTTGTCCTGTTCGGGACTATTCAGTAAGGAATGGTCCCGGCCTTGTGTTGCAGGGGAGTTAGGGTGGCTCCTCGGTACGGTGATCTGGGCCACGTACTGTGACGGACAGTACCCCAGTAGCCCTGCCATTGATGGAAACCCATTCTTCCTATGAGACCCTACGGTTTTGATTGTATTACCCACTTTTGTGGCTAGTAGGTTGAATTTAATCATGTAACAATTTCGTCTATTGCTTATTTACTTGAAAACCCTAGACACTATTATAATATCATTGGATTTCCTATCAAATGTTTTGGTTAGCGTAAGGTAAAAACTTTTCCATGTTTATGTGTGGGAAGTCTTACGTGATACCTTTCTTTTCAAAGGATTTTTCTAAAGTCAAGCAATTTTAAACAGTTTACTCACACCAGATCCCTGTCTGACCCAAGTGTTTATTTTCTGTTTTATTAAACTCTTGGGTACTCATATTTTATATGAGTAGTCGAGGGATTCAGGTTATTCTTGACGAATTCTGGAGGAGCTTTGGAGCAGGAGGCTTCAACATGTAGATATATAGATAGAGTTTCCGCTATGATGTTATTCTGTATGGATGTTCTTTTATTGTACATTAGACAGAAATGTTATAACTGTCTAAATTGAGATGTATAGTTGTGTACTCTGATGTATATGATACAATATATATGTTATATATTTCATTTCATTCGTTCTGCTGTGAGATTCTGATGTGTTGTTGTTCTTTCTTCTCTTTCTTTCTTCTTCTATTCCTTTCTTTCTTAAGTAACGATGCGTCTTTCTGGTGATAGAAAGGCGGGTCGCTACAATTGGTATCAGAGCGCTAGGTTGAGTGAATACCTAGGCTTTGGAGTGACTTCTTTCTTGAGAGAGCGTACTTGTAATTTTTATATATAGATATATTTATATATCTACCTAATCTGTTGGGTTATTTGTTCGGATTTTCCAACATAGGTTATAAAGGTAGATAAGGTAGGAGTGTAAGGAACACGACTACCACTAATGGAAGATGCTCATATGTTGTGGTTAGAGGTGTAACTTTCGAGATTGTAGACCTAATACCGTCTCGAATAAGCTTTGTACATTGGTGAAAGGATTTCATTGATCCCAGAGAAAGTCTTTCCAAGGATTAGAGTATATTCTTGAAGTGTGAGGTTGATTTTCTCTCGAGTGAGCGGGAATTCCAAGAGTTGAATCTATCAGCTAAGCAGAAGCAGGTGATGGTATCTTGGTGACTTGAGGAAGGAATAGATGTGTAGTGAGATGCAGTATCCATAGAATGTTCTGAAGATGTTCTTTTGGAGCAAGATTTAGATGGTGTCGAAGGAACAGTGATGCCTACTGCAGGGAATATTCAGATATTTAGGGATCTTCTGGATCTCAAGTAAGGGAATCTTATCTATATTGAAGTATGAGATTAAGGTCGATGAGTTACCTCATTTCGGGCATGGTCTCATTGTTTTCCTTAAGAAGAACAAGTGATTGTGTTTGGTATGGAGCCGAGTTTCGTGAGAAGATGACTACCCGTCTCAAGGATCTTTTAGCGGAATTGGGTGTTAGTTTTCAGTTTCAAGGAGCTTTTCGTTAAGGAAGATCTTTTGGCTTAGAAGTATCATTGAAGTGAAGTTTGGAAGCTGTAACATCCAGCCTTTTCGCACGCTTTAAATTGACACACGTGCCAATTGAAAACAAACGGAAGGCGGATTGTTATGGGGTAAATAAGAAGAAGCAGAGAAAGAAAAAAACAAAATAGAATCTCACACCGAAAGGATAAAATATAATAATCAAATATACAGTTCTTGAAGCTGTTTACAAAATATTTAATTTTACTTATACAATATATATTAGAGTTATACATACCATAGAATATCAATAGTGCAGTGGAATACAATAGTGGATAATAGCACTACTAATCGTCGTCTTCTTCCTTCAGAGCTAAAATCTTCAAATCCTGAAACGCTTGGACTGACCCGAGCGAATTGAAAGACAAATCACTCAAGTCAGAACTAAAAGATCTTATGTAAGTTAAATCAACAGAAATAAATATAAGTGCAGTAACTTAAGAGATGCTCGGGATTCACATGTCCTAAGGATCCGCTAGTAGTATATTTCGCTAATATAATAGCGTCTAATTGTAAAATAAACTTAGTTTTTTCTTAGCATTAAGGGGCTACCCATATAGCCCTTAACACGTAATCGCCCCAGTAGTCCATCCAATATCATAGTCTCTCCTGACCAGGAAGCCACCAGAGGATAACACACGGGCTACGAGAGAAAACCAAACTCGTACAAGGCGCGATAGGGTAGGTGACATGGCACAACTAGGCAATGTCAGGGTAGATATACCAATTACGCATCCGGGCTGGTGGTAACGTGTAGCCGTAGCTACCGCCCACCTTAAGCCACACCCCCAAATAAAAAATCAAAAGTGGCCACCGAATCAATCCAAAAGTCAAAGTATACTATCGAAGGGATGTATCCGATCAGAGGTATGACCTCATTGGCCCGAGAATCGCTTCTGTTTTAGCCACCTTATGCCAACTCAAGGGAGTCGGGTCCATGTATTTACCTCAAAGGAAAACGTCGCCACCATCCTACTTCATTCTGGAATCTCCACCGCGTACACGGTTGTTAAAGTGGTTTTCGTGGTTGGCAGAGAGTATGACAACTTCCAATCCCGGTCTCTTTGACAATCCAACTTTATTATAACACCACAGTTATTTTAAAATAATTTGTACCTTAAAACCAGAATATAATATCCCTTTCAAAACCATATAAATATGATATCATTTTTTTTTTAAAACCCAAATCATTTTGATATCATTTTATTTCAAAATATATCTTTTCCAAAATCATAGTACTTTCAAATCTATATACTTTGAAACCCATAGCTTTGAAACATAACTTCTTATACTTAAATGTTTTAAATATTTAATCACTTTATATAATCAGATAGCTTCTTAAATTTCACCAATAAATTCCAAATACCGATTTGAATTCCCAAATAAACCATTTTAATTTCAATATATTTCAAAGCTTAAATATCCAACCATTTAAACTAACTCTTTGATTGTTCCAAGTATGTCAAATTCAATGTTTACTTAATAAATTAAATAAAATTTAAGTAAAACTTTTAACTTCAAACAACTAGATATTCTTTTAATTTATTTAACTTAATTAATTTATTTATCTTAACTTTATATTCATTTAAATTACTTTAAACCAAATCAAGTTATAAGAATCATATCCTTTAAAAATCTCCATTTATATTTAAATTCCAAATCAAATTTATTCAAGTACAATTCTTAAATAATTCAATTTAACCAATTTCGTATTTATCCTCCAACTTAAATTTCATTTAAGTCAATTTAAATCTATATGTACAATATCTTGAATAGGTACTAAACCATAGAATATAAAACAATCAAACTCCATTGTTAACTCATTTTTATTAATCAATTTTATACATAGCTTAAATTCTAGAATTTAACTATATATATATATATAATAATATTTATATAACATCAAAAATTGACATATTAATCCTTATATTTCTTTCCAAAACCATAGAAAATCATTTCAAAATAATTATATATATACCGCGGTGCCTGTATAAAATGTTCTATCCTATGGTCAAGTGATACGGATATTTATCATTTCAATCCGCAATTTAAAATAAAAATGCAGTTGTATATCATTTCAAACCGCAATCCCGAATGAAATGAAAATGCATAATAACTTGCAGTGTATAACAATATAAAATACACATTCATTCATCCAATAACAACCATCAACCATTATCACAATCATCATCCAATTAAATCAATAGCATCAATATATAACGGAAAATAAACAACAAGTATTAAATAGTAGTTTAATTCAATAATATTTTAAATAACTGTTTAACTTGCAGTTTATATGCAATGAATAAATTAATTAACAAATTTAACTGGCAGTTTAAATGTAACTGAGATGATGATTAAAAATATACCAAACAACCACAAGTAAATTCTAAATCACATCATATATCAATTTAACAAGCATAAGAAATTTTAGAAGTTGTGAATGGGTTAAAACACTCACCTTTTGAATTTAAATCCAATTTAAACCCATAAATTGACCGTCTCAGAATTCGTCAAAACTAGCATCATCAAATCCGGAATTTCAATGCGATCCTAACGAAAAAAATTGCACGCAAAACAGATATCGTATGTGGAAGTTATAACGATTATTGTGATTGGATTTTAATTTTTTTTAAAAAAGTGAACACATTCTCACCCATAAGTTGCCACGTCACTACATTCCATCGTGCGTAAATCTTTCTTCTAGCACCAACGCACGAAACACCTGCTCAAACCCAAAAATACGCGTTCGACAAAACGCATCCGCCACCTTCCAAACAAAATCGCCGCCACGCCCTTCACCCTGCCGATGCGTGGAAGACACGCGACCCCTCCCAGCGCCGATCGTCGATGAACGAAACCAACAGCCGTCGAAAAAACCCTAGAATTCGAAACCCTAGACGAAAATTGCCGCCAATCCAACCGTCAATTCGCCACCAAACCTACATAGATCGACTACCCTAAGCCTCCTCTTTAAAACACAGAAAGGGTTTGTCGATCCGACAACTTTCACCGACGCATGATGGTTGACCGAGACTTCTTCAATTTTAAGCAGTCAAACGAAAAACTGAATCGAAAAACGAACAGCACCAATGAATTATGCTAGTCGAGAGCTTCAACATATATTTTTCCAAAATTTTCTGAGGCCTTTGAATTTTATGCTTTGAATTTGATTTGCAATTGGATCTGGAAATATAGAATTTTGTCTTCCATTGAGGAAGAGGAGGAATAGAATGAATTTACGTACTGACGAATGAGAATTAGGGAGGCTAGAGTTTATAGCAGGATATTCATAGACAAAGTTGGAATAGAACAAATGGATCGGGTCGAATACGCGCTAACGACAAAGTGGCCCAAAAAGCCCGTTCTGACCCCGGAATGAAATTGGGTAAACCTATATATCAAAATAGGCGTTTTTAAATATTTTAAACGCGATGAAACAAGTTTCAAGTCCAAATTCCATCTTATGAAGAAGTTATGCTAAAATCAATATTTTTCAAATTGATTTCAATTTATTTCGATTTCATTGATTTCAAGGCGTTTCAAGCCCGTACGATCAAACGACAAGTCCGATCGCTACGAAACTTGAAATCCTACAATAATTCACCGATACAGATCCGATGAAACTGGTTTCGTCAAAATCCGAGTCAGTGGCTAAAATGGCTATATTTACATTAATTAAATCAATTAAAAATAAATTAATTAAATGACTTTTCAATTTCAACTCTATAATTAACAGATTTCATAAAATTTTACTTTCTTAATCATTTACACTAATTATACAAATTTAAATTTCAATTTAGAGTTGATTAATTTATCAATTTCAGTATTAACTTCCAATTTCATTATATTAAGAAATTTAAATTAAACTTTCAATAATTCTATTAGATTTTCTTTTCACTCTATTATTCAACTCATTACTATCAACCGAATGAGATTAGCATTGGATTCCAAATATATAACATTGATATCCTCAAATTCCTTCTTTATTTCAATTAACGTAAAATTTAAACATTATATTTCATTTAATTACTTTTCATTCTATTACTCAGTCTATTATTATCAAAAGGATGCAATTTACATTGGTTTTTAGCTATTGCATTAATATTCTCAAATTTCCTCCTAATTTCCATTAACGTGATATTTTAATATTAAATTCCACTTATTTGCAATAAATATACTTATTGAATTCCAAATTTCAAATAAATTATTAAATCTTGGTTTTCACTTCTTAAATCAACCAATCGTCATATTATAAATAAAATTAACATTGATTTCATCTTATAGAATTTTCAAACTTCAATGACAAATCAAACTACCCTAACTGCACAAATTAAGTCAATTAATTGCATTTGATTTCACATTAAATTTTATTAACAACCTAAATAGGTATCTTAACAATTTTAACCATTGAACTTTATTTACCTTTAAGTTTACTTCCTTCAACCCAATATTATAATCACTTACAGAACATCTATTTTATTTAAAAACCATTTAATAAAATTTAAATTCCTTAAGTTAAATCAATGCTTACATTTTTTCCATATATTCAATTTGTAGCTAAGTATACGTCTTCCTTAATTCCATTGATTTTCATTTCATTCAATTTATTAAAAATTACATTAGTTATCATTAACGTAATAATTCACTTAGATTTATTGCAAATTTTTCCCACTTTTAAATAAGCAGGCTAAATAACTTATAAGTTACTATTCCCAAACACTGGTCACAATCGCTTACATAACCCAAATTTCATTCAATCATTATTAACATGTTATTTAATTATATTTTTTGAAATTTATTTCAAATTTATCCAATAAAATCAATTACAACCTTACATTGTTTTTAATTATTTGATATAGCACTAACTTAATTATTTATTAACCTTCATTGACATAATCGCGTTAATTTATATTCAGTTACAATTAAATCACAATATTATTGCATTGGTAAATTAAATGCTTACCTTTATAAGTTTTCATTCCCAAACAATATTTCAATTACTATAGGACATTGATTTAATTCAATTTACTATTTAATGTTATTAGTTCATTAAATTAATTCACTATTTACCTTTGCTTTCTTATATTCAATTCTTAGCCTAGTATACAATTTTCATTATTCCAACCTATTCGTAATTTCATCTCATCTGTTAATACTTAGCCTTAATTTCCAAGGCTTCATTTCATTTTCAAAATTTTCTTCATTATTAATTATATTTTTTTTTCTTCCTAAGTATAATTGCGAAATTAACTTAAATTGACCAAATTTATTCATCAAAATTTACGGGTCGTTACACTCTCCCTCACTCAAAACTTTTCGTCCCCGAAAAGGAAAGGAAGGAAAAAGAAGAATTATAAATCAATATATATTATTCAAAACATTATATTCATAACCATAAGTTTACAGAATTGGATAAATTAAATGAAATATATAGAGTTATAAACAATTAAATCTTTTATATTCAAATTAATAAAGTTTGGAAAACATTTTCAAAAAATTTCTAAGTCCAAAATTTACGGAAAATTTCTGCAGAGTCTCCTTTGTACGGAGAGGCTCGGGAGAAAAATATAATATCAAATATATCAATATATAACATATATTTTCCAAAATAATATACATCCCAACTCGGGAAAATAATATAATAACGCTATAAACCATAATCCGAGAACGTACCTATTTGTCGGGCAAATTTTGCTTTATATTATGAAACCAATTGCAGTAGCAATTGCTTCCATAACCTGTATTTCACTTATATAATCTGAAAGGTTAAGAATTATATAAAATGAAATATTTAAGGTTATTTCAACTACAACAAACAATTCAATACAATCAATAATCACTTGCAACAAGGCATACAATCATCACATAGAATCCATACAACTCAATCATTCATTCATATCAACAAAACAAATAGTTGTTGGGGTTCAAACTTTGAATTGTACGGAATGAAAATAAACTACTAAGTGTACCCTTTTACTCAACAGTCTTAGGCGAAACTAAATAGATTATACATTCATCTAATCAATTTTAAAGTATCCTTACCCAAACAACCACAGCCAAAACAAACAACAAATTCAACTAACAATTTAAGTTCATCCTTTAGTTTCATTACATAACCCTTGCTGTTTGATTTCCGTTTTTCTTTCATTTAATGATTTCTTTTAATTCACATACATTTCGTGCAAATTTTCATTTTCATTATTTATTTATTTGCATTACATTCATTTATTTATATTATTCATATTCAATCAAATCTCTTAGTAGTCAAATTTATTAACTTAAGTTTATAGTCATTTTTCAGTATTCATCTTTTATTCTTATTTTATTCGGAGGTAACTTCAATCCTATTTCTTAAGTTTATTATCATTTATTTATAATACTTACCTTCCTTTTATATTAAATTTTAGAAATATTTCAATTACAACTTAAGTTTATAACTCTATACCATCAATTTCTTATTTATTAAGGTGATTCATTTTAACCTTTTCATTATATTTAATTTTTCTTCTACAATTTCCCATTACAATTTCTTATTAAATATTTCAACTTTTAATATTTGGTAAGTTACATATATGCCTTTAAGAATGCAACTAAAATCATACAGTTTCTCTTATTTCTTTTAATTAATTAAATGTTCAATAATTTAATCTTTTGTTTTATATATTACAATTTCAAACTTCTTTTAATTTCATTTATAACTAGGCATTAAATTCCTTATTTTAATTAAAGACTCCAATTATTAATCGGTTACATTCCATTTCACTACAATAATGGAAAATATTTATAAATCGGAAACTTAAGAATTAAATACCGGGTTAAATTTCAATTCATTTTAAAATAACAGATAAATATAAACTTACAATATATATTCAAGTAGATTTAAAACAAATTAAAAATTCACGTTTTTTATCACAACAAATCTGTGCTAAAACTACTACAACGGCCTTCCCACTTCGAAACTCAAAAATGAATGTCGATGATGCGTGCACTCATCACCGAAATTATTTTCCAGTAACAGAGAGGGGAGTACAACTTTATCTTTTCAAAATTTCTTTTAAAACATTTCTTCCAAATTATATTAAAATATTTATATCAGAAAATTCTTCTTTTAATAATATTATTATTATATTTCAAAATCATTCAAAAGAAATTTCAAAACACCAAAACTTATGTTCTAAATTTCCAATTTGATTTATTTTATTTTCAATCTTATTTCACTATTATTTATAAATCTCATTACCTAACAACCAATATAATACAACCGAATATAACCTTTATAAAAAGTTTATTTTATATATAGAAAATACAATAGGAAAAATTATTTCATTTACCTATATTAAAACGAACATTATGTCGGTCTGTCCTATTAAGTGTTTAGAAACCCCTATTGATGTCATAGCGTCGCATGCACCAAGCAGAATTTATAAATACAATACGGAACAGATTAACACAATAGTAGAACCTTTTTATAACACTAACAAATACGCTCTCTCATATATATACACTCAGCGACTCATCATAGGGTATTCTTCCCATATTAATAAAGAGTCAAACCCCACAAAGCTAAGGTTTATCGCTAAACCAAAGCTCTGATACCAAATGTAACATCCAGCCTTTTCGCACGCTTTAAATCGACACACGTGCCAATTCAAATCATATGGTAAGCGGAATATTATGGGGTAAATAAAAAGAAGCAGAGAAAGAAAAAAACAAAATAGAATCTCACACCGGAAGGATAAAATATAATAATCAAATATACAGTTCTTGAAGCTGTTTAAAAAATATTTAATTTTACTTATACAAATATATCAGAGTTATACATACCATAGAATATCAATAGTGCAGCGGAATACAATAGTGGATAATAGTACTACTAATTTTCGTCTTCTTCCTTCAGAGCTAAAATCTTCAAATCCTAAAACGCTCGGACTGACCCAAGCGAATTGAAAGACAAATCACTCGAGTTAGAACTAAAAGATCTTTTGTAAGTTAAATCAACAGAATAAATATAAGTGCAGTAACTTAAGAGATGCTCGGGATTCACATCTCCTAAGGATCCGTTAAACTATTTACTATGTAGTATATTTCGCTATTATAATAGCATCTAATTGTAAAATAAACTTAGTTTTTTCTTAGCATTAAGGGGTTACCCATATAGCCCTTAACACGTAACAATCCCAGTAGTCCATCCAATATCATAGTCCATCCTGATCGGGAAGCCACCAGAGGATACCACACGGTCTACGGAAGAAAACCAAACTCGTAAAAGGCGCGATAGGGTAGGTGACACGGCACAACTAGGCAATGCTAGGGTAGATATACCAATTACGCATCCGGGCTGATGGTTACGCGTAGCCGCAGCTACCGCCCACCTCGAGCCACACCCCGAAATAAAAAATGAAAAGTGGCCACCGAATCAATCCAAAAGTCAAAGTATAATATCGAAGGGATGTGTCCGATCATAGGAATGACCTTATTAGCCCGAGAATCGCTCCCGTTGTAGCCACCTTATGCCAACTCACGGGAGTCAGGTCCACGTATTTACCTCAAAGAAAAACGTAGCCACCATCCTACTACATTCTGGAATCTCCACCGCGTACACGGTTGTTAAAGTGGTTTTCGGGGTTGGCAGAGAGTATGACAACTTCCGGAACCGGTCACTTTAACAACCAAACGTTATTATAACACCGCGGTTATTTTAAAATAATTTATACCTTAAAACCAGAATGTAATATCCCTTTTAAAAACCATATAAATACGATATCATTTTTTTAAAAACCCAAATCATTTTGATATCATTTTATTTCAAAATATATCTTTTCCAAAATCATAGCACTTTCAAATCTATATACTTTGAAACCCATAGCTTTGAAACATAACTTCTAATACTTAAATGTTTTAAATATTTAATCACTTTA
The DNA here is from genome assembly GCA_030765085.1 of Allium cepa. Classification (NCBI taxonomy): domain Eukaryota; kingdom Viridiplantae; phylum Streptophyta; class Magnoliopsida; order Asparagales; family Amaryllidaceae; genus Allium; species Allium cepa. The sequence goes on from CM060931.1 coordinate 389,947,720, forward strand.
TATAATCAGATAGCTTCTTAAATTTCACCAATAAATTCTAAATACCGATTTGAATTCCCAAATAAACCATTTTAATTTCAATATATCAAAGCTTAAATATTTAACCATTTAAACTAATTCTTTGATAGTTCCAAGTATGTCAAATTCAATGTTTACTTAATAAATTAAATAAAATTTAAGTAGAACTTTTAACTTCAAACAATTGGATATTCTTTCAATTTATTTAACTTGATAAATTTATTTATCTCAACTTTATATTCATTTAAATTACTTTAAACCAAATCAAGTTATAAGAATCATATCCTTTAAAAATCTCCATTTATATATAAATTCCAAATCAAATTTATTCAAGTATAATTCTTAAATAATTCAATTTAACCAATTTCATATTTATCCTCCAACTTAAATTTCATTTAAGTCAATTAAAATCTATATATACAATATCATGAATAGGTAGTAAACCATAGTATATAAAACAATCAAACTCCATAGTTAACTCATTTTTATTAATCAATTTTATACATGCTTAAATTCAAGAATTTAACTATATATATATATATAAAATAATATTTATATAACATCAAAAATTGATATTTATTAATCCGTATATTTCTTTCCAAAACCATAGAAAATCATTTCAAAATAATTTTATATATACATACCACGGTGCCTGTATAAAATTTTCTATCTTATGGTCAAGTGATGCGGATATTTATCATTTCAATCCGCAAACCATAGTATATAAAACAATCAAACTCCATAGTTAACTCATTTTTATTAATCAATTTTATACATGCTTAAATTCAAGAATTTAACTATATATATATATATATAAAATAATATTTATATAACATCAAAAATTGATATTTATTAATCCGTATATTTCTTTCCAAAACCATAGAAAATCATTTCAAAATAATTTTATATATACATACCACGGTGCCTGTATAAAATTTTCTATCCTATGGTCAAGTGATGCGGATATTTATCATTTCAATCCGCAATTTAAAATAAAAATGCGGTTGTATATCATTTCAAACCGCAATCCCAAATGAAATGAAAATGCATAATAACTTGCAGTTTATAACAATATAAAATACACATCCATTCATCCAATAACAACCATCAAACATTTATCACAATCATCATCCAATTAAATCAATAGCATCAATATATAACGGAAAATAAACAACAGGTATTAAATAGCAGTTTAATTCAATAATATTTAAAATAACTGTTTAACTAGCAGTTTATATGCAATGAATAAATTAATTAACAAACTTATCTAGCAGTTTAAATGCAATGAATAAATTAAATAGAAGTTTAATTTAAATAATGAAACTAACTAAGATGATGATTAAAAATATGCCAAACAATCATAAATAAATTTTAAATCACATCATATATCAATTTAACAAACATAAGAAATTTTAGAAGTTGTGAGTGGGTTAAAACACTTTCCGTTTGAATTTAAATCCAATTTAAACCCAAAAATTTGACTGTCTCAGAATTCGTCCAAACCAAAGTCATCAAATCCGAAATTTCAATACGATCCTAACAAAAATAATCGCGCGCAAAATGGATATCGTATGTGTATGTTATAACGATTATTGTGATTGAATTTTAATTTAAAAAAAAAGTGAACACATTCTTACCCATTAGTTTCCACGTCACTACATTCAATCGTACGCAAATCTTTCTTCCAGCAGCAATGCACGAAACACCTGCTCAAACCGTAGAATAAGCGTTCGACAAAACGCAGCCGCCACCTTCCAAATAAAATCGCCGCCGCGCCCTTCAACATGCCGACGCGTGGAAGCCACGCGACCTCTCCCAGCGCCGATCGTCGATGAACGAAACCCACAGCCACCGAAAAAACCATAGAATTCGAAAACCTAGACGAAAATTGCCGCCAATCCAACCGTTAATTCGCCACCAAACCTACATAGAACGACTCCCCTCAGCCTCCTCTTCAAAATCCAGAAAGGGTTTGTCGATCCGACAACTTTCACCGACGCGTGATGGACGGCCGAGACTTCTTTCATTTTTACCGGTCAAACCACAAACTGAATCTAAAAACGAACACCACTAGTGAATTACGCTAGTCGAGAGCTTCAACATATATTTTTTCCAGATTTTTCTGAGGCCTTTGAATTTTATGCTTTGGATTTGATTTGCAATTGGATCTGGAAATATAGAATTTTGTCTGCCATTGAGGAAGAGGAGGAATAGAATGAATTTACGTACAGACAAATGAGAATTAAGGAGGCTAGGGTTTACATCAGGATATTTATAGAGAAAGTTGGAATAGAATAAATGGATCGGGTCGAATACGCGCTGAAGACAAAGTGGCCCAAAAGGCCCGTTCTGACCCCGAAACGAAATTGGGTAAACCCATATATCAAAATAGGCGTTTTTAATTATTTTAAACGCGATGGAGCAAGTTTCAAGTCCAAATTCCATCGTATGAACAAGTTATGCTAAAATCAATATTTTTCAAATTGATTTCAATTTCATTGATTTCAAAGCGTTTCAAGCCCGTACGATCAAACGATAAGTCCGATCGCTATGAAACTTGAAATCCCACAATAATTCACCGATACGGATCCGATGAAACTGGTTTCGTCGAAATCTGAATCGGTGGCTAAAATGGCTATTTTTACATTAATTAAATCAATTAAAAATAAATTAATTAAATCACTTTTCAATTTCAACTCTATAATTAACAGATTTCATAAATTTTTACTTTCTTAATCATTTACACTAATTTAACCAAATTTAAATGTCAATTTAGAGTTGATTAATTTACTAATTCCAGTATTAACTTCCAATTTCATTATATTCAAAAATTTAAATTAAATTTCAATAATTCTATTAAATTTTCTTTTCGCTCTATTATTCAATTCATTACGATCAACCGGATGAGATTAGCATTGGATTCCAAATATATAATATTGATATCCTCACATTCCTTCTTTATTCCAATTAACGTAAAATTTAAACATTACATTTCATTTAATTACTTTTCATTCTATTATTCAGTCTATTATTATCAAAAGGATGCAATTTACATTGGTTTTTAGCTATTGCATTAATATTCTCAAATTTCCTCTTAATTTCCATTAACGTGATATTTTAATATTAAATTCCACTTATTTGCAATAAATATACTTATTGAATTTCAAATTTCAAATAAATTAATAAATCTTGGTTTTCACTTCTTAAATCAACCAATCGTCATATTATAAATAAAATTAACATTGATTTCATCTTATAGAATTTTCAAACTTCAATGACAAATCAAACTAGCCTAACTGCACGAATTAAGTCAATTAATTGCAATTAATTTCACATTAAATTTATTAACTACCCAAATAGGTATCTTAACAATTTTAACCATTAAACATTAATTACCTTTAAGTCTACTTCCTTCAACCCAAAATTATAATCACTTATAGAACATTTATTTTATTAAGAAACCATTTATAATTTAACTTCCTTAAGTTAAATTAATGCCTACATTTTTCATATATTCAATTTGTAGCTAAGTATACATTTTCCTTAATTTCATTGACTTGCATTTCATTCAATTTATTATAAATTACCTTAGTTATCATTAACGTAATAATTTACTTAGATTTATTGCAAATTTTTCCCATTTTTAAATAAGCAGGCTAAATAACTTATAAGTTACTATTCCCAAACACCGGTCACAATTGTTTACATAACCCAAATTTCATTCAATCATTATTAACATGCTATTTAATTATATTTATTGAAATTTATTTCAAATTTATCAAATAAAATCAATTACAACCTTACATTGTTTTTAATTATTCGGAATAACACTAACTTAATTATTTATTAACCTTCATTAATATAATCGCATTAATTTATATTCAGTTACAATTAAATCACAATATTATTGCATTGGTAAATTAAATGCTTACCTTTATAAGTTTTCATTCCCAAACAATATTTCAATTACTACAAGATATTGATTTAATTCAATTTACTATTTAATGTTATTAATTCATTAAGTTAATTCACTATTTACCTTTGTTTTCTTATATTCAATTTTTAGCCAAGTATACAATTTTCATTACTCCAACCTATTCGTAATCTCATCTCAACTGTTATTACTTAGCTTTAATTTCCAAGGTTTTATTTCATTTTCAACATTTTCTTCATTATTAATTATATATTTTTTCTTCCTAAATATAATTGCAAAATTAACTTAAATTGACCAAATTTATTCATCAAAATTTACGGGTCGTTACACTCTCCCCCACTCAAAACTTTTCGTCCCCGAAAAGGAAAAGAAGGGAAAAAAAGAATTATAAATCAATATATATTATTCAAAACATTATATTCATAACCATAAGTTTACAGAATTGATAAATTAAATAAAATATATAGAGTTATAAACAATTAAATCTTTTATATTCAAATTAATAAAGTTTGGAAAACATTTTCAAAAATTTTCTAAGTCTAAAATTTACGGAAAATTTTGGCAGAGTCTCCTTTGTACGGAGAGGCTCGGGATGAAACGAGCCGACTTTCTTACCACAGAAAATCGCATCATTTTTAAGAAAGAAAGGGATAGAAAAGAGAATAGAAAGAAGAGAAGAAAGAAACAACATCAGAATCTAACAGCAGAACGAATAAACTATATTAATAACATAAATATTACATAGTTTACAACCATATCAGAGTACACAGATAAACATCACATACTAGACAGTTATAAACACCTACCTAGTTATTACAACTCAATACAATCCAGAGACAACATAGAACACACAGCGGAATACTATATATCTAACGCGGAAGCCTCCTGCTCCATTGCTCTTCCAATATTCGTCAAAGCTAATCTGAATCCTAACCTGAATTCTCTTAGCTACTCGTAAAAATTTGAGTACCCAAGAGTTTATGAAAAACAAAGATAAACTCCATGTCAGACATGGGTCTGGTGTGAGTAACAGGTTAAAGTTGCTTAAATTTCAAAACCCTTTTGAAAGAAAGGAATCACGTAAGACTTCCCACACATAAACATGGAAAAGTTTTTACCTTACGCTAACCAAAACATTTGAGAGGAAATCTGGTGATATTATAATAGGGTCTAGGGTTTTCAAATAAATAAGAAACAGCTGAAATTGTTACATTTATTAAATTCCAGCTACTAGCCACAAAAGTGGGTAATACAATCAAAACCGTTGCACTTATTGGATTTTGGATTCCATACAATGGCAAGGCTACTGGGGTACCGCTCGTCACAGTACGTGGCCTAGATCACCGTACCGAGGAGCCACCCTAACTCCCCTGCAACACAAGGCCGGACCCATTCCTTACTGAATAGTTCCGAACAAGATAACCCCGACGGTTGGAGCCCAAAACCGTCCAAACAGCCGAAATATAAAGGGACATCTAGACAAGGGTAAATCTCGCTCTCCAGTGGGTGCGACCCACGAAGCCTTGCTGCACCTTTCCTGTTTTAGCCATTCCCGGTTGATGAGGCTTGAGGCTACGATTACCTTTATAGGACATATCATCTTAAAATGCTCATCGTCCGCCTGACAATGTTCTGAAAGCATTCAATCCATACAAGTTCGTTCCGGGTTCGAACGAAACGGAAGGCATTATCTCGTTACACTCATTTTGGAATCACCCTCAGAGTTAACGATAATAACCCTTGCACTCTAAACCACCATCTCGAATCTATAAGTACTATTCCGTCAAACTCATTACGGAGTCACCCACAGAGTTATACTGACGTATAGCCCTTACACCTCGAGTCTTCACTCTTCACATAAGATTCACGACCTAACGTTATTTGGAATCGATGTGGTTTTCGGATATCCAAATATGGAAACCCGATCCCGATCTCATCGAAATCCAAAGCGTGTCTTTTATGTCCAAGTTGTTTTAAAGGTTAAAACAATTCAATATAGTATCTATATACACAGATAGATAACTCATAGATCAATAATTGATAATCAGCATTATCAAATAACAGGTAATCCACATTATCAATATCAAAATAGATAATCCAAATACTACCATCACAATAGATAACCTATGTTATCATCACAATAAAATCAAATCATTCATACCACACAATATCATTTATCTCATTACTGAGATCTTAAAGCATCCAAGACAATCCATGTCATCCATCCATACATAAGCAAAGATTTACTCATACCATAATATATTTAATTTAAAATGAATTAAACTAACTTTCTCTATCTCTAATTAATTTAAAATGAATTAAATTAATTACTTTATCTATAATTAATTCAAAATAAATTAAATTAATTACTTCACCAATATAAATCTTGCTTTCTCAATCATTCAATTGATTACAATCAATTAATCATTCAATTGATTACAATCAATTAATCACCTTTGATTAATTACCCTTAATTGCATTCATGTAATTATCCTTATTTCACAAATTAATTATTCTCAAACAAACAATAATTAACCTTTAATTACTTCAATTAATTAATTAACTATAATTAAATACTTTAATCCTTAATTAATCACATTAATTAATTACCTTTAGTTACCTATTATTGATTAATTAATCCTAATTAATCAACTTTAATTACATCATTAATTAAAATAATTAATGATCTTTAATTATTTCTTAAATTAATCATCTTAAGTAGTTAACTCGTAATTATTAATCATCCCAGATTAATTACATTTAGTAATTAACTAACTTAATTACTTTATTAAACCCAATTAATTATCCTTAATTAATTTTTTAATTAATCCCTTGATTAATTAATAAGTAACTAATCCAAATTACTTCATTCTCAACATCTCCCCTTAATTACAATCTGTAATTATTAAACAATTACTTAACTAAGTAATTTTCCAAATCATTAATTACACAAAGTAATTATTATTATTTTTAAAACCCAAGTGTTTAAAATTAATCAAACTTAATTAATTAAAATAAACAATCTCATTAAACTAAATTAATAACATTAAGTAATTAATTTCTTAATTACTTTACTAAGTAATTATACTCAAACCATTCATAATTGATTATTATTAAATTAATTAATTTAATTAATTATAAAAAAATTAACCATATTAATTAATTGTCAAACAATCCTGGTTAATGACCTTCATTAACCATTCTTTAATTATTTTTATTAAGTAATTAACTTAAATTAATTACAAATTAAATTATCTTTAATTATTCATTGATTAAAGTTAATTATTAAATTAATTAACCTTGATTTAAAACTTAATTACATAATTATTAATATTCATTCATTCATCATTAATTAATAATTTAATTAATGATCTTAATTATAAATTGATTAATCATTAATCAATTATTAATTCCAAATTCAATTAATTAATCTTAATTACCTTATTAATTAAATTATTTCTGAAATATTAACCTTAATTTTAATTTTCAAAATAAAACATAACTTAATTATGTTTATAAACAAAATTTATTTAAGTCAAAGTACTTTTGAAATTACCTTTAACTTCCATTTTAAATACAAGTTTAAAATAAGAACAATTTAAACTTTTCAATGTTTAAATAATTTAAAACTTTATATTGCAAATCAAACAAGTGCTATATAAAAAGTTTAAAGTTACGTTCATTTCAAAATTTTAATAACTTAAATTCATTTGGTTTAGAACTTCAAAATTTAAACCTTCTTTAAAATTTAAAACTGCACTTCAAATTTAAATTTCTAGTTTTAAATAAAACTTTAATTCTTTCTCATATTTTAAAAAATACTCATATTTAAAAAGTTTAAACTATGTACCAAAATAAAATAGTTAATTAAGCCAAAATTTGAAACTTTTTTTTAAAACATGGTTTTGAATTTAAAACAGAAATTCAAACTTGAATTTGAATTTAAACCTAAACCTTACTTAAACACAAAACTACAGATTTAAAAAATTTAAACCCATATTTAGAAACAGTTCTGGAAACCTGGAAAAAAACACAGAGCAAACACAAAACTACAGACAAAACAAAGATTGCCCGAGCAAATCAATCTACTACTTCGGGCTATTCACTACATCAACTCGAGCAAACCAAACTCAGGCCAACCAACAACAGTCACTTCTCATCACCGTGCATATGCACGGTGACTACGGTCACCGTTGATTATCAGAGATGATCTTAACCAACCATACAATGACCCAGAAATCCACCACAACCATCAATTCAAGATTCAACAATCGATTTCAAGTCCGAGATTCTTAAACCCCACCTGCAAACAGTAACAGGTTTCCCCCCTTTTCAAAACATGTCAACGGTAAAATTTCTCACCTCCGAGCACCTAACATCCAACCTCTCTGGCCACGAATGCTTCTACACACCCGCTATCCCTTTCCCAAACACCAAAGCACTCGGTCAATCATACAAGTAAATATGAACGATTTCCTAACACCCAGCAAAACTATGGTTTAAAAGTAGAATTCCCAAATCTGTAATTACTCTGACAATTTAATCAACATTCAAGATTTTTCTCCTACTTCCCACACAACCTACTTCCTTCAGAAAGAACCCCGAGATCTCCCCATACAAAGATCATCATAATTTACTAAAATTCCATTTTTAGTTCAAAACCCAATAGCAACTTCATCTACTATCTAAAAATTCCAATCTTTGATTTAAAAATCTAGTTACAGATAGTATTTTTGATTTATAATACTGAATTAACAAATTAACATGTTTGGGATTTAATAAAATCAACATGCATTGATGTTGTTCTGTGTTTCAGAGACAACTCCTAATATTTTAATTTTCCAAATCATTAATTCTTAACCTACATAAAATTTTAGTTATTGATTTAAGATAATCAACTACTTCACTTTATAAACTTCATTCCATCAGAAACTTAACCAAAAGATAAAGATTTAAATGATGTTTGGTGTATGGAAAATTAAACAGAATAGGTAAATAAAACAAAGCATGCACACATTACATCTCACATCAGACTTTTATCAAAACACAACAATACATATTTATATCAAGACAAACAAGCATGCAACCTAAGTAAAAATTTAAATATTTTTTGAAGTTACTCACCTGAAAAATTATGAGCAGAGCATTCATTGTTAATTGAAAAGCTTGATCCTGAAATGCATTGATTCAAATCTTCAAATTGCTTCAGTACTTTTAAAAACTACAGTTTGCTTCTTTTATTTTTGTAAACTTTAAATTCTATTTTTATTTGCTCCCTGATTCTACATGCATGCTTCCAGATGAAAATTTGCAGTTTTGCTTCTGCTTCCAGATTTATAGTTGCACACAGATTTTTGGAAGTGAGCTTTGCAATCTTATGAATTAGCTTTGAGAAAATGAATTTACAAATTTGATCTCTCTGAAAATGAATTGGTTACAGGGATTGAGTTGGGAAAATGAATTACAAAGTTTAGCTTTTTGATATGAGAATTGAAGTACAGGTTTTTGTTTTTGAGCTTGAAGGGTGTTTACAAGATTTTGATCTGAGTCTTGATTTATTTTGAGAGAGGGTTTTCAGATTTTGAATAGGTGTTTGAAGCTTTCCTTGAGTTAGAATTGAGATTAGAAAAAGGAATTAGAAAAGAAGATGCATACTTATATAATATAATTTATGAATTTATTAAATTTAGAAAATGAAAACACAATTTGACACTTGTATGAAATATTCAACATTTGTCACATTAATTTTTAATTTTAGAACACTTGTTTATATGTTGCTTAAATTCATACACTTGTCCTTTTAAGGTAGTTAGTAAATTAATTTGAAATGCTAATATAATAGTTAATGTATGTATTAAGACAAACTAATTTGTTAGTTTATTTTTTTATTTTTTTAAACATGTATATAAATTTATAAATGAAAATAAAAACAAATCAAGCTTTACAATTTGAAACTTATACATATTACAGATTAAAACAATTAAGGTTTTATATTTTTGAATTCAAATTCAAACTAAGTTCAAAATCAATTATTTTCAAATCAAGTTATAAATATAAATTCAATTTGAAATAAAAATTACAAATCCTATTCAAAACTTATTTATAAAGACAATATAATATTAATATTGCTTTTATAAATCTCCTATTATTAATTTAAAATCATTTTACAAGAAATTATATTTTGTTAAATAAATAATCCATTTTATTAAGTCATGAAATCATTTTGTTAAATTTATTCTAAATTTAAAACTTAATCCAATTTAATTTAAAACATTTAATATTTTCCTATCAATTTTAAAAAAAAATATTTATTTATGAAATAGTTATAAAAACTCAATGCTAATTAAAACAAAATTTCCAATTTATAATGTATATATTAGAATTTTAGAACATGATTCAATTATTAAGTTTAAACCAAAAATCATTTATTTAAATTTGAAAAACTTAAATATTAAATAAAACAAATTTTCCAAATTACAACAAATATTAAAACTAGAAAATATGCTTTACTTATTAAAACAATACCAATCTATTTAAAATATAAACCATATATTTATAATATAAATAGAAATCAATTTATTATTTTTAAAAGATAAAATAACCAATTAAATATTTATTGAAGAAGATTATCCAATCTATTTGAATTATTATTATCAGAATATCAATATCAATTTAATTTTTATACAGATTATTAAATTGATATTGTTAAAAATTCCGGGATATTACAATCCTTCCCCCTTAAAAGAATTTCATCCTCGAAATTAAAAACAAAGGTAATTCAATAATCTCATTAAATTTTAAATTTAAAAAACACAAGCATATATCAAACATATGCTAACAACCAAAACAATCAATCAAACAAATCTAATTATCCAGACAAATTCTGGAAAATTCCTTCGAGTTTCCCCAGGTGTATATATATACACACCGGGATACTCACTCTAGAGAATCCAAACAAACAATATTATGAAGCTACAAAGCTCCTATACAACTATATCTATAACACTAGACAAGATATCAGACTACAAACGAGTCTGACTCAACAACAAAAACTCCAAAACTGCTGGTTCACAACCAGAGATAGATCATACACGTACTCCCTCAGAGATACGTGAAACCCATCGAATCCCAGTTATCCAAACTGGCAATCCCATCCTATAGATCAATCACTTATTCTCCAAGATCACAGAAAAGATCCAAAACACTTCAGAGCTAGATTCACAGACTTACCCAAACTTATAGCTCACTTGATCGGAGAAAACTTATCCAAAATTAAATCTCCGACTCAGAATCCAAAATTTCTCCGACTCATATCCACAAAACTCTCCAGACGATCCTGGGCTGCCCACAACCTTACTAATCAGCTCAACCTTGCTGATACTTCTAGAAACGAACTAGACCAATCAACCCAACAAAATGATCTCCTCAAGATCAACCAAAACCAAAAACTCAAACTCAACTCCTCAACATCAGAAGACAACAACTTCTCCTATCCAGAAAAAGAAAAGCAGATACACTTCCAAACTGCTTCCGCTGCTCAACTCTGATCCGAAGTAGAAGAGAATGCTTGAAGAAGAACGCAAGCACAATCAGGACAACACACCCCAGAGATATGGTTCAACAAATCCATAAGAATCATTCAGAAGTTCCTCCAAAACTCCGAGCTGCTACACCAACTCAATCTCTTGGAACCATTCTTCTATAAAGCTGATCCACCGATACCACTCCTGGAATTCCTGTCGATAAGAAAACTCAACAAAACTCTAACTTCCTTAAGACATCTAGAAAACTCAGATAACCCAAGAGAACACTCAAACAATCGCAAGTCACTTTTGCGAACCACCCAAACCAAATCCAAAGAAAACTGTTCTTCCTTTACCAAACAGAACAGCTTCAACTTAATTAGCTAACCCATCGAAGAAACGGGTCCACTCAACAGCTTCTGAACTCCACTCCAGAAAAACTGCTAAGCCAAAAGATCTCCTGCCAACACCGAGAACACTCCAAGCTGCACTGCTGCCACAGATGCCAAAGAATTCTAAAACAAGCTCTTCGAGAAACTCAATCCTCAAAGCAAACAGAAACTCCAGCTGAACACAGCCACAACACCGAAGCGGACTCACCTCCTTAACTTGTTCCAAAGAAAACATCTTTGGGAACATCCATAGTCACTGCATCTCATCACCCAGCTACTACTCCCTGATGTATCCAAAATACCATCACTTGCTTCTGCTCAATCAACAGATCCAAATTCTACTCATCCAACTTCAGAAATGAACTCCGAACCTTTACAGGTTTCCTTCAGAGATCAATGAAGTCCTTCATCACTACAAAACTAGCTCGAGACGGTATTAGGTCTACAGTATCGACAGATACACTTCCAACCTCAAACATTCAAACTCCAACCAATGGTAGTCGTGTTACACACACTACTACCTCATCTACCTTTATAACTTATATTGGAAAACCTGAACAGGTAACCCAACAGATAGGTAGAAATAAATATATATTATATTAAAAATTACAAATACGCTCTCTCAAGAAAGACACCATTACAGAGCCTAGGTATTCACTCAACCTAATGCTCAGATACCAAGTGAAACGACCCGACTTTCTTTTACTCAACAAGTGCACCCTTTTACTCAACAGTCTTAGGCGAAACTAAATAGATTATACATTCATCTAAACAATTTTAAAGTATCCTGCCCCAAACAACCACAACCAAAACAAACAACAAATCCAACCAACAATTTAAGTTCATCCTTTAGTTTCATTTCATAACCCTTGCTGTTTGACTTCCGTTTTTCTTTCATTTAATGATTTCTTTTAATTCACATATATTTCTTGCAAATTTTCATTTTCGTTATTTATTTATTTTCATTACATTCATTTATTTATATTATTCATATTCAATCAAATCTCTTAGTAGGTAAATTTATTAACTTAAGTTCATAGTTATTTTTCAGTATTCATCTTTTATTCTTATTTTATTCGGAGGTAACTTCAATCCTATTTTTTAAGTTTATTATTATTTATTTATAATACTTACCTTCCTTTTATATTAAATTTTAGAAATTTATCAATTACAACTTAAGTTTATAACTCTATACCATCAATTTCTTATTTATTGAGGTGATTCATTTTAACCTTTTCATTATATTTAATTTTTCTCCTACAACTTCCCATTACGTTTTCTTATTAAATATTTTAACTTTTAATATTTGGTAAGTTATATATATGCCTTTAAGAATGTAATTAAAATCATACAGTTTCTCTTATTTCTTTTAATTAATTAAATGTTCAATAATTTAATCTTTTGATTTATATATTACAATTTCAAACTTCTTTTAATATCATTTGTAACCAAGCATTAAATTCCTTATTTTAATTAAAGACTCCAATTATTAATCGGTTATATTCCATTTCACTACAATAATGGAAACTATTAATAAATTCGAAACTTAAGAATTAAATACTGGGTTAAATTTCAATTAATTTTAAAATAATAGATAAATATAAACTTACAATATATATTCAAGTAGATTTAAAACAAATTAAAAATTCACTTTTGTTTATCACAATAAATCTGTAGTAAAACTACTACAATGGTCTTCCCACTTCGAAACTCGAAAATGAATGTCGATGATGCGTGCACTCTTCGCCGAAATTATTTTCTAGCGACAGAGAGGGGAGTACAACTTTATCTTTTCAAAATTTATTTCAAAAACATTTCTTTCAAATTATATTGAAATATTTGTATCAGAAAATACTTCTTTTAATAATATTATTATTATATTACAAAATCATTCAAAAGAAATTTCAAAACCCCGGAACTTATGTTCTAAATTTCCAATTTGATTTATTTTATTTTCAATCTTATTTCACTATTATTTATAAATCTCTTTACCTAACAACCAATATAATACAACCAAATATAACCTTTATAAAAAGTTTATTTTATATATAGAAAATATAATAGGCAAAATTATTTCATTCACCTATATTAAAACAAACATTATGTTGGTCTGTCCTCTTAAGTGTTTAGAAACCCTTATTGATGTCATAGCGTCCCATGCACGAACCAGAATTTATAAATACAAAACCGAACAGATTAACATAATATTAGAACCTTTTAATAACACTAACAAATACGCTCTCTCATATATATACACTCAGCGACTCATCATAGGGTATTATTTCCCTATTAATAAAGAGTCAAACCCCACAAAGCTAAGGTTTATTGCTAAACCAATGCTCTGATACCAGATGTAACATCCAGCCTTTTCGCACGTTTTAAATCGACACACGTGCCAATTCAAACGTTATTATAACACCGTGGTTATATTAAAATAATTTACACCTTAAAACCATAATATAATATCCCTTTCAAAACCATATAAATACGATATATTTTTTTGTTTTAAAACCCAAAACATTTTGATATCATTTTATTTCAAAATATATTTTTTCCAAAATCATAGCACTTTCAAATCTATATACTTTGAAACCCATTTCAAAGTAACTTCTAATACTTAAATGTTTTGAATATTTAATCACTTTATATAATAAGATAGCTTCTTAAATTTCACCAATAAATTCCAAATACTGATTTGAATTCCCAAATAAACCGTTTTAATTTTAATATATTTCAAAGCTTAAATATCCAACCATTTAAACTAATTCTTTGATAGTTCCAAGTATGTTAAATTCAATGTTTACTTAATAAATTAAATAAAATTTAAGTAGAACTTTTAACTTCAAACAACTAGATATTCTTTCAATTTATTTAACTTGATAAATTTATTTATCTCAACTTTATATTCATTTAAATTACTTTAAACTAAATCAAGTTATAAGAATCATATCCTTTAAAAATCTCCATTTATATTTAAATTCCAAATCAAATTTATTCAAGTACAATTCTTAAATAATTCAATTTAACCAATTTCATATTTATCCTCCAACTTAAATTTCATTTAAGTCAATTAAAATCTATATATACAATATCTTGAATAGGTACTTAACCATAAAATATAAAACAATCAAACTCCATTGTTAACTCATTTTTATTGATCAATTTCATACATAGCTTAAATTCAAGAATTTAACTATATATATATATATATATAAAATAATATTTATATAACATCAAAAATTGATATTTATTAATCCGTATATTTCTTTCCAAAACCATAGAAAATAATTTCAAAATAATTATATATATATATATACCGCGGTGCCTGTATAAAATTTTCTACCCTATGGTCAAGTGATACAAATATTTATCATTTCAATCCGCAATTTGAAATAAAAATGTGATTGTATATCATTTCAAACCGCAATCCCGAATGAAATGAAAATGCATAATAACTTGCAGTTTATAACAATATAAAATACACTATCATTCATCCAATAACAACCATCAACCATTTATCACAATCATCATCCATTAAATCAATAGCATCAATATATAACGGAAAATAAACAACAGGTATTAAATAGCAGTTTAATTCAATAATATTTTAAATAACTGTTTAACTGGTAGTTTATATGCAATGAATAAATTAATTAACAAATTTAACTGGCAGTTTAAATGCAATGAATAAATTAAATAGAAATTTAATTTAAATAATGAAACTAACTGAGATGATGATTAAAAATATGCCAAACAACCACAAATAAATTTTAAATCACATCATATATCAATTTAACAAGCATAAGAAATTTTAGAAGTTGTAAGTGGGTTAAAACACTCTCCTTTTGAATTTAAATCCAATTTAAACCCAAAAATTTGACCGTCTCAGAATTCTCCAAACTAGCGTCATCAAATCCGGAATTTCAATATGATCCTAACAAAAAAAATCGCGCGCAAGGATATCGTATGTGGAAGTTATAACGATTATTGTGACTGATTTTTAATTTAAAAAAATAAATAAAAAGTGAACACATTCTCACCCATTAGTTGCCATGTCACTGCATTCAATTGTATGCAAATCTTTCTTCCAGCAGCAATGCATGAAACGCCTGCTCAAACCCTAAAATACACGTTCAACAAAACGCAGCCGCCACCTTCCAAACAAAATCGCCGCCGCGCCCTTCACCCTGCTGACGCGTGGAAGCCACGCGACCCCTCCCAGCGCCGATCGTCAATGAACGAAACCAACAGCCGCCAAAATAAACCCTAGAATTCGAAACCCTAGACGAAAATTGCCGCCAATCCAACCATCAATTCGCCACCAAACCTACATAGATCGACTCCCCTCAGCCTCCTATTCAAAACCCAGAAAGGGTTTGTCGATCCGACAACTTTCACGGACGCGTGATGGTCGACCGAGACTTCTTCATTTTTACCGGTCAAACGACAAACTGAATCGAAAAACGAACACCACTAGTGAATTACGCTAGTCGAGAGCTTCAACATATATTTTTTCTAGATTTTTCTGAGGCCTTTGAATTTTATGCTTTGGATTTGATTTGCAATTGGATCTGGAAATATAGAATTTTGTTTGCCATTGAGGAAGAGGAGGAATAGAATGAATTTACGTACAGACAAATGAGAATTAGGGAGGCTAGGGTTTATAGCAGGATATTTATAGAGAAAGTTGGAATAGAATAAATGGATCGGGTTGAATACGCGCTAACGACAAAGTGGCCCAAAAAGCCCGTTCTGACCCCGAAACGAAATTGGGTAAACCCATATATCAAAATAGGCCTTTTTAAATATTTTAAACGTGATGGAACAAGTTTCAAGTCCAAATTCCATCGTATGAAGAAGTTATGCTAAAATCAATATTTTTCAAATTGATTTCAATTTCATTGATTTCAAGGCGTTTCAAGCCCGTACGATCAAATGACAAGTCCGATCACTACGAAACTTGAAATCCTACAATAATTCACCGATACGGATCCGATGAAACTGGTTTCGTCGAAATCCGAGTCAGTGGCTAAAATGGCTATATTTACATTAATTAAATGAATTAAAAATAAATTAATTAAATCACTTTTCAATTTCAACTCTATAATTAACATATTTCATAAATTTCTACTTTCTTAATCATTTACACTAATTTAACCAAATTTAAATGTCAATTTAGAGTTGATTAATTTATCAATTTCAGTATTAACTTCCAATTTCATTATATTCAAAAATTTAAATTAAACTTTCAATAATTGTATTAAATTTTCTTTTCACTCTATTATTCAATTCATTACTATCAACTGGATGAGATTAGCATTGGATTCCAAATATATAACATTGATATCCTCACATTCCTTCTTTATTTCAATTAACGTAAAATTTAAACATAATATTTCATTTAATTACTTTTCATTCTATTATTCAGTCTATTATTATCAAAAGGATGCAATTTACATTGGTTTTTAGCTATTGCATTAATATTCTCAAATTTCCTCTTAATTTCCATTAACGTGATATTTTAATATTAAATTCCACTTATTTGCAATAAATATACTTATTGAATTTCAAATTTCAAATAAATTAATAAATCTTGGTTTTCGCTTCTTAAATCAACCAATCGTCATATTATAAATAAAATTAACATTGACTTCATCTTATAGAATTTTCAAACTTCAATGACAAATCAAACTATCCTAACTACAAAAATTATGTCAATTAATTGCAATTGATTTCACATTAAATTTTATTAACTACCCAAATAGGTATCTTAACAATTTTAACCATTGAACTTTAATTACCTTTAAGTTTACTTCCTTCAACCCAATATTATAATCACTTACAGAACATTTATTTTATTCAAAAACCATTTAATAAAATTTAAATTCCTTAAGTTAAATCAATGCCTACGTTTTTTCATGTATTCAATTTGTAGCTAAGTATACGTCTTCCTTAATTCCATTGATTTGCATTTCATTCAATTTATTAAAAATTACTTTAGTTATCATTAACGTAATAATTTACTTAGATTTATTGCAAATTTTTCCCACTTTTAAATAAGCAGGCTAAATAACTTATAAGTTACTATTCCCAAACGCTGGTCACAATTATTTAGATAACCCAAATTTCATTCAGTCGTTATTAACATGCTATTTAATTATATTTATTGAAATTTATTTCAAATTTATCAAATAAAATCAATTACAAACTTACGTTGTTTTTAATTATTCGAAATAGCACTAACTTGATTATTTATTAACCTTCATTAATATAATCGCATTAATTTATATTCAATTACAATTAAATCACAATATTATTGCATTGGTAAATTAAATGCTTACCTTTATAAGTTTTCATTCCCAAACAATATTTCAATTACTACAGGACATTGATTTAATTCAATTTACTATTTAATGTTATTAATTCATCAAATTAATTCACTATTTACCTTTTTTTTCTTATATTCAATTCTTAGCCTAGTATACAATTTTCATTACTCCAACCTATTCGTAATTTCATCTGAACTGTTAATACTTAGCTTTAATTTCCAAGTTTACATTTCATTTTCAACATTTTCTTCATTATTAATTGTATATTTTTTTCTTCCTAAATATAAATGTAAAATTAAAATAAATTGACCAAATTTATTCATCAAAATTTACGGGTCGTTACAGAAGCAGCAGCGTGGACCTGTTTCTTCGATGATTCAGAAATCTTTGGGATTCTTCTATCAACAGTCTGGGCAGATAATGAACGCTTATCCAATTCTTCGGGAGGCTCAGCAGAGCAGAATATTTTTTGGAAGGGATCTGTTAGTTTTTCTGATAAATAAGCCATTCTGGAAAGATAGATCCCGATTAGGAAAGCTGTTCTAGTTGGTGAAGATAGTTCTTTGGAATCTAAACTAGGTAAGATCGCAAAAGTGACTTGCGATTAGTTTGGGAATCTTTGAGTATTCTTTTGTTTGATATTTGAGGAATCTCAAGTGGGGGTAAAAGCTATTAAAGTAGTCAGAGATTTTCCAGAGGTTTTAAAGGAAATCAGAAGTTTACCCGAATCGGAGATTGAGTTTTCTTACCGACTTGGATTCTAGGGGAAATACCGATGGTTCAACCTAGTAGAGGAAGGGCTCTTTGTGAGAGAAGAGTTTGGTGAAGCTACTCAGGATTCTTGAGGAGGGATTGATCACATCTAGTTTTCTAGTTAAGATCCTACTGGGATGTTTTGACCAAGTGGAATGGGTCACTAAGATTATTAGGATCTAATAAACAGTGTATGGAGGAAGTTTATGCTCAAGTTCTTCGATAGCATTCTCATCTACTCCAGATCAGAGTTGTGCAGCGGAAGCGAGGTAGCAGTTATGCTAGAATGGGAGCAACCGGCTGTTGCAGTAAGGGATTTCTACAAGAAATTCAAGTATGAAGGAATTTTCAGGATTTGAAGGCAAGGTTGTCAAGTGCAACTGTTTGGCTATTCCAGATAAGAGATGTAGGTTTGTAGTCCACTAATGGTTGTGGAATAGAGTTGTGTTTTGATTTCGGCAATTTTTGGGAGAACCATTTTGCTGAGTAGGACCTCGAGATTTGGTTTGATTTTGGTCCAGTTTGTTTCATGAAGCAATCAGCAAGGGTTAAGCTGATCAGGAAAGATGGAGGTGACTCAGGAGCATCAGAAGAGTTATGCATTTAAGAATTGAGGAGATTTGGAATGTGAATTTGGAATTTGGATATTTTTTTAGTTTTATCCGATCAAAGGAGATATAAGATTTGGTAAAACTGGAAAACTAGCTCCGGATGGAGATTTTCCTGTATTCTCTGGAGATTAGATTTTGATCTACAGGATTGAATTGCCAGTTCGGATAGCTGGAATTCATTGTATTTCACGTATCTCTGAGAACTATGTGTATGATTCATCACGAGTGATAGAATCAGCAGTTCAGAAGGATATGGCAGTTGAGCTGGTCTTGAGTTTAGTCTGATATCTTGTTCAGATTTGTAGATCCATATGAGAGGGAGTTCTGGGTTATAGTAGTATAGTTACTTAAGGTCCTGTAGAGCGAGCATTCCAGTATAGGTACCTGGAAACTCTAGATGATATCAGGAAGTTCTATCCAGAATTTTGTCTGGATAATTAAAATTATTTGTTTGAATTTGTTGCTAGGGTTGCTATGATTGATAGTGTATGATTTATTTGTGTGATTGCTGTTTGAAGTTAAAACTTTTGCTGGGTTATTAAATTATCTTTGCTTTTAAATTTCGGGGACGAAATTCTTTTAAGGGGGGAGGAATGTGACGACCCGGAATTTTGAGCAACATCAATTTAATAATCTTTGTTGATAATTAAATTGATTTGATAATTTTATATCATAAATTGACAAGTTAAAAATCTTTTAAAGGTTAATAATAATAATTTGACAATATCTATTAACATTTTTCCTAACAACATAAAATTGGAAAGTTTAATTCTTTTGAAAACTAATGATATTTTAATTTGGAAATATTTATTCTAGCAATTTAAAATTGGTAAGATTTATTTTTCAAAAGCTAATCAAAATGTTTTCTACTTATAATGTATATATATAGGTATATATTATACATAGGAAGTCTCTAATGTAATAAAAGCTATATATTCAAATTGTAATATATATGAATATATATATTGTGGTTTGGATTTGTGTTTCAAATTTAATATAGTAATATCCAAAACTAATGTTAAAATATTTTCCATTTGAAATGTATATATTTGTATATATATTAGAAATGGGAAAAATTATTGTTTTGAACTTAATTAAGTGTTTCCAAACTTTATTATATATAATTTGTGATTTGAAATTTTAATTTGACTTAATATTTTTAAAAGTAATATTTGAGATTTAAATTTAAAAAGTTCAATTTGTTTTTAATATTCTTTCTTTTTAAAATTTTAACATAAGACAATTTTGTTTAAATTTTTACATAAAGAGTCAGAATAAATTTCTCAAGCTTATAAACATATGATGCATTTAATTTTATAAAATTATAAGTTATCTATAAATAAATGTTTACATGAATTCACATGTATATTTATTAAAATCTGAAAGCTTATTTATATATATATAAAAAAATTATATACATTTCATAAATACATATATATGGCTTATATAAATAAAAGACAGGTATAACACTTGTAAGTATATTAAAGTGGGTTAAAGACATTTGTAAGAATATAAGCATATGTGTAAGCTAATTAACACCTAAGAGGACAAATGTCAACATTTCTTTTTGTTAATTTAAATTTACAAGTTTAGATATAAAAGAGAAGATCTGTTTTTACATTCAGCTAAAATTCTTTTCTCCATTTCAACTAAAAAAATTTCAAAACGAAAGAAAACATAAAAACTGGAAATCTGAAAACAAGAAATCAAAGATTAGAAAAAATGAAAATTGGAAATCTAAAATCTGAAACAAGAAGTTAAAAAGCGAGTTCAACATCAATGCAAGATCTTCAAATACAATCAGGCAAGGAGATTATTCAACAAACAATTCAGAAATCAACAACTGCAAGATCGTATTTAACATGCAAAAGATATTTCAAGAGCTTGGAAACAAATATAGTTTCTATCCTTTGCATTTCTAGGTGAGTAAACGAATTTTAAAAACAGTTTTAAATTCCTAGATTTCAACTTGTTCTTGTGAATGAATATCATGATGTTATCTGAAATACTTGAATTAAATTGGATGCATGTTTGAATGATGAATATTTGAACGCCTGTGTTGTTTAAATGGTCTCTGTGTGATAATAACAGACAATAATTTCTTAATAAATCCAATAATTTCAATTTTGAATTCAAATTAGCTTGAGAATTGCAAAGGAAAGTTGTTTGGAATCATATAATAACAGTATTAAAATCACTACAGGTAATTACATTAGATCTTTCTTGGAAATTTTTAAATTTACAGTAAAATCTTAGTTTGGGTCAAAAATTAATCAAATCAAATTTAAGATTGAATTACATAATTGAATTCGTGATGCAAAACCATGAATTTTAATGGTTGTATCATGATTTTTAGTTTGGTAATTGGAGTGAATTCTCGGGTTGTCTATTTTGGACAAATTGGCCAAATTACGGCAATCGACGGCGAACTTGATGACGTGGTTGAGTATGAAGGTCGAGGGGATGTAGGAGTTCATCAAAAAATTAGTATTGGGATTTTTAGATGGCCGAAGTGGAGTTGAGAAGGAAATGCAGGGTTTTATTACCCAGTTTTGGTGACGTCTTTGCTGTGTCTTTTTGGCATCGAGAGCGATTCGGTGGAGATTACGAGGGCTGCGATAGGTACAGGGAGACGTGAGGGAGCTATGGTTAAGGTGGCGGGGTTTCTCGAGGCTGGGGTTGCCATGGTGGTCGACTTTCTGGTGAAGTTTGTTTCGAGCTGATGGGTTTAGTGGGTCGCATTCGATTCTTAAATGAATCAAGGAAGTTAGATGATCGTTAGAGTCGTCGTGGTTGAAGTTGACTTGACAGAGGCAAGAGCGAAGTTCATCGACGTTCGGCGGTGCTGTGCACGTGGATGTGCACGGTTTCGTGCATCTGAAGTTTGATTTTTGGTAAGGGTCGAGTTTGCTCAGGTTTTACTCCAGGATTGTTCGAGTTAATCTCGAAGCACAATGATGGTGGGCATGACTCGTGTTAGCATCAGGGAGATCAGGTAGATTACTCGAGTTTTCATTCGAGTATTGGATGTTTTTCTCGAAGTTTTCTGTGTTGAGCAGGTTTTGTGTTGTTCAAGTTTTAAGAATTTAACAGCTAACGTTTTAAAAAAAAATTGTAACAAGAAAATTGATTTGTAAATGATTCAAGTTTTAAAACAAAGTATAACAAGTTTTTACTTATGAAACTAATTTGTTTTAAAGTTAAGCTTTAAACAAGTTTATATATATCGAAATATAAAGTTCTTAGAAATAAAATAAGTGGATTTTCAATAATAAGGTTTGTATTAAATTTTATTTAATAACTTTGGGAAGTTTTAAATATTTATAAGTTTAATTTGAATGTTTAAATTGTTTTAATTATAATTGATTTGTAATATATTTTATTTTAAATAAGGTTTAATGATTACGATTTAGTAATCAATTATAATAAAGATTTATCTTGAGTAATTAAAACTTTGGTCAATTTAAAGATAAACAAATATATGAAGATAATTAAGATTATTCAATTATTATTAGTAAATAAAGAGTTATTGGTTAATATAAATAATTTAATTAACATAATGGTTTTCTTAATTAAGGATCTTTTTAATATAAGAAGTTGAAGAATTATTTAATTGAACTTAAACGATTAGTTAAATAATTGATTAAGTTATTAATTAGTGATTAATTAAAGATAATCACTTATGATTTAATTTGGTTAAATTACTTGGTGAAGTAATTAAGTAATTAATTACTGGAGGTAATTAAGTAAAAGCAAATTATTGAACAAAGTAATTAGATGTTAATTACTTTAAGAAATAGTTAAGTGGAAGTGATTAAGGGTTAATCACTTAGTGTTATTAATTAAATAAATAATAAATATAATTAATTAAAGGTTTAAATTAATTAATGAAAGGATTAGGAGTAATTAATAAAGTGATTAATTACTTGTTAAATAATTAATTAGGAAGGATTTGATTAATGTAAGTGAGTATCAATTAAATAATTAATTGTTAATTAAATAATTAAAGAATATTAATCCAAAATTAAAGTTTAATTACTAAATGTAATTAAAAAGTAATTAATTAAATGTGATTAATTAAAAGAAATTAATCAAGTGTGTTTAATTAAAAAGTAATTAATCAAGTGTGATTAATTAAAAAGTGATTAATCAGGTGTGAATAATAAAAAGGATAATTAAGAAATAATTATCAAGGTGATTAAAGAATAATTAATCAAGGATGATTAATTTAAAAGGGTAATTAAGAGATAATTACTTGGTATAATTAAGAAGTAATTAATGAAGATGATTAATTAAAATTGTAATTAAGGAATAATTACTTAAAGTAATTAAGAGATAATTAATCAAGGGGGATTAATTAAAGTGGATAATTAAGTGATGTTTAGTTAATTAATTTGTAATTAATTAATGAATAAGTAAGTTGGATTGATGATGATCCAAGTGATTAAGTAAGAAATTAATTTAATTAAGAATTAATTAAATTATTAAGGGTGGTCCAAACTTGTTTATGGATGATTAATGATTGGATGATAAATATCATTGGATGAGTTAATGATATTGGATGATATTGTATGTCATTAGTTGATATGTAATGATTTGAATGTGATATATCTAAGATGTGATATATATGCTGCTTGGTGATATGTGTGGATGGATTTGATAATACTGAATTATCTATCTGTGTGTTATGAATCATCCATTTATATTCTGAATATCTACTGTTTAAACCCTTAAGTACAACTTGGACATTAAAATGGCGTTTTGGATTCGATGAGACCGGGATCGGGTTTTATATCCGAAAACCACATCGATCCAAATTAACGTTAGGTCGTAAATCCAAGTGAAGTGAAGTGAAGACTCGATGTGTAAGAACTATGTATCGTTATAACTCCGAGGGTGATTCCAGAAAGAATTTAACAAAGGTAGTACTTTCAGTTTCGAGATGAAGATTCAGAGTGCAAGGGCTATTGTCGTTAACTCTTAGGGTGATTCCAAAATGAGTGTAACGAGATTGTGCCTTCAGTTCCGTTCGAACCCGGAACGGGCTTGTATGGATTGAATGCTTTAAGAACATTGCCAGGTGGACGATGAGCATTCTAAGATAGATGTGTCCTATAAAGGTAATCGAAGCCTCAAGCCTCATCAACCGCGAATGGCTAAAACATGGGAGGTGCAGCAAGGTTAAGTGGGTCATGCCCAAGTAGGACGAGATTTACCCCTGTCTAGATATCCCTTTTTATTTCGCCTGTGTGGGCAATTGGATCTGCAGCCAACTGCGGGGTTTTCTTGTTCGGGACTATTCAGTAAGGAATGGTCCTAGCCTTGTGTTGCAGGGGAGTTAGGGTGGCTCCTCGGTATGGTGGTCTAGGCCACGTACTATGATGGGCTCTACCTTAGTAGCCCTGCCATTGATGGAAACCCATTCTTCCTACGAGACCCTACGGTTTTGATTGTGTTACCCACTTTTGTGGCTAGTAGCTGGAATTTAGTCATGTAACAATTTCAGCTATTTCTTATTTACTTGAAAACCCAAACACTATTATAATATCACTAGATTTCCTATCAAATGTTTTGGTTAGCGTAAGGTAAATTTTTTTCCATGTTTATGTGTGGGAAGTCTTACATGTTACCTTTCTTTTCAAAGGATTTTTTAAAGTTAAGCAGTTTTAAATCGTTTACTCACACCAGATCCCTGTCTGACCCAAGTGTTTATTTTCTGTTTTATTAAACTCTTGGATACTCATATTTTGTATGAGTAGTGGAGGGATTCATGCTATTCTTGACGAATTCTGGAGGAGCTTTGGAGCAGGAGGTTTCAGCGTGTAGATATATAGATAGAGTTTCCGCTGTGATGTTATTCTGTATGGATGTTCTTGTATTGTACATTAGACAGAAATGTTATAACTGTCTAAATTGAGATGTATAGTTGTGTACTCTGATGTATATCATACTATATATATGTTATATATTATATTTCATTTGTTCCGCTGTGAGATTCTGATGTGTTGTTGTTCTTTCTTCACTTTCTTTCTTCTTCTATTCCTTTCTTTCTTAAGTAACGATGCGTCTTTCTGGTGAAAGAAAGGCGGGTCGCTACACACCTAAAGTAGCTATTATTTCAAAAATAATAATTGGCATTTAAGAATTCAATTTTCAAAATTTAATGCATCCATTAGCAATTATTATAAGGTATGCTCCTGTTATTTCTACTACTAGAATAACAACATTCAAATCAAGAACCTTTATTCAATCACTTACTTTGAGCTATTTATTTCTTCTACTATAACTAATTTATAGTTAGGGGTTTCACATCAAGTATTTCCAAATCAAAGAAATAAATCTTGAAGGGTACAATTTTCCCTAGGAAATAAACTTTTGGAAAAGAAATCACATTTTTGTACCTTATTAAGCATCTACAACTATTTTATATAGTAATGTTTATGTATGTCATCATGAAGCAGAGATACTCTTCGCTGCCTCTTCATCCCAACCGTGCTTATGATACTTTCTTTCCCAGACTTTTGACTTCTCTTTTAAATGGTCGAACCTTTTAATAGAGAAACCATCACCACAAGACTGTGTTGAAATCATTTAAAAGTATGCATTCATTCATCCTTAGCGTATGAAGAAGATCAAATGAGTTACATCTAAGTAAAAGGAACAAAATTGACATTTCAACGATCAAGTCCACTAGTCTGTCTATAGTTGCCGGTCTAGTATTATTTCCAGCACAACAAGGTCTTCATTGTATTCAATCATGTTAAGCACATGATCTTGCACCATGGTTTACTTACTTATTTTTATTGAAACAATTTCATCAAAATTTCGTATCTTGCTATAGGTGGCAATTCACTACACACCAATCTATATGATCAAATATCAATAATAATGTAATGTTTTAGATATAAAAGGTCATAAAAGATAGCACACAACCTTGAGTAAATTGTTATGTAAATTACCAAACTTGAAATTTTTAGTGGTATGATTATTCAACCCTTATTTGGGTCTTGAAACGACAACGTGCCAAAATTTTAATTTATTGGTAAGTAAATCTTCACATTTCTTTGTCAATCTATAGTTCAATTTGTTTAATATATCTTAGTTAGTAAACATTTTTATCAATTACATTAGTTGTCCAATTTTTTAAGGTAGACAACTATAATATTACTTATATACGTTCTTATACTTATTAGAGTGGTTTATTATGTTTTTCTAATAAGTCTCCAACTAGGTTTTACATCTCGTAAAATGCCTAAAGAGATATGGAATTTCATAAATTCCTCTATGAAGTATTAGGATCCATTAATCATGCTACTACAATCTTGCGAGTGCGCAACAAATTGTAGTCCCTAAAAATGGCAAATAATATGTTATTAGATATATCTCACATATAACTCCAAACCATACATTCTTTGCTCATAGTATTGTTTATAACCACTAGATTGCTTAACAAATCAAAATCTATATTAGATACCAATGATACATGATTTCATGATTAACTACGTATAATTTTTTAACCGTTGAGTATGCTCAATAAAGTTGAAAAATGTCCTTACCGATCTGTGAGCAATATGAACATTAATATACATACATACATATATTAAAATACATACATATATTAACGTACATACATACATACATATATGTGTGTGTGTGTATTACATGGCTTTAAGGTGCTCAACAACCATAAGTGTGCATGTACCTTATTTAGACCGTTAATAATAGAGATGAGTGCTCTACTTAAATTTTGTATCACTCTCATTATCAAAAGAATATTGAAAATGATAGAGAGCAACATTATTTTAGATTAATATTCTTAAAATTAATAGTGAGTACTATTATCTTTAGGAATAATAAGTATTCACAATACTCGGTGACATCATTTGTCATTTTATATGTATGTACAATTATATATGTATTTATATTCCTTATATCTCTAATGGTTTTGATTTTGCTTTAACTTTAATAAATATACTTATTTATTTAGATAAACATTATAAAAGATTCTCCTATTTAATTATAACATTTTACAATACATTATTAAATCTTATAATTTTGTGTATATATTATTAAATAACACTTTATTTAGTATCACAGGTCAATTCTAACCTTTTTTAGACTATAATATTTCCTGTTCATATTGTGATTTAAAATTATTTTTAATTTACTTGTTTATAAGTTTTATGATTTTATATTCATAATGATTTCAAAGATATTTATTTGCGATTTTTATAAATTTAAATTTTTAGATTTTTATGACCTTTATGGTACAAACTTAAATTATTCCCAATGTTTATAAAATATTAATTTACATCTAACTCAATTTTGAATTAAAATTATATATATCATTTTCAAATATGCTTATTTGAATCAACCAAAGCATAATAAATTTGGTGTTTACTTTAGAACGTGCTCTAGGGACACACCACTCCAATAAGCTAGGTAAGGGCGGAAATAGGGAAGTTTTCTACCAAATAGAACATTCTTTAATTAGATTAATCCTTTTCTTAGTTAAACATGCTTCCATAGACACCCATCCAGTTTGAGTTTTTAGGGATCTAGCCAACTCGTTGGTCAATTATTTGTGTATAAACATTTGTAGGTTTCGATGCCATTGTTGGCTTATGCATACTTGGCAACAAGGTAAAATGAGAAATTCAAAAAAAAATCCTTCTTATTTCATTATCCAGTAAATTAATTATTATGAATAATTTATTCACATTAAGTCATATTTCAGTTTTGATTGATTGATTTGTTGTAACAAAAATAATATAATAACATTATATTACATTATAGTTAATTTATCAAAATATTTTTAGCTAATATTTATTTATTTATGTAATTCTCAAACATAATTTGGTGTTATTTATTTTATAATTACTTTTCATTATATCTAAGTATAAATCGCACATGCATGCATTTGATAGCTAGATATATTAGGTCCCATTTAGTATGTCATTTTTAGTTTTTGGTTTTCATCTAAAAAAAAGCACATGATGCATGTACTTTCTGAAAAACAATCATTTTAAAAAATGTTTTTAAATTTATAAAATGTTGTTTTCCATGTACTGGGATCCATTTATTGGCGGTTGGAAAGAGGATGGTGTTGAAGATTTAAAACAACAGTGGAATTCCGTTAATGGGTAAGGGTATTTTTGGAATTTCAAAATGAAAACATGGAAATTTCGATCATTGAATTTTCTTTATTAATAGTAGTGATATATAATATTATCCAGTTTTTAGACCAAGCAACTTTTGGATGAATTTAGAAGAAGGCGAAATGGTTCAAGAATTTCGGGTAAGCTTGGAATCGCAATGGATTGGGCTTCAAGAAGTTTGGAGTCTAAGTACACTAGAGAAAGAGGTAAGGACTGACCATAATTCATGTCAGTACCAAGTTTTATTCGTGAGCTATGATGAGCTATAGAGTTTTGGTCAAGAAATAGTTGGATAAAGAAGTCGTATTGGGACCCATCTTTGGATGTGTATTTGGGCAACACCAAAAGAAATGTAGAAAAGGACAACTACTATGTACGCCAAAATATCTTGGTACCAAGTTGAATTCAAAGGCAAGAGTGATTGTGACTTGATGATATGAAGGAGTAAAGGAGAAAGACGTGCTCTGCACTTAGCAATTCATGTCAGAACCGACATGATTTTATTACAGGAGGACTCTATCTTCCCACCTACTTTCTCGAATCTAGAGTTTTACCCGATTTTTCGTGATCTGATGGCTACCATCAGTGATTCTTCTATAAACAGCAAGCCTATAGCAACTTTAAGAGGACTTTTAGCCATTCTCTTCTTCACCCTTGATCTCTACTTGGACATTGTCACTTAGAAGGCAAACCGTTGATTGTTTTAAATGAATTTGAACTGTAAAGCCCATGTATTTTTGATAATCAACTCTATAACAAGATTAACATGGATGTAGGCCATAAAATTTGCCGAGACACCATTAAATCTATGTGTTCTTACTATTTTCTTATTGGATCTACTCGTTTTCATAATCTTTGCGGTATTGCGCCACTCTTTAGTCCAACATTTTTAGTAGTTTCATTAAGAAAAAAGCTTCACAAACATAGATCAAGCTATCTATTATGAATTAAGGCATGTAGGAGCTAGATCTAGAAGGTGTTCTAATATATCTAAAGGAATTTCATATTGAAAGTGTTGGCTCCTAGGAGATCTGGAATGTCTGGAGCTATAGCTGGTGGAGAAGTGAAGCTTCTCACCATATTGTGGAGATTAACCAACCGGTAATTGCTTAGCCAGGACCATCTGCCCCTTAAGAGATTGTGCCGAAAGTGGAGCTTATCGGAATGATGGCTGAAGTAAACCTAAAAATGATGGATAGATAGAAAATACTCTTAAACGAGATCGATGAAAGCATTATCTTGTTGACCCAACAATCCCAATGGCAGAGTAGAGGCCACAGAGATGCATCACTGTTTAGTTCTGAAGGAGAAACTTGTTCTTCATCGGAACAGAAAAAGAAAGATAGGAAGCAAAAATGAAGGCGAAACTAATGGAGCAGTAGGGAAGAACGCTATAGGAAGTGGCCATGCTTTGGTAAGAGGAATTAATAACGGTACCGATTAGAAACGGGTTGGTATCAACATGAATTTGAAGGGTTCCGGGTGGGCCCGTTCAGATGTTGTCGATCAGTCATATTTTATGAAGGATCCACAAGACATTGACAATGTCATTGCGTAGAATGTTGAAGCTTAGGATGCTTATGTTTAAATGACCACCGTAGAGCCAACTAGATATCAAATAAGATCTAGACAAGTGGCTCTCCCAAAGACAGGAGATCTTAGATGTCATTGAGCAGACGAAGACCATTTGCGGAGTCAAACACTCAGCATGACTCCTGACAGTTGTTTTATGGCTCATGAGGCCATTGAAGAGCATATTGTTAATATGATAAAGTGGTTGATGGAGGAAACCCAATGGAGAAATAAATAAGATTAGGGTTTCACGCCAAGTGGAACTACATTTATAAAGAATACCTTGTTGGAGGAATACCCAATGAAGTTGACAATGCCTTTGATGTCATCGTACAATGAGATGGCTGACCTTGAACATCATCTATTCAAGTATGTATAACACATGGATGGTGCTAGGGCAACATATGTAGGTGTTTTGTCGGCTTTTAAGATGGAGTTGTGTCGAAGTGGTTTACTCGGCTCTTGTTGAAGACCATTTTAGCTTTTGATGAGTTGGCTAGAAGGTTTTTGGAGCAGTTCAGACTCCACATTACTTAGCCCAAGGATATGATTTCCTTATCGTGCATTTCTCAAGGACCAAAAGGGCCATCGAAAGGATTTTTAAATAGGTTTAACATGACGGTCACAGAGGGGAACAATTCGAAGAAGGATATGGTGTTTATTGTAACAACCCATATTTTTTGAACGGTTAATTTAAGATATTAAAATGGATTTACATATTTGATTTGGATTATGAATTGATTTTGAATATGGAAAGTATGGTTTTCATTTATAAAGTAAATTCAGGATCTAAGATATAATGATTTATTGGAATATTCGACCTTTGAATTATATATTTTGTAATTTGGTAAAATATAAAATCTGGAGTTTTAAGCCTGTTAAAAATAATTTGAAGGCTTGTAAAATTTATATTGATAGTGCTGAGGATAATAGAAGTTTCAAAATTGAATTTAACAGTGTTTTTTTCAGTTTTGAAATTATATCGTTTAAATTGATATATAAATAGCCTTCCGAGACACTGTCTTAGAATTCGATGAAACCAGTTCTATTGGATCTGTAATATTGTATTATTATTGGATTTCAATTTTCACAGTGTTTGGAGTGATCGTTTGGCCATACGATAAGTAAACGCGTTGAAATTAAATCGAAATTTAATATAACAACTGGGTTCAAAAAGCTATCTTGTCCATACGATCGAATTAGGACTCGAAACCTTTTCCATTGCGTTCGGAATAGGGGTATAACATTATAAACGCCTAGCGGCACGTCTCGATAGGGGTTCGCGATTTTAGGCTACGTAAATCGAGACAACTTAAATTTAAATTCAAAATATAATATACTTTGTCCTGTCAAATTTCATTCAGTCGAAATTCCCTCCCACCAGCCTGTTTTCTTTCACCATCAACGCTTTTTTCCTTCCCTATAGCCAGCATCCCTACACGCTAATATTTTCAACGCAGAAATCAAATCACGGTCGCTCACCTTCTTCAACACGCAATCGTTCTGTATAAATCATGCGACTTCTCCTCCCCTCTAATTCATTTTCGAAATCAGAAATCAAACAAAATAAGAAACG
Organism: Allium cepa; assembly: GCA_030765085.1. NCBI lineage: Eukaryota > Viridiplantae > Streptophyta > Magnoliopsida > Asparagales > Amaryllidaceae > Allium > Allium cepa. The sequence continues at coordinate 389,979,586 of CM060931.1, forward strand.
GCCGAACTTAAACATTTTGAAATTGGAATCGCAACCCCTCTTTATTCTTACTCCCCCTTTTCTATAACTTCACGAAATCGAATTCATTACAAAACGAATTTTTTTTTCGTTTGAATTCAAGATAATGGCCGAACATGTTCAAAACCATTTTTCCTCTGAAAGGAATTCAAAACCAATTCGAACGAAGGCAAAAAATGGCGGCATGCAAGGTATCAAAGAGAGGTGTAAGGTCGTGGGCTGTGACTTCCAAGTCGTGCTACGTGGTAGAGCGCGCACACGCTCGAGTAGGTTTCGGGGAAAACTGGCCGCCGTGGAGCGCAGGGGGGCGCACGCGTGGGGTGGAATCGCAAGATGATAACGCGATTTGAGGAGGCTCAGCTTGCTTGGCTTTGAGGCCGCGACTGGAAAATCTAGGAAGGTGGTGAATCATGTTCGTCATCGCGAGTTAGGTGGAGGGTTCGCGCGAAGGTTAAGGAAGCTTGCGAGTGCCGTACGATCTGGAGGTTGTGGCGACACCTAGGGTCAGAGGGCTTGGTGATTTGTGCGCATTGTCAAGTGAGGCCGAAGTCGAGTTGTGGTAGGGGACTGGTCAAAGGCAGTGAGGTATATATTTGTTTTGGGTTTTTCTCTTCTTTCGAATTCGATATATATATATATATATATATATATATATGGAAGTAGAGTATATGTATATATAAAGGGTCTAAAAAATATATAATAGGAATGGTTTTGAAAGCAGATTTAGAAAATAGATACATATACACGTTTCAACCCGACCAGTTTATTTTAAAATGTGTATTTAGGGTGATTAATGTTTAATGAACGTAATTAATTATTTTAGTTACTAGAAAATAATTTATTTATTTTTAAAAAAAGGGGGAAATTATTTAGTTAGGATTAAACTGTTAATTAATTAAATTTTATTAAAAGGGAAATTATCCGTTTGAATAAAGTTGTTAGTCAATTAAATAATTTAATAATAAGTGATTGTTCGATTATTTCATATATTAATAAGAATTATATAAATTGTTTATTCAAGGTCAAATTGGGAAAACCAAGGCAATATTGAAGTGGATTGCAAATATAAAGTAAAGGTGAGTTAATCTCACTCATCTGGGTTTTATTTAAATTTAAATAATTAAATTTAAATAATTGGTTGAATGATTGAATTGATTTGATGTAGTATATTATATATAGTAGTGTGTGTGTGTGTCTATATATATAAATATATATATATGTATGTATATATATATCTATGTATGTATGTATGTGTGTGTGTGTGTATATATATTTGAGTGGTTGATTTCCCGCATTATATAGCGAACGAGACCCTATGCGCCGCATAATAGCGGATGATATTATATAAACCCACATACCGCGATATTCCACCTCGAAGCGAAATTAGAATTGTGCTAATATTTGTGGATGTAGGGAAACAGGTTGGAGGGATCCAACTGGATTCCTCAAAATTATTTTGATGGTTCTAATAATTCTGCATTATGATTATTTGATATCCTGCGATAAATTTTATTGATAATTGGAATATTAGATGCTATGGTTTGATTTAATATATTTCGGTATACTGAGTTATCAAATCTATAGAATTGGATTTTTAGAAAGAAAATAAAAGAGTGAAGTTTTAAGTAAAATAATTATAGAGAATTTGAATAAATTTAAGAATGAATTAGGAAAGAATAAAAGTGATTTTAAAATTCTATTAAATAATTTTCGAGTATGGAAAAAGGGATTTTGAATAAACAGAGAAATAATGAATTTTAAAACTTAAGTGAAATTATTTAATGGAATAAAGAATTTATTTAAAAACTAAAGGTTTAAATTTATTTAAAAGGATAAATAAGGAATTTGGGAAATCTGAAATTGGTATTTTCAGTTAAAAGATTTTAAATCATAATTAAGAAATAAAATCTGAAGTTAATGGGTTTTGAATAAATCGAGTAAGTAAAGGAATTTATTTCAAAATGGAATAATTTGAAAATCAATTAGAGAATTGATTAAGTGTTTGAAACCGGGATTTTAAAAGGAAGCTAAAATTATGAAACTTATAAACTGGGTTTATAAAGTGAAGTAATATATTAGTGGATATTTGGAAGGATAAATTCACGGTGGGAATTTATTAAAGGAATGGGTAAATTTGTTTAAAAATAAATAGTGATTTATTTCTAAAAGATTTGAAAGAGAAGCGTACTTCCCTAGATAGCCAAATACATTTTCAAAGCAATTTTTAAGTATAAGTAAAAAGTTTAAGTTGTTTTAAAAGTATGTTTTAGAAAAGTTATTATTTCTAAATGTTTAAGTTTTAAAGTAAGTATATTTTTCTAATAGCAGTAATTATTTAAAGGTGGCTTGGTATTATGTTCTAAAAGTTAGAAATTTAGTTTTATATTTTACAAAGTAGTTTTATTTGAAATATTCTTAAAGTATATTTTTTTTGAATAAGGTATTAAGGTAATTTTTATTTTAAATGTTTTAGGAATTCATTCCATGAGAAGAGTGTGGTTTGAAAACTGTTTTCAAAAAGGTTTGAAAGTGGAAATATATCTTGTGGAGATATTTTGAGGTTAATAAATAATTTGGTGAAATTATTTATGTTTGATTGTAGTTTGTGAATGTTAATTGATAGTTAAATAACCGATTATCAATATTGTCCAATGCACTGATCGTTTCGAAGAGACCGGGATCGGGATTAAATTCTCGAAAACCACTTCGATCCGGTTTATACATTTTCGTGGAAAAACGAGTTCGGAGTCGAAGATGGAGCAGTGAAGTGCAAGGGCAAGTCGCTACTAATCCTGAGGATGATTCCAAAATGGATGTAGTAGGAGTAGTGCCTTCGGTTCCGTTCGAACCCAGGACGGACTTGTATGGACGAATGCTTTCGGAACATCGTCAGGTGGACGATGGGCATTCTAAGTGAAATGTTCTAAAAGGTAACGCTTAGTCTCGAGCCTCATCAAACGGGAATGATTGAAAATCAGGGGATATGCATCAAGGCTAAGTGGGTAGCACCCACTAGGGTGAGGTCATCCCTATCTAGAAGTCTCTTTTATTCGGCTTAGTGGTGCGGTTGTTGATCCTAACCGTGGGGTGATCTTACTCAAGATTATCCAGTAAGGGGTAGTTCCGGTCTTGTGTTGCACGGGATTGGGAGTAATCCTCGGTACGGTGATCTAGGCCACGTACTATGGTAGGTGGTACCCTAGTGCCTAGTCATTAGTTGGAAATCCATTCTCCCTACGCGCCTTGACGGTTTTGATTGTGCCCAACTATTGCTAAACCATGAGATGCAAGCATTTCAGCTAGATTCTATTTTGCTTCCTATAGACACTATTATAATATCAGACGGATTTGATAAAAAGTGTTTTGGCTATCATAAGGTAAAAACCCGACATGTTTATTTATGGCATGGTCTTACAAGATAATTTTGATTTCAAATGATTTTGAAACTTTAATAATCCAATTAAGTGTTGTTTTCTCACGTTGGTACTCCAGACTGACTCGGGTGTTATTTAACTATAATGCTCGGGTCAGACAAAGTATTATAGGATACAGGAAAAGGATGTTGTGGAGCTCAGAAGACGAGCTGGATGGCAATACGTACTTCCGTATTAGTGTCAAATATTCCGCTGTGTATTCAGATTGTGAGGACAGGTTATGATTACTGTCCAGTTGTGTGTTATGTATACTCTGATGATGTAATGTATAAACATATTTTTTTTGTGTAAAGATCATTTATTATCTATTATATTTTATTCCGCTGCGATGGTTAGATTCTGATGTTGTTTTCTATTTTCTTCTTCTACCTCTTCTACTTTAAATCTAATGGTTCGTATTTCCGTTCATCTTGAGTTAAGTGATGGAGAATAGTGTCGACTCAAGGGGTACAGGTTTGCAGGCTGTTACAGTGGTATCAGAGCTTAGGTTGGTGATAACCTTGGCTCCGGTGGGAATTACTCATTAGAGAAAGAGTCAGTAGTACTCTAGAATGAGTTTGAGTGTATTAATAAATATGAGCGTGTATTTGTTAGTGAATATAAATTGTTTTAATATTGTGTTGACTTATTGGTTGAGTGGAATATGAATTCTGATCGGGTAAATTGGCCGCTATTCGAGAAGAGTTTATAAACACCTGACATGACAAATTGACGCAGTATTGTTTTAAAGATGGGTGAATAAAATAATTTTACCCAAAAATATATTTTGATATAAAAGAAATATTTTCTTAAATTGTTATATAACTTGGGTGTTTGGATGATAATTGTGACGACCGCCCAAGACTCCTGCACTTAAACAAGGAAATAGTGCGCTGAAAAGTGTGTCAGGCCGCCATGGACGATCATCAAGGTAGGGTAAACACAATAGTCTATCGTATTACTCATAGCGCAGGGATAAAATACAATAGAAAGGTATACATAGTGAAGCTCATTGAACGGAATCTTATCATATAAACTCATAGTAGTTTTATACATACATCTGAATAGTCAATACATCAAGCCTCACTACATAACACAAAGAGTATCAAACGAACAACGGAACATCCAGTACATATAGAAAGAAAAAAATATGCAAAAGCCTTCAGCCCGTCTTCGTCATCAACAGCGTTGGTTACTAAGAACAGCACCTGTCACCTTCTACCTAGTCTGCCCATCCCAACATGGATGAACAGCCCAAGGTAATAAGAGTTAAACATAAAACCTTGAGTCAGACAAAAGTCTTAGTGAACAGTAAATCAACTATCAAACATACCAAAAGAGCATAAAGGGTAAAAGGAATAGGAACTCAACCATCCCACTCCACCTCTTTCTACAGTGATAGCCCCCAGACCCACTAAGCAGGAATAAACATAGTAAAGCAGACAATTAAAGCAAAGCAATTATCACTCGATTCAAGGTCGGTGTTTTCCAAGTACAAACCCCCAAGGCCTAAACCAAGATCAGATAAACACCCCGAAAAATCGCTCTTGGCCCAAGTGACGATACAACCAAAATATCCAAACATCCATGACTCTAGCTATCACTATTATCATTGCCTCGATTTCACCGTTAATTGAATGACCGGCTCATTCTTTCATCCGTCCGTCAAGGGCTAATGGTAACCCCGGTTCTAGACATAACTTCGCACGTCATCGTGACTCGTGCCTAGGACTATCGAATCTGCGCAGAGTACTCGACCACCTACCTGTAGTCTTTTGGGTGTTCCGACCACCTACCTGTAGTCGTTTGGGCGCCCCATGTACTCTTGCTTTGAGTTTGCTAGAACCTTCAATAACGATGAAATCCAAGCCTTCTAGTCATCCTCCTCGATGACTATTCTCAAACTTGCCCAAGCTACTTCTCGAGCCCACCATTATCCACAAACTCGAACCATATTACCGAGTTATCAACATGCTTGGGATGATCCCGTCTGGATTAAACCAAGGCTATCTCACAGCATGCTTTTCTTCCTCGTATTATAGCAAAGTCCCATCTCAACATCATCATCAAATCTATCCATATGAGCTTTCTCATCCGCTTCATATGCCACAAGAAGCTTTCCTTATTCAAGAGCCTTTCCACTTAGCTTTTGAATCATCTTCGACCAACTTGTCCATCTCAAATCCATAAATCAACTAACTTCTATCAATCAATCAAATCAATCATTAATCCAAACAATCAACCATTCAAACAAGATCTAAGTAACAATTATAATAATAATGGCAATTTCGTAAATAAAGAGTCCAAATCTAACAAACATGAATTCTAAGTAACATCTTGTTGAATGAACTAGCATAGGTTAACATATAATAAAATGGATACCAAAACTTTATTAACGATAGATCTACATGCAGACTTAAGGAAAATGCATGAAATTACTATCTTTAACACACAAACAAGCCAACGATCCAATATACTCCTTTGGGTCCGTGTGAGAGATAACTACCACTCACCGAATCACTTAAACACCTCAAAAACAACAAACTCCAGATCTGGACAGCAAAGGATCTAGCTTGATCCGACAAAGTTTCCCTTCAAATGATGAAATCTCTCTTCAATGGATGGAGATCTTCAACTTTGGCTCTTGGATCTTTGATTTGATCCTCAATCTTGGATGGAAGGAAGCACTAGATTAGAGTAGAGAAAAGAAGTGAAGATGTGTTGTAGTCGAGCTCTCAAAATAGCAGCACTTCGTCACTTCAAAATCCGGTGCCAAAAAGTGAACCAAACCCTTCTATTTATAGGTAGAAAATCCCTTAAGTCGGCCGTCCCCTTAAGTCGTCCACGACCTAACCCTTGCCGACCTAACGACCTACCGACTCAAGCCTCTACACGACTCAACGACCTAAGCCATAACACACGTGCGTGACTTACGACCTAACTGAGATGCCGACCTAACCACTGCAGCGATCTAACTACACAAGGCAAACCACCATAGGTCGCATACGACCCAACGACTTACGACCTAACCCTAAGTCGCTTGCAACCTTAGGTCGTCTCACGACCTAACTATAACCCGGCACCAACCACTAGGTCGCTAACTCGCTTCAACCGACCTATCCCTAAGCCGCTAGCCACAAACTCGCTAACTACCTTAAGTCGGTCACTCCTATAGGTCGGTCACTTTATAGTTCGGTCACTCTATAGGTCGGTCCAATCCTTAAGCCGTGAACCTCTAACTCGTTCACTTTCCTTAAGTCGCCTACTATCCTAAAGTCGTTCCACCGACCTAATTTTCACACAAGCTAACTCTGGATGGCTCATTCCTATAGGTCGGTCAATAACTTAAGTCGCTCCATTCCACTAAGTCGCTCAACCGACCCAGCCTTCAATACAACCTAAAGCATAAAATTTATAATATTTCGATCCGTAAAAATACGGGTCGTTACATTCTCTCCCCCTTAGGAATTTCGCCCCTGAAATTCCAAACAAACAAGAGCAACCAAAATTATTCTGCATGCCTACCATCCATAGAAATCAACAAACCATGCATCCAATTACTAACCTAGCATGCAGAATTCTAAGATTAGAACAAGTTACAAATTCATGAGAGGTCACGACACCTTAGGGCCATACCTCGAAGAGTTCAGGATGAGCTGCCTTCATCCTCTCTTCCTCCTCCCACGTACAGTCGTTAACATCATCACTCCATTGTACCTTGAGCAACTTGACTACTCTCCTCCTAAACTGTTTCGTGTCAGTTTCCACAACACGAAGCGGCTTACAAGGTCTTCTAACAACTGGATCTACCTCCAAATCTTCACAGCTATCAGCAGAAACCACTGTATTCGGGTTGTGCACATACTTTCATAGATACGATACATGAAAAACATTGTGCACACCCGACATCTTTTCTGATAACTCTAATTTATAGGCGAGCTTTCCAATTCGCTCGATGATCGGGAATGGTCCAACAAATCTCGGAGTCAACTTTCCTTTCATCCCGAATCGAATAACATTCTTCAATGGAGAAACCTTCACGAAAACCATATCACCTATGTCGAATTTCAAATCCTTACGATGCTTATCGGCGTAACTTTTCTGACGATCTTGGGCTGCCATCATTCGTCGCCGAATGATCTCTATGCAATCCGTAGTCTGTCGAATCATTTCAGGCCCAAGTATCAGCTTTTCTCCAGTTTCCAACCAACATGTCGGAGAGTTACACGGTCTTCCGTACAATGCTTCATACGGTGCCATACCAATACTTGACTGGTAACTGTTATTATATGAAAATTCCACCAAATGAAGATGATCTTCCCATGATCCTCCGAAATCTAAAACACATGCTCTAAGGAGATCTTCCAAAACTCTGTTGACTCTCTCGGTCTGACCATCTGTTTGGGGGTGATAAGCTGTACTCAAACACAACTCGGTCCCCAAAACTTCTTAGAAGCTTTTCCAAAATCCACTAGTGAACAATGGGTCTCGATCGCTCACAATACTCTTCGGAATACCATGGAATCGAACTATCCACTTAACATACAACTAAGCCAATTTCGATGCAGTCCTAGTTGATCGAACAGGAATGAACCTTGCACTCTTAGTCAATCGATCTATGATGACCCAAATCCCTTCATTTCCTACTATGGTTCTAGGTAGTCCATCAATAAAATCCATCGATATTTGCTCCCATTTCCATGTAGGAACTTCTAATGGATGAAGCAATCCACTTGGCTTCTTCTGTTCGGCTTTTACCAACTGGCAGTTCATGCACTTGGAAATAAAATTTCTAACATCCCTTTTCATACCTTCCCAATAATAGGTTCTCTTCATATCCCGTTACATCTTATTTCCACCTGGATGAATTGTCAACTTCGAGTGATGACTCTCCTTTAGAACTTCATTCCTCAATTCATCTATATCGGGAACTACTAGTCGTCCTTGCTTCCGAAGCCAACCCTCTCGATCAACTTCGAATCCTTTATCCTTCTCTGGGTTTGATCCAGATTCCAAATCTCGGATAATCTTGACAAGCTTATCATCTCGCTTTTGGCTCTCACTAATTCTTTCCACTAGAGTAGGTCTTATTGATAAGTTTGCCAACATCTCAGGTTCCAATTCACATCTGGACCTAAAGTCAAATCCAGTCAGGTACTCAAGACTCTTCCATTCAGAAAACATAACTCCCAACCCTGCATGTCTTCGACTTAACGCATCAGCCACTGCGTTACCCTTTCCAGGAGTATAGGCTATACCAAAATCATATGATGCTAAAAACTCTAGCCATCGTTGCTGTCGGAGATTCAAATCTTTTTGGGAGAAGAGATACTTCAATGACTTATGATATGTAAACAACTCAAATCGAACTCCCAATAGGTAATTTCTCCACATCTTCAAAGCAAATACAATCGCCGCTAACTCCAAATCATGAGTCGGATAATTCCTTTCATGCGGCTTCAGTTGTCGACTTGCATATGCAACAACTTTATCCTTCTGCATTAGCACTGCTTCAAGTCCAGTACCACATGCATCGGTGTAAACCACCATCTCCTCATTCCCACCTGGGATAGCCAAACCAGGAGCGCTTGTCAATCGCTCCTTCAGGATTCTGAAAGCTTGCTCACACTTAGCATCCCATCTGAATACTTGGTTCTTTTTCGTCAATCCTGTTAATGGTGCAGCTACCTTGGAAAAGTCTTTGATAAACCGGCGATAATATCCTGCTAATCCAAGAAAACTTCTCACATCAGATGCATTCTTAGGTCTAACCCAATCCTGGATTGCTTCCACCTTAGCGGGATCAACCGCTATTCCATTTCCAGAGATAACATGGCCTAAGAACCTCACTTCACTCTTCCAGAAGTGACACTTCGAAAACTTAGCCCTCAGCTGATGTTTCCGCAAGATTTCCAAAACAACACGTAAGTGCGTCTTGTGCTCTTCTTCGGTTCTGGAATAAATCAAAATATCATCCACGAACACAAGTACGAACTTGTTCAACTGATCCCTGAACACTCTATTCATAAGATCCACAAAATATGCTGGTGCGTTGGTCAATCCAAACGGCATTACCATCCACTCATAGAAACCGGATGGTGTCCTAAAAGCAGTCTTCGTTACACTATCCCTAGCCACTCTTAACTGGTGAAATCCCGTTGCCAAATCCATCTGAGAAAACACCTTAGCTTCGTGAAGCTGATCAAACAAGTCATCTATTCTCGGCAATGGATACTTGTTCTTCTTTGTCACTTTATTCAGCTCACGATAATCCACACATAACCTCAACGATCCATCCGCTTTGGTTGCAAACACAACTGGTGCACCGAATTCGGACACACTATGCCGAATGAATGCTTTCCGAAAAAGGTCATCAATTTGCACCTTCAACTCTTGCTGTTCCCTAGGCGCCATCCTTCTAAGAGGCATCACAATGGGTCTGGCTCCCTCAACTAGATCGATACGGAACTCGATCTCTCTATGCGGCGGTAACCCTTTGACCTCGTCAAAGACATCCTCAAATCCATTCACAATAGGCACCGATGACAGTCCATCCCATGGAACAACCAGCGAATACATGAAGCTCATGAAGACGCCTTCCTCATGCTTACATCGTATCACAACCTTTCGCCCCTCCACATTCTCGACTGTCACCTCCAGCCTCTTACAATCAACCCTTGTCGCATACTTCCTAAGCCAGTCCATACCCAAAATAATTCCGAACCCCGCAAAGTTCAGAACAAAACAATCACAAACAAAAGAGCAATCATGACTCAATACAACTAGACCACGACATACCATACACAAACAAGACGAACCCCCAACTGGATTAGTCACAACCAATGGTCTATCAACAATATCTGGTTCCAAACCCAACCGGCCTACAAGATCACTACAAACAAAGGAATGCGACGCCCCCAGTATCAAATAACACTCTAACTGGAACACCACAAATGGAAAGAGTACCTTGAACCACCACACTCTTTCCTTTCTCTTCAGCAGTAGGAGCCTTCAAAGATGATGGCACAGCCCCCAAAGCATAAGCTTGCACAATCTGCCTGTCCTTTCGCGGTTCTGGACAATTTTTCTTGATATGCCCCGGCTTATCACAGTTGTAGCACTTCCCTGGGACCTTAGAATTCTTGCAATCTTGAGAGAGATGACCCTTCTGCTGACAGTTGTAGCAGGTCACTTCACCCTTCAGCCTCTTGCGGCCATCCTTACCCTTCTGTTGCTGCGTCTTCCTTTTCTTGTTTCCATCCTGCTGTGGTTTAGACCCTTCCTTGGTTACAGCAACAACAGATCCTTCCTTAGGAAACAGATTCTCATGCCTGAGAGCTTTCTCCACAAGCTTCTCAAATGGGTCATCCAAATGATCCACCAACCGCCTTCCAAGATAACTGTCCAAGCCTGTCACAAACTTCCCATTCTTCTGATAGGGAGATTCAATATATGACCGAGCATACTTAGACAAAGCTTCAAACCTAGAAACATACTCAAGAACTGGTCTTCCACCTTGCTTGAGCTCCACAAACTTCTTAAACGGAACAGATTTCTAGGCTGTAGAAATGAACTTAGCTTCAAATCTAGCTTGGAATTGCTCCCAAGTGATCTCTTCTTCTGGAGTATCAATGGTGATAGAGTTCCACCAATCAGAAGCTCTTCCTTGAAGCTGTCTTGATGCAAGCTTCCTCCTAGTTGCATCCTCAATTCCCAAATCACCAAAGATCCTTCTACAAGCATCAATCCACCTTTGAACTTCAATGGTTGATTCTGTCCCCAAGAAAACCTTTCCTCCAAGAGCAGTATAGCCCTTACACAACTTAGCAAAATCCACTGGTCTTGGAGCTTGAACCTGAACTCCAACATCTACTGATGGCCCCGAAGCTGGCATCTCATGATCGAAGTCATCATAGCCTCGAACATAGAAGCATAATCAGCAGCCCCCTCCACAGCACGACCACCCCTAGTAGCTGGTCTCCCTCTTCGGCTCATTCCTAATATCTATAAGAAATGATTAATATACCCTGAGAAACAACTGCATAAGAAGTTCAAATCCTTCTAAGCTACTATATTATATATAGTAATCATCCATCAAAATTACAATTACGTCTCTCATACGTAGTTACGTCAGCGAGCGTTGGCTAAAATCGATTAACCAAGGCTTTGATACCAAATGTGATGACCGCCCAAGACTCCTGCACTTAAACAAGGAAATAGTGCGCTGAAAAGTGTGTCAGGCCGCCATGGACGATCATCAAGGTAGGGTAAACAAAATAGTCTATCGTATTACTCACAGCGCAGGGATAAAATACAATAGAAAGGTATACATAGTGAAGCTCATTGAACAGAATCTTATCATATAAACTCATAGTAGTTTTATACAAACAGCTGAATAGTCAATACATCAAGCCTCACTACATAACACTCAGAGTATCAAACGAACAGCGGAACATCCAGTACATATAGTAAGAAAACAATATGCAAAAGCCTCCAGCCCGTCTTCGTCATCAACAGCGTTGGTTACTAAGAACAGCACATGTCACCTGCTACCTAGTCTGCCCATCCCAACATGGATGAACAGCCCAAGGTAATAAGAGTTAAACATAAAACCTTGAGTAAGACAAAAGTCTTAGTGAACAGTAAATCAACTATCAAACATACCAAAAGAGCATAAAGGGTAAAAGGAATAGGAACTCAACCATCCCACTCCACCTCTTTCTACAGTGATAGCCCCCAAACCCACTAAGCAGGAATAAACATAGCAAAGCAGACAATTAAAGTAAAGCAATTATCACTCGAGTCAAGGTCGGTGTTTTCCAAGTGCAAACCCCCAAGGCCTAAACCAAGATCAGATAAACACCCCGAAAACATCGCTCTTGGCCCACATGACGATACAACCAAAACATCCAAACATCCATGACTCTGGCTATCACTGTTATCATTGCCTCGATTTCACCGTTAATTGAATGACCGGCTCATTCTTTCATCCGTCCGTCAAGGGCTAATGGTAACCCCGGTTCTAGACATAACCCCGCACGTCATCGTGACTTGGGCCTAGGACTATCGAATCTACCCAAAGTACTCGACCACCTACCTGTAGTCTTTTGGGTGTCCCGACCACCTACCTGTAGTCGTTTGGGCGCCCCATGTACTCTTGCTTTGAGTTTGCTAGAACCTTCAATAACGATGAAATCCAAGCCTTCTAGTCATCCTCCTCGATGACTATTCTCAAACTTGCCCAAGCTACTTCTCGAGCCCACCATTATCCACAAACTCGAACCATATTACCGAGTTATCAACATGCTTGGGATGATCCCGTCTGGATTAAACCAAGGCTATCTCACGTCATGCTTTTCTTCCTCGTATTATAGCAAAGTCCCATCTCAACATCATCATCAAATCTATCCATATGAGCTTTCTCTTCCGCTTCATATGCCACAAGAAGCTTTCCATATTCAAGAGCCTTTCCACTTAGCTTTTGAATCATCTTCGACCAACTTGTCCATCTCAAATCCATAAATCAACTAACTTCTATCAATCAATCAAATCAATCATTAATCCAAACAATCAACCATTCAAACAAGATCTAAGTAACAATTATAACAATAATGGGAATTTCGTAAATAAAGAGTCCAAATCTAACAAACATGAATTCTAAGTAACATCTTGTTGAATGAACTAGCATAGGTTAACATATAATAAAATGGATACCAAAACTTTATTAACGATAGATCTACATGCAGACTTAAGGAAAATGCATGAAATTACTATCTTTAACACACAAACAAGCCAACGATCCAATATACTCCTTTGGGTCCGTGTGAGAGATAACTACCACTCACCGAATCACTTAAACACCTCAAAAACAACAAACTCCATATCTGGACAGCAAAGGATCTAGCTTGATCCGACAAAGTTTCCCTTCAAATGATGAAATCTCTCTTCAATGGATGGAGATCTTCAACTTTGGCTCTTGGAACTTCGATTTGATCCTCAATCTTGGATGGAAGGAAGCACTAGATTAGAGTGGAGAAAAGAAGTGAAGAAGTGTTGTAGTCGAGCTCTCAAAATAGCAGCACTTCGTCGCTTCAAAATCCGTTGCCAAAAAGTGAACCAAACCCTTCTATTTATAGGCAGAAAATCCCTTAAGTCGGCCGTCCCTTTAAGTCGTCCACGACCTAACCCTTGCCGACCTAACGACCTACCGACTCAAGCCTCTACATGACTCAACGACCTAAGCCATAACACACGTGCGCGACTTACGACCTAACTGAGATGCCGACCTAACCACTACAGCGATCTAACTACACAAGGAAAACCACCATAGGTCGCATACGACCCAACGACTTACGACCTAACCCTAAGTCGCTTGCAACCTTAGGTCGTCTCACGACCTAACTATAACCCGGCACCAACCACTAGGTCGCTAACTCGCTTCAACCGACCTATCCCTAAGCCGCTAGCCACAAACTCGCTAACTACCTTAAGTCGGTCACTCCTATAGGTCGGTCACTCTATAGGTCGCTTACTCTATAGGTCGGTCACTCTATAGGTCAGTCCAATCCTTAAGCCGTGAACCTCTAACTCGTTCACTTTCCTTAAGTCGCCTACTATCCTTAAGTCGTTCCACCGACCTAATTTTAACACGAGCTAACTCTGGATGGCTAATTCCTATGGGTCGGTCAATAACTTAAGTCGCTCCATTCCACTAAGTCGCTCAACCGACCCAGCCTTCAATACAACCTAAAGCATAAAATTTACAATATTTCGATTCGTAAAAATACGGGTCGTTACAATAATATTTTAAACAAATGAAATTATAAAATTAGTATGACTTGCATAATCAAATGAAAAAAATTGTATAAGCATAATTATACAAATGGATTATCGTTAAAATTGGATACAAATTAAACATTGAAGATTTAAATCTCGGGGATTTTGGAAGTGTTTTTCGAAGTATTTTGAAAGGAAAATAATAATATTATTTTCGAGATATTTTTGAAAGAAAACTGTTTTAAATAGGTTTTGGAGATTTCATAGCACTGAAATCGCTTCGGTCACTGGGAAATAATTCTGATGATGATCGCGACATCATCGGTGTTCATTTTCGAGTTTCTAAGTGATGGATTGTTGTTGTGGTCATTGTTTTGGAATGTTTTGGGGCAAAACAAAGTTTGTTTTTGAAATTTCAAAGGAAATTTGTTGGGGATTAAAACTAGGATTGGTTTAAAAATTTGAGAAGTGTGATTTTGAGATAATGATTTCAAAATGATTTGAAACAAAAGCCGGGCATTTAAAAAATCCTGAAATCCTTATTTAAATAATTTAGAGATCATCAGGAGATAAGTTATAAACTTATAAATATTAAATGATTTTGATGAGGAATATGGGGATTGGATTTTGGAATTAAAATTAAAGGTGAAAGTTAAAAATGAGAATTTAACTTGGTTTAAGATTAAACTTTGAAATTTAATTGATGATTGGAAGAAATAATTAGTATCTTGATTGTGATTGGAATGGGAAAATAAAAATTAAATTTGGATTGAGAAATAAAATTATTTAGAATTAAATTAACTTAAGCAAAGTTAATAATAATAAATTGGATTTGAAGTTAGTTGAAAATAATTGGAATGAAATTAAGGTGAATTGTGTGGGATGGTATTAAATGAAATTAAGTCCTTGCGTAACAAAATTCAAAAGAATGGTATGTAGCTAGATTTAACTGGAGTTAGGTTGGAATAAAATTGAATTTAAATAAATTCAGTTGAGTTATAGATAATATTGAATGTACTAAAATTCTTACCTAAATAAATAAGCGTAAACTAAGTAAGTATTGAATTGGGATAAATAAGCTTTGGAAGCTTATAAAAGAATTGAAAAGCATTGAAATAAAAATATATAATCCCTAGTTAAAAGTAAAATGTGAATGTGATTGACTGTAAAGGGATGGAGAAGTATGAATATTAACAAGTATGTAGCTTATAAAAATTTAAAAAGGGAAATAAATAAGTCGAAATAAAAGTGTTGGTATTTTAGAAATGAAATAAAAATCTAAACTTGAGATATAAAATAAGATTGAACTCAAGAAAATTAAATGAAGTGATTTTTGAAGATAAAAATCAAATATTGATTTGCAAGTGGGAAGGGGTCTAATTTGAAATAAATGAGTTAATTGGATATGTTAATGGGGTTTAAATTGCTTAAATTAAAAATTTAATTGTGAGTTAATAAAATTGGTTTGTGAATTAAAGTGAATGATAGAAATAGAACTTGAGTATAAATAATATTCATCGCATATTGTAAGTGGATTAATTATGAATCGAAGTTGTCAAATGAAATGGAATTGGAATATAATAGAAATGATTTGAGTTGCAAATAAAATCCAATTCGAGTATAAATGAGTTAAATATGTGCTTGGATATTATTTTTTATAAATTGAGAATGTGAATTAAAATTAAAATGGATGGGCTAACTGAATTAAATGGAATTTGATTAGATGAGAATCAAATTAAAAGGAAGTGAACTTAAGCTTGAAGTTGGAATAAATTAAAGTAAATTAACTTAAGTTTAAAATTTATAGAAGCTTAGCTTCGAGAAAGGGTGAAAGTTCAGTAAATAAAAGTTTAGGTTAAATTAATTTGGAAAATGGTTATTGACATAAGCATTGAATGTTGTCAAGCTCAATGAAATGGTTTTAAAATGAAACCAATGTGGAGATGAGATAAATGCAAATGTATGGTTGGTGAAGAAACCTGAAATGGGATGGAATTCAAAATATAATGAGTTGGAATCAGTTGGATGTGGATAAAAACTAAAATGGATATTCTATTAAGTGAATATCGTCGAATTGCATAGAATAAATTAGTCGTCCGACTTAAATCGAAGCAAATAAAAATTCGATAGATTGGTAGAATTAAATAAAATTGATTTTTGGAATCAGTTGAAATAAATGTGAGTTATTGGGTTAAGAATGAATCGAATGTAAGAAATTGAGTTGTAAACCATTAAATTGAATGAAATGGCATATGAATTGGTTGAAAGCAATTGAATTAATTTTGAAACCATATAAATTGCTTATGGAATGTGTTGGTGTATGTTGCTTATGAAATGCTTGTGTTTAGTTACTGAAAGTAAGTAAAATGTTAATAAATTTCATATATTTAGTGCTTACATGTTTGAATTGAGTAAGTACAGGTATCGGAAGGCCATTTGGCTGGATTTGGACGCGCTAATTGCTAAAATAATAAGCCGCTTGCTTAAAAATGCTAAATAAAGGTACGCCTACGTAATAAAAACAGGAAATATGAACTGTTTTTGTTTTTCGGACCGTACGGGTCAATGTATATATATTTATGTCGCTTGTCAAATAGCAAAAGCACCTCCGTACAAAGGAGACTCTGCCAAATTTTTCGAAAATTTTGGGAGTTAGAAAATTGTTGAAATTTTTGCGAAAAATTTTTGTTAGCGACAAAATGATTTCAAATTGGAATTGAATAAGGAATTTTGGAAATGGAAATTGGAACTAATTGTTTAGTTGGAACTAAAGGATTAGAAAAGTGAATATGGGATTTTGCACTAAGTATGTTTTAGTAAGTTGGGGGTTTGGGACATTCTTCTGCCTTAGCAATTTCGGGGACGAAATTCTTTTAAGGGGGAGGAATGTAACGACCTAGATTTTTTGAACGGTTAATTTGAGATATTTAAATGGATTTAAATATTTGATTTGGATTATGAATTGATTTTGAGTATAGAAAGTATGGTTTTCATTTGTAGAGTAAATTCAAGATCTAAGATATAATGATTTATTGGAAAATTCGACCTTTGAATTATATAATTGGTAATTTGGTAAAATATAAAATCTGGAGTTTTAAGCTTGTTAAAAATAATTTGAAGGCTTGTAAAATTTATATTGATAGTGCGGAGGATAAAATTTTAAAATTGAATTTAACAGTGATTTGTTCAGTTTTGAAATTATATCGTTTAAATAGATATTTAGAAATAGCCTTCCGAGACATAGTCTCGGAATTCGACGAAACCAGTTCCATTGAATCCGTAATATTGTATTATTATCAGATTTCAATTTTCGTAGTGTTTGGAGTGATCATTTGGCGGTACGATAAGTAAACGCGCTGAAATTAAATCGAAATTTAATATAATAACTGGGTTCAAATAGCTATCTTCTCCAAACGATCGAATTAGGACTCGAAACCTTTTCCATTGCGTTCGGAATAGGGGTATGACAATATAAACGCCTAGCGGCACGTCTCAATAGGTGTTTGCGATTTTAGGTTACGTAAATCGAGACAATTTAAATTTAAATTCAAAATATAATATACTTTGTCCTATCAAATTTCATTCAGCCGAAATTCCCTCCCACCAGCCTGTTTTCTTTCACCATCAACGATTTTTGCCTTCCCTGTAGCCAACAACCCTACACACTAATATTTTCAACGCAGAAATCAAATCACGGTCGCTTGCCTTCTTCAACACGCAGTCGTTCTGTTTAAATCACGCGGCTTCCCCTCCCCTCTAATTCATTTTTGAAATCAAAAATCAAATGAAATAAGAAATGGCCGAACTTAAACATTTTGAAATTGGAATCGCGACCCCTCTTTATTCTTCCTCTCCCTTTTCTATAATTTCACGAAATCGAATTCATTACCAAACGAAATTGTTTTCGTTTGAGATCGAGATAATGGTTGAACAAGTTCAAAACCCTTTTTCCTCGAGAGGAATTCAGAACCAATTCGAACGAAGAAAAAAAATGGCGGCACGTAAGGTATCGAAGAGAGGTGTAAGGTTGTGGGCCGCGACTTCCAAGTCACGCTGCGTGGTGGAGCGTGCACATGGTCGAGTGGGTTTGGGGGAAATCTGGCCGTCGGTGGATCGCGGGGGGGTGCGCGTGTGGGGTGGAATCGCAAGATGGTAACGCGATTTGAGGAGGCTCGGCTTGCTTGGTTGTGAGGTCACGATTGGCGAATCTGGGAAGGTGGTGAATCACGTTCGTCATCGTGAGGTAGGCGGAGGGTTCGCGCGAAGGGTAAGGAAGCGCGCGAGTGCCGTACGATCTGGAGGTTGTGGCGACATCTAGGGTCAGAGGGCTTGGTGATTTGTGTGCATTGTCAGTTTGAGGCCGAAGTCGAGTTGTGGCAGGGGACCGGTCAAAGGCGGTGAGGTATATATCTATTTTGGGTTTTTCACTTCTTGCGAATCTGTTATATATATTTATATTTTGGGAAGTAGAGTATATGAGTATATATATTGGATCTGAAAAATATATAATGGGAAAGGTTTTGAAAACAGATTTAGAAAATAGATACGTATACACGTTTTAACCCTACCAGTTTATTTTAAAATGTGTATTTAGGGTGATTAATGTTTAATGAACGGTAATTAATTATTTTAGTCGCTAGAAAATAATTTAAATTTTTTTTAAAAAGGGGGGAACTATTTAGTTAGAATTAAACTTTTAATTAATTAAATTTAATTAAAAGGGAAATTATCAGTTTGAGTAAAGTTGTTAGTCAATTAAATAATTTAATAATAAGTGATTGTTCGATTATTTCGAATATTAACAAGAATCATATGAATTGTTTATTCAAGGTCAAATTGGAAAACCAAGGCAATATTGAAGTGGATTGCAAATATAAAGCAAAGGGGAGTTAATCTCACTCATCTGGGTTTTTTTTAAAATTTAAATAATTAAATTTAAATAATTGGTTGAATGATTGAATTGATTTGATGTGGTATATTATATATAGTAGTATATACATATATATCGGAGTAATTGATTTCCTGCATTATATAGCGGAAGAAACCCTATGCGCCGCATAATAGCAGATGATATTATATAAACCCATATATCACGATATGCCACCTCGAAGTAGAATTGGTATTGTGCTAACATCTGTGGATGCAGGGAAACAGGTTGGAGGGATCCAACTGGATTCCTCAAAATTATTTTGATGGTTCAAATAATTCTGCATTATGATTATTTGATATCCTGCGATGAATTTTATTGATAATTGGAGTATTGGATGCTATGGTTTGATTTAATATATTTTAGCATACTGAGTTATCAAATCTATAGAATTGGATTTTTGAAAAGAAAATAAAAGAGTGAATTTTTAAGTAAAATAATCATAGAGAATTTAAATAAATTTAAGAATGAATTGGGAAAGAATAAAATTGATTTTAAAATTCAAATAAATAATTTTCGAGTATGGAAAAAGGGATTTTGAATAAACAGAGAAATAATGAATTTTAAAACTTAAGTGATATTATTTAAAGGAATAAAGAATTTATTTCAAATTCAAGGTTGAAATTTATTTAAAAGGACAAAGAAGGAATTTGGGAAATCTAAAATTGGTACTTTTAGTTAAACGATTTTAAATCATAATTAATAAATATAATATAAAGTTAATGTGTTTTGAATAAATTGAGTAAGTAAAGGAATTTATTTCTAAATGGAATAATTTAAAAATCAATTTGAAAATTGATTAAGTGTTCGAAACCGGCATTTTAAAAGGAAGTTGAAACTATGAACCTTATAAACTGGGTTTATAAAGTGAAGTAATATATCAGTGGATATTTGGAAGGATAAATTCAAGGTGGGAATTTATTAAAGGAATGGGTAAATTTGTTTAAAAATAAATAGTGATTTAGTTTTAAAAGATGTGAAAGAGAAGCGTATTTCCCTGGATAGCCAAGTACGTTTTCAAAGAAAATTTTTAAGTATAAGTAAAAAGTTTAAGTTATTTTAAAAGGGTAGCGACCGGGATTTTCGACTCACGAAAGTCGACATTAATACGTCCATTGTATCAACTGCCGAACAATCGAATGCCGGAAAACTGAAACCGTTAGGGTTAAAGAAGAGGTAGAAGATAGAAGAAGAATGAAAAGGCAACAGAAACAATATCAGAATCTCACAATCGCAGCGGAACAACATATAATAGATAAATGAATATCTTTAAAACAAAGAAATATATCAGTTATTACATCACATTACATTACTTTATCAGAGTTTACAACAACAAACAGCGGAAAAGAAATGCTATATACTAGTTGATACGCCATGCCATCCAGCTTGCCTCCAGATCTCTTCAACAACTCCTGAATTCCAGAATGACCTGATAACCTGACTCTAGACTGCCCATGTGGGAATTGGTAGGCACCCAGAGTTTAGGAAGGGAAAAATAAACTCCAGGTCAGTCATGGGACTGGTGTGAGAACATAAAACAGTTTATCTTTAAAACAAACAAACAAATATTTTAAAATAGATTCGCAATGTTTTTTTAGAAAATGAGACTACCATAAGGCCTCCCGCACACACACACAATGCAAATGCAGAATCGGAGGAGATTTCTCCTTATGATAGTCAAACATGGTTGATACGTAAATTTCTTTGATATTATTACTATAAGTGCAAAGTGTAGGAAAACATGTCGAAAGTATAATATAAATCTTAGCCAACATAGGCATTTCGCACTATGCCTACTATAGCTACCATCTAAATAGTTGTGACCACCATAACTAAATGGCAGGTTCTACAACTAAAACCGTACAAGGTGCGTATTGGAGTTTGGATTTCCAACAAATGGTCAGGCCAAGGAACTTCCCATTGCCATATGGGTATGCCTCTGGAAAGACGCCCCGAGAACCTAACCAGATCTCTACCAACACAAGGCTGGGTTACCCTTAGCTGGGTAACAACTCACAAGAGTATGCCATCCCCCGGTCGCAACCGACCTAAATCTAGGGATTCACCAACAACCACAAAATAACAAGTTTTCAGCAACAACATAGGTTAAGTATCTGGGCTCCATACCATGATACCACCTTTATCCAAAAGGAAATGACATACACTAAGGGGGCGCTATCCCCTAATAACCTTGTCGCATGTAACGACCTGTAAAATTTGATAACTAAATTTGTTAAATTTATAGGATTTTGAAATTTAATTTAGGAAGAAATTAAAATGTTTATAATTCATATTGAAGTAAATGTAGAAGTGAAATGCAACATTTGAAAGTAAAACTAAGTATTAAAAATAAAAATGAAATTACGATGCATTGAAGTAATTGAATCGTTATTCTAGGCTAAGAAATTTAATATAAGAAAACAAATGGGAATATTATATTAACTAATGCAATGATAAAATTTGTGATAATTTAATGAATCCAATATTTTAGTAACCAATGAAGTAATACGCAATTTATGGAAATTTATACAATTAATGTAGATAAGTAATCTTAATGACTGTTGTAAATAATAAACGTTACCTTAATGGTAATTAATAAAATAACGGGAGTGAGAATCGTAAATTTAAGTAACAAATTGATGTAATAAAGAATGGAGCCAAGGTAAATTAATTTATTTGATTTAAATTCTAAATTTATGGGTGAAATTGACAAATTTCAATGAAATTAATTATAGTAGTTATTACCCAATAAGCGGAAATAAAATGGTTAATACAAATAAAGGTGAATGTAAAAGGAATAATACGTAATAAGTGCAATTTGATAGAAATCAATGTTAGTATAAATTTATGAAATATCTACGAACCAATGAACGTATTAAAGTTGTAAAGGTCATAATTGATTGCGTTAATTAAATTGAGAAATAAGTTCAAATTATGTTAATTGAGAAATTAATACGGGATGTATGTAAAGTAATAACTAAGAAAGTAATACGTTATAAAGTGAATATAACCTAAACTTAAGTGTAAGTTAAAGGGTTGAAATTTGAATCTAACTCGTTTAATTGGAAACTTATTAAAATAAATTGGATTCGATTTATAATAATGGGAATTTATATGAAATAAAGCATGCATTATGAAATGTATTTTGATTCAATGTTATTTATACCCATAAAATGTCTATTTATGAAATAGCAAGATTTTTAATCAATAAACGAATTTATTGAGGTTTCAAATTTATAATTAATAACATTTAAATTGGAATCAATAGGAATTAAATGAACTTTAATGTATATTAATGAGAATTTACGCTATAACTAAAGGTGTGAACGTAATAAATACAAACCCATGTGAATAGTAACTATGAGATGACAATCTAGTGAATAACAGGATTTAAAAACTAAATAAATAAATTCCTTGGGATTTTATGTTTCAATTTCTGGATAAATTGAAAATGTAATTTAATAGTGTAAACTGTGAATTATTCAATATTAAATTGATGTAGAAAGTTGTTAAAGGATTCTAAATTTACCAATTAATCCAAACTGACAAAATTTGCAAATAATTAAAGTTGAATTGTAAATTTGATTTAATTAACTTATTATTAATTTATTTATTAATTTATTGGAATTTAAATTGTAATAATAGGATTAATTGCAATTAAAGATAATTTAATTTGTACGTTAATTGAAATTAAGTCAAAATGGGTGGATATTAGGAACCAAGACTTAAAAGAAATGTTAGCTACAGTTTTATTGTAATAAGACTCGAATAACAAGGGTTAAGAATTTAATAAATGGATTTTTGGAGTTTTATTTTATAATTTCAAATTAATAAATATTGAAATTAAGGTTAACATTTGAATTTATGAATTAATCAACTCAAAATTTACATTTAAAATTGTTTAAATTATTGTAAATATTTGAGAATTATAAAGTGATAAAGATTGCAAAATTCAGAATTTAAACGCGAAATTAAATTCAATTAATTTATTTTAAATTTATTTAATTAATGGAAAAATAGCCATTTTGGCCATTGACTCGGATTTCGACGAAATCAGTTTCATCGGATCCATAATGGTGAATTATAATAGGGTTTCAAGTTTCGTAGCGATCGGACTTGTCGTTTGATCGTACGGACTCGAAACGCCTTGAAATTTATGCAAATTGAAATCAATTTGGAAAATATTGTTTTTTGCATAACTTCTTCATACGATGGAATTTGAACCTAAAACCTTTTCCATTGCGTTCAGAATATTTTAAAACACCTATTTTGATATATGTGTTTACCCAATTTCGTTCCGGGATCGAAACGGGCTTTTCGGGCCATATATCGTTTAGCGCGTACATCTATCTTATCCGATCCATTCTATTTCAACTTTATCTATAAATATACCGTTATAAAGCCTAATTCCCCTCATTTTCATTTGGCGGTATGTATATCTCAACTCTCTCCTCCTCAATGGCAGACAACAAAAATTTCAAATCCAATCCCAAATCAAATCCAAAGCATAAAATCTCAAACTCCTCAGAAAAATTTGAAAAAAACATACGTTGAAGCTCTCGACTAGCTTAATCCACTGGTGGTGTTCATTTTTCACTTTGGTCCGTCGTCTGATTAGTAAAAATCGAAGAAGTTTCGGCCGTTCATCGCTCGACGATGAACTTCGTCGGATCAGAAAACCCTTTATGGGTTTTGGAGAGAGGACCAAGGGGACTTCATCCATGCAGTTTATTTCGCGAATCGACGGTTAGATCATCGTGCAATCTCGATTAGAGTTTTGTTATAGGCGGCGGCTGTGGTGTTTTGTTGTTCGATCAACGCTTGGAGGAGTGGGCATTCGCAAGGCGGAGGGTAGCGGCGGTGGTGGTAGGTTGGGCCACAGGCGGCTGAAGCTCATTGGTTGACACGACATTTTTTTTTTGTTCGGCGGCTGTATTAGTGTTTTGTGCTTCTGTGTTTCACGCGCATGCCTGGAGGTAGTGCGTAAGAGATGGCGGATGACGTGGTAAAGGGTGAACATGTTCTCCTTTTTTATTTTTTATTTAAATTCAATCTCAATTATTGCTATATTTTTCGCATACGAACTCTGTTTCACGCGCGGTTTTCTCCGCTGGGTTCGTATTGAAAATCTGGACTAGATGACGCTGGTTTGGACGAATTCTGAGACGGTCGAATTTTTGGGTTTAAATTGAATTTAAATTCAATTTAAATTTCAAAAGTGAGTGTTTTAACCCACTTACAACTTCTAAAATTTCTTATGTTTGTTAAATTGATTTATGATATGAGTAGAAATTTATTTAGGACTGTTTGGCATATTTTTAATCATTATCTCAGTTAAATTGCATTTATTCAAATTAAATTATTATTTAATTTATTTCTTGCATATAAATTGACAGTTAAATTTATTTAGTTTTTCATATAAATTGCGAGTTAAATTTATTTATTATTGCATATAAACTGCCAGTTAACTAGTTATTAAATTTATTATTGAATATAAATTGTTAGTTAATACATGTTATTTATTACCTGTGTATATTAATGTATTGTTTGAATTTGGATGATAATCTTGATAAATGGTTGATGGTTGATATTGGGTGAACGGATGTTGTATCTTATATTGTTATAAACTGCAAGTTATTATGCATTTTCATCTTATTCGGGAATGCGGTTTGAAATGATATACAGCCGCATTTTTATTTCTAAATTGCGGATTGAAATGATAAATATCCGTATCACTTGACCATAGGATAGAAAATTTTATACAAACACCGTCGGTCTATATATATAAATATTTTGAAAATGATTTCTATGGTTTGGATAGGATACGGTTAAATAAATATCAATTTTTTTTATATAAATATTATTTTATATATACATATATAGCTAAATTTTGAATTTAAGCTATATATAAATTTGTTAAATAAAAATAAATAAGTTGAATAATGGAGTTTGATTATTTTATATTATATGATTAAGTACATGTCTAAGATATTGTGTGTATATATAGAGTCTTAATGATCTAAATAAATTAAGATTGAAAGGTGAATTGGAAATTTATTAGGAACTGAGCTTATTTAAGAATTAAACTCCATAGGGTGATGTAAAAACTTATTACACTTGAAATGTTAGAAGGTATGATATTTATAACTGGATTTTTATTTCAAGATAAATTAAATGAATATTTCTAGCATAAATAAATTTGAAGGAAACATTTAGTTGTTAGTAATTTGAGTTTTATTTTAAATGATCAGGGATTTATTATGGAAATATTTTTAAACTAAATAATAGGTCAATGAATTGTTGGATAGAAATTTCCAACCTTAGTTTGAATTTGTTAAATACTCAAACTTTGAAAAATATTAAAAATTGAAGTTGTTTATTTAAACTGAAAGTGAATTCAAAATTTATGGATTTAAACTAAAATTTAAAGAGAATAAAATGGTAAAGTCATGGAAATTATTTTACTTTACAAAGTAATTTTTAATTTTAAACCATTTTATTTATATACTGTTGAATATCCAAACCATTTAAGTATTGGAAGTTATGGTTTAAACTATGGACTTCGAAGTATTATGTTTTGAAGGTTCATAATTCAAATATTGTTTTCAAAAAATTATAAATTTTAAATGGCATGATGTTTGAAAAAGGTATATTTGAGCATGATATCATATCGATTTGAGATTTTTAAAAATATAAACGATATCGTATTTATATGGTTTTGAAAGGGATAATATATTCTGGTTTTAAATATAAATTATTTTTAAAAGACTGCGATGTTATAATAACGTTTGGTTGTTGAAGAGACCGGGATCGGAAGTTGTCATACTCTCTGCCAACTCCGAAAACCACTTTAACAACCGTGTACGTGGTGGAGATTCTAGAATGAAGTAGGATGGCGGCGACGTTTCCTTTAAGGTAAATACGTGGACCCAACTCCCGTGAGTTGGCATAAGGTGGCTAAAACAGGAGCGATTAACGGGTTAATTGAGGTAGCACCTATGATCGAACACATCCCTTCGATATTATACTTTGACTTTTGGATTGATTCGGTGGCCACTTTTGATTTTTTATTTGGGGGTGTGGCTCGAGGTGGGCGGTAGCTGCGGCTACACGTTACCACAGACCCGGAAGCGTAATTGGTATATCTACCCTGGCATTGCCTAGTTGTGCCGTGTCACCTACCCCATCGCGCCTTGTACGAGTTTGCATTTCTCCCGTAACCCGTATGGTATCCTCTGGTGGCTTCCCGATCAGGAGGGACTATGATATTGGATGGACTTCCGGGACTATTACGTGTTAAAGGGAATATTGGGTCACTCCTTAGTGCTAAGAAAAAAGTAAGTTTATTTTACAATTAGACACTATTATAATAGCGAAATATACTACATAGTAAATAGTTTAACGGATCCTTAGGAGATGTAAATCCCGAGCACTCTTGAGTTACTGCACTCATATTTATTCCTGTTGATTTAACTTACATAAGATATTTTAGTTCTAACTCGAGTGTTTTGTCATTTCAATTCGCTCGGGTCAGTCCGAGCGTTTCAGGATTTCGAAGACCTTAGCTCTGGAGGACGAAGACGGAGATTTATATTATTATTATTATTAGTCCACTATACTTATACTGTTCCGCTGCATTGTTATTCGTATGTGTGACTTTGATAAATGTGTAAGTATAATCGAATATTTTGTAAAACAGCTTTATAAACTGTATATTTGATTATTATATTTTATCCTTCCGCTGTGAGATTCTATTTTGTTTTATTTCTTTCTCGTTTTTCTTATTTACCGCCTTAACAATCCGCTATTTCGAACGGTTTGAATTGGTACGTGTGTCGATTTAAAGCGTGCGAAAAGGCGGGATATTATAATGTGGTATCAGAGCTTTGGTTTAGCGATAAACCTTAGCTTAGTGGGGGTCTGACTCTTTGTTAATAGGGTAGTAATACCCTAAGGGAGCTGCTGAGCGTATATATGAGAGAGCGTATTTGTTAGTGTTATAAAAAGGTTTTAATATTATGTCAATCTGTTCCGTTTTGTATTTATAAATTCTGGTTGATGCATGGGAAGCTGGGACGTCAATAGGGATCTCTAAACACTTAATAGGACAGACTGACATAATATTTGTTTTATTGTAGGGGAATGAAATAATTTTTCCTATTATATTTTCTATATATAAAATAAATTTTTAAATGATACATATATATTTGGTTGCAATATATGGGTTGTTAGGTAATAACTTTATAATTAATAGTCCAAGTAAGATTTAAAATAAAATAAAATAAATGAAATTGGAAATTTAGAACTTAAGTTCCGGGCTACTGAAAAATTCTTTCGAATAATTTTGGAATAGTTATATTATTAAAAGAAGTATTTTTCGATATAAGTATTTTAATATAATTTGAAAGAAATGTTTTAAAGAAATTTTGGAAAGATAAAGTTTTACTCCCCTCTCTGTCGTTGGAAAATAATTTCGGTGATGAGTGCACGCATCATCGACATTCATTTTCGAGTTTCAAAGAGGAAAGGCCACTGTAGTAGTTTTGCTGCAGATTTATTTTGATAAACAAATACAAATTTTTGAACTGTTTTAAATATAATTGGATATAAAAAGGGGTGTTAGTATATACATTTATCTATTATTTTAAAATGATTTGAAATAGAACCCTGTATTTAATTCTTCAGTTTCCATTAGTTAATAGTTTCAATTACTATAATGAATTGGAACGTAGGTAATTAATAAATTGAAACCTCTAAAGGAAATAAGAGATTGAGTGCTAGGATAAATGGTATTAAATGAAATTTAAGGTAATTTGAAAACTGTAACCTATGAAACAAAGATGTAAATATTGAACCATTAATTAATTAAAAGAATTGAGAAAACTTGTACAACTTTCAATTACATTCTTAAAGGCATATATATAACTTACCAAAAGATATAAAAGTTGAAAATGTTAATAAGAAAATGTAATAGATATTATAGCAGTAATTAACTTGAGGTAATGAAAGTAATTAATGAAATTCTTTATTTATAAGAATTGATGTTATAAAGTTATAAATTTAAGTGTAATTAAGATGTTACTATAATTAAATATAATAGAAATGTAAGCATTAAATAAATGAATGAAATTGAGAAATGCATAAATGTGATGCAATAAAAAGAAACTTACATGACCTGAACAAATGAAAATGAATAATTGTAAGCAATAAATGAAAATGAATACAATTAATAAGAATAAACTAATCGTGTTGTTCTTTTTGATTTATGGTTGCTTGGGTAAGGAAATTTAAAATTGTTTGGGTGAATAAATAATCTATTTAGTTTCATCTAAGACTGTTGCGTAAATGATGAGTTAAGTAGTTTATATTTCATTATGTACAATTTAAAGTTTGAACCTGAACAACTATTTGTTGTGTTTGATATGAATGAATGATTGTTTTTATGGTCGTATGCCTTGTTGCAAGTGTTTGATGTTGTGTTGATTTTGTTTATTGATGGTTGTTTGTATTGAATTGGATGTTTATGGTTGAAACCATTTTTAATATTTCATTTTATATAATCGTAACTTTAATTGGATTATATAAGTGAAGTGCAGGCTATGGAAGCAATTGCTACTGCAGTTGGTTCCGTAATATAAGCGTAAATTACCCGACCAATAGGTATGTTTTTCGGATTTCGGTTTATAGTATATTATTTTTCTTGTGTTGGGATATATTATTTTGGAAAGTATATGTTATATATTTTTATTTTGATATTATATTTTCTCCCGAGCCTCCCCGTACAAAGGGGACTCTGCCGAAATTTTCCGTAAATTTTGGACTTAGAAATTTTTTGAAAATTATTTCCAAAACTTTATTTATTTAGGTATAAAAAGATTTCATGGTTATAAAATGGTTATATTTTATTTAAAGTAATAAATGTTGTAAATTTATTTTTTTATAAATGTAATATTTAAATATGATATTGGTTTCTTAATTCTTCTTTTCCCTTCTTTTTCCTTTTCGGGGATGAAAAGTTTTGAGTGGGGGAGAGTGTAACGACCCGTAAAATTTGATAACTAAATTTGTTAAATTTATAGAAATTTGAAATTTAATTTAGGAAGAAATTAAAATGTTTATAATTCATGTTGAAGTAAATGTAAAAGTGAAATGCAACATTTGAAAGTAAAACTAAGTATTAAAAATAAAAAATGAAATTACAATGCATTGAGGTAATTGAATTGTTATTCTAGGCTAAGAAATTTAATATAAGAAAACAAATGGGAATATTTTATTAACTAATGCAATGATAAAATTTGTGATAATTTAATGAATCCAATATTTTAGTAACCGATGAAGTAATACGCAATTTATTGAAATTTATAGAATCAATGTAGATAAGTAATCTTAATGACTGCTGTAAATAATAAAAGTTACCTTAATGGTAATTAATAAAATAACGGGAGTCAGAATCGTAAATTTAAGTAACAAATTGATGTAATAAAGAATGGAGCCAAGGTAAATTAATTTATTTGATTTAAAATCTAAATTTATGGGTGAAATTGACAAATTTCAATGAAATTAATTATAGTAGTTATTACCCAATAAGCGGAAATAAAATGGTTAATACAAATAAAGGTGAATGTAAAAGGAATAATACGTAATAAGTGCAATTTGATAGAAATCAATGTTAGTATAAATTTATGAAATATCTACGAACCAATGAACGTATTAAAGTTGTAAAGGTCATAATTGATTGCGTTAATTAAATTGAGAAATAAGTTCAAATTATGTTAATTGAGAAATTAATACGGGATGTATGTAAAGTAATAACTAAGAAAGTAATACGTTATAAAGTGAATATAACCTAAACTTAAGTGTAAGTTAAAGGGTTGAAATTTGAATCTAACTCGTTTAATTGGAAACTTATTAAAATAAATTGGATTCGATTTATAATAATGGGAATTTATATGAAATAAAGCATGCATTATGAAATGTATTTTGATTCAATGTTATTTATACCCATAAAATGTCTATTTATGAAATAGCAAGATTTTTAATCAATAAACGAATTTATTGAGGTTTCAAATTTATAATTAATAACATTTAAATTGGAATCAATAGGAATTAAATGAACTTTAATGTATATTAATGAGAATTTACGCTATAACTAAAGGTGTGAACGTAATAAATACAAACCCATGTGAATAGTAACTATGAGATGACAATCTAGTGAATAACAGGATTTAAAAACTAAATAAATAAATTCCTTGGGATTTTATGTTTTAATTTCTGGATAAATTGAAAATGTAATTTAATAGTGTAAACTGTGAATTATTCAATGTTAAATTGATGTAGAAAGTTGTTAAAGGATTCTAGATTTACCAATTAATCCAAACTGACAAAATTTGCAAATAATTAAAGTTGAATTGTAAATTTGATTTAATTAACTTATTATTAATTTATTTATTAATTTATTGGAATTTAAATTGTAATAATAGGATTAATTGCAATTAAAGGTAATTTAATTTGTACGTTAATTGAAATTAAGTCAAAATGGGTGGATATTAGGAACCAAGACTTAAAATGTGACGCCCCACCTCTATACCCACACTAGCTAAGAACACTTCGGTGTAGTGCTGTCAACTAGCATGGAGAATAAGGCTGTTGAGGAGCGACCATCCATGTAATTGCTTACCACACGGTGGCTATAAATAATCTTCGAAAACAAACATAGAAATAATCATAACACAAATCAGTCACAGATATCCATATCACAAAGGCGGAAGAAGATATGAATATATAACTAACACATGAAAGTGTACATCAGAGTAGTGGTCCATAAGATCCACGATAATACAAATGAATAGCAACACGTGCTATACAAAAGAATACAACTATGAGTCTATATCTCAAGTGTATACAACAAAAACTGCTAATCTAAACAGTTAGCCAAAAGTCAGAGTGATGAATCCTTGGGAAGAAGTCAAGCAGAAGCACCTGTAACATCTCGGTCTGACCCGAGTATTATTTAAGACAATAATAAATGGGTCAGTCTAGCTATAAATATCAGATGACATGGTATAACATTAAAGATATGGCATAAACATAAAATATCCATAATGACATACCACCATAAGTATGTAAATAATGATCAACAGAAGATCAATCAATAAGAGATAATCAATATCACAAGAATCTTCTCAAAGATTCGGAAAGGGCATCATACCCGAAACTTGTACTCATAACAAGTCAATGACATAAATTCTAGAAATCAATGCAAGAAGTCCAGAAATCATAGAAAAAAGAAAGAGGCCTATCACATGACGGTCCGAAGACCAAGGGGAGCTACCCCACATGTGTGAATGGAATCACACAGATTAAGGTCCAGACTAACCAAAAAGCAAAAAGGTATGTGTGAGTGGAATCACACAAGTGGTGTCTAGTCTAACCTCGCAACAAGAGACATCGCACAGTTGCTAGTCTAAATTATCAGAATGATCGTCATGATCAACGAGAAGTGTCAATTACACTAAGCTAGTAAATATAGAAGTTTAGCTTCATGTCCCATAACCACTTGCTTAACTTAAATATTTACGAACAAACTGTAAATCTTCACTAATAAAATTGTCACAAGAGGTTCAATCGAACAAGTCCAAGAATTAACCGACGAAGTGAACGCAAGCGTTTCATACCACTTGTTTTACTAAGTCGTTTAATTAGATTTCTCATCCGAGTGAGGTAAAGGTTTGTATATACTAATAGATTGGAAAACGGTTTAAGAAAAGAGCTTAGTTATTAAAAATAGAGTTGAAATTGTTTGTTAAAAGAGTTTTGATATTTACTACTAGTATTGAAACCTTTATATTATAAAGTGACAAAACACAGAAGCAATTGTAGAAACAATCAGTCACAAAGATCAAATACGGAGATGTGAATAAAATCCAAGGAAATCAGCTCAATGTTTTTCAGATAAGATCCCCTACGGAGGGGGGGTCCAGGGGGGTGGCAACCCCCCAAGGTGGGGGTACGGGGGCAACGCCACCGCTTACGGGGTTCGACCTGCCCAGTCAGGTCGCGGGGGTCCGGGGGCAGCGCCTCCGGTGGGGTGCGGGGCAGCGCCCCGTCCAAAACGGTACGACCTAAGTGAAGACAAGCGGCCTACGACCTAAAGCAAAATGAGGTCTAACGACCTAAGGGTTCACGCGACCTAACACAATGGCCGAGCGACCTAACTGGAGTTAAGGGAGGCAAGCGACTTAAGGTCCAACGACCTACGACTCAAGCAAGCCGAGCGACCTAGTGTGGAGGGGTCGAGCGACTTAAGGAAGGCGAACGACCTAAGGTCTAACGACCTACGACTTAACAGAGTCGAGCGACCTAAGGTAAATGGTCCAACGACCTAACTCGAACGACTTATCAGGAGCTTAGGTCGGAGACGACCTACGAGATAAACCAGGCCGACTTAGTGGACGAACGACCTAAGGTAAATGGTCCAACGACCTAACTCGAACGACTTATCAGGAGCTTAGGTCGGAGATGACCTACGAGATAAACCAGGCCGACTTAGTGGACGAGCGACCTAAGGTAAATGGTACAACGACCTAACTCGAACGACTTATCAGGAGCCTAGGTCGGAGACGACCTACGAGATAAACCAGGGCGAGCGACTTAACGTTTGCCTAGAGATTATAGGTTGGAAACGACCTAAGACTTAAAGCTTAACTCGCGAGCGACCTACGGCTTAAGGTCTAACTCGTGAGCGACCTACGACTTAAGGCTTAACTCGTGAGCGACCTAACTCCGAAGTGCCAATACTTCCAGAATGACCTAAAGCCCTGCGACCTATGGTACTAACTCGCGAGCGACCTCACGACTTAACTCGCGAGCGACCTAACGACTTAACTCGTGAGCGACCTAATTCCGAAGGAGTCAAGTGGCCAGAACGAGCTAAGTGCAGGAAATTTCCAAAAATGCTAAAAATTGGAGTTTTTCGCCAATCCAATCCAAACCAAAGGCAAATGTGCATGCAAAAGTGATAGGGAATCATTCCCAACAGTCCAATATAGTTATAGACTAGATTTGTGAGATAAAAATCCCACCTTTGCACCAAATATCAATGAAAATGAAGTTTTAAGCAAGCAAGAATCAATCCTTCTTCTATCTAAGCACAAGAAGCTTGAATCCAATGTCTTCTTCTTGAATTTGGAGTAGAAAGATGGATTGCAATTGAATTTGAGTTTTGGATTTTAATTTCCCATTCCCTCCACCATTAATGCCAAAGCTTGATTAGTTAGAAAATTTATGAAGAGTGAGGAGAAGAGGGTTGGAACTTGGGCTTAATAGGCTAAACTAACCCAAAGTCCAAAGCGGGAAAAGTTAGTGAAATTTCACTAACTCCAAACCTATCGATGTTTATACTTAAAGAAGTTGTAAATGGCATTTTGAACTCAATGGAAGTGGTCTCGAGTCCTAATTTGACCGTTTGCAAAAAGTAGCTTTTCGGACCAAAATCCGATTAACGAGTTAATATTTAAATAAAATATTTAAATACAAACTCGACAAATATGCGGGTTGTTACATAAAAGCAATGTTAGCCACATTTTTGTTGTAATAAGACTCGAATAACAAGGGTTAAGAATTTAATAAATGGATTTTTGGAGTTTTATTTTATAATTTCCAAATTTAATAAATATTGAAATTAAGGTTAACATTTGAATTTATGAATTAATCAACTCAAAATTTACATTTAAAAATTGTTTAAATCATTCTAAATATTTGATAATTATTAAGTTATAAAGATTGCAAATTTCAGAATTTAAATTCGAAATTTGATTCAATTAATTTATTGTAAATTTATTTAATTAATGGAAAAATAGCCATTTTGGCCACTGACTCGGATTTCGACGAAACTAGTTTCATCGGATCTGTAACGGTGAATTATAATACAGTTTCAAGTTTCGTAGCGATCAGACTTGTCGTTTGATCGTACGAACTCGAAACGCCTTGAAATTTATGCAAATTGAAATCAATTTGGAAAATATTGTTTTTAGCATAACTTCTTCATACAATGGAATTTGAACTTGAAAACATGACCATTGCGTTCAGAATATTTTAAAACACCTATTTTGATATATGGGTTTACCCAATTTCATTCCGGAAACGAAACGAGCTTTTCAGGCCATATATCGTTTAGCGCGTACATCTATTTTATCCGATCCATCCTATTTCAACTTTGTCTATAAATATATCGTTATAAACCCTAATTCCCCTCATTTTCATTTGGCTGTACGTATATCTCAACTCTCTCCTCCTCAATGGTAGACAACAAAAATTTCAGATCCAATCCCAGATCAAATCCAAAGCCTAAAATTTCAAACTCCTCGGAAAAATTCGAAAAAAAGTATGTTGAAGCTCTTGACTAGCTTAATTCACTAGTAGTGTTCGTTTTGCGTTTTGGTTCATCGTATGATCAGTAAAAATCGAAGAAGTTTTGGCCGTTAATCGCTTGACGATGAACTTTGCCGGATCATAAAACCATTTCTGGGTTTTGAAGAGAGGACCAAGGGGACTTCATCCATGCAGTTTATTTCGTGAATCGACGGTTAGATCATCGTGAAATCTCGATTAGAGTTTTGTTATAGACGGCGGCTATGGTGTACTGATGTTCGATCGACGCTTGGAGGAAAGGGCATTCGCAAGGTGGAGGGTAGCGGCGGTGGCAGTAGGTTGGGCCACAGGTGGCCGAAGCTCATTGGTTGACGCGACATTTTTTTGGTTCGGAGGCTGTATTATTGTTTCGTGCTTCCGTGTTTCACGCGCGTGCCTGGAGATAGTGCATAAAAGATGGAGGATGATGTGGCTAAGGGGTGAACATGTTCTCCTTTTTTTTTATTTTTTTTATTTAAATTCAATCTCACTTATTGCTATATTTTTCGCATACAAACTCCGTTTCACAGCGGTTTTCTCCGCTAGGTTCGTATTGAAATTCTGGACTTGATGACGCTGGTTTGGACGAATTCTGAGACGGTTGAATTTTTGGGTTTAAATTGAATTTAAATTCAATTTCAATTTCAAAAGGTGAGTGTTTTAACCCACTCAAAACTTCTAATATTTCTTATGTTTGTTAAATTGATTTATGATATGCGAAGAAACTTATTTAGGATTGTTTGGCATATTTTTAATCATCATCACGGTTAAATTGCATTTATTCAAATTAAATTGTTATTTAATTTATTTCTTGCATATAAATTGACAGTTAAATTTTTTTAGTTTTTCATATAAATTGCTAGTTAAATCTATTTATTATTGCATATAAACTGCCAGTTAAACAGTTATTAAATTTATTATTGAATATAAACTGTTAGTTAATACCTGTTATTTATTACCTGTATATATTAATGTATTGTTTGAATTTGGATGATAATTTTGATAAATAGTTGATGGTTGATATTAGATGAATGGATGCTGTATCTTATATTGTTATAAACTGCAAGTTACTATGCATTTTCATCTTATTCGGGATTGCGGTTTGAAATGATATACAACCGCATTTTTATTTTTAAATTGCGGATCGACATGATAAATATTCGTATCACTTGACCATAGGATATAAAATTTTATATAGACACCGTCGGTCTATATATATATAAATATTTTGAAAATGATTTCTATGGTTTGGATAGGATACAGTTAAATAAATATCACATTTTTATTTATATAAATATTATTTTATATATACATATATAGCTAAATTTTGAATTTAAGCTATATATAAATTTGTTAAATAAAAATAAATAAGTTGAATAATGGAGTTTGATTATTTTATATTATATGATTAAGTACATGTCTAAGATATTGTATATATATAGAGTCTTAATCATTTAAATAAATTAAGATTGAATGGTGAATTGAAAATTTATTAGGAATTGAGCTTATTTAAGAATTAAACTCCATTGGGTGATGTAGAAACTTATTACTCTTGAAATGTTAAGAGGTATGATATTTATAACGGGATTTTTATTTCAAGATAAATTAAATGAATATTTCTAGTATAAATAAATTTGAAGGAAACATTTAGTTGTTAGTAATTTGAGTTTTATTTTAAATGATCAGAGATTTATTATGGAAATATTTCAAAACTAAATAATAGGTCAATGAATTGTTGGATAGAAATTTCCAACCTTAGTTTGAATTTGTTAAATACTCAAAGTTTGAAAAATATTGAGAATTGAAGTTTTTTATTTAAACTGAAAATGAATTCAAAATTTATGGATTTAAACTGAAATTTAAAGAGAATAAAATGGTAAAGTCGTGGAAATTATTTTACTTTACAAAGTAATTTTTAATTTCAAACCATTTTATTTATATACTGTTGAATATCCAAACCATTTAAGTATTGGAAGTTATGGTTTAAACTATGGACTTCGAAGTATTATGTTTTGAAGGTTCATAATTCAAATATTGTTTTCAAAAAATTATAAATTTTAAAGGGCATGATGTTTGAAAAAGATATATTTGAGCATGATATCATATCTATTTGAGATTTTTAAAAATATAAACGATATCGTATTTATATGGTTTTGAAAGGGATAATATATTCTGGTTTTAAAGTATAAATTATTTTGAAAAGACCGCGGTGTCATAATAACGTTTGGTTGTTGAAGAGACCGGGATCGGAAGTTGTCATACTCTCTGCCAACTCCGAAAACCACTTTAACAACGTGTACGCGGTGGAGATTCCAGAATGAAGTAGGATGGTGGCGGCGTTTCCTTTAAGGTAATACGTGGACCCAACTCACGTGAGTTGGCATAAGGTGGATAAAATAGGAGCGATTGACGGGTTAATTAAGGTAGCACCTTTGATCGTACACATCCCTTCGATATTATACTTTGACTTTTGGATTGATTCGGTGGCCACTTTTGATTCTTTTATTTGGGGGTGTGGTTCGAGGTGGGCGGTAGCTGCGGCTACGCGTTACCACCGACTCGGAAGCGTAATTGGTATATCTACCCTGGCATTGCCTAGTTGTGCCATGTCACCTACCCTATCGCGCCTTTTACGAGTTTGGATTTCTCCCGTAGCCCGTGTGGTATCCTCTGGTGGCTTCCCGATCAGGAGGGACTATGATATTGGATGGACTCCTGGGACTATTACGTGTGAAAGGGAATATTGGGTCACTTCTTAATGCTAAGAAAAAAGTAAGTTTATTTTACAATTAGACACTATTATAATAGCGAAATATACTACATAGTAAATAGTTTAACGGATCCTTAGGAGATGTAAATCCCGAGCATCTCTTGAGTTACAGCACTCATATTTATTCCTGTTGGTTTAACTTACATAAGATATTTTAGTTCCGACTCGAGTGTTTTGTCCTTTCAATTCGCTTGGGTTAGTCCGAGCGTTTCAGGATTTCGAAGACCTTAGCTCCGGAGGATGAAGACGGAGATTTATATTATTATTATTATTGTTAGTCCATTATACTCATACTGTTCCGCTGCATTGTTATTGGTATGTGTAACCATGATAAATGTGTAAGTATAATCGAATATTTTGTAAAACAGCTTTATAAACTGTATATTTGATTATTATATTTTATCCTTCTGCTGTGAGATTCTATTTTGCTTTATTTCTTTCTCGTTTTTCATATTTACCCCCTTAACAATCCGCCCTTCCAAACGGTTTGAATTAGCACGTGTGTCGATTTAAGACATACAAAAAGGCGGGATGTTACACGCATCTTTCCTGTTTTGACCATTACCGGGGTGTGAGCTCCGACGAAGTCTCGTCCACAAAGTTACGCTTTATACAAAAGCTGTGCTTTGATGAACAAATGATCGGCAGCACTTCGTATGCCAAATTACCAAATTGGGAATGTATCACCAGTAACCATCAACTACATAACCTCTGAGCTCGTACGTCTCAGAGAAGGATGTTAAGCTAAGAGAATAAATTCTTCGCCACCAACAGAAACATATTTGATAGAAAACAATTTTACATCTCAAAGTGTAACGCCAGACACACATCCATACAAGTCCATTCCGGGATCGAACGGAACCGAAAGAACTTCTAAAGAAGCCTTTGAAATCCGGATATTCACTAATCATGACCGGACTTCCCATCACAAAGGGTGATAAATTCTCTATATCGGAGATCAGCCGATGTAGAGTCATTCGATGGTAATCCTTCCGTTTTCGAAAATATCCGGTCTTCAACAACGGTCTTCAAATGCTATCCATTACGACATATCGCTTTTTGGAATGAGATTTATGACCCAAAGGTCCTCTCCCGGCTAAACCGAATAACGAGCGCTTATTTTAAAATAAATGTAGCATTCAAATTCAAGCAAATCATAACAAATACCCATTTAAAGGTAAATACTGATAGTCGGTTATTTAACTATCAATAGATATGCACAACATCACCAGATTCCAAATAATTTCCCAATTATTTATTTTCCAAAAATATCTTTACAAGATATATAATTTTCCACACTTCAACCATTTGAAAACAAATTTCAAATCACTTTTCACCTTTCCAACTTTTGAAAACAAAATTTCAAATCATTTTCCTTACGCGGAAACACTTCCAAATATTTATTAATTTTCATCTCAAAATGGTTCTTTTAGACCAATTAAATAAATCCTTACCGATTTACTTCAAATTTACGTTCCATATCCGTAATTTATTTCCACACTTCAAAAATAAATCAATGTTTATTTTTAAAACAATTTTCCCTTTCCTTTATAGATTCCATGGTGAATTCACATTTCCAAAATATCTATTAATATACGATTTTCAAATATTCACTTTCAATTTATCTTTAAAAGATAAAATCTCAAAACATTTCACTTCATATTGGAAAACATTTCCATGCTTATTTAATAATAAGTAATTCACAAATCTATTTATTTTCAACATTTGGAAAATATTTGATATACTTAATCACAATTAAGTATATATTTTATTCTTTAAGGAAAACATTCTCTTAAACGCATTCATTTGAGTCAAAACGAATGTTGCGTAAAACATCGTTATGACAACTCAAAATCACTAGTATAGGGATCCGAAATTAAGATAGATATATAAGTCCCAATACTATATAAAACATTTCCTTTCGAAAATCATTTACTATAACAACATTGTTGTTATTCCTCGAAAACGTCTATTTCAACAATGAATGTTGAAATCTATGATTTGGACACTTAATACATTTTAAAACAAATTTAAATCGTTTTAATTCTATTTAAAATATCACTTCCCCAAAACATTTCTTTAATATATTATTCACTGTCCAAAATCGTGAATATACTTCGTTAACCAAATTCAACGTTTCTACACATTTTATTTTAAAGGATTATCCACTATCCCAAAATCGTGAATATACTTCGTTAACCAAATTCAATGTTTCTACCCATTTTATTTTAAAGGTTTATCCACTGTCCTAAAATCGTGAATATAGTCCTTTAATAAGCTATAATAATTAACTTATCAAAATAAGTCGATTTCGTATTTATAAAACAATGTTTATAAATTCACATTTTTATAATTTTATAAAAACTTCAACTTACAAAATCCCTCAATTTACAAATTCTATTCAAATCTCATTTAAATGCCAAAATCCAATTTATAAGTTAATTTCTTATAAATCTTTTATGTTACAAAATCTATTCATTTTATAACTTCACAATTTATGAATCTCTAAATTTCATTCACTTATGAAATCCATTTATACTTCATTTTAACACTTATAAAAATTCGTTTTATAATTCCAATATTTTTAATTTATAAATATCAATTTTATAAATATTTGATATAAACCGTTTATAATAATTCAAAATCCCAATTTAAACTATTTTATAAAATTCATTAACTCCATATTTCAAAAATCACATTTCGGTTATGTTCCATAAAAATCATAATTTTTATAACATAAAATTATAACGATTATTTATTTAAAATGAATCAATTCCAAAATTCAATAAAACGTATACTTTCAAAAAAATCACTTTAAAAAACCTTTTAAATTTGAAAATCATCACTTTAACACTTTTAATTTTCCAAAATAGGCCCAATGCTGCAACAGCATTAAATATAACAATCACGGCATCCAAAACATCATATATCATATGCTAACAGAATATATCACAATATATGTAAATAAATCAATACGGGTAAGGAATCTAGTTGGTTCCCTCCAACCTGTTTCCCTGCATCCACAGATGTTAGCACAATACCAGTCCCGTTTCAATACGGGATATCGCGGCATCCACTATATAATGCGAGAAAATCAACTCCAAGTACATATATAACACCAATTCCACTTCAAGATGGAATATCATGGTATATGTGTTTAATAAATAACCTCCGCTTAATATACGGCGTATAGGGTCTATTCTAATACAACATATAGCAATTTATCATTCAATCACACAATCAAGCAATTTTAAATCTAAATATTTAAAATTTAAATCGAAACAAATTCGATTGAGTGAGAAGTTCTCACCTTGTTTCAAATACAGTCGTAGTGTTTTATTTCGAATAAAATTAAACGCGCGTTTAATTTTACTCAAAAATTTCACTAGCTCCAATCAACTCCAATCTAGTTCCATCGCATAGTGTTCGTCCATAAGAACCCAACGCAATTCGTTTCGTCATTTTTCGACCTCGTATGAACAAGTTACAACATTTTAATGATAGAACGGATTTATATAAATAAATTTACATATTTATTAAATTTTATAACCCGAAATCAATCTCGGCCGTAGATTTCAAAATAGATGATCGTGGTCGCGCATTTGCTTCTCCTTCTTCCCAGTAAAACACGACGCAACTTATGTGATGCCCCACCTCTATACCCACGCTACCCAAGAACACAACAATGTAATGCTGCCAACTAGCACGGAGAATAAGGCTGTTGAGGAGCGACCAACCATGTCATTGCTTTGCGCGAGCACCGATATGTCAGATAGTATAACATGCATTTTATTTCAAGAGGAAATCCGGCATACCGATACAAACACAAAGCTACTACACAGTGGCTATAATAATCGTCGGAAATAAATATAGAAATAAACATAACACAAATCAGTCGCAGATAATTCATATCACAAAGGCGGAAGAAGATATGAATAAATAACTAACA
The DNA here is from genome assembly GCA_030765085.1 of Allium cepa. Lineage (NCBI taxonomy): Eukaryota > Viridiplantae > Streptophyta > Magnoliopsida > Asparagales > Amaryllidaceae > Allium > Allium cepa. The sequence goes on from CM060931.1 coordinate 390,020,847, forward strand.
CATGGAAGTGTATATCAGAGTAGTGGTAAAAAAGATCCACAATAGTACAAAAGAATAGCAACACGTGCTATACAAAAGAATACAACTATGAGTCCATATCTCAAGTGTATACAACATAATAAACTACTAATCTAAGTAGTCAGTCAAAAGTCAGAGAAATCAATCCCCAGTGAGAAGTCAAGCTGAAGCACCTGTAACATCTTGGTATGACCCAAGTATTATTTAATAAGAAAATAATAAACGGATCAGTCTAGCTATAAATATCAGATGAGACGATATAGAATAAGAGGTATGACTAAACACATAATAATCACAATGCCAAGCTGTGATTTATAAGTAATTGAAAATCAACAAGAGATTAATCAATATCATAAAAATCTACTCAAGGAACAAAAGAAATGTCATACTCTTTATTTCGTTCACCAAACCATAAATATTGACAATTATATCAATATCAATCACAAAAGTCAATGACACACAAATTCACTAATGCACAAATATTGATAAAACTTATCAATGAAAATCACGAAAATGGGTGAAACACAAATTCTAGAAATCATCTAAAGAAATCCAGAAATCACAAAAAGGGGGAATGCCTATCACAAACGGGAGCATAAAGCTCACCAACACGTGTATCACAAACGGAACGCTAATTCCATGGTTGTTAACCATCACAAATTGAGTCGAGGCTCCACAAACGGCCCGTAGACCATGGGTTGCTACCCCACCAATTTTGAGTCGAAACTCCACAAAACGGGGTTTAGTCTCCCTCGCAGACAAGGAGACATCGCACATTGCTAGTCTAAATCACAAAGATGATCGTCATGATCAACGAGAAGTGTCAATTACACTAAGCTAGTAAATATATGAGTTTAGCTTCATGTCCCATAACCACTTGCTTAACTTAAATATTTACGAACAAACTGTAGATCTCCACTAGAAAATTGTCACAAGAGATTCAATCGAACAAGTCCAAGAATTAACCGACGAAGTAAACGCAAGCGTTTCATACCACTCGTTTTACTAGGTCGTTTAATTAGATTTCTCATATGAGTGAGGTAAAGGCTTGTATATACTAATAGATTGGAAAACGGTTTAAGAAACGAGCTTTGTAATAAAATAGTGTTGAAATCGTTGATGAAAGAATTTTGATATTAACTACTAGTATTGAAACCTTTATATTTTTAAAGTGACAAATCACAAAGAAGATTGTAGGAACAATCAATCACTAAATTCACATTCGAAGACGTGAATAAAATCCAAAGAAACCGATAAAGAATCCATCGAAATGGATATTCAAAAATCCCTAAAAAGGAGTCATCAAAGTCATAATAAATGATAACAACAAATGGGATCATCATGAATCGATTTAAATTAGAATTCTTAAACAAAAAGGCAAGCAGGCAAAACACTACAGTTTCAGACGTCTGAAACAAGTGGTTCAGTCGTCTGAATCTGGAAAAATTAAAAATTTCCAGAACGTGATTTAGACGTCTGAACCAAATGTTTCAGACGTCTGAAATAGGCATTTTTAGTCTATTTTCTTTCTGTTTGAAAATGAGCCAATTCAGACGTCTGAAATCCCAGATTCAGACGTCTGAAACTGGAATTTCGAGGATTTCCTGAACCTAGGCCAAAAATGGCCAAACTAATATCGGAAACGATCGAACGAGCAAATGACGACTAAGGATTTACGCCACGCGACAACCCAGCCTTAATGGCTCCTCGATACGCCTCAAATATCAATGTCCAAATATCCATAATAGGATTTTCATAGATTTTGATTTCAAAACACCAAAAATTGGAATATACACCAAAACAATCCAAACCAAAATCAATTTCGCAAGAATAAGTGTCAGGAATTCATACCTAACAATCGAAGATAATTTTAGACAAAGATGTGAGATAAAAATCTCACCTTTGAACCCGAACGATTGAAGAAGAAGCTTGAAAGCAAAGAAGAATCAACCACTCTTCAAATCCAACTCAAGAAGCTTGATTCTAAGCTTTAAAAGAAGAACATTCCCAACGTTAGGTTTAGGAATTTCTGAAATTGATAAGAGAATGAGTTGGAGAAGAAGAAGAGAAGCTTACCAATGGGTTCTTGTATTAGTTTGGAGCTAGAGTTTGATTTGCAAAAGAAAACTAGGGCTTGGAGTTTTAATTTCCTCTTCCACTCTCCATTAATATAAAAGCTTGAGTAAAAGGAAAATAGAAATGAAGAAATGAAGTAATGAAGAGGAGAGGGGGTTGGGACTGAGTTAGTAAGAGGGTTCAGCCCAAACTAAAGCCCTAAGTGAAAAAGTAGCAAAAAATCAACTTACTCCAAACATACCAAGCTTATACTCAAAAAGGTCGCAAATGGCATTTTAAACTCAATGGGAGTGGTCCCGAGTCCTAATTCAACCGTATGCAAAAAGTAGCTTTTCGGACTAAATTCCGAGTATCGATAAAATATTTAAATATAAAATCGATAAATATGCGGGTTGTTACAGCCTTCCCTTGTTAAAGAAATTGCGTCCTCGCAATATTTAAGAAGAAGATATATAGTAACAACCATAAAAGCATATTCAATACAAAAGAAGAAATTCGAAATAAGAAATTCACCTCAAAGAGCACGGGAAAGTAAGTCCGGATGTGATCGCTCGATGAACTCTCTGGATTCCCAAGAACAATCCTTAGGATTTGAAGACCATTGAACTTTCACAAGCGGAACATCTTTATTTCGAAGTCTTTTGACTTCCGAAGCAATGATACGTATAGAATGTTGCTCATAAGTTAAATTAGGCGAAACTTCAATCTCTTCCACAACACCGGGCTCAAGAATAGAATCGGAATCTCGAAGACATTTCCGTAATTGAGAAACGTGAAACACGTTATGCATGGCAGAAAACTGAGCCGATAATGATAGGCGATAAGCCATTGAACCAATACGTTCAGCGATAGGAAATGGTCCAACATATCGAGGCGCTAACTTTCCCGATCGACTGAAACGTACAACACCCTTCATAGGTGAAACACGAGTGAACACAAGATCTCCCACAGAAAATTCTAACTTCCTTCTCCGGTTATCGGCATAGGATTTTTGTCTACTCTGGGCTTCTTTCATCCTATGTCGAATAAGTTCAATCTTCCCTGTGGAATCACGAATAAAATCTGGACCTAAAACCAGGTTCTCACCGGCCTCAAGCCAACAAGAAGGAGATCGGCATGGCCTTCCATAGAGTGCCTCGAAAGGTGCCATACCAATACTAGATTGGAAGCTATTATTATAGGAAAATTAAACAAGGGGAATATGATCTTCCCAGCTTCCACCAAAATCAAGCACACAAGCACGAAGAAGATCTTCAAGAGTTTGATTCAAACGCTCGGTTTGTCCATCGGACTGGGGGTGATAAGCGGTGCTAAAATTAAGCTTCGTTCCTAAAGCTTTTTGAAGACTTTTCCAAAACCCACTAGTAAACAATGGATCACGATAACTAACAATAGAAGTAGAAACTCCATGTAATTTTAACAATCTCTTTAACAAAGAGTTTGGCCAAAAGAGGAACGGTTCGGTTAGACCGAACGAGAATAAAATGGGCGGATTTAGTACGTCTATCCACTATCACCCATAAGCTATCATGACCCGAACGAGAACGGGGAAGGCCGTCTATAAAATTCATGGAAATTTGGTCCCACTTCCAAATTGGAATTTCTGAAGGTTGCAATAACCCACCGGGCCTTTGATGTTCGGCCTTAACGAGTTGGCAAGTCATGCAACGCTTAACGAAGTTAGCGATGTCAAGTTTCATTCCCTCCCAATAATAAAGTCGCTTCATATCCGCGTACATTTTACTGCTACCGGGATGAATGGTAAATTTAGAACGATGGGAATCTTCTAAAATATCTTTACGAAGATCACCAATATTTGGAACGATCAGTCTACCAAATTTCCGAATGCCGCCACGAGAATCGATATCAAAGTCTTTCAAACCTTCAATATCAATTTTATCCTTAACATTTTGGCCAAGAAAAGCCAATTCGGGATCTAGCCCTTGAGCTTCAAGAATGCGGTCTAAAAGAGAAGGATGAGCCTCAAGGCTACATAAAACAAATGATGAGCATAAATCAGATACGCGGTCTCGAATCTCACAAATGGATAAGATCTCAAGATCGTTCCATTCGGATATCATCATAGAAACAACAGCTTGTTGTTTACGGCTAAGAGCATCGGCGACACGATTACCCTTACCGGGGGTATAAAGAATATAAAGATCATAAGGAGCAAGGAACTCGAGCCAACGTTGTTGACGCAAATTAAGTTCCTTTTGAGAGAATAAGTACTCCAAAGACTTATGATCGATATAAAGAATAAATTTCTCTCCCAAAAGCTAATGACGCCAAATCCGAAAAGCAAAAACAATAGCCGCGAGTTCTAAATCATGTGTGGCATATCGAGTCTCGGCCCGCTTTAATTGCCTAGAAGCATAAGCAATAACACGTTCTTTTTGCATAAGAACGGCACCCAAACCAACGCGACTAGCATCGGTATAAACAACGAAATCTTGATTCCCCTCGGGAATAACAAGAATAGGAGCATCAGAAAGAAGTTCCTTCAGTTTCTGAAAAGAAATTTCACATTTGTCTGACCAAATGTATTTAACACCTTTCTTCGTTAAGCTAGTGAGAGGCACGACAATCTTGGAAAAGTCTTTGATAAAACGACAGTAATAACCCGCCAATCCAAGAAAACTACGAATCTCTGTCACACTCTCTGTTCTCTTCCAATCTTGAATCGCTTCAATCTTTGAAGGATCCACGGAAATTCCGGATTCGGAAATAATATGACCGAGAAACTTCACACGAGATTGCCAAAAGTGGCATTTAGAAAACTTTGCTTTTAATTGATTACTCCTAAGAGTTTCCAATACAATCCGAAGATGCTTTTCATGCTCCTCCTTGGTTTTTGAATACACAAGAATATCATCAATAAAGATGAGAACAAATGGATCGAGAAAATCTTTGAAAACTCGATTCATAAGGTCAACGAAATAAGCCGGAGCATTCGTTACACCAAATGGCATAACAGGCCATTCATAAGATCCATAACGAGTATGGAATGATGTCAAAGGAATGCTATCCTCTTCAATACGAAGCTGATGAAAACTAGTAGCTAAGTCTAATTGTGAAAAGACTCTAGCACCACTAAGTTGATCGAATAGATCATCAATCCGAGGTAAAGGATATTTATTTTTGATAGTAAGATAATTAAGCTTGCGGTAGTCAACGCAAAGTCTAAGTGTACCATCGGATTTCTTTACGAAAATAGCCGAAGCTCCCTAATGCGAGGAACTAGAGCGAATAAATTGCTTCATCTCCAATTCGGATAATTGTTTACGCATCTCTTCATTTTCTTTATTGGACATACGATAAGGAGGACGGGTAAGAGGTTGAGCTCCAGGGATAAGATTAATTCTGAACTCAATTGCTTGCTTAGGTGGTAATCCTAAAACGGGCTCAAATATGTCGGAAAATTCACGAACAACGTGAATAAGAGAAATAATATCTTCCTCATCATCATTATCGTCATCATGAGAATTTAAAGAATATAAAGATGCAACCATGCTGGAATCCGAATCTTTAAGATTAACAGAAATCTGCTTATCAGATTGAGGATGTCGAAGATGAATAGTCCGCTCAGGACATAGGATATGAGCTTCATAACGGTTAAGCCAATCCATTCCCAAAATCATTCCAAAGCCTAAGTAGGGCATAACATGCAAATCGGCTCGGAAAGAAAAATCAAACAAAATAATCTCAACATCTTTACACAATAAACTGATTGTTGCGGATCCACCAACCGGATTCGCAATTCTCAAAGAAGTCATTAAACACAAAACATCCAAAGAAAAAGTATCAACAAGTTCTTTTGATATAAAAGAATGGGACGCACCCGTATCAAAAAGAACTCGAATAGGATGATCATGAAATAAAATAATGCCATCAAGGATAGAATGAGAAATACCTTGACCACGAGATGTGTTGCCAGGTGCTTGAGCAACATTTAACTTTCCCTCCTTCTTGCCCTGAAGCTTGGGGCATGAAGATATAACATGACCGGGACCTTTGCAGTAGCGACAAGAGAGAGACTTTGGGCACTTGTTCGCGTAATGGTCCTTCGCACCACAATTATATCATTCCCCACGACCAAAGGATGAAGCCTTTGCAACAGGGGTTGCTTGCTTCCCCTTTTTGTTGGGATAAGGGCCTTTGAATTTACTGGGCCTTTTCTTGTTGTTGTTGAAGCCTGGTTTAGAACCACCACTTCAACATCATTCTCCCAATCCGCCTCTTCAAGACGAAGAGCGATATCTATGAGTTGGTCTTAAGAAACTTCTAATTTTAGAAGTAATGGCTTCTTGAGACTTTTGTTTAAGCCATAGACAAATCTTTGGTTCTTCTTCAATGGGGTGTTGATGTATTCAACCCCATATTTGGAGAGAGATTCAAAAGACGCGACATAATCTGCCACGGAAGATTCACCTTGAACAAGGTCTATGAAACGCCGAGCCAATGTCACTTTCTCTTCTTCTGGCACGAATTTTAATTCGAAGCGTTCCCGGAATTGCTCCCAAGTGAGATCCGCTTCATTAATCTCAGAAATAAGAAGTTCGTACCAGTCCAATGCTCTTTCTTGGAGCATACTAGAAGCCACCTGAACTCGGTGAAGATCAATGAGGTTCATGCGAGAAAAGACTCGGTCGCATGTCCTTAACCAAGCCTGGACTTTAATAATCGTTTCAGAACCTTTAAATGGCTTCCTACCTAGGTTGATGTAATCATTGCACAAACGTGCAAATCCCGAGTTTGGGTGAGTAGGTTCCGGGTTAGCTCCAGCTGCTTGAGCATTTGTCACTAAATCTAGAAGCTATTGAGCAGTCATAAAAACTCCATCCTGGGGAGCAGCACTAGATGATCCAGTTCAGGGGCGGCCTGGTCTAGATATTCTCTTCCTTTAAGAAAGAAAGAAGAGAAGGAAAAAGGTTATTCACCAATGAATATCAAGCAATCTTGATAGATAAAACAAGGAATCATAAAGGAAATAGGACGAATCGGTACGAAGACACGAGTTAAATCCTATGGCACGACTCCTAAGAGAGACTTAGGACGATAATCCTTGTTATAATATTCCATATTGTTCCGAAGCTTGGCTCTGATACCGAGCTGTGACGCCCCACCTCTATACCCACGCTAGCCAAGAATACTACAATGTAATGCTGTCAACTAGCATAGAGAATAAGGCTGTTGAGGAGCGACCATCCGTGTAATTGCTTTGCGCGAGCACCGATATGTCAGATAGTATAACATGCATTTTATTTCAAGAGGAAATCCGACATACCGATACAAACACAAAGCTACTACACAGTGGCTATAATAATCTTCGGAAACAAATATAGAAATAAACGTAACACAAATCAGTCGTAGATAATTCATATCACAAAGGCGGAAGAAGATATGAATAAATAACTAACACATGGAAGTGTATATCAGAGTAGTGGTCAAAAAGATCCACAATAATACAAAAGAATAGCAACACGTGCTATACAAAAGAATACAACTATGAGTCCATATCTCAAGTGCATACAACATAATAACTACTAATCTAAGTAGTCAGTCAAAAGTCAGAGAAATCAATCCCCAGTGAGAAGTCAAGCTGAAGCACCTGTAACATCTCGGTCTGACCCGAGTATTATTTAATAAGAAAATAATAAACGGATCAGTCTAGCTATAAATATCAGATGAGACGATATAGAATAAGAGGTATGACTAAACACATAATAATCACAATGCAAAGCTGTGATTTATAAGTAATTGAAAATCAACAAGAGATTAATCAGTATCACAAAAATCTACTCAAGGAACAAAAGAAATGTCACACTCTTTATTTCGTTCACCAAACCATAAATATTGACAATTATATCAATATCAATCACAAAAGTCAATAATACACAAATTCACCAATGCACAAATATTGATAAAACTTATCAATGAAAATCACGAAAATTTGTGAAACACAAATTCTAGAAATCATCTCAAGAAATCCAGAAATCACAAAAAGGGGGAAGGCCTATCACAAATGGGAGCATAAAGCTCACCAACACGTGTATCACAAACGGAACGCTAATTCCATGGTTGCTAACCATCACAAATTGAGCCGAGGCTCCACAAACGGCCCGAAGACCATGGGTTGCTACCCCACCAATTTTGAGTCGAAACTCCACAAAACGGGGTTTAGTCTCCCTCGCAGACAAAGTGACGTCGCACATTGCTAGTCTAAATCACAAAGATGATCGTCATGATCAACGAGAAGTGTCAATTACACTAAGCTAGTAAATATATGAGTTTAGCTTCATGTCCCATAACCACTTGCTTAACTTAAATATTTACGAACAAACTGTAGATCTCCACTAGAAAATTGTCACAAGAGATTCAATCGAACAAGTCCAAGAATTAACCGACGAAGTAAACGCAAGCATTTCATACCACTCGTTTTACTAGGTCGTTTAATTAGATTTCTCGTACGAGTGAGGTAAAGGCTTGTACATACTAATAGATTGGAAAACGGTTTAAGAAACAAGCTTTGAAATAAAATAGTGTTGAAATCGTTTTGATGAAAGAATTTTGATATTTACTACTAGTATTGAAACCTTTATATTTTTAAAGTGACAAATCACAAAGAAGATTGTAGGAACAATCAATCACTAAAATTCACATTCGAAGACGTGAATAAAATCCAAAGAAACCGATAAAGAATCCATCGAAATGGATATTCAAAAATCCCTAAAAAGGAGTCATCAAAGTCATAATAAATGATAACAACAAATGGGATCATCACGAATCGATTTAAATTGGAATTCTTAAACAAAAAGGCAAGCAGGCAAAACACTACAGTTTCAGACGTTTGAAACAAGTGGTTCAGACATCTGAATCTGGAAAAATTAATAATTTCCAGAACGTGATTCAGACGTCTGAACCAAATGTTTCAGACGTCTGAAATTGGCATTTTTAGCCTATTTTCTTTCTGTTTGAAAATGAGCCAATTCAGACGTCTAAAATCCCAGATTCAGACGTCTAAAATTGGAATTTTGAGGATTTCCTGAACCTAGGCCAAAAATGGCCAAACGAATATCGGAAACAATCGAACGAGCAAATGACGACTAAGGATTTACGCCATGCGACAACCCAGCCTTAATGGCTCCTCGATATGCCTCAAATATCAATGTCCAAATATCTATAATAGGATTTTCATAGATTTTGATTTCAAAACACCAAAAATTGGAATATACACCAAACCAATCCAAACCAAAATCAATTTCGCAAGAATAAGTGTCAGGAATTCATACCTAACAATCGAAGATAATTATAGACAAAGATGTGAGATAAAAATCTCACCTTTGAACCAAAACTATTGAAGAAGAAGCTTGAAAGCAAAGAAGAATCAACCACTCTTCAAATCCAACTCAAGAACCTTGATTCTAAGCTTTAAAAGAAGAACATTCCCAACGTTAGGTTTAGGAATTTATGAAATTTATAAGAGAATGAGTTGGAGAAGAAGAAGAGAAGCTTACCAATGGGTTCTTCTATTAGTTTGGAGCTAGAGTTTGATTTGCAAAAGAAAACTAGGGCTTGGAGTTTAATTTCCTCTTCCACTCTCCATTAATATAAAAGCTTGAGTAAAAGGAAAATAGAAATGAAGAAATGAAGTAATGAAGAGGAGAGGGGGTTGGGACTGAGTTAGTAAGAGGGTTCAGCCCAAACTAAAGCCCTAAGTGAAAAAGTAGCAAAAAATCAACTTACTCCAAACATACTGAAGCTTATACTCAAAAAGGTCGCAAACGGCATTTTAAACTCAATGGGAGTGCTCCCGAGTCCTAATTCGACCGTATGCAAAAGGTAGCTTTTCGGACTAAATTCCGAGTATCGATAAAATATTTAAATCAAATATTTAAATATAAAAATCGATAAATATGCGGGTTGTTACAACTTAACCCATAGCCGCCGCATTTCCCTCAATTTTCACGACCACCACGTCGACTTTGAAGACGATCAGAGGCCGCCATTGGAATGCTCGTGCTTGACTCCACTATTAGCCGCCGTATCAGAAAGCTCGGCCCCCTCCCTATCTTGAAAAGCGTGCACGGCCATGATGCCTTTATGGCGAGATTCTCGTCAATCCGCTTCATCATTTCCAATCATGACCGTTGAATTGAAAGTTCTCGACGTGCTCTACGTTATTGTAGTTGAAGAGTTTTGCTAATTATCGATGGATTGTGAAATATTAGAGGAGAAAGAAGATGAATTTTCGGCCATTAAACGTTTTCTGGCGGCTAGGGTTAGAATTAGGGTTTTGATGCGAATTGTGAATGTTGGTGGCCTTTTATAGAAAATTCTTAAAACACTATTCATCCCGAAATTTTCCGAACTCCAAACGAAGCGTGCCGCCTGGCGTTTATTATATTTTACCCCCAAACGCAATGGAATATATATTGAAAGCCAATTCGATCATATTTGAAAGATAAGTTTTCAAATGGACTATTTAAATTTAAAAATTCACTTAAACCAATTTCAGTGCGTTTTTGCTTGCCCCGGACAAACCGTAAATCCGATTGACACAAAATTTGAAATATTACAATAATATAACATTACGGATCCGATGAAACTGGTTTCGTCGAAATCCGAGACTGTTTGAAAAATGACTACTTTTACTCGTCAATTAAATATTAAAATATTCAATTTTTGCAAATTAACTTTAATTCGATTTTAAAAGTTCTATAACATCATTCTAACTCCAATATGATTTAATACAACTTTATAAATCAATTTTAATCACTTTAAACCCAATTTCCAATTATTTCTGTAATTTCAAATATTAATTTATCGATTTAATTATCCAATTAAATCTAGATATTCTAAATAAAATCTATTCGACTTACAAATTTTACCTGTTAATATTTAAAATCAATTAAATATACGAATTTCAAATGACAGAAATTCTGGACCATTACAAACTTCCTCCCTTAAAAGAATTTCGTCATCGAAATTACCAAGTAAGAAAAAGTCTTGAAATCCAATAACTTTTCGAAACCATCCAAATTAGATTCCAAATTCACTTAAGTGTTTAACTTTTCCAAAATCTGTCATTAAACTTCTTACAATAACTTTACTAAGTTTTTAAATCATACTTAGTTATCTTTTCAAAAAAATTCCAATTTTCTCAAAAATATTCTAACGCCTTAAATTTTCAGAAAATTTCGCCATAACCTCCTTTGCGCGGCTCGATCTAAAAAAAGGCAATATATATATCACAAATATACATCTCATCAAAGTAATGAGGCATCCCGCGGGGAAAAAAGTGTAAAAGTACGATATATAATCCAAGATATGTACCTTATATATTATTAGCGAGCATATACGGCTAATATAGCGCGAAAGCGAGCTCCAAATGCGAAGCAAGCGCAATCCACACCTACTAAACACTCAACAATCAAATGAGAAACATGTATATATGAAAGTAATATCAATATACAACATATATCACCACAACAACTACATATGCCAATACCGCAAATGCAACAAAAGCACAAATGCAACCTTCAACCAACTAGCATTCAACTAACATCCATAACCAAACCAATACAGTTTCACTTCTCATTAATATTCAATGAATTTGTTTTCCAATTCAAATCATATTTGATTCATTAACATTGGATTTACTAGCATTCATTCATATTCAATTTCAATTAGTTTGCATTCACTAATTTATATTCAAGTTTGTTCACATCCAAATCAAATTCAATTCTATTTAAGATTCACTTTACTTCCAATTTGATTTCAATTACTTTAGATTTAAATTTCATTTATTCAATTTCATTTATTCAATTTCATTTGGATTTCTATACAATCAACTAACCATCATCTAACAAACAATGTATATCCAACATTACCAAATTTCTTTACTTTGCTTACATTCGTTCAATTTGGTTCATCACTTTTAATTAGCTTTAATGAATTAACACTTACATCCATTATTTCATATCAATTTATTTACATTCAATTGATCTAACATTCAATCCTTTTATTTAATCCAACTGCTAATTCATTTAACCACAAAAGTTGAATTTCATTACATAACTTAAGTTCATATTCATCACTTCACTTTATTAATTTACTTCGATACCAAAATCAACTTCATTCAACATCACTTAAGTTATATTCCATTTCAAACACCATTTGTTTAACTTAACTTAAATTTCCACTTATAAATCCAATTCAGATTCCAATTCTAAAGTAAATTCTATTTAACTTTACCAAAGTAAAACCTTTATTATTTCATACTATAAGTTCAAAACTCGTTTCACTTATATTCATCAATTTCACTTTGAATTTTTTAATTTTTTAAATTTGTTTATGACAACCAAACTTAAAATTTTCAATTTACTATGGTAGCAAATCCATCACACAGAAACTTGAAAATGACACTGATGATGCTGCAGTCATCAACCTTACTATTTCCCAGCAACAGTAGTGAATCTAGTGCTTTAAATTCTTTCAAAATTTTCCTTTTATTCATAGATCTCATTTATAAATATTTTTCTTATATAATTTCATCATTTAACTTTTACTTTTGGAAAATAAAATTAACTTCATTCAACACTTTCAAACTTATAATTCAAATTCATTTTTATTTACCACTCATATTTATAAATATATAGTTTCACTTCTTATATATAAGATTATTTCACACTTGTAAATCACATTAATTATAATTCCATCTTAATAATTCATTTTCTTATACAATTTTTCTTTTAATTAACTATATATATATTCTTACATTTTCAACAACCAAACAATCAATTTATATACATCTTAATAATTTCTAAAAAGTTATTCCTTTATATAGAAAATATAATCAAGGTAAAATTATTTCATTTACCGAATTCAAAAATGATACTATGTCGACTTGCCTCGTTTAAGAGTTTAGAAACCCCTATCGATAATATGGCGTCCCATATACCGACCAGAATTCACAAACAGCTCAACGGATAAGCAAACACAATATAAAACATTTTTTATATTCACTAACAAATACGCGCTCATAACTATTATTACACTCACACTCATTCTAGAGTACTACTGACTCTATCTCTAATGAGTAATACCCAACAGAGCCAAGGTTGTCACTTAACCAAATGCTCTGATACCAAATGTAACGATCGAGATTTTCGACTCACGAAAGTTGACATTAATACGTCCACTGTATCAACTGTCGTACAATCGAATGCCGGAAAACCGAAACCGTTAGGGTTAAAGAAGAGTTAGAAGATAGAAGAAGAAAGAAAAAGCAATAGAAACAATATCAAAATCTCACAATCGCAGCGAAACAACATATAATAGATAAATGAATATCTTTAAAACAAAGAACTATATCAGTTATTACATTACATCACATTACATTACTTTATCAGAGTTTACAACAACAAACAGCGGAAAAGAAATACTATATACTAGTTGATACACCATGCCATCCAGCTTGCCTCCAGATCTTTACAGCAACTCCTGAATTCCAAAATGACCTGATAACCTGACTCTATACTGCACGTGTGGGAATTGGTGGGCACCCAGAGTTTAAGAAGGGAAATTTAAACTCCAGATCAGTCATGGGACTGGTGTGAGAACTTAAAACAGTTTATATTTAAAACAAACAAAGAAATAGTTTAAAATAGATTCACAATGTTTTTTTAGAAAATGAGACTACCATAAGGCCTCCCGCACACACACACGGTGCAAACGCAGAATCGAAGGAGATTTCTCCTTATGATAGTCAAACATGCTTGATACGTAAATTTCTTTGATATTATTACTATAAGTGCAAAGTGTAGGAAAACATTTCGAAAGTATAATATAAATCTTAGCCAACATAGGCATTTCACACTATGCCTACTATAGCTACCATCTAAAAAATGGTGACCACCATTAGTAAATGGAAGGTTCTACAACAAAAACCGTACAAGGTGCGTATTGGAGTTTGGATTTCCAACAAATGGTCACGCCAAGGAACTTCCCATTGCCACATCGGTACGCCTCTGGAAAGACATCCCGAGAACCTAACCGAATCTCTGCCAACACAAGGCCGGGTTACCCCTAGCAGGGCAATGACTGACACGAATATGCCATCCCCCGGTCGCAACCAACCTAAATCCCTGGATTCACCAACAACCGCAAAATAATAGGTTTGCAGCAACAACATAGGTTAAGTATCTGGGCTCCATACCATGATACCACCTTTATCCAGAAGGAAATGACATACACTAAGGGGGCGCTATCCCCTAATAACCTTATCGCATCTTTCCTGTCTTGATCATTACTGGGGTGTGAGGTCCGACGAAGTCTTGTCCACAAAGCTACGCTTTATAAAAAAGATGTGCTTTGATCAACAAATGATCAGCAGCACTTCGTATGCCACATTACCAAATTGGGAAAGTATCACTAGTAACCATCAACTACATAACCTCTGAGCTCGTACGTCTCAGAGAAGGGTGTTAAGCTAAGAGAATAAATTCTCCGCCACCAACAGAAATATATTTGATAGAAACCAGCTTCTCAAAGTGTAACGTCAGACACACATCCATACAAGTCCATTTCGGGATCGAACAGAACCGAAGGCGCTTCCAAAGAAGCCCTTGAAATTCGGATATTCACTAATCACGACCGGACTTCCCATCACAAAGGGTGATAAAATCTCTATATCAGAGATCAGCTGATGCAGAGTCATTCGACGGTAATCCTTCCATTTTCGAAAATATCCGGTCTTCAACACCGGTCTTCAACACCGGTCTTCAAATGCTATTCATTATGACATATCACTATTCGGAATGAGATTTATGTCCCAAAGGTCCTCTCCCGGCTAAACCGAATAACGAGCGCTTATTTTAAAATAAGTGTAGCATTCAAATTCAAGCAAATCACAACAAATACCCATTTAAAGGTAAATATTGATAGTCGGTTATTTAACTATCAATAGATATGCATAACATCACTAGATTCCAAATAATTTCCCAATTATTTATTTTCCAAAAATATCTTTATAAGATATATAATTTTCCACGCTTCAACCATTTGAAAACAAATTTCAAATCACTTTTCACCTTTCAAACTTTTGAAAACAAAATTTCAAATCATTTCCCTTACGCGGAAACTCTTCCAAATATTTATTCATCTTCATTTCAAAATGGTTCTTTTAGACCAATTAAATAAATCCTTACCGATTTACTTCAAATTTACGTTCCAAATCCGTAATTTATTTCCACACTTCAAAAATAAATCAATGTTTATTTCAAAACAATTTTCCCTTTCCTTTATAGATTCCATGGTGAATTCACATTTCCAAAATATCTATTAATATACGATTCTCAAATCGATTTTCAAATATTCACTTTCAATTTATCTTTAAAAGATAAAATCTCAAAACATTTCACTTCATATTGGAAAAAAATTCCATGCTTATTTAATAATAAGTAATTCACAAATCTATTTATTTTCAACATTTGAAAAATATTCGATGTACTTATTCACAATTAAGTATATATTTTATTCTTTAAAGAAAACATTCTATTAAACGCATTCATTTGAGTCAAAATGAATGTTGCGTAAAACATCGTTACGACAACCCAAAATCACTAGTACAGGGATTCGAAATTAAGATGGATATATAAATCCCAACACTATATAAAACATTTCCTTTCGAAAATCATTTACTATAACAACAGTGTTATAGTCCACTATTTCCTTTTATTCCTCGAAAACGTCTATTTCAGCAATGAATGTTGAAATCTATGGTTTCGACACTTAATACATTTTGAAACAAGTTTAAATCATTTTAATTCGATTTAAAATATCATTTCCCCAAAAAATTTCTTTAATATATTATTCACTGTCCAAAATCGTGAATATACTTCATCAACCAAATTCAACGTTTCCACACATTTTATTTTAAAGGATTATCCACTGTCCCAAAATCGTGAATATACTTCGTTAACGAAATTCAACATTTCTACACATTTTATTTTAAAGGATTATCCACTATCCTAAAATCGTGAATATAGTCCTTTAATAAGCTACAATAATTAACTTATCAAAATAAGTCGATTTCGGATTTATAAAACAATGTATATAAATTCACATTTTTATAATTTTATAAAAACTTCAACTTACATAATCCCTCAATTTACAAATTCTATACAAATCTCATTTAAATGCCAAAATACAATTTATAAGTTAATTTCTTATAAATCTTTTATTTTACAAAATCTATTTATTTTATAACTTCATAATTTATAAATCTATAAATTTCATTCACTTATGAAATCCATTTATACTTCATTTTAACACTTATAAAAATTCATTTTATAATTCCAATATTTTTAATTTATAAATATCAATTTTATAAATCTTTTATATAAACCGTTTATAATAATTCAAAAATCCCAATTTAAACTATTTTATAAAATTCATTAATTCCATATTTCAAATGTGATATCCTGGAAATTTTGCAATATAAATTTAATAATCTGTGTTAGAAATTAAATTGATATGATAATTTTGATAATAAAAATTTGAATTGATTTAATAATCATCTTTTAGTAAATATTTAAATTGGAAGATTTTATCTTTTTAAAGCAAATAAATTGTTTTCTGTTTATAATACATGTACAATTGTATATATTGTAAATATATAAACTTTGATTTGGAATTTAGTAAATAAATTAATTTTATAATTCTAATTTATTTTTGGTAAATTTGAAATTTTGATTTAAATTTAACACTTAGCTTTTCAAAATAATTTAATAAATAATTATATGGTTTATACTTATGATAAATCTTATTTGTTTTAAAAAAAATTAATTAACTTAAATATGAATTTAAATTAGATTAACATCAAAGTTTTTTTTTATTTTTCTTTTTAAATATTGCTTGAAATTATATATAGGAATTTAAAAATACAACATTAACATATTAAGTAATAGAAGTAAATTACAATCTCTTTTATAAATTATTTAAAATTGTTAATTTGTTATTTTCAAATAATAATTATAATACTTAGTTTTTATAATCATAAATAAATTTTGTAAGAAATAGGAATTGTTCTTTTTAAATTTAATAAGAGTTGTATATGCATATATATATATAACTTGATTTTTAAATAGGAGTTTTAATTTAATTTAAATTTGAATTTAATAACTTGAATTTCAAAAGAATAAATACTTAAAAATATTTGAACAAGCTTTTATTTATAATTTGTTTGTTTCATTTCTTTTTAATTAAAAAAGGGAGAATTTATTTATATATACATAAAATGGAATAAAATAAATTAAAGTTTTTATAAACAATTTAAAATTAAAATTAAAATACTCTTAAATTACATGTGTGAGCTTCTTAACACACCTAATTGACATGTGTTAAGCATAGAATAAACATTTTGACAAATCTTAAATTTCAAACAAGTGTCCTTTTAGTTTTCATTTTCTTTTATTAAATTAAAAAAAATGATATAAAAAAACATTTCCCCTCATTCTCATATTCTTTTCTATTCTTCTTCAAATCAAACTTAAGATCTTCAGCTAAAAAATTTGAAAATCTGCAAATTTCTTCAAAAAAAGACAGAATGTTTTGATCAAAACAAACCTGTAAATTTCCCTCAAAACCAAATCTAAAATAGAATTCTGTTCAAATAAAATTCCTGTAAATAATCCCCTCAAAAACCAAATCAACATTCAAACCAAAACTATCTGAATCATCTTCAATCCTGAAAATCATTATGCAAATCAAATATAACCTGATCATCAAATTCTGCAAATTCTAAAACCTGCATGCAATTGAAGATCTTTGCATCTCTGTTCGAAAACTTCATCAAGCCCGCATTCTTTCTGGAATCATGCATGCAGCAAGCATTTGCAGTAAAACAAGATGAATGTTTTTAAAGGCAAACTAAAGTTTTTAAAAAAAGCAAAACAAGAAGCAACTTGAAATTTTGGAATTGAAGTACATCCAGGTTCAAGTTTTCTTTCAGTAAACAAGGCTCTACTCATCAAATTTTCAGGTGAGTAACATTTTATATTTAATAAAATTAAGTATAAATTAGTTGTTTGTTTACTCTGGAAATAAGTGTGTGGATGAATATGATGAAATGCTTTGAATATATGTATGGGTTTTTATGAATGTCTGCTTGCTGTTGAAAATGTGGTTTTTGGGCTTGTTCTAGAATTCAGGTTTAAATCCTGACCAAATTCATGATCTCATATTCAAAATAATGTTAAAGTTTAAGATTTAAACAAAGTATGTATGTAATATAAGTTAAAGTTCTAATTTTATTTTAATATGAAAAAATATAATAAAAACTGTAATGTCTCTGGAAAACACAAAGTATAACAGAATAAACTTTTGTAATTAAAATTTTAACTTTCCAGATTCTTTGATTTAAAATTATTAACAGGTTACATAAACAAAGACATGAATTTTAAAACTAAAATTAGAATTTTTAGTTTGTATTTGATTAAGCATTTCTGGTTTAACCAGAAATGGTGTTTTGGGTTGGAACTGTCAACCAGAAGGTCGGGGTGGCCATGGTTTTCTTCGGTGATGAAGTGATGATCAACTATTCAGGGAAAAATGGTAGTTGATGGATTAAAGCATTGAGGCAGTAGTAATTAGGGATTGAAATATTTAACCCAAGTTTTCTGTGATCAAAAGAATTGATCACCGCGACCTATATAAGTGATCGAGCTTGCCCTAATTTGAGTTGGCGATAGGTGGAGTATGGATGGAGTAGCGGCCGGAGGCATAGCTTCTTTGGTGATTGGATTTTGGAGTTTGAGGCAAATTTCAGTTCGACATTGTTCCAGTTCTTGAGCTCGAATGCTCGTTTTTGATTTTGTGCTTCTACAAGTGGTTTGATGATCGGAATGGTATTGGGTGATGGTCGCTGACTTGTGCGAGTGGTCGCGAGAGGCCGGAGGTGACGGCGGGGATGGTGCAGGTGCACGGTGATCTTGGTGTCAGCTGGTTTGGGGGAGTAGGGGAACTCGTGTTTGTATCGGGTTTATTCGTGAGTTGCTCGAAGCAGGGGTGTGTTGGACTCGAAGTCATGATTGAGTGGGCTCGGGTGTGTTGATGTTTCAGGTTTATGTATAAACCTGTCAGTACTTGGTTTGAGAGTTTTCAAATAGGAAGTTTACTCGAGTTACCCGAGTTTATTTTAGTGTTGTTCAAGCTAGATTAGGTTAGACTCGAATAAATTGTAGCTCGAGTTAGTTTTGTTTATGGTTAGAAAACGTGTTTTGTTTTCAAATTAAAACTGAATTTTTATAGTATAAAGCAAAGATTTAAATAAAGTTTTAAATAAAATTTTCAATTATGGATTCAAGTTTAATTTGAATATTAAGATTGAAATGAATAAGTTTTTAAATTCAAATTTGTTTAAAATACTTTAAAGGGGTTTATTTTTTAAAAATGTTTTTAAAGAAATTTGTATTTAAATTAGAAATTAAAATATAAAGAAATGATTTAAACAAAGTTTAAATTTGATTCAAATCTGGATTTGAATCTATGTTTCAAAATAGATTTAAGTTTTTATAAATTTAAGTGTTTAACAGTTGTGAATGATAAAGTAAAATTTAAATGTTTGAATTTAAAAAGAAATTTTTTTAACTCTTATAAAATTTCTTTTATAAGAAAAGTATTATTTATCATGTAAAATTTAAAGATTTTAAATAAATTTTAGAAATTGTTAAAGTTAAATTAGAATTTAATGTTTGGTTATGCATTTAATTATTAGGATAATTAAATGGATAACTAATTTATTTAATAAATTAATGAAATGGATAATTACTTAAAGTAATTAATGTTTTTAAAACTTAAAGGTTTAAGATTAATTATTCTTAGAATAATTAACTTGTAATTTAAGATTCATTAATTAATAAGATTAGTTTTTAATTAATGATTAATATTATTAATCAAGTAATAAAAGATTAATTAAGTTACAGTTAACACTTAATTAATTAATTAATTAATTAACTAGGGGTTAATTAATAGGATATTAATGATTAATTAATTTGTAATTAATAATGATTAAAATAAGTTAATTACTTTAGAAAAATAATTAATGAATTGTTAATAGTTAATAAAGGTTATTAACTAAGGATTATTTAATAATTAATTAATGTGATTAATTTTTAATTAATTAGATTAATTAGTTTAAGGATAATCATTTGTGTAAATTATTAAGTATAATTACTTATGGAAGTAATTAAGGAATTAATTACTAATTGTAATTAATTGAGTTTAATTTGATTAGATTAAGTTAATTAATTCAGTTTAATTAATTTAAAATAACCGTTTGATGATTTGTGAAGTATAATTACTTAATGTAACTAAATGAAGAGAAATTACTTAGGAAGGTAATTAATGGGTAATTACTGTATGTAATTAATTGAAAGTGATTTGATGATGAAGTAATTTGAGTATAATTACTTTATGAATTAATCAAGGGATTAATTAGAGATAATTAATTAATGAGTAATTAATTTATTTTGTGAAGTAATTAAGGGTAGTTAATTACTGAATGGAGTTAATCAAGGGTGATTAACAATTATGGTTTAAATTAAGATTAATTGCTTAATGTAGTTAATATAATTAGAGATCATTAATTCTTATAATTAATGAAGTAATTAAGAATGGATTTATTTAGAAATAATTAATCAATGAAGGAATTTATTAATGTAATTAATTAAGAAGTAATGTAATTAATTTATAGTTAATTAATAAAGGAAGTAATTAAAGATTAATTACTGTATTTGGTTAAGTATAATTAATTTGAGAAATTAATTTGTGGATAATTACTTGAATTAATTAAAGGTTAATTAATCAGGGATGGTTAATTAAAATGAATAATTGGTTGATGATTAATTATTGATTGATAATTAATTAATAGTGGTGTAAGCAAGATTTATATTGATGAAGTAATTAATTTAATTCTTTAAATTAATTAGAAATGATGTAGTCTATTTAATTCATTTTAAATTAATTATATGCGGTGTGATTATTAATCATTGCTTATATGGATAGATGATGTTGTTTGCCTTGAATGGTTTGAATCTCGGATATGAGATAAGTAATGTTAAGATATGGATGCATTGGTTGCATTGTGATGATGATTTGGATTACCTTTTGATAATGATAATATGGATTATCTATTGTGATGATAATGTTGATTATCTATTGTGAATCTGTGTATTATTTGTTGAAGTGTATGTAGATAATTGAATTGTTTTAAACCTTTAAAAAAACTTGGCCTTAAAAGATACGCTTTGGATTTCGATGAGACCGAGATCGGGTTTCCATATTTGGATATCCAAAAACCACATCGATCCAAATTAACGATAGGTCGTGAATCTCTTGTGAAGAGTGAAGACTCGAGGTGTAAGAACTATTCGTCGGTATAACTCTAAGGGTGATTTCGAGATGAGTTTGACGGGTAGTACTTTCAGATTCGAGATGAAGATTCAGAGTGCAAGGGTTATCGTCGTTAACTCTGAGGGTGATTCCAAAATGAGTGTAACGAGATAGTGCCTTTGGTTTCGTTCGAACCCGGAACGAACTTGTATGGATTGAATGCTTTCAGAACATTGTCAGATGGATGATGAGCATTCTAAGAGATGTGTTCTCTAAAGGTAATCGTAGCCTCAAGCCTCATCAATCGGGAATGGCTAAAAAAGGGGAGGTGCAACAAGGCTAACTGGGTTATGCCCAAGTAGGACAAGATTTTCCCATCTAGAAGTCCCTTATTATTTCGGCTGTGTGGGTGGTTGGAACGTACGCCAACTGCGGAGTTTTCTTGTTCGGGACTGTCCAGCAAGGGATGGTTTCGGTCTTGTAATGCAGGGGATTGGGAGTGATCCTCGGTACGTTGATCTAGGCCACGTACTGTGACGGGCGGTACCCTGGTAGCCCAGCCATTGATGGAATCCAAAATCCAATAAGTACCAACGGTTTTGACTGTATTACCCACTTTTGTGGCTAGTAGCTGGAATTTAATAGATGCAACAATTTCGACTATTTCTTATTTACTTGAAAACGCTAGACCTATTATAATATCACTGGATTTCCTATCTAATGTTTTGGGTAGCGTAAGGTAAAAACTTTTCCATGTTTATGTCTGGGAAGTCTTACGTGATACCTTTTCTTTTCAAAGGTTTTTCAAAGTTAAGCAACTTTAACCTGTTACTCACACCAGACCCATGTCTGACCCAGAGTTTATCTTCTATTTTCTTAAACTCTTGGGTACTCAAATTTTTACGAGTAGCCAAGGGATTCAGGTTAGCTTTTGACGAATTATGGAGGAGCAATGGAGTAGGAGGCTTCAGCGTTAGATATATAGTTCCGCTGTGTGTTCTCTGTGTTGGTATCTCTTGTTTGAGTTGTATTAAGTTGTATAGCTAGAAAGGTGTTTATAACTGTCTAGTATGTGATGTAAATTTTGTGTAACTCTGATTAGTGTTGTATACTATGTAATATTATGTTATCAATATAATTTATTCATTCCGCTGCTGAGAGTCTGATGTTGTTTCTTCTTTCTTCTCTTTCTTTTCTCTTTTCTATCCCTTTCTTTCTTCAAGATGATGCGACTTTCTGTGGTAAGAAAGTCGGGACGTCACAGTTGGTATCGGAGCGCTAGGTTGAGTGAATACCTAGGCTTTGAAGTGATTTATTTATTGAGAGAGCATATTTGTAATTTTAATATATGTATATATATGTATGTGTGTGTGTGTGTGTGTGTATATATATATATATATATATATATCTACTTCTACCTATTTGTTGGGTTACCCGTACAGGTTTGCCAATATAAGTTATAAAGGTAGATAAGGCAGTGCGCTGTGTAACACGACTACTACCAATGGTTGGAGTTTGAGTGTTAAGGTTGGAAGTGTATCTGTCGAGACTGTAGACCAAATACCGTCTCGAGTGAGTTATGCAGAGTGTAGGATTTCATCGATCTCTAAAGGAAACCTGTTAAGGTTCGGAGTCCATCTTTGAAGTTTGATGAGTAGAGTTTGGATATGTCGGTTGGGAAGAAGAAAATAATGATATCTTTATACCTCAGGAATCAGTAGCTGTGTGATGAGACACAGTGAATATGGATGTCTCCGAAGATTTTTCTTTGGAACAAGTTTAGGAAGTTTGTCTGCTTCGATGTTGTGGCTGGGTTCTGCAGGATGATTTTGTCTGGTTTGAGGTCCGAGTTTCTCGAAGAACTTTGGATTACGAAGTCTTTGGTGTTGGTGTCAGCAGTGCAGCTCGAAGTATTCTGTGTGCTAGCAAGAAGGTCTTCTGGTTAGCAGTTTTTCTAGAGATAGAGTTTAGAAGTAGTAGAGTGCATCCATTTCTTCGAAGGGTTGGCTAGATAAGCATAATCTGTTTTGATTGGTAAGAGAGAACAGTTTTCTTTGGATATTGGACTGGTTGATCGCAAAAGTGACTTGCGATAGTTTGAGTGTTCTCTTGAGATCCAGAGGTTTGGTGAAGCAGCATAGGATCGGGTGGGACATCTGAGTTCTTTTATGGATCTGTTGGACCATATTTCTGGGATGTGTTGTCCAGTTTGTGCTCCTGTTCTGCATCAGCATTTTCTTCAACTTTAGATCAGAGTTTTGCAGCAGAAGCAGTTTGGAAGTGCTTTTGTTTTATTTTTCCAGATAGGAGAAGTAAGTTAGTCTTCTGATTTTTGTGGAGTAGAGTTGGTGTTCTTGGTTTGGATTGATCTTGAGAAGATCATCCTATTAGGTTGTTTTGGTCCAGTTTGTTTCTAGAGGCATCAACAAAGGTTGAGCTGGTCGGGAGAGATGAAGGCAGCCCAGGATCATCCGAAGATTTTTGGTGGATAAGAGACGAAGGAATTTGGATTCCGGAGTCGGAGATTTGATTTTGGGTAAGTTTTGTCTGATCTAAAGAGCCTTAAGATTGAGTCAGACTGGGTAAGTCAGTTCCGAGGTGTTTGGGATCTTTTCTGTGTTCTAGTAAGGATCGGTGTATGATTTTCAGGGATGAATTGCCAGTTTGGATAACTGGGATTCATTGTGTTTCACGTATCTCGGAGGGAGTACATGAATGATGTATTACTGGTTGTGGAACTAGTAGTTCAGGAGAATGTGATTGTTGTGTCAGACTTGCCTGTAGTCTGATATCCTATTTAGTTTTGTAGATCTAGTTGAGTAGGACCTCCGTAGCTTAGTAGTATTGATTGCTTGGATTCTGTAGAGTGAGTATCCCGATATTTATATTTGGGAAAGTTTGGAAATTCTATCCAGAATTTTGTCTGGACAATTAGATTTGTTTTTTGAATGAACTGATTGCTATGGTTGTTAGCATATGATTGATATATGCTTGTGTTTTAAAATAAAATCTTAAGATAGATTATGAAATTACCTTTGCTTTTAAATTTCGGGGATGAAATTCTTTTAAGGGGGAAGGAATGTGATATCCTGGAAATTTGGCAATATAAATTTAATAATCTGTGTTAGAAATTAAATTGATTTGATAATTTTGATAATAAAAATTTGAATTGATTTAATAATCATCTTTTAATAAATATTTAAATTCGAAGATTTTATCTTTTTAAAGCAAATAAATTGTTTTCTGTTTATAATATATATATAATTGTATATATTGTAAATATATAAACTTTGATTTGGAATTTAATAAAGGAATTAATTTTATAATTCTAATTTATTTTTGGTAAATTTGAAATTTTGATTTAAATTTAACATTTAGCTTTTCAAAACAATTTAATAAATATTATATGGTTTATATTTATGATAAATCTTATTTTTTTTAAAATTTTATTTAATTAACTTAAATATGAATTTAAATTAGATTAACATCAAAGTTTTGTTTTATTTTTCTTTTTAAACATTGCTTGAAATTATATATAGGAATTTAAAAATACAATATTAACATATTAAGTAATAGAAGTAAATTATAATCTCTTTTATAAATTATTTAAAATTGTTAATTTGTTATTTTCAAATAATAATTATAATACTTAGTTTTTATAATCATAAATAAATTTTGTATGAAATAAGAATTGTTATTTTTAAATTTAATAAGAGTTATATATGCATATATATATATAACCTGATTTTTAAATTGGAGTTTTTATTTAATTTAAGTTTGAATTTAATGATTTGAATTTCAAAAGAATAAATACTTAAAAATATTTGAATATGCTTTTATTTATAATTTGTTTGTTTCATTCCTTGTTAATTAAAAAAAGGGAGAATTTACTTATATATACATAAAAAGGAATAAAATAAGTTAAAGCTTTTATAAACAATTTAAAAATGAAATTAAAATACTCTTGAATTACATGTGTGAGCTTCTTAACACACCTAATTGACATGTGTTAAGCATAGAATATACATTTTGACAAATGTTAAATTTAAAACAAGTGTCCTTTTAGTTTTCTTTTTCTTTTATTAAATCAAAAAATTTCTTATATAGAAAAACATTTCCCCTCATTCTCATATTCTTTTCTATTCTTCTTCAAATCAAACTTAAGATCTTCAGCTAAAAAATTTGAAAATCTGCAAACTTCTTCAAAAAAACAGAAACTTTTGATCAAAACAAACCTGTAAATTTCCCTCAAAACCAAATCTAAAACAGAATTCTGTTCAAAAAAATTCCTGTAAATAATCCCCTCAAAAACCAAATCAACATTCAAACCAAAAATATATGAATCATCTTCAATCCTGAAAATCACTATGCAAATAAAATATAACATGATCATCAAATTCTGCAAATTCTAAAACCTGCATGCAATTGAAGATCTCTGCATCTCTGTTTGAAAAATTCATTAAGCCTGCATTCTTTCTGGAATCATGCATGCAGCAAGCACTAGCAGTAAAACAAGACGAATGTTTTTAAAGGCAAACTAAAGTTTTTTAAAAAAGCAAAACAAGAAGCAACTTGAAGTTTTGGAATTGAAGTACATTCAGGTTCAAGTTTTCTTTCAGTAAACAAGGCACTGCCCATCAAATTTTCAGGTAAGTAACATTTTATATTTAATAAACTTAAGTATAAATTAGTTGTTTGTTTAGTCTAGAAATAAGTGTGTGGATGAATATGATGAAATGCTTTGAATATATGTATGGGTTTTTATGAATGTCTGCTTACTGTTGAAAATGTGGTTTTTGGGCTTGTTCTAGAATTCAGGTTTAAATCCTGACCAAATTCATGATCGCATATTCAAAACCATGTTAAAGTTTAAGATTTAAACAAAGTATGTATGTAATATAAGTTAAAGTTCTAATTTTATTTTAATATGAAAAAAATATAATAAAAACGGTAATGTCTTTGGAAAACACAAAGTATAACAGAATAAACTTTTGTAATTAAAATTTTAACTTTCCAGATTCTTTGATTTAAAATTATTAACAGGTTACATAAACAAAGACAAGAATTTTAAAACTAAAATTAGAATTTTTAGTTTGTATTTGATTAAGCATTTCTGGTTTAGCCAGAAATGGTGTTTTGGGTTGGAACTATCAACCTAGAAGGTCGGGGTGGCCATGGTTTTCTTCGGTGATGAAGTGATGATCAACTATTCAGGGAGAAATGGTACTTGATGGATTAAAGCATTGAGGAAGTACTAATTAGGGATTGAAATATTTAACCCTAGTTTTTCTGCTATCAGAAGAATTGATCACCGTGACCTATATAAGTGATCGAGCTTGCCCTGATTTGAGTTGGTGATAGGTGGAGTATGGATGGAGTAGAGACCGGAGGCGTAGCTTCTCTGGTGATCAGATTTTGGAGTTTGAGGCGAATTTCAGTTCGACATTGTTCCAGTTCTTGAGCTTGAATGCTCGTTTTTGATTTTGTGCTTCTGCAAGTGGTTTGATGATCCGAATGGTATTGGGTGATGGTCGCTGACTTGTGCGAGTGGTCGCGAGAGGCCGGAGGTGACGGTGGGGATGGTGCAAGTGCACGGTGATCTTGGTGTCAGCTGGTTTGGGGGAGTAGGGAAACTCGTGTTTGTATCGAGTTTATTCGTGAGTTTCTCGAAGCAGGGGTGTGTTGGACTCGAAGTCATGATTGAGTGGGCTCGGGTGTGTTGATGTTTCAGGTTTATGTATAAACCTGTCAATACTTGGTTTGAGTGTTTTCAAATAGGAAGGTTACTCGAGTTACTCGAGTTTATTTTAGTGTTGTTCGAGCTAGACTAGGTTAGACTTGAATAAATTGTAGCCCGGGTTAGTTTTGTTCATGGTAAGAAAACGTGTTTTGTTTTCAAATTAAAACTGAATTTTAATAGTATAAAGCAAAGATTTAAACAAAGTTTTAAATCAAATTTTCAATTATGGATTCAAGTTTAATTCGAATATTAAGATTGAAATGAATACGTTTTTAAATTCAAATTTGTTTAAATACTTTAAAGGGGTTTATTGTTTAATTTTTTTTAAAGAAATTTGTATTTAAATTAGAAATTGAAATATAAAGAAATGTTTCAAACAAAGTTTAAATTTGATTCAAATCTGGATTTGAATCTATGTTTCAAAATAGATTTAAGTTTTCATAAATTTAAGTGTTTAACAATTGTGAATGATAAAGTAAAATTTAAATGTTTGAATTTAAAAAGAAATTTGTTTAAAAATCTTGTAAAATTTCTTTTAAAAGAAAAGTATTATTTATCATGTGAAATTTAAAGATTTTAAATTAATTTTAGAACTTGTTAAAGTTAAATTAGAATTTAATTTTTGGTTATGCATTTAATTATTAGGGCAATTAAATGGATAATTAATTTATTTAATAAATTAATGAAATGGATAATTACTTAAAGTAATTAATGGTTTTAAAACTTAAAGGTTTAAGATTAATTATTCTTTGAATAATTAACTTGTAATTTAAGATTCATTAATTAATAAGATTAGTTTTTAATTAATGATTAATAATTAATTAATCAAGTAATAAAGGATTAATTATGTTATAGTTAACACTTAATTAATTAATTAATTAGGGGTTAATTAATGGGATATTAATGATTAATTAATTTGTAATCAGTAAAAATTAAAATAAGTTAATTACTTTAGAAAAATAATTAATGAATTGTTATTAGTTAATAAAGGTTATTAACTAAGAATTATTTAATAATTAATTAATGTGATTAATTTTTAATTAATTAGATTAATTAATTTAAGGACAATCATTTGTGTAAATTATTAAGTGTAATTACTTATGGAAGTAATTAAGGAATTAATTACTAATTGTAATTAATTGAGTTTAATTTGATTAGATTAAGTCAACTATTTCAGTTTAATTAATTTAAAATAATCGTTTGATGATTTGTGAAGTATAATTACTTAATGTAATTAAATGAAGAGAAATTACTTAGGAAAGTAATAAATGGGTAATTACCGTATGTAATTAAATGAAAGTGATTTGATGATGAAGTAATTTGAGTATAATTACTTTGTGAATTAATCAAGGGATTAATTAGAGATAATTAATTAATGAGTAATTAATTTATTTTGTGAAGTAATTAAGGGTACTTAATTACTGAATGGTGTTAATAAAAGGGGATTAACAATTATGGTTTAAATTAAGATTAATTACTTAATGTAATTAATATAATTAGAGATTATTAATTATTATAATTAATGAAGTAATTAAGAATGGATTTATTTAGAAATAATTAATCAATGAAGGAATTTATTAATGTAATTAATTAAGAAGTAATGTAATTAATTTATAGTTAATTAATAAAGGAAGTAATTAAAGATTAATTACTGTATTTGTTTAAGTATAATTAATTTGAGAAATTAATTTGTGGATAATTACTTGAATTAATTAAAGGTTAATTAATCAGGGATGGTTAATTAAAATGAATAATTGGTTGATGATTAATTAATTGATTGATAATTAATTAATAGTGGTGTAAGCAAGATTTATATTGATGAAGTAATTAATTTAATTTACTTTAAATTAATTAGGAATAATGTAGTTAATTTAACTCATTTTAAATTAGTTATATTCGGTGTGATTATTAATCATGGCTTATATGGATGGATGATGCCGTTTGCCTTGAATGGTTTGAACCTCAGATATGAGATAAGTAATGTTAAGATATGGATGCATTGGTTGCATTGTGATGATGATTTGGATCACCTTTTGATAATGATAATATGGATTATCTGTTGTGATGATAATGTTGATTACCTATTGTGAATCTGTGTATTATCTATTGATGTGTATATAGATAATTGAATTGTTTTAAACCTTTAAAACAACTTGGCCTTAAAAGACACGTTTTGGATTTCGATGAGACCGGGATCGGGTTTCCATATTTGGATATCCGAAAACCACACCGATCCAAATTAACATAGGTTGTGAATCTCTTGTGAAGAGTGAAGACTCGAGGTGTAAGAACTATTCGTCGGTATAACTCTAAGGGTGATTACGAGATGTGTTTGACAAGTAGTACTTTCAGATTCGAGATGATGATTCAGAGTGCAAGGGTTATCGTCGTTAACTCTAAGGGTGATTCCAAAATGAGTGTGACGAGATAATGCATTCGGTTTCGTTCGAACCCGGAACGAACTTGTATGGATTGAATGCTTTCAGAACATCGTCAGGTGGACGATGAGCATTCTAAGAGATGTGTTCTCTAAAGGTAATCGTAGTCTCAAGCCTCATCATCCGGGAATGGCTAAAACATGGGAGGTGTTGCAAGGCTAAGTGGGTCATGCCCAAGTAGGACGAGATATTCCCCTGTCTAGAAGTCCCTTTTTATTTTGGCTGTGTGGGCGGTTGGAACGTATGCCAACTGCGGGGTTGTCTCATTCGAGACTACCCAGTAATTGATGGTTCCAGTCTTGTGTTGCAGTGGATTGAGAGTGATCCTCCGTATGTTGATCTAGGCCACGTGCTGTGATGGGCGGTACCCCGGTAGCCCTGCCATTCATGGAATCCAAAATCCAATAAGTGCCGACGGTTTTGATTGTATTACTCACTTTTGTGGCTAGTAGCTGGAATTTAATAGATGTAAAAATTTCGGCTATTTCTTATTTACTTGAAAACGCTAGACCTATTATAATATCACTGGATTTCCTATCAAATTTTTTGGTTAGCGTAAGGTAAAAACTTTCCATGTTTATGTGTAGGAACTCTTACGTGATACCTTTTCTTTTCAAAGGTTTTTCAAAGTTAAGCAACTTTAACCTGTTACTCACACCAGACCCATGACTGACCCAGAGTTTATCTTCTGTTTTCTTAAACTCTTGGGTACTCAAATTTTTGCGAGTAGCCAAGCGATTCAGGTTAGCTTTTGACGAATTATGGAGGAGCAATGGAGCAGGAGGCTTCGACGTTAGATATATAGTTCCACTGTGTCTTCTCTGTGTTGGTATCTCTTGTTTGAGTTGTATTAAGTTGTATAGCTAGACAGGTGTTTATAACTGTCTAGTATGTGATGTAAATTCTGTGTAACTCTGATTAGTGTTGTATACTATGTAATATTATGTTATTAATATAATTTATTCGTTCCGCTATTGAGATTCTGATGTTGTTTCTTCTTTCTTCTCTTTCTTTTCTCTTTTCTATCCCTTTCTTTCTTCAAGATGGTGCGACTTTCTATGGTGAGAAAGTCGAGTCGTCACATCAAAAATCACATTTCGGTTATATTCCACAAAAATCATAATTTTTATAACATAAAAATTATAACATTTATTTATTTAAAATGAATCAATTCCAAAATTCAATAAAACGTATACATTCAAAAAAATCACTTTAAAAATCCTTTTAAATTTGAAAATCGTCACTTTAACACTTTTAATTTCCAAAATAGACCCAATGCTGCAACAGCACTAAATATAACAATCACGACATCCGAAACATCATATATCATATGATAACAGAATATATCACAATATCTGTAAATAAATCAATACGGGCGAGGAATCCAGTTGGATCACTCCAACCTGTTTCCCTGCATCCACAGATGTTAGCACAATACCAATCCCATTTCAATACGGGATATCGCGGTATATGGGATTTATAAAACATTATCCGCTATTACGCGGCGCAATAGGGTCTCATCCGCTATATAATGCGGGAAAATCAACTCCAAGTACATATATAATACCAATTCCACTTCAAGATGGAATATTGCCGTATATGTGTTTAATAAATAACCTCCGCTTAATATATAATGTATAGGGTCTATTCTAATACAACATATAGCAATTTATCATTCAATCACACAATCAAGCAATTTTAAATCTAACTATTTAAAATTTAAATCGAAACAAATTCGATTGAGTGCGAAGTTCTCACCTTGTTTCAAATACAGTCGCAGTGTTTTATTTCGAATAAAATTAAACGCGCATTTAATTTTACCCAAAAATTTCACTAGCTCCAATCAACTCCAGTCCAGCTCCATCGCGTAGTGCTCGTCCATACGAACCCAACACAATTCGTTTCGTCATTTTTTGACCTCGTATGAACAAGTTACAGCTTTTTAAAGATTGAACGGATTTATATAAATAAATTTACATATTTATTAAATTTTCTAACCCTAAATCAATCTCGGCCGTAGATTTCAAAATAGAAGATCGTGACCGCGCATTTGCTTCTCCTTCTTTCCAGTAGAACACGATGCAAGGCAACCCATAGCCGCCGCATTTCCCTCAATTTTCACAACCACCGCGTCGACTTTGAAGACGATCAGAGGCCGCCATTGGGTGCTCGTGCTCGCCTCCACCATTAGCCGCCATATCAGGAATCTCGGCCCTCCCTATCTTGAAAAGCGTACACGGCCGTCATGCCTTTATGGCGAGATTCTCGTCAATCCGCTTCATCATTTCCAATCATGACTGTTGAATTGAAAGTTCTCGACGTGCTCTACGTTATTGTAGTTGAAGAGTTTTGCTAATTATCGATGGATTGTGAGATATTACAGGAAAAAGAAGATGAATTTAAGGCCATTAAACGTTTTCTGGCGGCTAGGGTTAGAATTAGGGTTTTGATGCGAATTGTGAATGTTGGTGGCCTTTTATAGAAAATTCTCAAAACACTATTCATCTCGAAATTTTCCAAACTACAAACGAAGTGTGCCGCCTGACGTTTATAATATTTTACCCCCATTCCAATGGAATGGAATATATATCGGGAGCCAATTCGATCATATTTGAAAGATAAGTTTTGAAATCGACTATTTAAGTGTAAAAATTCACTTAAACCGATTTCAGTGCGTTTTAGCTTGCCCCGGACAAACCGTAAATTCGATTGACACGAAATTTGATATCGTAGAATAATATAACATTACGGATCCGATGAAACTAGTTTTGTCGAAATCCGAGACTGTTTGAAAAATGGCTATTTTTACTCGTCAATTAAATATTAAAATATTAATTTCTGCAAATTAACTTTTAATTCGATTTTAAAAGTTCTGTAACATCATTCTAACTCCAATATGATTTAATACAACTTTATAAATCAATTTTAATCAATATAAACCCAATTTCCAATTATTTCTATAATTTCAAATATTAATTAATCGATTTAATTATCCAATTAAATCTAGATATTCAAAATAAAATCTATTCGACTTAAAAAATTTACTTGTTAATATTTAAAATCAATTAAATATACGAATTTCAAATGGCGGAAATTCTGGGTCGTTACAAAAAGTATGTTTTAGAAAAGTTATTATTTCTAAATGTTTAAATTTTGGAGTAAGTATATTTTTCTAATAGCAGTAATTATTTAAAGGTGGCTTGGTATTATGTTTTAAAAGTTAGAAATTTAGTTTTATATTGTACAAAGTAGTTTTATTTTAAATATTCTTAAAGTATATTTTTTTGGAATAAGGTATTAAGGTAGTTTTTATTTTAAATGTTTTAAAGTATAATTTATAATAAAGTGTTTTTAATTATTTTAAAATCTAAAGTATTGTACTTGGTGTCTTCGGTGGAAATAAATATTTGGGAATTCATTCCATAAGAAGAGTGTGGTTTGAAAACTGCTTTTAAAAAGGTATGAAAGTGGACATATATCTTGTGGAGATATTTTGAGATTAATAAATAATTTGGTGAAATTATTTATGTTTGATAGTTCTTTGTGAATGTTAATTGATAGTTAAATAACCGACTATCAATATTGGCCAATGCGCTGATCGTTTCGAAGAGTCCGGGATTGGGATTAAATTCTCGAAAACTACTTCGATCCGGTTTGTATGTTTTCGTGGAAAAATGAGTTCGGAGTCGAAGATGGAGCAGTGAAGTGCAAGGGCTAGTCGCTACTAATCCTAAGGATGATTCCAAAATGGATGTAGTAGGAGTAGTGCCTTCGATTCCGTTCGAACCCGGGACGGACTTGTATGGACGAATGCTTTCAGAACATCGTCTGGTGGACGACGGGCATTTTAAGTGAAACGTTCTAAAAGGTAATGCTTAGCCTCGAGCCTCATCAACCGGGAATGACTGAAAATCAGGGGATATGCAGCAAGGCTAAATAGGTAGCACCCATTAGGGTGAGGTCATCCCTATCTAGATGTTCCTTTTATTCGGCTTAGTGGTGCGGTTGCTGATCCCAACCGTGGGGTGATCTTACTCGGGATTATCCAGTAAGGGGTAGTCTCGGTCTTGTGTTGCAGGGGTTAGGGAGTAATCCTCGGTACGGTGATCTAGGCCGCGTACTGTGATAGGTGGTACCCTAGTGCCTAGTCATTAGTTGGAAATTCATTCTCCCTACACGCCTTTACGGTTTTGATTGTCCCCAACTATTGCTGAAACGTGAGATGCAAGCATTTCAGCTAGATTCTATTTTACTTTCTATAGACACTATTATAATATCAAACGAATTTGATAAAAAGTGTTTTGGCTATCGTAAGGTAAAAACCCGACATGTTTATTTGTGGCGTAGTCTTACGAGATGCTTTTGATTTCAAATGATTTTAAAACTTTAATAATCCAATTGATTATGGTTTTCTCACGCTGGTATTCCAGACTGACTCGGGTGTTATTTAACTATAATGCTCGGGTCAGACTAAGTATTACAGGATATAGGAAAGGATGCTGTGGAGCTTAAGAAACGAGCTGGATGGCAATACGTACTTCCGTATTTGTGTCAAATATTCTGCTGTGTATTCAGATTGTGAGGACAGGTTATGATTACCGTCCAGTTTTGTGTTATGTACACTCTGATGATGTAATGTATAAATAGATTTGTTTTTGTGTAAAGATCATTTATTATCAATTATATTTTATATGATGACGCAGAATTTTGAACAATTTAAATTGGAATATTTAATTGATTTTAAATATTTAAAAGTTAATTGTTAACTTGAATTCAAATATTATTATTATTTAGCAATTAAATTATTGGAATTAATTACTGGAAATTGGGTCAAATGTTGATCTGGAGTTTTAAGTCTGTTAAAAATAATTTGAAGGCTTGTAAAATTTATATTTATAGTGTCGAGGATAATAAAAGGGTTAAAATTGAATTTAAAGGTGATTTTTTCAGTTTTAAAAATATATCGTTTAAATCGATATTTAAAAATAGCCTTTCGAGGCACAGTCTCGGAATTCGACGAAACCAGTTCCATTGGATCCGTAATATTGTATTATTATCGGATTTAAAATTTCGTAGTGTTTGGAGTTCTCAAGTGATTACGACATATAAACGCGCTGAATTTATATCGAAATTTAATATAACAATGTGGTCCAAAAAGCTATCTTCTACATACGATTGAATTGTGACTCGAAACCTTTTCCATTGCGTTCGTAATAGGGGTTTAACATCATAAACGCCTAGCGGCACGCCTTGATAGGAGTTTGAAATTTTGAGTTGCGAATTGAAGGCAATTTAAATTTAAATTTGAAATTTATATCTATATTTGTTGACTGGTCAATGCCACTCACATCGGAGCTTTTTTGTTTCACTTCAAATCACCGTAGCCTTCTTTTGCACGCCACCTCCTTTTGAAAGACATCACGTACTCTTTGTCTTCCCTCAGAAGCTAAAATCAAAACAAAGCCGCTTTCTTCACCTTTTTATCGCGTGCGTCCTCTTCTCCCCATCTTTTTATTTACAACCGAGTATTTTAAAACCCAAAACAAAATAATGGTCGAAGCCCTTGTCGTTGAAAATAAAATTCATTTCCCTCTCCAGTCTTCAATTCATAAATCTTAAGGGATGAAATCAACTTCGATTTCGTATTGAAATCGCGAGTCTTCATTTTTTTGTTGTGCTGGAGCTTGGCTAGGGCTTCGCAATGGCGATGAGGCGAGTTGCATGGCGTTTCGTGCACGAGCGAGGGATCATGAAGGAGGATGGGGGTTCGCATCGCATGGTCGAGAAGGCGGTGACAGGGTATCGCGGCAGCACGTTGAGCAGTAGGGGAGGTGATAGCCTGGGATGTCGATCGAGATTAGTTTTTGCAGTGAGGTATTTTCTTTAAAATTCAATTATATAACTATATATGCAGAAATCAAAGAAAAAATAAAATAATAGAAATCAAATCATTACAGTAAGGTAATATTTCTGTTTTAATTTAAAACTCATAAATTTGTATAAAAAAGTATATATTCATATATGCATGTAAGTAGTAAGCATATATACACACATATCTATTTAATGTATATCTAAAGGAACAGTTTTTAAATATATATTATTTTATATAGATAAGAGTTTGATTATAAAAAAGGGTTTTTGTTTTAAAAAAATGTGTGCTTGGGAAGTTTATATACAAATATATTTTTAAATCTATATATATAATTTTATAAGTAAATGTATATATATATATGTACTTTCAGAAGAGGAAATAATAATATAGATATATACATTTTTAACTTACTAGTTATTTTAAATAATGGACTAGGGTAGATCTGTAGTTTAATTTTAAAGAAATGAACTTGTAAAAACATATATAAGATTTTAAAATGTGTAGAATTATAAAAAAAATAGATTTAAAATCTGTATAGGTTATTTTATTAGTTTCAAAAAAAGAATCAAAGAAATTGGTAGAATTTAATTATTAGTTTAACGAAATTTATAAACAGTAATTTATTTTTCGATTAGTTCAATTGTCAATAAACTGTATAATATTTACACAAGGTTAATGATCGTGAACAAAAAATCAGCCGGTTTGGTGTGGATTGCTTCAATAAAATCAAAGGTGAGTTAATCTCACTCAACTCAGTTTTTATTTAAATTTAAATGGTTAAATTTAAATGATTGGTTAAATGGTTGAATTGAATTGATGTGTTATATTATATGTAGTAGTATATAATATATATTGGGTGATTGATTTCCCGCATTATTTAGCGGATGAGACCCTATGCGTCGCATAATAGCGGATGATGTTATATAATCCCATATACCGCGATATTCCACCTCGAAGTGGAATTGGTATTGTGCTAACAAATGTGGATGCAGGTAAACAGGTTGGAGGGAGCCAACTGAATTCCTCAAAATTATTTAGATTGTTTAATATTCTATGTTATGAATATTTGATATTCTGTGATGAATTATATTGATAATTGGAATATTGATTTTAAAAATGAATTTGGTTTTAAATTCCTTTAAACTTCTTTTATAAAATGAGTAGTTAATTTATTTAATGAAGGAAATCAAAAGGTAGTTAATTACTGGGTGAGATTAATCAGGAGTGGTTAATATTTGTGGTTTAATTAATGATTAATTACTTAATGTAATTAAATTAGATTAGGATAAATTAAAATGTAATTAGAAATCATTAATTTTATAAATTAATGATGTAATTAAATGTTGATTAATTAAGATTAATTAATCAATAATAAGTGGTTTATGAGAAATTAATTAATATAAGTAATTAAGGATTAATGTAACTAATTATAGTTAATTAATTTGTGAAGTAATTAAGATTAATTACTGTTTTGGTTAAGAATAATTAATTTGTGTAATTAATTAAAGATAATTACTTAAATGTAATTGATGGATAATTACCAGGGTGATTAATTAAGATGGACAATTTAGGGATGATTAATTAATTGATTGAAATTAATTAATGTCAAGTGAAGAGATCTAAGTGATTGAGGTTAGTAATTCAATTAGAAGTGACTAAATTTATTTTGGAAGTGATCAAGTTTGCTTATGGATGATTAAATGGTATTGGATGCCTTGAATGAGTTGATATTTCTGATATGAAATGTTTTGTAGTACCGTATGTTTGGGCGGACAGGATATTGTGGTTATCTATCAATGGTGAATTGTTATGTGAAGGGACATCCTGTATTTAAAGTTTTAAGTGTATTTCATTTGGATAACTTAGGTTAGGATGACATGAGACTCGAAGAGACCAGGGTCGGGTATTGGAAAATACCCGAAAACCACTTCGAATTTTTATAGATTGATATGTGAAATCAATAGGCTGGAATGAAATGATTTAAGTGAATTGGACTATTTAATCTAAATTTTGGAACTTGGAAAATTGATGTGTGAAATAAGTGATGCCTATAACAAATTGTGAAATTGTAAATTGATACGAGTTACCCCGGGTTTTACATAAGTTGTATGCTTTGTATTCCATGTTAGATGGGTTTACTCACGCTGGTTTCCAGCCTGGCCCGGGTGTTACTTTGATATAATGCTCGGGTCAGACCGAGCATTGCAGGTTTTTAGGTAAGGACGTTCTGGAGCTCAGGAGACGGGCTGGATGACAGGAACGTATGGAGAGTTCCCTCTGTATTATATCGTTGTATATATCTGAGTCATGTTGATTGTATATGTATATATGTTGTAACTCTGATGTATTAAAGTGAAATTTGACAAGTACAGTTTCCTTTGTATAACTGTTATTAATTGTTATTATATTTTATCCAGTGCGAATGTGAGATGTTGGTGTTTCCGTTCTTCCTATTCTTCTATCTCTTTCTTCTTTTTCCTAACTATCTGTACTTTTCAGGATCGAAAATTCCAGGTCGTTACATTAGGTATCAGAGTAGAAGGTTAAGCGAGAACCTTGCCTTTGGTGGGATTACTCATTAAGGATAGGGCCAATGGTACCCTAGAATGAATTGAGTGTATATACATATGAGAGCGTACTTATTATTATCTTATATAAAGATTTTAAATGATTTTATATAAGAATATATTTTGATATATAAAGCAATATTTCGTTCTAATAAATATTAAGGTGATTGATTGTTAAATTATTGGAATTAAATTAAGTAATATAATACAACCAAACTGAAATTGAATAAAGATAAGTTTGAAACGGATTCAAACTGAAATTGAAATCTTGAATTGGGGAAGAGTTTTAGACTAAGATGATAATGAATGGTTTCAAATATGATAACCTTGGTTATTATCATAAATGATTGTTGTGTTTAAAAATTAACGAGTAAGCAAAATGAAATGTTTTAAAGAAGTAAAATATTTAGGCAAATATGACTTATAAATTGGAACTGAAGTTGATCTGAATTGTGGAGTTTTAAATCTGGGTCCAGGATTTGAAGATTGTGTTTCAAAGTAATGAAGAAATAATAAATAATGTTATTTAATATTATTTGAATGATAGGGCTTGATTCAACAACAGTCGTTTGAAAATTTTAAAGGAATTTGTTTGAATTTAAAACCAAAGGTGGTTTAAAACTTAAAAGTAACCTGGTGTGTAAAGGAAATAAATATGAAATAAACTCTAAGGTTGACTTTTGAATTTTCCTTGGAATGTGATGTGAAACCCAAAGTGAAGTAAGTTTTAAACTTAAGTGGGAAGGTTATTAATCTGAAGTATAAAATTTGAATGGAAATTCAAATTGTGTAAATTTGACTGGATTAAGTAAATTGAATTTAACTTAGAGGAAGTTAAATAAGTTTGAATGGACAACCTGATTTGAAAATTTCAATATGAAATTAGGAATTGGGACTAATTCAAATAGGAATTGAGGTGATTTGAAATTGAAGTGGGTTCAATTGATATTAGTCCAAATTGATTGGAATAATTTGGAATTGTAATTAAAGTTGAATAGATTTAAAATCAAATGGAATTTGATTTGAATTTGGAAAGAAATCAAGATTAATTCAACCTGAATTGGGGTTAAATCAATTTCAATGGAAACTGAAGTTCTTTAAATTGGAATTGAGTCAATTTAAATGGAAGTAGAAATTTAAATTGAATTGATGAGAATGGAGATTTGGAAATTGAATAGTTTGGCTCTGGACATTTTTCAAAATAAATTGTTTTAATATAAATCTATTTTTCCAAGTTATGTACTATACAACTTTTCTCTTTAAACCTAAAACTATCTTATACTTGTTTTACAATTACTTTTGAAACTATTTAACAATTTTTCGACTGTTTTATAAACTAATTACTATTTTTCAACTATTTTACAAATTAATTACTATTTTACAAATACTTTGCAATTATCTAAAATTTCTATAACTATTTGACTATTTTCTAACTATTTTACAATCACTTAATTATTTTATAGCTATGTTACAAACTAATAATTACTTTTCAACGACTTATCTATTTTAAACTTTTCAAGCTATTTTCTGAATTTAAGCTGGACAGAGTTCAAACTGTTTATGATTGAATATCCATTTGGGATAAGGACTAAAGTGATAATCTGATGGAATTGAAACAATTGCGATTATGTGGATAGAAATTAAAGGAAATATGAATAGAAGAGAAATTGATTTAGCTGATAATCAATGAAAATAAATACATAGGATGTACGTGTATTATTCTATTCGCATAGTGATTTGATCCAGATTCGAGCATAGAATTTCGAGATAGTTATATCGATCCGAGTTGGGATTTTCACTCGATTTTCGATAGCGAACCTCGATATGGATTGTTGATTGATTTTGGATATTCTCTATCATATTTATGGCTATGCAAGGAGAATGACGGTTTCTGATCAAGAAACCAGATCTGAGTCCGCACTAGGAAGTCGGGTAGACGATACGAGTTCAGAAGTGTAATTATGTTATCGAGTGAGCGATCAGATTGGTATAGCGTACGGATGATATG
Organism: Allium cepa; assembly: GCA_030765085.1. Taxonomy (NCBI): domain Eukaryota; kingdom Viridiplantae; phylum Streptophyta; class Magnoliopsida; order Asparagales; family Amaryllidaceae; genus Allium; species Allium cepa. Next base: position 390,060,961 of record CM060931.1, read on the forward strand.
TGTACATCGTACGGATTTGAATGAAATTGATATTGAAAATTTGTGAATAAGAAAAGTTAAATGATTTCTTTTGACATGAAAATATATTTTGTGAAATATAAAATGGATAAAAGTGAAAGTTGGATATTTTTATGATGATAAGTAATATGGAAACAACTTTATAAAGGATCTTTTGAGGATTTTGAAAAAGGGTTTTAGGAACCTTTAAATTTGAAAAGGCTTTTGATTTTTGGTTTGGAAAGCCTAGTTTAAGAATTATCGATTTTGGAATAATCAATTTTGAAAAATAAAGATTTATATGAGATTCATACTATGTGTATGATTTGGAAGATACAATATGTGTATAGTATAAAGTGCTTTGGTAATGGCTCTGGGGAAAAAGGCGCTCCCTTGAAATGAACTTCTCAGGAGTGCCACAGGGTGGTACTGCCTTGAACCCTAAAGGGGGTTCTAAAGTTGATCCTGTGAGGTGTCCGGACAAAACTAGTTCCTAAGGATTGTGTGTAGTGTGTAGTGGAAGTCGAGGGCGCTGATGCCTACAGAGGCATTTGGGTTATGCTGTGACGACAGTGTAACTCGATGTAACTGCGATCTACTGCAGACCAAAGCGAAAGTCGTGTGTGCTGCTGAGAGCCAACAGTCTGCGTTTGATTTTATATCGGTAGACTGCGACCTATGGTAACATAGCAAAAGTCGTGTGTGCCGTTGAGAGCCAACGGCCTACGTTTGATTTTACATCGGTAGATCGTGACCTATGTGGGAGTGGAGAAGTTTCATTTTTGACAGTGAAAATCGAGGGCGCTGATGCCTACAGTTCCATGGACTTTTGCTGCGATGGCAACGTAACCCTGGAATATAACTACGATATGTTGTGGGTTCCGTGGCATAATCGAGGGGCGTGGAGTGCCTACAGTTACATGAACTTTTGCTGCGATGGCAACGTAAACCAGGATGTAACTGCGACCATGGATGGGGGTGATGATTTTCATAGCATTCTCACCATAGATATTTCCTTTGTCTTTTAAAAAATGTTTTCGATATTTTCAATGAAATTATTTTCCAAGTATTTTCACTAGATGTTGAAAATGGGTCTGCTAGGTACTTACAGATTTTCAGTCCTGCGCCTGATCAACGTATGACCGAATTTCTGTGAGAACAAGGATGGACCTGGTTGAGACATCAAGTTATAAGAAGTATTTTTATAAAAATCTATTTTAATATATTATGTGAATTTAAAAGTATTTATAAAATTTTAAAATAAATGAGTAAGCCACTATTCGAGAAGAGTTTATGAACACCTGACACAATAAATTGACACGGTATTGGCTTTTAAGGTGGGTGAATGAAATAATTTTACCCAAAATATATATTGATATAAAAGAAATATTTTCTTAAATTGTTATATAACTTGGATGTTTGGATGATAATATTTTAAATAAATAAGATTATAAAAATTGAAATGACTTGTATAATCAAATGGGAATTTGTATGAGTATAAATTTTACCGATAAATAAATTTAATTTGAAAATTAAATTAAATTAAATTGTGGAAAATTTAATGGACGATTGGAAGAAATAATTAGTAAATCTTGAATGTGATTGGAATGGGAAAGTAAAAATTAAATTTGGAATGAGAAATAAAATTAATTAGAATTAAATTAACATAACCAAAGTTAATAATAATGAATTGGATTTAAAGTAAGTTGAAAGGAAATGGAATGAAATTTAAAATAAATTGAGTCGGAATCAATTTAAATTGGTTATAAAAATTAAGTAATTATTTTTTCACATGGATATCATCAAATTGCATAGAATGAATTGTCATTTGACGTAAATGCAAGTAATTAAAATTCTATGAGTTGAGAGAAGTTAAATAAATTGATTTTGAAATCAATGGAATTGAATATGAGCTTGTTTGGGTTAAAAATAAATTGAATGTAAGAAATTGAAGTGTAAACCATTGAAATTGAATGGATTGGCACATGAATTGGTTGGAAGCAATTGAATTAGCTTTAAAATCATATAATCTCTTATGGAAAATGTTTCGTGCATGTTGCTTATGAAATGCACGTGTTTAGCTATTGAAAATAAGTGAAATGCTAATAAATTTCATATATTTAATACTTACATATTTAAATTGAGTAAGTACAGGTTCAAGGAGGCTGTTTGGCTGGTGTGGATTGCACAAATTGAAAATTAAATAAGCCATTTGCTTAAAAATGCTAAATAAAGGTACACCTACGTAATAAAAATAAGAAATATGAACTGTTTTTGTTTTTCCGACCATGTGGGTCGATGTATATATATTTATATCTCTTGTCAAATTGCAAAAGCTCCTCCTTACAAAGGAGACTCTGCCAAAAATTTTCGAAATTTTTGTTAGTTAGAAAATTTTTGAAAATTTTTGGGAAAATTTTTGTTAGCAATAAATGATTTCAAACTGGAATTGAAATAAGGAATTTTGAAAATGGAGAGTGTAACTAATTGTTTAGTTGGAACTAAAGAGTTAGAAAAGTGAATATGGATGATTGTGAATAAGTGAATAGAAATCAAAATAGATATGAAATCTTTTGTAAAGAAATGTGTAAAGCAATTTTTGAATGTTGTAATTGAACATTATTGCTTAGTAGGATATACAGGTGTTATAAAGGAAAACGAAAATTGGTTTTGATTCCGGAAGACAAATTTGAATTGCTCGACAAAAAGGTATGTGTTTAAATTTCAATATGATTGGGTTTTTGATCTAGCCACTTGCCGTTTTGTTTTCTTTTGGAATTTGGGAGCCCGTAGAGGCATTTTGTAGTTGTATCAAGCTAGCCGCGCAAAGGAGACATTGGCGAAATTTTTCAGAAATTTAGATAGTTAGATAATTTTTGAGAAAATTTTGATAAATCAAAATTTGGTTTTAAATTGAAATTTGAATGATTGAGAAAAAAGGTATTGTTTGAAAACTTTGGGAGAGTTTGTGAAGTTAGTAAGAATGATAATGGATCTTTTATAAAAAGCTAGTTTTTAGGATGTTGAACTATTGATTTTGGGGGAAAAGTAAACGGGGTTTGGACCATTCTTCCTAACTAGTAATTTCAGGGACAAATTTCTTTTAAGGAGGGAGGAATGTGATGACCCGGAATTTTGTACAATTTAAATTGGAATATTTAATTGATTCTAAATATTTAAAAGTTAATTTTTAACTTGAATTCAAATATTATTATTATTTAGCAATTAAATTATTTGAATTAATTACAGGAAATTGGGTCAAATCTTGAATCTGGAGTTTTAAGCCTGTTAAAAATAATTTGACGGCTTGTAAAATTTATAATGATAGCGTCGAGGGTAATAAAAGTGTTAAAATTGAATTCGAAGGTGATTTGTTCAGTTTCAAAAATATATCGTTTAAATCAATATTTAAAAATAGCCTTCCGAGGCATAGTCTCGGAATTCGATGAAACTAGTTCCATTGGATCCATAATATTGTATTATTATCGCATTTCAGATTTCGTAGTGTTTGAAGTTGTCAAGTCATCGTACGACATATAAACGCGCTGAATTTATATCCAAATTTAATATAATAATGTGGTCCAAAAAGCTATCTTCTCCATACGATCGAATTGGGACTCGAAACCTTTTCCATTGCGTTCGAAATAGGGTTTAACATTATAAATGCCTAGCGGCACGCCTCGATAGGAGTTCGAAATTTTGATTTGCGAATTGAAGGCAATTTAAATTTAAATTTGAAATTTATATCTATATTTGTTGACTGGTCAATGCCACTCACATTAGAGCTTTTTCGTTTCACCTCAAATCACCGTAGCCTTCTTTTGCCCGCCACCTCCTTTTCAAAGACATTACATACTCTTTTTCATCCCTCAGAAGCTAAATCAAAACGACGCCGTTTTCTTCACCTTTATATCGCGTGCGTCCTCTTCTCCCCATCTTTTTATTTATAGCCGAGTATTTTAAAACCCAAAAGAAAATCATGGTCGAAGCCCTTGTCGTTGAAATTAAAATTCATTTCCCTCTCCAGTCTTTAATTCGTAAATCTTAAGGGACGAAATCAACTTCAATTTCGTATTGAAATCACGAGTCTTCATTTTTTTATTGTACTGGAGCTTGGCTAGGGCTTCGTAATGGCGACAAGGCGAGTTGCAAGGCGTTCGCGTATGAGTAAGGGATCACGAAGGAGGATGGGCGTTCACATCGCATGGTCGAGGAGGGGCGACAGGGTATCGCGGCAGCACGTTGAGCAGTAGAGGAGGTGATAGCCTGGGATGTCGATCGAGATTAGTTTTCGCGGTGAGGTATTTTCTTTAAAATTCATTTATATAATTATATATGCAGAAATCAAGAATAAAATAAAACAATAGAAATCGAATATTTACAGTAAGGTAATATTTCTGTTTTAATTTAGAATTCATAAATTTGTATACAAAAGGTATATATTCATATATGCATGTAAGCAGTAAGCATATGTATACACATATCTATTTAATGTATATCTAGAGGGACAGTTTTTAAATATATATTATTTTATATAGATAAGATTTTAATAATAAAAAAGGGATTTTTGTTTTAAAAAAATTGTGCTTAGGAAGTTTATATGCAAATATATTTTTAAATCTATAACGATAATTTTATAAGTAAATGTATACATATATGTACTTTCAGAAGAGGAAATAATAATATAGATATATACATTTTTAACTTACTAGTTATTTTAAATAATGGATTAGAGTAGATCTATAGTTTAAGTTTAAAGAAATGAACTCGTAACGACCCATTATTTTCCACTATTCAAATCGACAATAATCCACACATGCCGGACTTGAATAGTACAAAATAACAGATTGTAATAAAAACTCGGAGCAAATGAAAATCAAATCATAGAATCACAGACATAGAACATCAGAATATCTCACAGCGGAAAAATTAATACCATAGTAGTTCATAAAGCTACTACCACAAAGTCTCAAAACCAAGTACAAAATACATAATATCTATCTGAAAGGAAATACGACATCAAATCCAAATACAAAGAAGTCCATTAATACAAAGCTGACAATAGAACAACAGAACTGATATATAGATAACTAGATAGGCTGATATATCTCCAGCGATTCCAGACCTCCAGAGAGTGGAAATCCAAATCTGTGAATAAACTCAGGCTGACCCGAGCATAAATAAAACACAAACACTCGAGTCAGGACATACATACTTATCCAATATAAACCAACTCAAGTGAACTAAAGTAAAGGTACAAATAACTTAGAAGATGCTTGGGACCGTCCATCCTCTAAGGATCCGTTAAACAATTTACTATATAGTATATTGCGCTATTATAATAATGTCTAACAGTAAAATAAACATACATTTAAATAGCGTTAAGGCTTTACATTTTCCACCTTAACACAAATAATGCCAATAGTTTATACAGTACCTGCATATCTCCTGATCGGGAGACTACGAGAAGATACTTCATAGGTACGACACAAATAGAAACTCATAGTAAAGGCTCGATATGGTAGGTTACACGGCACACAAGGCAATGCCAGGGCAGATATACCAATTACTCACACGGGCTGGTGGTAACGCAGCAGCCACATACGCCCACCTCGGAACACATTCCCAAAATCGTAGGGTGGCCACTAAACGATCACAAAGTAATAGAATGGTATCGAAGAAATGCGTCCGACCAGAGGAGCTACCCCTTTTGGCCGGAGATCGCTCCTGTTTTAGCCTCCTTATGCCAACTCACGGGAGTTGGGTCCACGTAACATACCATAAGAACGTCGCCACCATCCTACTTCATTCTGGAATCTTCACCGCGTACACAGTTGTCAAAGTGGTTTTCGATATCGACAAAGAGTGTCCATATCCGATCCCGGTCTCTTTGCCAACCAATCGTTATTATAACCCGTGGTTATAACTTTAAAAATAATACTTTATACTTCAAAATAAAATATGATTTCAAAACCATATTCTTTATCAACATAAAGATTAAATCATTTCCAAATCATTTCGATATTTCAAAATATCACATCCTTTCTAAACTTCCCTTTAAAAATCATTATTTAAATTCAAATTTAAATATCAAACTTAATACCCTTTTAAAGTTTTAGGATAACATTCATTTAGTTCAATTCAAATCATCCTTTAAAATGAACCATTTTACAATTTATTTCATTCATTTAAATCGTTTAAAAGTGAAGTTATTATTCTTTCAATTCAAATATTCAAATTTCAAAGTTTCAAGTCATTTGGAGTTTGTTTACTAAGTCAAAACCCATAACTATTAAAATTTCAGCCTTTCACAGCATTTAGAAAAAAAATGTTATAAGTTATACTTGGAAACATTTTGATTCAGCAAAGACAGCACTTAAAAAATGCTGTTAAAACTCAGTTTTAGTTAAATTTTAGTTTAAAACAACAAAGACAGCATTTCCGGAAATGCTGCGGTAGCTCAGATTTCAAATCAAAGGTTTTTATTCATTTCTGCAAAGACAGCACACCATTACAGCATTTACAGAAATGCTATAATATATCTGAGTTAAATTTTGGCTTATAAGTTCAACTACAACAACTATAGCATTTCAGAAATGCTGCAACAGCTCTTTTTACTCAATTTTAGTTCAATTCAGAAACTATAGCATTTCTAAATGCTATTAAAAGTGAATTCCAGATTTTTAATGTATTTCCAGCAAATAAAAACTTTATTTTAAACTCTTTAAACATTTTAAAAATCATAATTTAACATTAAAAATGTTTATTATGTTTCATTTAAACATATGGTTTTTATCATAATAAATTCCTTATTATTAAATCAAATTTCAACAAATTCCTTTAATAAATTCAAGTGTAAAATTTCCAATTCTTCACTTAACACTTAAATTTTCCTCCATTTTTTTTTTCAAATAAATTTTAATTTCCAATTTTTATTTATATAACTATAATTTATTTAACGAAATTCCAATTTCCACCTAAGTTATATTTCAAAATTCAATGCAACTATTCATTTTTCCCAACATTTTAACTTATAGAAAATTCCAAATTTCTATATTTAATAATTAAAAATCCAATTTAAATCAAATTTTCATATATATACATTTTTAAATTACTCAAAAATTTCCATAAAATTTATAAAAATAACCACGGGCTTATATATAGTTTTCTAACCTAGGTCAAGTGATACGGATATATATCATTTCAATCCGCATTTTACAAATAAAATCCGGGTTCTATCATTTCAAACCCGCAGTTCCAAGTCAAAAATAATTAATTAAAAACAATTCAGGCCTATCATTTCAGCCCATATTGATTTTTCCTTATTCTAAAGTCCGTTCGGGTATGTATCATTTCAACCCATAGTGAACCTAATCTACAGGGAACTTGCAGTGTGATAAACAGATATGAACGAACAGCTTAACAATAAACAACAGCAACAGGTGAATGACATGTAACAGGTGAGATGATATGCAATTTAACAGCTTTAACATCATATATATAAAAACCCATTGAAGTTATAACATCATAAATATTTTTCTACACTTGTTGTTTTACAACTGCATAAGTATAATGTCGTGTGTGCTTTACTCACCTCTAATTGCTGAAGATTTCAAAACCAAAGGCACAACAGAAAACAAAGCACGATGACAAGATTACAGACTTGAGTCGAGAGTAAATCCAAGCTACAACTCTTGTGAACAACCCAAAACAAACAATCAAAACAACACAATTCAATACAACTTTAAAATGCAATAACTTTGAAATAAAAGAGAATATGAATTGCCAAACTTTTTGCCTTGCTTTCTCAAACTTTTGTCACGGCCTAGGGTATGGTTTGGTTCAGATTTGGTCAAGTTTTGGCTCAGGTTTGGGCTAGCATGGGTCGTGTTCAAGGCATGAACAAGGTGGAGTTTTATACATGAGGAGGTGAAGGGGTTTTAGGCGAATGGTGGAGTTTTGGTTGGCTAAAGGGCTCGGCCATGGGAAGTGGGCTCGGCCTGTGGGTGCACTATGACTAGATAGAGGTTGAAGGGGTGTATGGTAGTCAGGTCAGATGTGGTGGTGGCTTCTATGGTGGTGGTTGAAGGAGATGAAGCAAAGATGGTCAACTAGCATTGTTTTTAGGCAATAGGTTGCATTCTAGAGGGTTTTGATCACCATAGAGGATCGGACTTGGTCAAGATCATAAGAGTGGCTGGTGGTGATGTCATGGAAGTGATGTAGGGTGGTGGTGGCCGTGGAACAAAGGGGAGGCCGATCCAAACAATGAGGAGAACAAGGCAAAATTTGCATAGAAATAGGAAGAAAAGTAGAAAAAGAGATGGAGGCCATTACCAGAATTTTGTTGAAGACGTGAGAAATGAGGAGCCAAGAAATTTTTCATGTGAAAGGTAAAAAAAAATATACGGCTAAGAAATGTAAAGGTACGGCCAAAATGCAAATAAATGAGGAGTTGTGAAAATGAAGAGTTTGAAGGTGAAAAGACTTAAGTTTTGCAACCTTTTAAACCTTTGGCATTTCTTTTTAATTTTATATAAACAAAATAAACTCAGAAATATACTTTACAACTGAAACAAAGTAGTAGGAAATAAAAATAAACATTTAAATTTAAAAGAAATGGAAAAAACCATTGTACAAATTGCTTAAAAATTGGAAATAGTGTCCAGAAATAAAAAAAAATCACCAGTGGCTTTGGAAAATTATTTACTTCATTTACAAAAATATTATAAGACAAAATTTGGAATAAAATGATTTTTAAAACATTTTCAATGTGAAATAAATAATTAAATTCATGGGAAATATCAAAAGAATTGAAGGAATTGCTTAAAAATAGGAAACAGAACCTGAAAATTTCAAATAAATTGCCATTAATTCTAGAAAATTTATACTTCACTACAAAAATAATTTAAAACAAAATTTTAAATAAATAAGTTCTAAAACAATTCCAAAATGAAATAATTTCAAATAAAATAATGTCAAAAATATTGGGTTGTTACACTCTCCCCCACTCAAACCTTTTCTCCTCGAAAAGAATGGAAACAAGGACATAAGAAAAAAGTAAGATAGAAAAACAAAATAGTACCTGGAATAAACAATTTCGGATTCGAAGCACAAATGCACTCCTCCGTCTCCCAAGTACAATCACGATCATCAGTACTCCATTGTACTTTGACCAGACTAATAGATTTCCTTCTTAGCTGCTTCGTACCCCTGTCGACAATACGAAGTGGCTTCATCTCGACGATCATATTAGGCTCAATATCCAACCTGTCAAGAGCAGAAGGCTGAATAAACAAAGATGGGTCATGGAGATACCGGTGAGGATGTGAGATGTGGAATACATCATGCCCTCCAGAAAGCTTCTTTGGTACTCCAGACGATAAGCCAAGGAACCAACTCTTTTCACAACACGGAAAGGGCCAATGAACCTAGGATAAAGCTTCTCTTCACGACCAAAGCGAAGAACATTCCTTAAAGGAGAGACCTTAAGGAAAACCAGATCACCTACCGCAAACTCAAGCTTCCGCCTATGCCTATCAGCATACTTCTTCTGCCTATCCTGAGAAACCCTCAACCTTCTCTTAATCTCCTCAACTCTCTCAGAAGCTTTCAAAATCAAATCAGGACCAAGAACCAGACGATTAACGGATTCAATCCAACAAGATGGAGATGGACAAGGTCGTATAAAGTAGCAAATGGAGATGTCTTGATACTAGCCTGAATTCAAAGATAGAAAGAGATAGATAAAAGATTAAGATAAGCTTAAAACAGAAAATAAGATTATACCTAATAACTATTATTGTAGGTGAATTCGACAAGATGCAAATGATCTTCCTAAGATCCACCATAATCAAGTACACAAGCACGAAGAAGATCTTCGAGTATCTGATTCACTCTTTCCGTTTGACCGTCGGTCTATGGATGGTAAGTAGTGCTCAGATTCAGATGAGTACCCAAAGATTCCTGAAAAGCTTTCCAGAACTGGCCGGTAAAGATAGGATCACGATCACCAATAATACTGAGAGGAACACCATGGAGACGAACAATCTCCCTCATGTAGATCTTAGACAAGCTAGAAGTAGAACAGGTGGACTTGACCGGAATAAAATGAGCAGATTTCGTCAGCCTATCCTCAATAACCCAGATACTCTCATTGCCTTTCCTAGACCTCGGAAATCCATCAATGAAATCCATGGAAACCTGGTCCCACTTCCAGTTGGGAATATCTAGGGGCTGCAACAAACCAGGGGTCTTTTGATGATCGGCCTTGACTTGCTGACAAGTCGCACACCGACTAACAAAGATAGGGACATCCCGCTTCATCCCTCTCCACAAATAAAGCCTCTTCATATCCTGATACATCTTCGACACACTAGGATGAATAGAAAGTCTGGATCGATTATTCTCCCGTAGCAACTCCTGCCTCGACCCATCTACATTCGGGACACAAATCCTACCAATAATCCTCAAAATACCACTACCATCAATCTGAGCTCCACTACTACCAACCCTACTCCGAACACTCTCCTTAATAAGCCTAAGCATCATATCCTTATCCTGCTTAGCCTTGATACGATCTAGAAGAGGAGAAGAAATAACAAGCTGACACAACAAAGCCTTCTTACGACTCAGAGCATCGGCCACAACATTAGCTTTACCGGGAGTATAGCTAATATCAAGGTCATAAGAAGCCAGAAACTCAAGCCAACGAACTTGCCTCTGATTCAAATCCTTCTGGGTGAAGATATATCTCAGAGACTTATGATCGGTGAAAAGCTCAAAATTTGTTCCAAGCAGATGATGCCTCGAAAGATTCAAAGCAAAGACAACAGCAAGCAACTCTAAATCATGAGCAGCATAATTAGCTTCATGGGTTTTCAACTGACCGCTGGCATAGGCTATGACCTTGCCATCCTGCATGAGAACAACACCCAATCCCTCGCGACAAGCATCAGTATATACCGTCAATCCTTCACTTCCGTTTGGAACGGTAAGAACTGGTGCAGAAGTTAGCTTTCTCTTTAACTTAGCGAATGCAGCTTCACACTTCTTATCCTAGATAAACTTTGCATTCTTACGAGTCAAAGCAGTGAGCGTGCAACAATCCAAGCAAAATTCTCAATGAATCTCTGATAGTAATCGGCAAGGCCCAGAAAACTACGTATCTCAGAAGGAGTTTTAGGAGTTTCCCAATCCTGTAATAGAAATAGGGAAAATAAAAACCACAGAAGAGGTAGAATGATTAAATGATAAAGGAAAAGAGAAAGAAGGAAAGACTTACATTGATCGCGGCGATCTTGGCTGGATCAACAGAAACTCCATTACTAGGAACAATATATCCAAGGAATCGGACTTCATCCTTCCAGAAATGGCATTTAGAAAATTTAGCCTTCAATTGATGGCTTCTAAGAATCTCTAGAACAGATTTCAAGTGCGACTCATGCTCTGCCTTTGTCTTAGAAAAGACAAGGATATCATCAACAAAAACTAGAACAAATTTATTAAGAACATCATGAAAAACACGATTCATCAAATCAACAAAGAAAGAAGGAGCATTAGTCAAACCTAAAGGCATGACTAACCATTCAAAGAACCCATTCTCAGTCCGAAAAGCAGTCTTGGAAATGCTTTCCTCGACAACTCTGAGCTGGTGAAAACCTGTGGCAAGATCAAGCTGAGAGAACTAAGTAGCACCATAAAGCTAATCAAACATATCATTTATGCGAGGCATTGGATATCTGTTTTTCATAGTGAGCTTGTTCAACTCCCTATAATCAACACACATCCTCAAAGATCCATCGGACTTGGTAATGAAAACTACTGCTGCTCCCCATTCTGCATGGCTAGGTCTGATCAGACCTTTGGAGAACAAGTCCTCGATTTGCTTTGCTAACTCAAACTTCTCACGGGGTGCCATTCTTCAAGGAGGTAGAACAATAGGTCGAGCACCAGGAATAAGTTCAATGCGGAAATCTATCTCCCGCTTAGGAGACGAAGCAATGACTTCACCAAAAACATCAGGAAAGAATTTGACCACACGAGTCGAATGAAAATCATTAGAAGCAGAATCCAGAGAATAAATAAAACTACCAGCAAAATCCTGAGGCATGCGGCACTGAATAACAAAGGAATTACCCGGATCATCCTCATGATAAACAGACCGGGCTTTACAAGAGATATGAGCATCATGCCTACTAAGCCAATCACTACCAAGCAACAAATCAAAAGTATCGAAGCCCAAAACATAGAAATCACCACTGAAACGATGATCAGAATAAAGAAGCTTCACTTATTTACAAATCCTATTAAGGTTTGCGGGACCCCCAATTGGATTTGAAATGCATAAGGATTCAGAAACATACTCAAGAGAAAGGAGATGCTCAAACTTATCACACAAATCAACACATATAAAACTATTGGAAGCACCAGTATCAAAAAGCATACGAACAGGATGCTGAAATATAGAGAAAGAACCTTAGAGAGTACCTTGTTCATCACTAGGAGCTGGAGAAGCAGGTGTTGGAGAAGAGGCAGAGGTGACAACAAATATACCAGAAGGCTTACCCCTCTGTTGGGTAGGGCAATCTTTCCTGAAATGGCCAGGCTGGAGACAGATGTGGCAAAGATCACGCCTAGCTGGCTGAGCAGGGGGAGGAATGGCAGTACCAAGAATAGTAGGACAACTTTTCGCATAGTGTCCCTTCTGGTCACACTTGAAGCAGGTGATGGAAGAATGGTCAACTGGCTACCTCTGAGATGGAGCAGATGATGAAGATCCCAAACCAGGATTCTCAAGCCAATTCAACTTCTACTATGGGAAACTGAGCTTTCTCTTCTTAGAATTTGCAGAAGAAGTCTAAGATGAAGGAGCACCAACAGAAGCAGGACCCTTAGAAGTAGGGTTCTCATAACGAAGAGCCATATCCATAAGCTGGGTAAAAGTGCCATGAACATGAGAAATGAGCCGACTATGGTACTCGGGACAAGCACCAGCAATAAACATCTCATTCTTCTTCAGAGGAGTGTCTATCAGGCCAGGTCCGAATGTAGAAAGTTCGTTAAACTTCCTCTCGTACTCTGAAAAAGACATGCTTTCTTGCTTGAGGTCCATGAACTCCCTATAAAGCTGGGATTTACCGGCTTCGGGCATCCACTTAGCAACAAAAGCCTCCCTGAGAAGAATGGAAATTAAGCTTAGAAAAGGCACGAAAGATGGAAAAACAGAATTCAGAGAAACACAAGAAGATACATGAACTGTTCCCAAGTAAGATTAGCCTCAACGATGTTAGCCGTAACAGACTCCCACCAATCTTAGGCAGCCTCCTTCAACTGCCATGCGGCTAACTGACGGTTATGGGCATCAGTAATCTCAAGACCAGTAAATATCCTCTCGATATTCCTCAGCCATTGTTGAGCATCAATGATAGACTTAGAACCAGTGAACTTGGTTCCTTCAAGATGAGTAAATTCTTTACAAAGAATAGTGAAACAGACAGGAGCTGGGGCTGAAATTAGGGCAGCACCACGACCCTGACCTCTAGCATTTCTACGATTCATCCTAAAAATTCAAGAATGAATATAAGGACAAAGGTAGAGATATGATAAAGATAAAACAAGACAAGACAAGATAAATTCACTTGGATGAACATCCTAATTACCGAAATTTCTAACAGGTAGATACGAAAAGAAAGAAGTTTAGAAAAATTGCTTTTAAAACAAGAAAAAAATTCATATCAAAATAATATTTGAAAAACCATTAAAAATCATTTTATACTTTGAAAATACGTTCTCTCACAAAGAAATGATTCTGAAGTTGATTTCACTCATTCTAGGGTATTTCTACCCTATCACTAATGAGTTTTTTCTCTGCAGGCTAAGGTTTGCCTAAAACCAAAGCTCTGATACCAATTGTAACGACCCATTATTTTCCACTATTCATGTCGACAATAATCCACACATGTCGGACTTGAATAGTATAAAATAACAGATTGTAATAAAAATTCTGAGCAAATGAAAATCAAATCACAGAATCACAGACACAGAACATCAGAATATCCCGCAGCGGAAAAATAAATACCATAGTAGTTCATGAAGCTACTATCACAAGTCTCAAACCAAATACAAAATACATAATATCTGTCTGAAAGGAAATACGACATCAAATCCAAATACAAAGAAGTCCACTAATAAAAAGCTGACAATAGAACAACAGAACTGAAATATAGATAACCAGATAGGCTGATAAATCTCCAGCGATTCCAGACCTCCAGAGAGTGGAAATCCAAATCTGTGAATAAACTCAGCTGACCCGTGCTTAAATAAAACACAAACACTCGAGTCAGGACATACATACTTATCCAATGTAAACCAAATCAAGTGAAATGTTGTAAGGTACAAATAACTTAGAAGATGCTTGGGACTGCCCATACTTTAAGGATCCATTAAACTATTTACTATATATTATATTGCGCTATTATAATAATGTCTAACAGTAAAATAAACAAACTTTTAAATAGCGTCAAGGCTTTACATTTTGCACCTTAACACAAATAATGTCAATAGTCTATAAAATACCTGCATATCTCCTGATCGGGAGACTACGAGAAGATACTACATAGGTACAACACAAATAGAAACTCGTAGTAAAGGCTCGATATGGTAGGTGACACGGCACACAAGGCAATGCCAGGGTAGATATACCAATTATGCACACGGGCTGGTGGTAACGCAACAGCCACATACTCCCACCTCGGAACACATTCCCAAAATCGTAGGGTGGCCATCAAACGATCACAAAGTAATAGAATGGTATCGAAGAAATGCGTCCGACCAGAGGAGCTACCCCTTTTGGCCGGAGATAGCTCCTGTTTTAGCCACCTTATGCCAACTCACGGGAGTTGGGTCCACGTAACATACCATAAGAACGTCGCTACCATCCTACTTAATTCTGGAATCTCCATCGCGTACACAGTTGTCAAAGTGGTTTTCGGTATCGACAGAGAGTATGTCCATATCTGATCCAGGTCTCCTTGCCAACCAATCGTTATTATAACTCGTGGTTATAACTTTAAAAATAATACTTTATACTTCAAAATAAAATATCATTTCAAAACCCAATTCTTTGTCAACATAAAGATTAAACCATTTCCAAATCATTTCGATATTTCAAAATGTCATATCCTTTCTAAACTTCCCTTTAAAAATCATTATTTAAATTCAAATTCAAATATCAAATTTAATATCCTTTTAAAGTTCAAAGATAACATTCATTTAGTTCAATTCAAATCATCCTTTAAAATGATTCATTTTCCAATTTATTTCATTCATTTAAATCGTTTAAAAGTGAAGTTATTATTCTTTCAAGTCAAATATTCAAATTTCAAAGTTTCAAGTCATTCGGAGTTCGTTTACTAAGTCAAAACCCATAATTATTAAAATTTCAGCCTTTCACATCATTTAGAAAAAACTGTTATAAGTTATACGTGGAAACATTTTGATTCAGCAAAGATAGCACTTAAAAACTGCTGTTAAAACTCAGCTTTAGTTAAATTTTAGTTTAAAACAGCAAAGACAGCATTTGCAGAAATGTTGCGGTAGCTCAGATTTCAAATCAAAGGTTTTTATTTATTTCTACAACAGACCACTACAACATTTACATAAATGCTATAATAGATCTGAGTTAAATTTTGGCTTATAAGTTCAACTACAGCAACTACAGCATTTCAGAGATGCTGTAATAGCTCTTTTTACTCAATTTTAGTTCAATTCAGAAACTATAGCATTTCTGAATACTATTAAAAGCGAATTCCAGATTTTTAGTGTACTTCCAGCAAATAATAAACTTCATTTTAAACTCTTTAAACATTTTAAAAATCATAATTTAACATTAAAAATATTAATTACACATCATTTAAACATATTGTTTTTATCATAATAAATTTCTTATTATTAAATCAAATTTCAACAAATTCCTTTAATAAATTCAAGTGTAAATGTAACGACCCGTATTTTTCGTATTGATAATCGAAGAATTATTTGGTCGTTAGTGTTGTTCTTGATTGTTCGAAGTTTAGGTCGTATGGGAGTTAGCTTAGGTCGTGAGATAGCTTGGGTCGAAGGTAGCGACCTAAGGAATTGACCGAGTTAAGGTGGAACGAGTTAGTGATATGGAGCGACCTATAGAAGTGAAGCCGTGTGATAGCTTAGGTCGTGTGTTGAGTTAGGTCGTGGAGCGACTTAAAGGGGTTAACGACCTATATGTTTGGACGAGTTAGCGACTTAAGGTTTTAGTACGACCTAAATAGGTAAGCGACCTATAGGTATTGAGCGACCTAAGGGATGGACCAACCTAAGATAGAAGAGCGACTTAACGGGGTGAGCGAGTTAGTGGAGTTAACGACCTAAGAGTTGGTGAGTTAAGGCTTAGTGCAGTTTAAGTCGTGAGGGAGTTTAGGTCGAGTGGAGCGACCTATGGATATAAGCGACCTAGTGATAGTAAGCGACCTAGAGGTAGTAAGCGACCTAGTGGTGGTGAGCGACCTAAGGGGTTAGACGATCTAAGTTAGATCGTTGAGTCCTATGTTTGTTTTAGGTCGTTTAATTGTTAGGTCGGTCAGATAGTTAGGTCGTTAGACGACCTAAGGTAGGCCGCTATGAGTAGTTAGGTTGCGGCATTGTTAACTCGTGAAGTTGTTAGGTCGTAAGCTGATGAGTCGTGAGTCGTTGAGTCATGATGTTAATAAGTCTCTAGGTCACAGGAGTGTTAGGTCGGCCATGATGTTAGGTCGCGTGAGTATGGTGATATTAGGTCGAGCATTGGTGTAAGGCTTAGGTCGTTGAGCAGCTAGGCCACGCGTATCTGTTAGGTCGCGTGCATGTGTTTTAGGTCGGAGGTCTTTAGGTCGGCAATAGTTAGGTCGTGGGCGACCTAAGGGGGCGGACGACCTAAGGTTTCAGCCTATAAATAGAGGCGCCTATCTTCACTTTTTGGCACCGGATTTTGAAGCGACGAAGTGCTGCCATTTTGAGAGCTCGACTACATCATTTCTTCATCTCCTTTTCTCCATTCCAATCTAGTTCTAACATCCATCCAAGATCGAAGATCGAAATTGAAGATCCAAGAGCTAAAGTTGAAGATCTTCATCCAACCAAGCTAGATTTCATCGTTTCAAGCGGGATTTCGACGAATCAAGCTTGAATCTTCGCTGTCCAGATCTGAAGTGATTAGTTTTTGAAGTGTTTGGGTGATTTGGTGAGTGGTGGTTATCTCTCACACGGACCCAAAGGAGTATATTGGATTGGTGGTTTGTTGAAATGTTGTGGATAGTGATTTTATGCATATTTCTTTAGATCCAAGTGTAGATCCATTACTTATGAAGATGTTTACTTATACAAGTTCATTCATCAAGTTGTAGAGACAAAACCCATGATTTATATTTGTTAGATCTATGCTAAAAACCCATGATTCATGTATATTAGATCTATGCTCATTTATTTACGAAATTTCCATTATAATTGATATTGCTTGATTAGATCTTGTTTGAATGCTTGATTGCTTAAGCTAATGATTGATTTGATTGATTGATATGTATGTTAGGTGATTGATAGTTAGATCTAGATAAGATGGTCGAAGATGATTCAAAAGCTAAGTGGAAAGGCTCTTGAATGGTGAAAGCTGCTTGTGGCATATGAAGCGGATGTTGAAGCTCATATGTATGGATTAGATGATGTTGAGATGGGACTTTGCCATGATGCGATGAGGAAAGCCATGATGTTGAGATGAGACTTCGCTATGATGCGATAAAGCGAAGCATGATGAGAGATAGCCTTGGTTTAATCCAGACGGGATCATCCCAAGCATGTTGATAACTCGATGATGCGATGCGAGTTGGTTGATAATGGTTAGCTTGAGAGGCGCTGGAGCTAGTATGGAAATAGTCGTCGAGGAGGATGACTAGGAGGCTGAAATCTCATCGTTGTTGAAGGTTCTAGCATGCTCAAAGCAAGAGTACGTTGGAACGGGCTGCGACGACGTTCCAAGCACGGGCTGCGACGACGTGCTAGTACTCTGGGTAGTTGCGAAAATTCCTAGGCACGGGCTGCGACGACGTGCGGAGTTATGTCTAGAACCGGGGTTACCATTAGCCCTTGACAGACGGTCGTTCAACTAACGATGAAATCAAGGCAATGATAACAGTGATAGCCAGAGTCATGGATGTTTTGGACGTTTGATTGTATCATCATTCGATCTCAAGAGCGGTGTTTTCTGGGTGCTTATCTGATCTTGGTTTAGGCCTTGGGGGTTTGTATTTGGAAAACATCGACCTTGACTCGAGTGGTTATTGCTTTACTTTAATTGCTTGCTATGTTATGCTTGCTTCTCCTTAATGTGTGTCTGGGGGCTATCACTGTAGAACGAGGTGGAGTGGGATGGTTTGGTTCCTATTCCTTTTATCCCTTATGCTCTTTTGGTATGTTTGATAGTTGATTTACTGCTCACTAAGACTTTGTCTGACTCAAGGTTTTATGTCTCCTCTTATTACCTTGGGCTGTTCATCCATGTTGGGATGGGCAGACTAGGTAGCAGGTGACAGGTGCTGTTCTAGGAGATCTACGCGGATGATGACGAAGACGAGCAGGAGGCTTTTGCATGTTATTTCATATTATATGTACTGGGTGTTCCGCTGCTGTATTTGTTTGAGTGTTATGTAGTGAGGCTTTGATGTATGGATGATTCATATGTTTGTATAAAGCTATTATGATTAGATGATGATATTCTGTTCTATGAAAGCTTCACTATATTCTATTTCTCTATTGTATTTTATCCATGCGCTGTGAGTTTTACGATAGAGTCTGCGATGTTTATTTTACCTTGACGGTCACCCATGGCTGCCTGGCACAGCTTCAGCGCACCATTCCCTTGTTTCCGTGTGGGAGTCATGGGCGGTCGTCACATTTTGGTATCAGAGCTTTGGTTAATCGATTTTAGCCAACGCTCACTGACGTAACTACGTAAGAGAGACGTAATTGTATTTTGATGGATGATTACTATATATATATTATAGTAGCTTAGAAGGATTTGAACTCCTTGTGCAGTTGTTTCTCAAAGGTGTTCTAATCATTCCTTTTTGTAGATATTAAGGATGAGTCGAAGAGGGAGACCAGCTGCCAGGGAAGGTCGTGCTGCCGATGGAGTTGCTGATTATGGAGCTATGTTCGAAGCGATGATGACTTCGATCATGAGAAGGATACCAACTCCAGGGTCAGCGGTAGATGTTGGAATTCAAGTTCAAGCTCTAAAGCCAGTGGATTTTGCTAAGTTGTGCAAGGATTATACTTCTCTTGGAGGAAAGGTTTTCTTGGGAACGGAATCAACCATTGAAGTGCAAAGATGGATTGATGCTTGTAGAAGGATCTTTGGTGACTTGGGAGTTGAGGATGCAACTAAGAGGAAGCTTGCATCAAGGCAACTTCAAGGGAGAGCTTTGGATTGGTGGAATTCTATCACCATTGATACTCCGGAGGAGGAGATTACTTGGGAGCAATTCCAAGCTAGATTTGAAGCTAAGTTCATCTCTACGGCTCAGAAATCTGTCTTGTTTAAAAAGTTTGTGGAGCTCAAGCAGGGTGGAAGACCCGTTCTTGAGTATGTTTCTGAGTTTGAAGCTTTGTCCAAGTATGCCAGATCGTATATTGATTCTCCCTATCAGAAGAATGAGAAGTTTGTGACCGGTTTGGACGCTTATCTTGGGAAGCATTTGGTGGATCACTTGGACGATCCGTTTGAGAAGCTTGTGGAAAAAGCTCTCAGGCATGAGAGTTTGTTTCCTAGGGAGAGTTCTGTTGTTGCTGTAACCAAGGAAGGGTTTAAGCCACAGAAGGGTGGAAACAAGAAGAGGAAGCAACAGCAACAGAAGGGTAAGGATGGCCAGAAGAAGCCGAGGGGCGAAATGACTTGCTATAATTGCCAGCAGAAGGGCCATCTCTCCGAGGATTGTAGGAATCCAAAGGCGCCGGCGAAATGCCACAACTGTGACAAGCCAGGGCATTTTAGGAAAGATTGTCCAGAACCGAGGAAGGACAGGCAGATTGTGCAAGCTTATGCTTTGGGAGTTGTGCCGTCGTTTTCAAAAGCTCTTACTGCTGAAGAGAAGGGGAAGAGTGTGGTGGTTCAAGGTACTCTTTCCATTTGTGGTGTTCCAGTTAGAGTGTTGTTTGATACTGGAGCGTCGCATTCTTTTGTTTGTGATGATTTGGTAGGCCGGTTAGGTTTGAAACCGGATATTGTTGATAGACCACTGGTTGTGACAAATCCAGTTGGGGGTTCGTCATGTCTGTGTATGATATGCCGTGGTCTAGTTGTGATGAGTCATGATTGCTCTTTTGTTTGTGATTGTTTTGTTCTGAACTTTGCGGGGTTCGGAATTATTTTGGGTATGGACTGGCTTAGGAAGTATGCGGCAAGGATTGATTGTGAGAGGCTAGAGGTGACAGTCGGGAATGTGGAAGGGCGAAAGGTTGTGATACGATGTAAGCATGAGGAAGGCGTCTTCATGAGCTTCATGTATTCGCTGGTTGTTCCACGGGATGGATTGTCATCGGTGCCTATTGTGAATGGATTTGAGGATGTCTTTGACGAAGTCAAAGGATTACCGCCGCATAGGGAGATCGAGTTTCGTATCGATCTAGTTGAGGGAGCCAGACCTGTTGTAATGCCTCTTAGGCGGATGGCGCCTAGGGAGCAACAAGAGTTGAAGGTGCAAGTTGATGACCTTTTACGGAAAGGATTCATTCGGCGTAGTGTGTCCGAATGCGGTGCACCAGTTGTGTTCGCAACTAAAGCGGATGGATCGTTGAGGTTGTGTGTGGATTATCGTGAGCTGAATAAGGTGACTAAGAAGAACAAGTACCCATTGCCGAGAATAGATGACTTGTTTGATCAGCTTCACGATGCTAAGGTGTTTTCTCAGATGGATTTGGCAACGGGATTTCACCAGTTGAGAGTGGCAAAGGATAGTGTGCCGAAGACTGCTTTTAGGACACCATCCGGTTTTTATGAGTGGCTGGTAATGCCGTTTGGATTGACTAACGCACCAGCATATTTTGTGGATCTTATGAATAGAGTATTCAGAGATCAGTTGAACAAGTTTGTACTGGTGTTCGTGGATGATATTCTGATTTACTCCAGAACTGAGGAAGAGCACAAGACGCACATGCGTATTGTTTTGGAAATCTTACGGAAACATCAGCTGAAGGCTAAGTTTTCGAAGTGTCACTTCTGGAAGAGTGAAGTGAGATTCTTAGGCCATGTTATTTCTGGAAATGGAATAGCGGTTGATCCCGCTAAGGTGGCAGCGATCCAGGATTGGGTTAGACCTAAGAATGCATCTGATGTGAGAAGTTTTCTTGGATTAGCAGGATATTATCGTCGGTTTATCAAGGACTTTTCCAAGATAGCTGCACCGTTAACAGGATTGACGAAGAAGAATCAGGTATTCAATTGGGATGCTAAGTGTGAGCAAGCCTTTGGAATCCTAAAAGAACGACTAACGAGTACTCCTGTTTTGACTATTCCAAGTGGGAATGATGAGATGGTGGTTTACACTGGTGCATGTGGTACTGGACTTAGAGCAGTACTAATGCAGAAGAATAAAGTTGTTGCATATGCAAGTCGACAACTGAAGCCGCATGAAAGGAATTATCCGACTCATGATTTGGAGTTAGCGGCGATCGTATTTGCTTTGAAGATGTGGAGACATTATCTATTGGGAGTTAGATTCGAGTTGTTTACAGATCACAAGTCGTTGAAGTATCTTTTCTCCCAAAAGGATTTGAATCTTCGGCAGCAACGATGGCTAGAGTTTTTGGCATCATATGATTTTGGTATAGCTTATACTCCGGGAAAAGGTAACGCAGTAGCTGATGCGTTAAGTCGAAGACATGCAGGATTGGGAGCCATGTTTTCGGAATGGAAGAGTCTCGAGTTTTTAGCTAGATTTGACTTCAGGCCCAGATGTTAATTGGAACCTGAGATGTTGGCAAACTTATCGATAAGGCCTACTCTTGTGGAAAGAATTGGTGAGAGCCAAAAACGAGACGATAAGCTTATCAAGATTATCCGTGATTTGGAATCTGGATTGGACCCAGAGAAGGATAAAAGATTCGAAGTCGATCGAGAGGGTTGGCTTCGTAAGCAAGGACGATTGGTTGTTCCCGACATAGATGAATTGAGAGATGAAGTTCTGAAGGAAAGTCATCACTCGAAGTTGACAATTCATCCAGGTGGAAATAAGATGTATCGGGATATGAAGAGAACCTATTATTGGGAAGGTATGAAGAAGGATGTTGGAAATTTTATTTCCAAATGTATGAACTGTCAGTTGGTAAAAGCTGAACAGAAGAAGCCAAGTGGATTGCTTCAGCCATTAGAAGTTCCTACATGGAAGTGGGAGCAAATATCAATGGATTTTATCGATGGTCTACCTAGAACCAGAGCAAGGAATGAGGGGATTTGGGTCATAGTAGATCGTTTGACCAAGAGTGCAAGATTCATTCCTGTTCGATCGACTAGGACTGCATCGAAGTTGGCTGAGTTGTATGTTAAGTGGATAGTTCGATTCCATGGTGTTCCGAAGAATATAGTGAGCGACCGAGATCCTTTGTTCACTAGTGGATTTTGGAAGAGCTTCCAGGAAGTTTTGGGAACCGAGTTGTGTTTGAGTACAGCTTATCATCCCCAAACAGATGGTCAGACTGAGAGAGTCAACCGAGTTTTGGAAGATCTTCTCAGAGCTTGTGTTTTGGATTTTGGAGGATCGTGGGAAGATCATCTTCATTTGGTGGAGTTTGTGTACAATAACAGTTACCAGTCAAGCATTGGTATGGCACCGTATGAAGCGCTGTATGGAAGACCGTGTAACTCTCCGACATGTTGGTTGGAAACTGGAGAAAAGTTGATACTTGGGCCAGAGATGATTCGACAGACTTCGGATTGTATAGAAATCATTCGGCAACGAATGAAGGCAGCCCAAGATCGTCAGAAAAGTTATGCAGATAAACGTCGTAAGGATTTGGAATTCGACGTAGGAGATATGGTTTTTGTGAAGATTTCTCCTCTGAAGAATGTTATTCGATTTGGAAAGAAAGGAAAGTTAACTCCGAGATTTGTTGGACCATTCCCGATTATCGAGCGAATTGGAAAGCTCGCTTATAGATTGGAGTTACCGGAAAAGATGGCGGGTGTGCACAATGTTTTTCATGTATCTTATCTACGGAAGTATGTGCATGACTCGAATACAGTGCTTTCTGCCGATAGCTGTGAAAATTTGGAGGTTGATCCAGTGGTTACGAGACCTCGTAAGCCGCTTCGTGTTGTTGAAACCGACACGAAACAGCTTAGGAGGAAGACGATTACGTTGCTCAAGATACAATGGAGTGATGATGTTAACGACTGTACGTGGGAGGAGGAAGAGAGGATGAAGGCAGCTCATCCTGAACTCTTCGAGGTATGGCCCTAAGGTGTCGTGACATCTCATGAATTTGTAGCTTGTTCTAAGTTTTAGAATTCTGCATGCTAGGCTAGTAATTGGATGCATGGTTTGTTGATTGCTATGGATGGTAGGCATGCAGAATAGTTTTGGTTGCTCTTGTTTGTTTGGAATTTCGGGGGCGAAATTCCTAAGGGGGAGAGAATGTAACGACCCGTATTTTTCGTATTGATAATCGAAGAATTATTTGGTCGTTAGTGTTGTTCTTGATTGTTCGAAGTTTAGGTCGTATGGGAGTTAGCTTAGGTCGTGAGATAGCTTGGGTCGAAGGTAGCGACCTAAGGAATTGACCGAGTTAAGGTGGAACGAGTTAGTGATATGGAGCGACCTATAGAAGTGAAGCCGTGTGATAGCTTAGGTCGTGGAGCGACTTAAAGGGGTTAACGACCTATATGTTTGGACGAGTTAGCGACTTAAGGCTTTAGTACGACCTAAATAGGTAAGCGACCTATAGGTATTGAGCGACCTAAGGGATGGACCAACCTAAGATAGAAGAGCGACTCAACGGGGTGAGCGAGTTAGTGGAGTTAATGACCTAAGAGTTGGTGAGTTAAGGCTTAGTGCGGTTTAAGTCGTGAGGGAGTTTAGGTCGAGTGGAGCGACCTATGGATATAAGCGACCTAGTGATAGTAAGCGACCTAGAGGTAGTAAGCGACCTAGTGGTGGTGAGCGACCTAAGGGGTTAGACGATCTAAGTTAGGTCGTTGAGTACTGTGTTTGTTTTAGGTCGTTGGATTGTTAGGTCGGTAGGATAGTTAGGTCGTTAGACGACCTAAGGTAGGCCGCTATGAGTAGTTAGGTTGCGGCATTGTTAACTCGTGAAGTTGTTAGGTCGTAAGCTGATGAGTCGTGAGTCGTTGAGTCATGATGTTAATAAGTCTCTAGGTCACAGGAGTGTTAGGTCGGCCATGATGTTAGGTCGCGTGAGTATGGTGATATTAGGTCAAGCATTGGTGTAAGGCTTAGGTCGTTGAGCAGCTAGGCCACGCGTATCTGTTAGGTCGCGTGCATGTGTTTTAGGTCGGAGGTCTTTAGGTCGGCAATAGTTAGGTCGTGGGCGACCTAAGGGGGCGGACGACCTAAGGTTTCAGCCTATAAATAGAGGCGCCTATCTTCACTTTTTGGCACCGGATTTTGAAGCGACGAAGTGCTGCCATTTTGAGAGCTCGACTACATCATTTCTTCATCTCCTTTTCTCCATTCCAATCTAGTTCTAACATCCATCCAAGATCGAAGATCGAAATTGAAGATCCAAGAGCTAAAGTTGAAGATCTTCATCCAACCAAGCTAGATTTCATCGTTTCAAGCGGGATTTCGACGAATCAAGCTTGAATCTTCGCTGTCCAGATCTGAAGTGATTAGTTTTTGAAGTGTTTGGGTGATTTGGTGAGTGGTGGTTATCTCTCACGCGGACCCAAAGGAGTATATTGGATTGGTGGTTTGTTGAAGTGTTGTGGATAGTGATTTTATGCATATTTCTTTAGATCCAAGTGTAGATCCATTACTTATGAAGATGTTTACTTATACAAGTTCATTCATCAAGTTGTAGAGACAAAACCCATGATTTATATTTGTTAGATCTATGCTAAAAACCCATGATTCATGTATATTAGATCTATGCTCATTTATTTACGAAATTTCCATTATAATTGATATTGCTTGATTAGATCTTGTTTGAATGCTTGATTGCTTAAGCTAATGATTGATTTGATTGATTGCTATGTATGTTAGGTGATTGATAGTTAGATCTAGATAAGATGGTCGAAGATGATTCAAAAGCTAAGTGGAAAGGCTCTTGAATGGTGAAAGCTGCTTGTGGCATATGAAGCGGATGTTGAAGCTCATATGTATGGATTAGATGATGTTGAGATGGGACTTTGCCATGATGCGATGAGGCAAGCCATGATGTTGAGATGAGACTTCGCTATGATGCGATAAAGCGAAGCATGATGAGAGATAGCCTTGGTTTAATCCAGACGGGATCATCCCAAGCATGTTGATAACTCGATGATGCGATGCGAGTTGGTTGATAATGGTTAGCTTGAGAGGCGCTTGAGCTAGTATGGAAATAGTCGTCGAGGAGGATGACTAGGAGGCTGAAATCTCATCATTGTTGAAGGTTCTAGCATGCTCAAAGCAAGAGTACGTTGGAACGGGCTGCGATGACGTTCCAAGCACGGGCTGCGACGACGTGCTAGTACTCTGGGTAGTTGCGAAAATTCCTAGGCACGGGCTGCGACGATGTGCGGAGTTATGTCTAGAACCGGGGTTACCATTAGCCCTTGACAGACGGTCGTTCAACTAACGATGAAATCAAGGCAATGATAACAGTGATAGCCAGAGTCATGGATGTTTTGGACGTTTGATTGTATCATCATTAGATCTCAAGAGCGGTGTTTTCTGGGTGCTTATCTGATCTTGGTTTAGGCCTTGGGGGTTTGTATTTGGAAAACATCGACCTTGACTCGAGTGATTATTGCTTTACTTTAATTGCTTGCTATGTTATGCTTGCTTCTCCTTAATGTGTGTCTGGGGGCTATCACTGTAGAACGAGGTGGAGTGGGATGGTTTGGTTCCTATTCCTTTTATCCCTTATGCTCTTTTGGTATGTTTGATAGTTGATTTACTGCTCACTAAGACTTTGTCTGACTCAAGGTTTTATGTCTCCTCTTATTACCTTGGGCTGTTCATCCATGTTGGGATGGACAGACTAGGTAGCATGTGACAGGTGTTGTTCTAGGAGATCTACGCCGATGATGACGAAGACGAGCAGGAGGCTTTTGCATATTATTTCATATTATATGTACTGGGTGTTCCGCTGCTGTATTTGTTTGAGTGTTATGTGGTGAGGCTTTGATGTATGGATGATTCATATGTTTGTATAAAGCTATTATGATTAGATGATGATATTCTGTTCTATGAAAGCTTCACTATATTCTATTTCTCTATTGTATTTTATCCATGCGCTGTGAGTTTTACGATAGAGTCTGCGATGTTTATTTTACCTTGACGGTCACCCATGGCTGCCTGGCACACCTTCAGTGCACCATTCCCTTGTTTCCGTGCGGGAGTCATGGGCGGTCGTCACAGTAAAATTTCCAATTCTTCACATTTTAAATAAATAACTTAACACTTAAATTTTTCCTCTATTTTTTTTTCGAACAAATTTTAATTTCCAATTTTTATCTATATAACTAAATTTTATTTAACAAAATTCCATTTTCAACTTAAGTTATATTTCAAAATTCAATGCAACTATTCATTCTTCCCAACATTTTAACTTATAGAAAATTCCAAATTTCTATATTTAATAATTAAAAATCCAATTTAAATCAAATTTTCATATATATACACTTTTAAAATTACTTAAAAATTTCCAGAAAATTTATAAAAATAACCACGGACCTATATATAGTTTTCTAACCTAGGTCAAGTGGTACAGATATATATCATTTTAATCCACGGTTTACAAGTAAAATCCCGGTTCTATCATTTCAAACCCACAGTCCGAAGTCAAAATAATTAATTAAAAACCGTTTAGGCCTATCATTGCAGGCCATAATGATTTTTCCTTGTTCTAAAGTCCGTTCGGGTATGTATCATTTCAACCCACAGTGAACCTAATCTACAGGAAACTTGAAGTGTGATGAACATATATAAATTAACAGTTTAACAATATACAATAGTAACAGGTGATATGACATGTAACAGGTGAGATCATATGCAATTTAATAGGTTTAACATCATATATATAAAATCACATGGCAGTTATAACATCATAAATATTTTTTACACATTCAATTGTTGTTGTTTTACAACTGCATAAGTATAAATGTCGTGTGAGCTTTACTCATCTCTGATTGCTGATGATTTCAAAACGAAAGGCACAACAGAAAACAAAGCACGATGACACGATTATGGACTTGAGTGGAGAGTGAATCCAAGCTACAACTCTTGTAACGACCTAGAATTTAGAATAATTTAATTTGAGAATATTTGATTAATTTTAAATATTTGAATGATGGTTTGAATTGAATTTCAAATTATCAGAATGAATATAACGATTGAATTATAGAATTTAATCTATTGAAAGTTGAATAAAAATTTGAATCTTCAATTTTAAGCCGATTAAAAATATTTCAAAGGCTTGTAAAATTCATATTGATAATTTTGAAGATTTTAGAAGCTTCAGAATTTAATTTGGAAGTGAATTGTTCAGTTTTGAAATTAAATCGTTTGAATCGATATTTAAAAATAGCCGTCCGAGGCACAGTCTCGGAATTCGACGAAACTAGTTCCATTGGGTCCGTAATATTGAATTATTGCCGGATTTCAAATTTCGTATTTTTCGGAGTTAATATGTGAGCACACGACACGCAAACGCGTTGAAATTTAATTTGATTTAAACTTGAATTTAAATTTTTTTTTTTTAGTCAACAAACATCACGTTTTCATTCCTAAATTCACGCCCCAAAATTCACGCAGAAAATCACGAGAAAATCATGCAGGCACGTAATCCTGTCTTCCCCTCTCCTTTACAAATATCCCTCTACAGATTCAATTGGAAACAAAATCAAACGAGAAAAAAAAATTAATGGCCGCGTTCCCCCCTTCAGCAAACCCAACCCCGATTCAAAAATCAAAAGAAAAAATATATATATATATATATATATATAAATCAATGGCCGCAGCCAGGGGCGATGTCGCGTGGGGTGCCGCGCAAATTTTGAGGAGGAGGGCGAAGCAAGTTCGAGCGGCGAGGGGGAGGAGCTCGTGTCGCTCGGTCGAGTGGGGCGACGCGAATGCGATTAGGGTTATCAGATAGGGTCGCGTTCGCAGTTCAAGGGCGCGCGATTCGAAGGTGAAGCACGAGGCAGTGGTTCGTGGCAGTCGAGGCAGTGGGCGTTCGCGCGAGGTGATTCGCGGCGACGTCAGGCTCGAGTTCGAGCAACTGGGTGGAGGCAGAGGCGGCGACGGCTGTTAGGGCAGTGGTCGTGATAGCAGTGCTCGTGCGTGGAGACGTCGATGACAGGTCGCAATGGCAGAAGGCGATTGAATTTAGGGGTTCAAGTTTGAAGCTAGATTCGATAGTAAGGTATATCGTTTTATTTTTATTTTTATTTTTGATTTTTATATATATAGAGGCAGTTTTAAATAAATAAAATATATATAGATATTTCAAGAAAAAAAGAATATAAAGTTTAAAGATGTTTAAAATAATTTTGAAGTATTTAAAGTAAATAAAATAAGGTCAGTTAGTTAATAAAATTTATTTAAATAGAAATTAAATTTGTTCGACAAAATTTGAATTTGTAAAGAATAGTTTGAATTTAATTTTTTGTTAAAGCAAAGTATTAAAAAGAAATCCTTTGAAACAAATTGAATGGAAGGGATTTAATTTTAAAATTGTAACCTTTAGTTAAAATAAATTTATTAAACAAAGAAAAATAATTTTATTTAAGAAAGAAAAAAATTAATTGTTAGATTTGTTCAAATTTAAAATCGTTAAACAATTTAATCCATTGAAAAGAAATTGTTTTAAAAAGGAATTAGTTAGTTAAAATTAAATCTATAGTTAATTAAATTATTTAAAGGAAGATTTGGAAATAAAAAAAAAAAATATACATAAGCAGTTTATAAATTATATATATACATATATATACGAGAATTTGGAAATATTGATTTACTAAGATATTTTGAAAATGTAATAAAGGATTACAGTCTGCTTATTTTTAAATTTAGATTTAAATAATTAGTTAATTAAATCTATTGAACGATAATTGGTGATTTGAATTTTTCGAATATTTATAAAATAGTTGGTTAATTTAAATATCAAATAGAAGTTAGTTTAAATGTTAAGAAGTTGTTAAAAATTAGATTTTTGAAATATATAAATTATTTTAGTTAAAATAATTTATTAGAAAGGAAAATTAGTTAAATAAATTTTAAAGGAAATTTAGATTAAAACTTAATTTTTATAATTTATTAAAAGGAATTGATCTAAAGGTATTAGTTTAAAGTAAAATTTTAGTTAAAATAAATTATATTAAAGGAAAATAATTTTATTTAAGAAAAATTAGTTGATTTAATTTATAAAAAGGAAATTTAATTCAATTGGGAATTTCTAGTTAGAATTATTTTAAAAGAAAAATTTGTTAAAATAAATTTATTTAACAAGAGATTGATTTAAACAAAACCCTTGATTAATTTAATAATCAAAACGAAAATTTATTATTTGATTTGTTCGAATATTAATAAATTATGTATAATATTTATACAAGGTATAAATCAAGAAAATCGATTCAAGATGGAAAAAAGGATTGCTAATAAAAGCAAAGGTGAGAACTTCTCACTCAAAAGGAATTTTATTGTTTATTTAAATTTTAAATAGTTAGATTTAAAATTTGCTTGACTGTGTTGATTGAATGATTGAATGATGATTGTTATATATAGTTATTGGATGTGAATAGACCCTATACGCCGTTAGTAAGCGGAGGTTATTTATTACACACATATACCGCGATATTCCACCTCGAAGTGGAATTGGTATTATATTATATATATAGCAATATATATATATTGGCATATGTATATATTGCAGTTGATTGATTTCCCGCATTTTTTTTAGCGGATGAGACCCTATTGCGCCGTTAGTAAGCGGATAATATTTATAAAAATCCCATATACCGCGATAATCCGTCTCGAAACGGAATTGGTATTGTGCTAATGTCTGTGGATGCAGGGAAACAGGTTGGAGGGATCCAACTGGATTCCTCACAAATATTTATTTGATTTCATATATTGTGATATTTGATTGTTTATCATGGATGATATATGATGTTTGAAAATCGTGATTGACTATTGATGTGTTGCATCTCGGATCCAATTTTGAAGTTTAAAAATAACGATTTTGATTTTTAAGGGATTTCTAAAGTGATTTTTGAAAGTATACATTTATAAATATTTTGGAATTGATTCATCTTAAATAAATAAACGTTATAATTTTAATGTTATAAAAAATTATGATTTTTGAGAAATACAGTTAAAAGTTGATTTTTGAAAATATAGTATCAATAATTTTATAAAATAGTTTAAACTGGGATTTCTTAATTTATAAAAAGTTTAAAATTAGGATTTATGAAGTTCGATTATATTATAAATCAAGATGATGAATTATAAAGGAGTTTAAAGTTATTTAAAAGAATAATATAAATTGATCCATATAAAAGATTTATAAATTGATATTTATAAATTAAAAATATTTGAAGTGTAAAACGAGCTTTTCTAAGTGTTAGAATGAATTGTGAATGAATTTCATAAATGAATGAAATTTATAAGATTATAACGGTGAAGTTATAAATCGAATTTCGTAAATTTCCGAGACGTTACATTTGGTATCGGAGCATATGGCTAAGCGACAACCATGGTTCTGTTGGGTGTTACTCGTTAGAGATAGAGTCAGCAGTACTCTAGAATGAGTTTGAGTGTAATAATAGATATGAGCGCGTAATTGTTAGTGAATATAAAATTGTTTTTGAATCGAGTAAATAAGGTAATTTTGCCCAAAACTATGTTTGTATAGAAAAGAAATGATTTTCTATGAATTATTATAATATATGGTTGCATGGATCGTTAGGAAGTGATAATATAGAATTATTATCATTATTATATGAAATTAAATAAGATAAAATGGATTGAATTCAAGTAAATTAACTTGATAATTTATTTATTTGTGAAATAATTTCAAATGAAATGAATATGAATATGGTATGTGAATTGATCGTAAGCAATAAAATTGAATTGAGCAATTAAGTAAATTTGAGATGAATTGAATATAGAAATTGAAAATTAAAATGAATTAGTGAATGAAACTAATTTAAAGTAGTAATATGAATTGGTAAATGAAAGTTAATCGTTAGAATTCAATGTTTGGAATTGAAAATTGAATTCGAATGGAATTGAAATTGTGAATTGAATTCAATTGAATTGAAATGTAAAATTTAATGATATTGGATATGTAACTTCAAATAGTGAAGTAAAAATGTATGAGAAACATATATCGAAATTTTGCAATAGAATTGGCAAATTGGTTTGAATATTGTATTTGGATTTGGATGCTACTACTAGCAGGTTATACAAGTATATAAAGGAATTGAGATTTTGATTTCAAAGATAAAAATTGAATTGCTCGACAAAAAGGTACGTATTTGAATTTCAGTATGAGATTTGATGACTTTCTTCTCCAGCCACTTGGCTTTCTCTTTTCTTTTTGATTCTGAGGGGCCGTGGTGCCATTTTGTAGTCGTACCGAGCTAGCCGCGCAAAGGAGACGCTGGCGAAATTTTTCGAAAATTTAGGGTGTTAGAAAAATTTTGAGAAATTTTGAAAGTTGAAATTTGAATTTAAATTTAAATTTGAATTGTTAGGAAAATAATATTGTTTGAAACTTATAATTGAAGTTGGAAAGCTAGTTGAAATGATAATGAATCTCTAGTAAAAAGATTTAGGTTAGTAAGTTGATAAAACTATTGGATTGTGAAAAATGATAGACGGGATAGGGGCATTCTTCTTAACTTGTAATTTCAGGACGAAATTCCTTTAAGGGGGGAAGATTGTAACGACCCAGAATTTAGAATAATTTAATTTGAGAATATTTAATTAATTTTAAATATTTGAATGATGGTTTGAATTGAATTTCAAATTATCAGAATGAATATAACGATTGAATTATAGAATTTAATCTATTGAAAGTTGAATAAAAATTTGAATCTTCAATTTTAAGGCGATTAAAAATATTTCAAAGGCTTGTAAAATTCATATTGATAATTTTGAAGATTTTAGAAGCTTCAGAATTTAATTTGGAAGTGAATTGTTCAGTTTTGAAATTAAATCGTTTGAATCGATATTTAAAAATAGCCGTCCGAGGCACAGTCTCGGAATTCGACGAAACCAGTTCCATTGAGTCCGTAATATTAAATTATTGTCGGATTTCAAATTTGGTATTTTTCGGAGTTAATATGTGAGCACACGACACGCAAACGCGTTGAAATTTAATTTGATTTAAACTTGAATTTAAATTTTTTTTTTAAGTCAACAAACATCACGTTTTCATTCCTAAATTCACGCCCCAAAATTCACGCAGAAAATCATGAGAAAATCGTGCAGGCACGTAATCCTGTCTTCCCCTCTCCTTTACAAATATCCCTCTACAGATTCAATTGGAAACAAAATCAAACGAGAAAAAAAATTTAATGGCCGCGTTCCCTCCTTTAGCAAACCCAACCCCCATTCAAAAATCAAAAGAAAAAAAAAATATATATATATAAATCAATGGCCGCAGCCAGGGGCGATGTCGCGTGGTGTGCCGCGCAAATTTCGAGGAGGAGGGCGAAGCAAGTTCGAGCGGCGAGGGGGAGGAGCTCGTGTCGCTCGGTCGAGTGGGGCGACGCGAATGCGATTAGGGTTATCAGATGGGGTCGCGTTCGCAGTTCAAGGGCGCGCGATTCGAAGGTGAAGCACGAGGCAGTGGTTCGTGGCAGTCGAGGCAGTGGGCGTTCGCGCGAGGTGATTCGCGGCGACGTCAGGCTCGAGTTCGAGCAACTGGGTGGAGGCAGAGGCGGCGACGGCTGTTAGGGCAGTGGTCGTGATAGCAGTGCTCGTGCGTGGAGACATCGATGACAGGTCGCAATGGCAGAAGGCGATTGAATTTGGGGGTTCAAGTTCGAAGCTAGATTCGATAGTAAGGTATATCGTTTTATTTTTATTTTTATTTTTATTTTTGATTTTTATATATATAGAGGCAGTTTTAAATAAATAAAATATATATAGATATTTCAAGAAAAAAAGAATATAAAGTTTAAAGATGTTTAAAATAATTTTGAAGTATTTAAAGTGAATAAAATAAGGTCAGTTAGTTAATAAAATTTATTTAAATAGAAATTAAATTTGTTCGACAAAATTTGAATTTGTAAAGAATAGTTTGAATTTAATTTTTTGTTAAAGCAAAGTATTAAAAAGAAATCCTTTGAAACAAATTGAATGGAAGGGATTTAATTTTAAAATTGTAACCTTTAGTTAAAATAAATTTATTAAACAAAGAAAAATAATTTTATTTAAGAAAGAAAAAAATTAATTGTTAGATTTGTTCAAATTCAAAATCATTAAACAATTTAATCCATTGAAAAGAAATTGTTTTAAAAAGGAATTAGTTAGTTAAAATTAAATCTATAGTTAATTAAATTATTTAAAGGAAGATTTGGAAATAATAAAAAAAAAATATACATAAGCAGTTTTTAAATTATATATATACATATATATACGAGAATTTGGAAATATTGATTTGCTAAGATATTTTGAAAATGTAATAAAGGATTACAGTCTGCTTATTTTTAAATTTAGATTTAAATAATTAGTTAATTAAATCTATTGAACGATAATTGGTGATTTGAATTTTTCGAATATTTATAAAATAGTTGGTTAATTTAAATATCAAATAGAAGTTAGTTTAAATGTTAAGAAGTTGTTAAAAATTAGATTTTTGAAATATATAAATTATTTTAGTTAAAATAATTTATTAAAAAGGAAAATTAGTTAAATAAATTTTTAAAGGAAATTTAGATTAAAACTTAATTTTTATAATTTATTAAAAGGAATTGATCTAAAGGTATTAGTTTAAAGTAAAATTTTAGTTAAAATAAATTATATTAAAGGAAAATAATTTTATTTAAGAAAAATTAGTTGATTTAATTTATAAAAAGGAAATTTAATTCAATTGGGAATTTCTAGTTAGAATTATTTTAAAAGAAAAATTTGTTAAAATAAATTTATTTAACAAGAGATTGATTTAAACAAAACCCTTGATTAATTTAATAATCAAAACGAAAATTTATTATTCGATTTGTTCGAATATTAATAAATTGTGTATAATATTTATACAAGGTATAAATCAAGAAAATCGATTCAAGATGGAAAAAAGGATTGCTAATAAAAGCAAAGGTGAGAACTTCTCACTCAAAAGGAATTTTATTGTTTATTTAAATTTTAAATAGTTAGATTTAAAATTTGCTTGACTGTGTTGATTGAATGATTGAATGATAATTGTTATATATAGTTATTGGATGTGAATAGACCCTATACGCCGTTAGTAAGCGGAGGTTATTTATTACACACATATACCGCGATATTCCACCTCGAAGTGGAATTGGTATTATATTATATATATAGCAATATATATATATTGGCATATGTATATATTGTAGTTGATTGATTTCCCGCATTTGTTTTAGCGGATGAGACCCTATTGCGCCGTTAGTAAGCGGATAATATTTATAAAAATCCCGTATACCGCGATATTCCGTCTCGAAACGGAATTGGTATTGTGCTAATGTCTGTGGATGCAGGGAAACAGGTTGGAGGTATCCAACTGGATTCCTCACAAATATTTATTTGATTTCATATATTGTGATATTTGATTATTTATCATGGATGATATATGATGTTTGAAAATCGTGATTGACTATTGATGTGTTGCATCATCGGATCCAATTTTGAAGTTTAAAAATAACGATTTTGATTTTTAAGGGATTTCTAAAGTGATTTTTGAAAGTATACGTTTATAAATATTTTGGAATTGATTCATCTTAAATAAATAAACGTTATAATTTTAATGTTATAAAAAATTATGATTTTTGAGAAATACAGTTAAAAGTTGATTTTTGAAAATATAGTATCAATAATTTTATAAAATAGTTTAAACTGGGATTTCTTAATTTATAAAAAGTTTAAAATTAGGATTTATGAAGTTCGATTATATTATAAATCAAGATGATGAATTATAAAGGAGTTTAAAGTTATTTAAAAGAATAATATAAATTGATCCATATAAAAGATTTATAAATTGATTTTTATAAATTAAAAATATTTGAAGTGTAAAACGAGCTTTTCTAAGTGTTAGAATGAATTGTGAACGAATTTCATAAATGAATGAAATTTATAAGATTATAACGGTGAAGTTATAAATAGAATTTTATAAACAGTAGGTTTATAAAATTTATAAAGTTATTTAAAAGAATAGATTTGGATAAATAAATGAATCTTATAAGTTATAAGATTTATAATTATGAAGTTTAAAGGAACGATTTTATAAACAAATAAATTATAAGTATTTAACTTATAATATGAAATTTTAGTATATCATTGAGATATGAAATTGAATAGATTTATAAAGGAAATTTATAAAAGGAAGTTGTTATAAAATAAATAGAAATAGAATTTATAAACATTATTTTATAAATCCGCAACGACTTATTTTGATAAGTGAATTGTTGTAATTTATTTATGGAATTATATTCATGTTTTAGATAGTGAATAATTCTTTAAAATAAAATGAATAGAAGTGATGAAATTGGTTAACAAGGATATTCACGTTTTTGAATAGTGAATAATATGTTAAAGAAATTATTTTGGATGTGATGTTTGAAATAGAATTAAAACGATCTAAAGATGTTTTAAAAGGTGTTGAGATTCGAAACCATAGATTTCAACATTTATTGTTGAAATAGATGTTTTCGAGAAATAGAAGGAAATGGTAGATTATAACACTGTTGTTATAATAAATGATTTCCGAAAGGAAATGTTTTGTATAGTATTGGGATTTATATATCTATTTTAATTTTGAATCCCTATACTAGTGATTTTGGGTTATCGTAACGATGTTTTACGCAACATTCGTTTTGGCCCAAATAAATATGGTTAAGTGAATGATTTCCTTAAAGAATGAAATATATACTTAATTTCGA
Source organism: Allium cepa (assembly GCA_030765085.1). Taxonomy (NCBI): domain Eukaryota; kingdom Viridiplantae; phylum Streptophyta; class Magnoliopsida; order Asparagales; family Amaryllidaceae; genus Allium; species Allium cepa. The sequence continues at coordinate 390,097,304 of CM060931.1, forward strand.
TTAGGGTATATTAAATATTTTCTAAGTATAGAAAATAAAAAGATCTGTGAATTACTTATTTTTAATAAGTATAGAAATGCTTTTCCAATATTAAGTGAATATTTGGAATTTATCTTTTTGAAGATAAATTGAAAATGAATATTAGAAATTGAATGGAAATCGTATATTCATAAATATTTTTGGAATGTAAATTCAATATGGAATTTATAAATGAAATTTGGAAAATGAGTTTAAAAATAAATATTGATTTATTTTTGAAGATTGGAGAATATATATCTTGTAAAGATATTTTTGGAAAATAAATAATTTGGAAAATTATTTGGAATCGGGTGATGTTGGCATATCTATTGATAGTTCAATAACCGACTATCAATATTTACATTTAAATAGGTATTTGTTGTGATTTGCTTGAAATTGGATGCCACACTTATTTTTTTTAAAATAAGCGCTCACTATTCGGGTTAACCGGGAAAGGACCTTGGGGTCGTATAACCCATTCCGAATATGTGATACGTCGTTATGAATTGCATTCGAAGATCGGTGTTGAAGACCGGATATTTTCGAAAGCGAAAGGGTTTCTTGCTGATTGTCTCTGCACTGGCTGATCCCCGGTATTGATATCTCCATATGTGATGGGAAATCCGAACGTGATTAGAGATTATTCGGATTGCAAGGACTTCTTTGTAAGTGCCTTCGGTTCTGTTCGAGCCCGGAACAGACTTGTATGGATTGTGTGTCTGACATTACAAATTGAGATGTAAAACCGATTTCTTTCAAATATATTTCTGTTGGTGGCGGAGAATTTATTCTTTTAGCTTAACACCCTTCTCTGAGACGTACGTGCTCAGAGGTTATGTAGTTGAATGTTATCAGCGATATATTCCCAATTTGGTAATGTGACATGCTGAGTGTAGCTGTGAAATGATCATTGTGTTGATTATTTGTGATAGGATCATTTGTTTGATCGTCTATCTTGGTGATCATTTCTATGATCATTTGTTCACCCAAAGCACGGCTTTTTGTAAAAAGTGTGTTTTTATGGACGTGACTTCGTCGAGCCTCACACCCCGTGAATGGTCAAAACAGGAAAGAAGCAGCAAGGTTATGAGGGGTAGCGCCCTTTAGGATGTGTGCATTTCCTTCTGGAAAAGGGTGGTATCATGGTATGGAGCCCAGATACTTACTCATGTTGAAAACACTTTATGATTGTGTGAATTGATTGCGAGCGCTCGGTGAAAGGTCCCAAAGGACCGGGGGATGGCATATTCGGTCAGTTGTTACTCAGTTAGGGGTAACCCGGCCTTGTGTTGGTAGAGATCCGGTTTGGTTCTCGGGGATGTCCATCCAGAGGCATTCTCATGTGGCAATGGGAAGTTCCTTGGCCTGATCATTCGTTGGAAATCCAAAGAAACAATACGATCTTGTACGGTTTTAGTTGTAGAACCTGCCATCTAATATGGTAGCTATAGTAAGCATAATATAATGGTACCTATGCTGGCTAAGATTTATATTCTACTTTCGAAATATTTTCTACACTATGCACTAATAATAATATCAAATGTTTCTTTTTAATGCGTATCAAGCATCTTTGACTAACATAAGAAGAAATCTCCTCCAAGTCTGCGTTTGCATTGTGTGTGTGGCGGGAGGTCTTATGGTAGTCTCATTTTTTAAAAGCATTGCGAATTGATTTTTTTTTTAAAAAAAATATTCCTCTATTTTGATTTTAAAGATAAATAAACTGTTTTTGAGTTTCCACACCAGTCACATGACTGACTCGGAGTTTATTGTTTTCCTTCCTAAACTCTGGGTGCCCACCAATTTCCACAGGGGCAGTCAAGAGTTAAGGTTTATCAGGATATTCTGGAATTCAGGAGTTGCAGGAGGCAATCTGGATGGCATGGCGTATTACTAGTATATAGTATTTCTTTTTCCGCTGCACTGGTTGTTGTTGTTGTTGTACACTCTGATGATATGATGTAATGAAATGTAATATATAAAATGTAATAACTGATATAGTTCTTTGTTTAAAGATTATTCATTTATCTATTATATGTTGTTCCGCTGCGAATTGTGAGATTCTGATGTTGTTCTATTTTCTGTTTCTGTTCCGTTCTATTTTCTTTTTCTTTCCTCTCTTCTTTCTTCTTTCTTCTTCTTTTCTATTTCTTAAACCCATAACATTTCGTGTTTCCGGCCTTCGATTTCTCGGCAGTCGATAAAGTGAGTATCGATGTTGAATTTTCGAAAATCGTAAATTTCCGAGACGTTACAACTCTTGTGTACAACCCAAAACAAACAATCAAAACAACACAATTCAAAACAACTTTAAAATGCAATAACTTTGAAATAAAAGAGAATATGAATGGCCAAACCTTTTGCCTTGCTTCCTCAAACTTTTTTCACGGCCTAGGGTATGGTTTGGCTCAGATATGGTCAAGTTTTGGCTCAGGTTTGGGCTAGCATGGGTCGGGTGCAAGGCATGAACAAGGTGGAGTTTTATACATAAGGAGGTGAAGGCGTTTTAGGCAAATGGTGGAGTTTTGTTTGGCTAAAGGGCTCGTCCATGGGAAGTGGGCTCAGCCTGTGGGTGCACCATGACTGGACAGAGGTTGGAGGGGTGCGTGGTGGTCAGGTTAGAGGTGGTGGTGGCTGCTATGGTGGTGGTTAGTGTGGTGGTTGAAGGAGATGAAGCAAAGGTGGTCAACTAGCACGGTTTTTAGGCAATAGGTTGCATTCTAGAGGGTTTTGATCACCATAGGGGCTCGGCCTAGGTCAAGATCAGAAGAGTGGCTGGTGGTGATGTCATGGAAGTGATGTAGGGTGGTGGTGGCGTGGAACAAAGGGGAGGCCGATCCAAACAATGAAGAGAACAAGTCAAAATTTGCATAGAAATAGGAAGATAAGTGGATAAAGAGATGGAGGACATTACCAAAATTTTGTTGAAGCCGTGAGAAATGAGGAGCTAAGAAATTTTTCACATGAAAGTTAAAGAATATATACGGCTAAGAGATGTAAAGGTACGGCCAAAATACAAATAAATGAGGAGTTGTGAAAATGAAGAGTTTGCAGGTGAAAAGACTTAAGTTTTGCAACATTTTAAACCTTTGGCATTTCCTTTTCTTTTTAATTTTATATAAAAAAAATAAACTCAAAAATATACTTTACAACTTAAACAAAGTAGTAGGAAATAAAATTAAATATTTAAATTTAAAAGAAATGAAAAAAAAGAATTACAGAAATTGCTTAAAAATTGGAAACAGTGTCCAGAAATTAAAAAAAATCACCAATGGTTTGGAAAATTATTCATTTCATTTAAAAAAAATATTATAAGACAAAATTTGGAATAAAATGATTTTTAAAACATTTTCAAAGTGAAACAAATAATTAAATTCGTAGGAAATATCAAAAGAATTGAAGAAATTGCTTAAAAATAGGAAACAGAACCTGAAAATTTCAAATAAATTACCATTAATTCTAGAAAATTTCTACTTCAATATAAAAATAATTTAAAACAATATTTTAAATAAATAAGTTCTAAAACATTTCCAAAATGAAATAAATTCAAATAAAATAATGTCAAAAATATTGGGTTGTTACTGAACTTGTAAAAACATGTATAAGATTTTAAAATGTGAAGAATTTTATAAAAATAGATTTAAAATTTGTATAGGTTATTTTATTAGTTTCAAAAAAAGAATCAAAGAAATTGATAGAATCTAATTATTAGTTTAAATGAAATTTATACGCGGTAATATATTTTTCGATTAGTTGAAATGTTAATAAACTGTATAATATTTATACAAGGTTAAAAATCATGAAGAAAAAATAAGCCGGTTTGGTGTGAATTGCTTCAATAAAATCAAAGGTGAGTTAATCTCACTCATCTGGGTTTTTATTTAAATTTAAACGGTTAAATTAAATGATTAGTTGAATGGTTGAATTGAATTGATGTGCTATATTATATATAGTAGTATACAATATATATTGGGTGATTGATTTCCCGCATTATTTAGCAGATGAGACCCTATGCGCTGCATAATAGCAGATGATATTATATAATCCCATATACCACGATATTCCACCTTGAAGTGGAATTGGTATTATGCTAACATGTGTGGATGCTGGGAAACAGGTTGGAGGGATCCAACTAGATTCCTCAAAATTATTTAGATTGTTTAATATTCTGTGTTATGAATATTTGATATTCTATAATGAATTATATTGATAATTATAATATTGAATTTAAAAATGAATTTGGTTTTAAATTCCTTTAAACTTCTTTTATAAGATGAGTAATTAATTTATTTAATGAAGGAAATAAAAGGGTAGTTAATTGCTGGTTGAGTTTAATCAGGAGCGATTAATATTTGTGGTTTAATTAATGATTAATTACTTAATGTAATTAAATTAGATTAGGATAAATTAAAACGTAATTAGAAATCATTAATTTACATAAATTAATGATGTAATTAAAGGTTTATTAATTAAGATTAATTAATCAATAATAAGTGATTTATGAGAAATTAATTAATATAAGTAATTAAGGATTAATGTAATTAATTATAGTTAATTAATTTGTGAAGTAATTAAAGATTTATTACTGTTTTGGTTAAGAATAATTAATTTGTGTAATTAATTAAAGATAATTACTTAAATGTAATTGATGGATAATTAATCCAGGGTAATTAATTAAGATGGATAATTTAGGGATGATTAATTAATTGATTTGAAATTTATTAATGTCAAGTGAAGAGATCTAAGTAATTGAGGTTAGTAATTCAATTAGAAGTGACTAAATTTATTTTGGAAGTGATCAAGTTTGCTTATGGATGATTGAATGGTATTAGATGCCTTGAATGAGTTGATATCTCTGATATGAAATGTTTTGTAGTACCATATGTTTGGGCGGACAGGATATTGTGGTTATCTATCAATGGTGAATTGTTATGGAAAGAGACATCCTATATTTAAAGTTTGAAGTGTATTTCATTTGGATAACTTGGGTTAGATGACATAAGACTCGAAGAAATCGAGGTTGGGTATTGGAAAATACCCTGAAAGCCACTTCAAATTTTTATAGATTGATATGTGAAATCAATAGGCTGGAATGAAATGATTTAAGTGAATTGGACTATTTAATCTAAATTTTGGTACTTGGAAAATTGATGTGTGAAATAAGTGATGTCTATAACAAATTTTGTAAATTTGTAAATTGATACGGGTTACCCCGAGTTTCATATAAGTTGTATGCTTTGTATTCCATGTTAGATGGTTTACTCACGCTGATTTCCAGCCTGACACGGGTGTTACTTTGATGTAATGCTTAAGTCAGACCGAGCATTATAGGTTTTCAGGTAAGGACGTTCTAGATCTCAGGAGACGGGCTGGTTGACTGGAACGTATGGAGAGTTCCCTCTGTATTATATCGTTGTATATATCCGAGTCATGTTGATTGCATATGTATATATGTTGTAACTCTGATGTATTAAAGTGAGATTTGACAAGTACAGTTTTCCTTTGTATAACTGTTATTATTTGTTATTATATTTTATCCGCTGCGAATGTGAGATGTTGGTGTTTCTGTTCTTCTTATTCTTCTATCTCTTTCTTCTTTTTCCTAACTATCTAGAATTTTCAGGATCGAAAATTCCGGGTCGTTACATTTTATTCCGCTGCGATGGTTAGATTCTGATGTTGTTTTCTATTTTCTTCTTCTATCTCTTCTTCTTTAACCCTAATGGTTTGTATTTCCGTTCATCTTGAGTTGAGTGATGGGGAATAGTGTCGACTCGAGGGGTATGGGTTTGCGGGCTGTTATATTTATGGCTTTGTTCTGGGGGATACATCTGGATATAGATTTTGAAAGTGGTTGAGGATGAAATAGACAATTATTATGGAGGAGTTAGATCGAAAGTATAACCGGTTCTTATGCTTGGAAGAGGCAAGCCTTGCTGTTGGATCGACCGATGGTGGAAAACTGAGAGAGGTTATTCAGAGTAATGTGGCTATTAAATAAACTAGCGAGAGCCTATCAATGTAACTATGAATGTTACGAATTATAATAACTAGAGAAAGAAAAATCAAGGCATTGGTGGAAAGTCCAATGAAGCCAAAAGATGTTCGAGGAATATAATGCCAGAGGATTATGCACCTTTGAATGATACGATCTTGAATATCTACCTTGGCACGCATGGTACTGAGAGATACAAGAGGTTTCCTATGAGAGAGACAAACGAAGAGAAGAAATGCTCCAGAAAGTATTGTAAATTCCATGTGAACTATGAGCACAATATAAGTGAGTATTGTCACTTGAATGATATCATTAAGGAGTTAATCCGAAAAAAGAAATTACAACAATAAGCTAGAGAGCCATAGGATGGAAGACATGATGTTAGCCCTAAGGGACAAATGTCAACAGGGCTTGCTCGGACCCAGCGGAGAGGGCCAAGGCGGCCTGATGGAAGAATCGCAAGTAACACGATAACTGGACGACCTAATTAATTTGAGAAAAGATGGGATAAGATGGAACGTTATGCCAATTTTTTGAAGCATGTACCATAAGAGAGCTTCTTTTCTATTGAGGATAGAGCTTCAGCTAAGTAGTTGTAACGACCCGTAAATTTCGATAATTAAATTTGTTAATTTAATAAGATTTTGGTAATTAAATCTGAAATAAGTAAAAATTTGAAATTTGTTAATGAATTAATAATGGGAATGAAATGTAGGAATGTTAATGCAAGCTAATAAATAACTAATTTAGTGGAAACCCAATTAATTGAAACAATTGTAAGGTTATAATTGATTGTAATTAGTAAATTGGAAAATAAATTTAAAGTAATATTAATTGATGAAATAATATGTATTAAGTTGTAATTTGATAGAATCAATGCTAGATAAGTAATTATAATAATTGTTGGTTGATAATAAAGCATGAATGAGATTGAATTGGGGAAATAGTGATAATTATTAATTGTCTACCCATTTTGTCTATTGGATTAGATCTAAATCCATTGCAATTAAACGAAATTAAATATCTAAATATTATGTTAATTGAGATTAAGAAGGAATTTGAGAATATTAATGTAATAGATCATAAATCCAATGTTAATATCATCCATTTGACAACAACGAATTGAATAATAGAATGAAAGTAAATTAAATGGAATTATTGAAAATTAAATGTATAATTTCTGGATTTGATGAAATTAAGGTTAACGTTGAAATTAATAAATTAATCAACCCTAAATTGACATTTACATTTATTTAAATTAGTGTAAATGATTAAGAAATTTAAAAACGATAAAAATTATCAATAATAGAATCGAAATTGAAAATTTGATTTAATTAATTAATGATTAATTTATTTAATTAATGTAAAAATAGCCATTTTGGCCACTGACTTGGATTTTAACGAAACTCATTTCATCGGATCCGTAACGGTGAATTATAGTAGGATTTCAAGTTTCGTAGCGATCGGACTTGTTGTTTGATCGTACGGTCTTGAAACGCCTAGAAATCAATTAAATTGGAACCAATTTGAAATAAGTTGAATTCAATGTAACTTCTTTATATGATGGAATTTGAACTTGAAACCTTATTTGTTGAGTTTAAAATATTCAAAAACATCTATTTTGATATATGGGTTGACCCATTTCGTCCGGAGTCAGAACGGGCTTTTCGGGCCATTTATCGTCTCACTTTCCAAAACCAATCAAGCCCAATTGTTTCTATTGTGTTCTGCCTATATATACGTCGATATAAACCCTAGCAACCTTTCTATTTCTCATTTCTATATGTACATAAATTTATGTTGCTCCTCTTTCTCAATGGTAGACAAACCCTAAATTTCACAACTCAATTTCAATTCAAAATTCAACTTCAAAATTCAAGCTCCTCAATATATATTGAATTATATATCGATTTGAAGCTCTCAACGAGCGCATCTCATAACTGTAATTCGTTTTCTCATATGAATCTCTATCAGGCCAGAAATTGAAGAACAATACTCGGTCGTTCATCGCGCCTCGATCAAACTTGTCCGATCGTCGAATTGATTTGTGGGTACTGTAGAGTGGACCAAGGGACTTCATCAGTGCAATTCGCTGGGGCTTTTGACGGTTAGATTAAGCGTAGCAATTCACCAGGGTTTCGGTAAAAACTTGTGCCGGCTGGGTATTTGTGACGACGTCGATCATCGACGTGAGGGCGGCGAACCCTGGGAAGGACGGTGGCATGTTTCTGGTGGCTCGAGAGGTGGTCGTTCAACGCAAGCATGAGGTGGGCGACTGAAGCTGGACGAGTTCGATCGAGATGCGGCTAGGGTTTCTGGGTTTGAACGATAACATAGTGACATGGCCTCTTTTGTTTGGGTAATTCTTTTATTTGTTTATTTATTTAAATTTAGTTTTCAACACATCTAACGGTCATAACTTCTTCATACAAGGTCCGTTTGACGCGCGATTTCCTCTACTGTGATCCTATCGAAATTCTGGATATTTTGACGCTAGTTTGGGCGAATTCTGAGATGGCTTCAATTTTGAGTTTAAATTTGATTTAAATTCAATTTAAATTCGAAGGTGAGTGTTTTAACCCACTCACAACTTCTAAAATTTCTTATTTTTGTTAAATTGATTTATGATGTGATTAGAAATTTATTTATGACTGTTTTCATATTTTAAATTATCATCTCAGTTTATTTGAATTTATTTGGATAAAATAGTTATTTAATTTATTATTGGATATAAACTGCTAGTAAATACCAGTTGTTAGTTATTTATTCCATATTGATGTTAATGATTGAATTGGATGATGGTTGTGATAAATATATAATGATTGGTATTGGATGAATGGATGTCTATTTCATATTGTTATAAAATGCAAGTTGTTATGGATTTTATTTCATTCGAGATTGCGGTTTGAAATGATGTATAACCATTTATATTTTAAACTACGGATTGAAATGATAAATATCTGTATCACTTGACCAAAGGATAGAAAATTATATACAAGCACTGTGTTCTATATATATAAATAATTTTGAAATGATTTCTATGATTTTGTAAAGAAATATATGATTTTAGATAAATATTGATTGTAGACAATATAAATGTTATTTTATCCTTGATTTAAGCTATGTATAATTTATTGTAATATAGAATAATCTTAATAATAAGTTTGATTTTATTAAGGATAATATGGTTAAGTATTTAAATTATATTTTAATATAGAGTGTATAATGATTTAAACAAATTAAGGTTGGAAGAAAATTTTGAATTTTTTTTGAAATTAAATTTATTTAAGAATTAAACTCAAATAATTTTGATATTAAATGCATTAAATTCGAGATTTTAGAAGGTACGATTTTTATAACTTGATTTTGGTATAAGGTGAATTTAATAAATATTTTAAGTATAGGTAAATTGAAGGAAATATTTAGTTATTCATAATTTGAGTTTTATTTAAATGATAATGGATTTATTATGTAATATATTTCAAAACTAAATAATAGAAAATTGAATTGTTGAGTTGTAATTACCAAATTTTGTTTTGAAATTGTGAATGCGTAAAGTTTGAAATATATTGAATTTGAAATGGTTTATTCTATGGATCAAATTTATTTTGAAATCGATATAACTTTGAATAGTTCATTTGGAAACTGAATTGTATTGAAATTTATGATTTGGGATTTAGTTAAATTTAAAATTTAGAAATTCGAGTTGTTTGGAATTGATTTGTGAAATTGAAGAAGCTATTTTATTATATAAAGTATTTTGAATATTTAAACCATTTAAGTTGTGGAAGTTATGTTTCAAAGTTATGAGTTTCAAGGTATTATAATTCGAAAGTGTTATATTCAAGTGTTTTAATTTCTAAAATGTTATAACTTTGAAAGTGTTATGATTTTAGAAAGGAAATATTTGAAATGAAAATAATATCGTATTGATTTGGTTTTGAAAGAGGCAATGGTATTTGGTTTTAAAGTATAAACTATATTAAAAATGACTGCGGTGTTATAATAAAGTTTGGTTGTTAAAGAGACCGCGATCGAAAATAGTCATACTCTTTGCCCACTCCGAAAACCACTTTAACAATCGTGTACGCGGTGGAGATTCCAGAATGAAGTAGGATGGTGGCAGAGTTTCCTTTGAGGTGTATACGTGGACCCGACTCCTGTAAGTTGGCATAAGGTGGCTGAAACAAGAGCGATTGACGGGCTAAGAAGGTAGCACTTTTTACCGGACACACTCCTTCGATACTATTATATTACTTTGTGATTGATTAGGGCCCTTTTGATTTTAGGAGTGTAGCTCAAGGTGGGCGGTAGTAGCTGCTACGCGTTACCACCGGTCCGGAAGCGTAATTGGTATATCTATCCTGGCATTGCCAAGTTGTGCCGTGTCACCTACCTTATCGCGCCTTGTACGAGTTTGGTTTTCTCCCGTAGCCCGTGGACTATCCTCTGGTGGCTTCCCGATCAGGAGGGACTATGATATTGGATGGACTACTGGCACTATTATTGTGTTAAGGAGGAGATTGGGTAACTCCTTAACGGTATTTAAAAGCATGTTTATTTTACTATAGACATTATTATAATAGCGAAATATTACTACATAGTAAATAGTTTAACGGGTCCTTAAGAGACGTGAATCCCGATCATCTCTTAAGTTATCGTACTCACGTTAGACACTGGATAGGAGATGTCAAATCCCGTAAACATCTCCGGCGCCGTTCCACTCATATTTATTTCTGTTGATTTAACTCACATAAGATCTTTTAGTTCTGACCCGAGTGTTTCGTCTTTTCAATTCGCTTGGGTCAGCCTGAGCATTTCAGGATTTGAAGACCTTACTTCAGGAGGACGAAGACGAAGATTGTATTACTATTATTTATCATATTAGTCCACTAAATTCATACTCCGCTGCATTATTATTTATTTTTCTCTGGTATGAGTAATTCTTATTCTGTGTTGTATAAGTATAATCAAATGTTTTTGTAAAACAGCTTCATGAACTATTATTTGATTATTATATTTTGTCATTTCGCTGTGAGATTCTGTTTTGTTTCATTTCTTTCTCTGTTTTTCTTATTTAACCCAATAACAATCCGCCTTTTTGTATGGTTTGAGTCTGATGTGTGTGGTTTATCATCGATTTAAACGTACAAAAGGCGGGATGTTACATTTGGTATCAGAGCTTTGGTTTAGTGATAAACCTTAGCTTTGTGGGGTCTGACTCTTTATTAACAGGGTAGTAATACCCTATGATGAGTCGTTGAGCGTATATATATGAGAGAGCGTATTTGTTAGTGTTATAAAAAAAATTATATTGTGTTAATTTGTTCCATTTTGTATTTATAAGTTCTGGTTGGTGCATAGGACGCTATGACATCAATAGGGATTTCTAAACACTTAATAGGACAGACCGACACAATATTTGTTTTGGGTATAGATGAATGAAGTAATTTTGCCTATTATATTTTCTATATATAAAATAAATTTTTTATAAAGGGATATATTTGGTTGTAATATATTGGTTGTTAGGTAGTGAAATTTATAAAGATTGATTGGAAATTTTAGAACTTAAGTTCCAAGATTTTGAAATTTTCTTTCAAAGGATCTTGGAATATAATAATAATATTATTTAGAAGTATTTTCTGATATAAATATTTCAATATGATTTGAAAGAATTGTTATAAAGAAATTTTGAAAGGAAATAAGTTTTGTAAATACCCTCTCTGTCGTTGGAAAATAACCTCGGTAATGAGTGCACGCATCATCAACATTCATTTTCGAGTTTCTAAGTGGGAAGGCCGCTGTAGTAGTTTACTGTAGATTCATTTTGACAAACAAATATAAATTTCAAATTGTTTTAATTATAATTGGATATATAAATTGTAAGTGTATACATCTATCTATTATTTTAAAATGATCTAAAATTAAACCCGGTATTTAGTTCTTAAGTTTCTGTAATTAATAGTTTTAATTAGTGTAATGAAATGGAATTTAACTAATAATGAAACCTCTAAATGCAATTACAAGCATTGAACATTAGAGTAATTTAAAAGAAATGAGATACACTTGTATAATTTTCAATTGCATTCTTTAACATATATATAACTTACCAACTATAAAAAAGTTAAAATGTTAAATGAAAATGTAATGGGAAATTTTACATGTAAAACTTGAAGTAATGAAAGTATTCAATGAATTTGCTTTTATAAATAAGAATTTAATGCTATAATTGTTGTAAACTTAAGTATGACTGAAAGTCCACTAATTAAATATAACAGAAAATTTACAAAGAAATGATAATAAACTTAAGTAAATGTTGAGGTTATTTATAATAAAAATAAGTAGAACGATGAATACTGTATATAAAGGAAATTAAGTAGTGAATAAATGAACGCAATATAATAAAAAGAAAATTTACATGTTATGAATAAATGAAAATAAATGGAAAATTGTAAGAAGTTAAATGTAAATTAAAGAGATAAATCATTATATGAATGGAAAGGGAATCAAACAAAAAAATGTTATGAAATGAAATTAATAAAAATTAACTTGATTTACTGTTTGAAATTGTTGTTTGTATGGTTTATGGTTGTTTGGGCAAGGATACTTTAAATTTGTTTGGATGTATGAGTAATATATCTAGTTTCATCTAAGATTGTCGAGTAAATGGTGCGCTAAGTAGTTTATTTTTCATTCTGTACAATTTAAAGTTCTAAACCCGAACAGCTATTTGTTTTGCTTGATAAAAATAGATAATTATTTTGTGTTGATTTTACATGATGATTGTATAATGGTTGCTATGTTGTATTGATTTGTTTTTTATTGATTGAAACAACTTTAAATATTTCATTTTATATAATTATTAACTCTTTTAGATTATATAAGTGAAATGCAGGTTTTGGAAGCATTGGCTACTGCTTTTGGTTTCATAATTAAGCGTTAATTGCCCGACAAATATATACGTTCTCGGATTACAATTTTATAGCGTTATTATGTTATTTTTCCCGTGTTGGGATATATTATTTTGGAAATTATACATTATATATTATTATATTTGATATTATAATTTCTCCTGAGCCTCTCCGTACAAAGGAGACTCTGCCAAAAAAATTCGTGAATTTTGAACTTAGAAAATTTTATGAAATATTTTCCAAAAATTTTGTTACTTGAATATAAAAGGATTTAATGGTTATAAATTCGTATATTTTATTTAAATAAATTAATTTTGTAAATTTATTTGTTTATAAAGTTAATATTTTTGAATAAGATGTATTGTTTACTCAATTCCTTCTTTTCTCTTCTCTTCCTTTTCGGGGTTGAGTGGGGGAGAGTGTAACGACCCGTAAATTTCGATTATTAAATTTTTAATTTAATAAGATTTTGGTAGCTAAATCTAGAATAAATAAAAATTTAAAATTTGTTAATGAATTGATAGCGGGAATGACATGTAAGAATGATAACGCAAGCTAATAAATAACTAATTTAGTGCAATCTCAATTAATTGAAACAATTATAAGGTTATAGTTGATTGTAATTAGTTATTGGAAAATAAATTCAAAGTTGTATTAACTGATGAAATAATACGTACTAAATTTTAATTTGATAGAATCATTGCTAGATAAGTAGTTATAATAATTGTTGGTTGATAATAAAGCATGAATGCGATTAAATTAGGCAAATAGTGATAATTATTAATTGTTTACCCATTTATTTAATCTATTGGATTAGATCTAAATCCATTGCAACTAAATGAAATTAAATATTTAAATATTATGTTAAATTGAGAGTAAGATGGAATTTGAGAATATTAATGTAATAGATCATGAATCCAATGTTAATTTCATCCATTTGACAACAATGAACTGAATAATAGAATGAAAAGTAAATTAAATGGAATTATTGGAAATTAAATTTATAATTTCTGGATTTAATGAAATTGAGGTTAATAGTGAAATTGATAAATTAATCAACCCTAAATCGACATCCAAATTTATTTAAATTAGTGTAAATGATTAAGAAATTTAAAAACGATAAAAATTGTCAATTTTAGAATTGAAATTGAAAGTTTGATTTAATTAATTAATGATTAATTTGTTTAATTAATGTAAAAATAGCCATTTTGGCCATTGACTCGGATTTCGACAAAACTAGTTTCATGGGACCCGTAGCAGTGAATTATAGTAGGATTTCAAGTTTCGTAGCGATCGAACTTGTCGTTTGATCGTACGGACTCAAAATGCCTAGAAATCAATTAAATTGGAATCAATTGAAATCAATTTGAAATAAGATGAATTCAACGTAACTTCTTTATATGATGGAATTTGAACTTCTAAAATTTTTTATGTTTGTTAAATTGATTTATGATGTGGTTAGGAATTTATTTATGACTGTTTGGCATATTTTGAATCATCGTCTTAGTTTATTTGAATTTATTTGGATAAAATATTTATTTGATTTATTATTGGATATAAACTGCCAGAAAATACCGATTGTTTGTTATCTTTTCTATATTGATGTTATTGATTGAATTGGATGATGATTGTGAGAAATTTTTGATGATTGGTATTGGATGAATGGATTTGTATTTTATATTGTTATAAACTGCAAGTAGTTATGGATTTTATTTCATTTGGGATTGCGGTTTGAAATGATATATAACCGCACTTATATTTTAAATTACGGATTGAAATGATAAATATCTGTACCACTTGACCATAGGATAGAAAATTATATATAGACATCGTGGTCTATATATATAAATAATTTTGAAATGATTTCTATGGTTTTGTAAAGAAATACATGGTTTTATATAAATATTGATTGTATACATTACATAAATGTTATTTTATCCTTGATTTTAAGCTATGTATAATTTGTTGTAATATAGAATAATCTTAATAATAAGTTTGATTTTATTGAGGATAATATGGTTAAGTATTATTATATTTTAATATAGAGGTGTAATGATTTAAATAAATTAAGGTTGGAAGATAAATTTGAAATTTATTTGAAATTGAATTTATTTAAGCATTTAACTCAAATAATGTTGATATGAAATATATTAAATTCTAGATTTTAGAAGGTATGATTTTTATAACTTTATTTTGGTATAAGGTGAATCTAATAAATATTTTAAGTATAGATAAATTGAAGGAAATATTTAGTTATTCATAATTTAAGTTTTATTTAAATGATAATGGATTTATTATGTAATATATTTCAAAACTAAATAATAGAAAATTGAATCGTTGAATCGTAATTGCCAAACATAGTTTTGAAATTGTGAATACATAAAGTTTGAAATATATTAAATTTGAAATGGATTATTCTGTGGATCAAATCTGTTTTGAAATCGATATAATTTGGAATAGTTCATTTGGAAACTGAATTGCTTTGAAATTTATGATTTGGGATTTGATTAAATTTAAAATTTAGAAATTGGAGTTGTTTGGAATTGATTTGTGAAATTGAAGAAGCTATTTTATTATATAAAGTATTTTAAATATTTAAACCATTTAAGTGGTGGAAGTTATGTTTCAAAGTTATGAGTTTGAAGTTATTATAATTTGAAAGTGTTATATTCAAGTGTTTTGATTTTTCAATGTTATAACTTTGAAAGTGTTATTATTTTAGAAAGGGTATATTTGAAATGAAAATGATATCGTATTGACTTGGTTTTTAAAGGGGAAATGATACTTGGTTTTAAATTATAAAATATTTTAAAAATGACCACGGTGTTATAATAGCGTTTGGTTGTTAAAGAGACCGGGAGTGAAAGTTTTCATACTCTCTTCCAACTTCGAAAACCACTTTAACAACCGTGTATGCTGTGGAGATTCCCGAATGAAGTAGGATGGCGGCGGCGTTTCCTTTGAGGTATATACATGGACCCGACTCCCGTGATTTGGCATAAGGTGGCTAAAATAGGAGCGATTGACGGGCTAAGAAGACAGCACCTTTTATCGAACACACTCCTTTGATACCATTCTATTACTTTGTAATTAATTGGGGCCCTTTTGATTTTGGGGGTGTGGCTCGAGATGGGCGGTAGTACCTGCTACGTGTTACCACCGATCGGGAAGCATAATTGGTATATCTACCCTAGCATTGCCTAGTTGTGTCGTGTCACCTACCATATCGTGCCTTGAACGAGTTTGGTTTTCTCTCGTAGCCCATGGAGTATCCTCTGGGGGCTTCCCGATCAGGAGAGAATGTGATACTAGTTGGACTACAGGGACTATTATTATGTTAATGGGGAGATTGGGTAACTCCTTAACGCTATTTAAAAGTAAGTTTATTTTGCTATAAACATTATTATAATAGCGAAATATTACTACATAGTAAATAGTTTAACGGATCCTTAGGAGATATGAATCCTGAACATCTCTTAAGTTACTGCACTCACGTTAGACACTAGATAGTTCATGTCAAATCCCATAAACATCTCTAACGCCATTCCACTCATATTTATTTCTGTTGATTTAACTCATATAAGATCTTTTAGTTCTGACTCAAGTGTTTTGTCTTTTCAATTCGCTCGGGTCAGCTTGAGCATTTCAGGATTTGAAGACCTTACTTCTAGAGGATGAAGACGAAGATTGTATTTCTATTATTTATCATATTAGTCCACTACATTCATATTGTTCCGTTGCATTGTTACTTATTTCTCTCTGGTATGAGTAACACTGATTCTGTGTTGTATAAGTATAATCAAATGTTTTTGTAAAACAGCTTCACGAACTGTTATTTGGTTACTATATTTTGTCATTTCACTGTGAGATTCTGTTTTGTTATTTCTTCCTCTGTTTTTCTTATTTACCCCAATAACAATCCGCCCTTTTATATGGTTTGAGTCTGACGTGTGTGGTTTATCGTCGATTTAAACGTACAAAAAGTTGGGATGTTACAGTTGTATAGGTTGATGACTGGTATATAGTATTTGGATTCCGAGTGGATTAAAGCACCACCCTTTGATCCTATAGTGATAACGGTCGTAGTAGGCCTACCTACTGTGCATTGAGTCTTAATGGATTATGGAAGGTTGGTGAATATACTAGTCAAAGGGACTATTGAATGGTTGAAAATAAGTCCAAAGGAAATCAAGCTTTGTAAATCCAAGAATTAAGGATTTACTGGAGAGGCAAAAGAGCCTATTAGGACAATTGATTTATCCATGAAATTTGAAAAAGGAGACCACAAGATCACGTGGTTTCAAAAGTTTGTAACTGTTGATGAATTTTTGGCATATAATGCCATTTTGGGTCGATGGACCCTGGCTAGTTTTAGAGTAGCAACGGATCCTCAGTTCTTGATGATGAAATTTCCTACGGCGAATGGGGTCGGATCAATTTGAGGCGACCAAAGTATTAGATGAAATTATTATGTTCAAAGCTTAGAGAGACAAAGGATAGGAGAAGGGGAAAGATGCGGATAAAGCTCTCTATATCAAAAGGTGGATGCATAAAAACCAATGCATAAGCCTTGGTTTTGGAACCATATCAAGTTCTTTAAAACTATGGACCCAAGGAAGCAGTCAAATAAAGCACAAGGAGCACCATATGAGCCGACGATCAACATTTCGATCAATGTGGACTTTCCTACTCTGGTCCTTAAGATCGAGTCTTAGCTTAGTGCAAATTTAAGAAAGGAATTGGTTGGTTTTCTCCAAGAAAACTTGGGTGTATTTTCTTGGACACATTCAGATATGTGTGGGATATCATTGGAGATACTGTTCTACACACTAAATATGGAACCAAAATAATCCCTGTTAAAAAAGATACAGTCTAGGTTTGGGCTGATCCGCTGAATTGAAGGAGGAAGTGGATACGCTAAAGGCAAATTGCATTTTCCACGATGCTTTATATTATGAATGGGAATCGAATTCCATGTTGGTTTGAAAGGCAAATGGGAAGTAGTGGACATGCATTAATTATTCGAACTTGCATAAAGCTTTCCCAAAGGATAGCTTCCTGTTGTCTAAGATCGACCAGTTGGTAGACGAGATCGTCAGACATGAATTGCTTTCTTTTATGGATGCTTACTTCGACTATAACTGCAAACCTGTCCACATTCCATATTAGAAGCATACAAGTTTTATAATGGAGTTGGGATTGTACTGCTTTTAAGTAATGTTGTTTGGTTAGATAATGTTGGAGCTACCTACAAAACATTGGCGAATCCCATATTCAAGGACCAGATCAGATGGACAATGGAAGTGTATGTGGATGAAATGTTCATGAAGTGATGGCTGTTGATGAATCACATGGAAGGAATTTTAAAAATCATTTATGTGATATAGAGGTATAAGATGAAATTAAACCTATGTAAGTGTTCCTATGGAGTTGCATTGGGAAATTTTCTGGGATTTATTGTGAAGTCAAGGGCAGTGAGGCTAATCTAGAGCAGTTTAACACCTTGGAACATGTAATTTCCTCAAGTATAAGGAGGGAAATATAGAGCTTAAATGGGATGGTCTTCACATTGAGTAGTTCATCTCAAAGCCAACTGATAAATGCATACTGTTCTTCGATCCGTAAAAAAGGAGAAAGGAATGTTTTTCTAGATGATGGAATGTCAAGATGCTTTCGAGGAATTATTGAAGAATATGGAAAGACAACAAGTCCTATCCAATCCTTTGGACAGAGAAGATCTATTTATCTATTTGGCAATGTCTACTCATGTACTAGTGCAACATTCGTACCTGAGGAGACTAGTATCCAAATGATAGTGTATTACATTAGCAAGCAATTTGCCGGAGCTGAAAAGAACTATCCAAAGCTGGAATAGCTTACTTGTTGAATGCTTCGAGGATGTTGCTACCATACTTCCAAGCTCATTGGATAAAGGTGCTAATGGATCAACCCTTAAAGAATGTCCTGCATCAACACAAGACATCAGGAATGTTATTAAAATGGAACATCAAGCTGAGCCAGTATGATATCACTTACCATCCGAGGAAGGCAATAAGAGGATAAGTGTTAGCAGATTTCATCGTTGAATTTACCATCTGGATGGAGAAAAGGAAGATGATATAGTCCTACTTTCTTAGTGGAAATTATATGAAGATAGAGTTTCTAATTAACACGACTCTAGGGCAGGAGTGTTACTTATAACCCTATTAGGAAGGATGATTTGATATACATTGAAGTTAGAGTTCCTTGCAACAAACAACGTGGCTGAGTATGAAGCATTGGTAGCGGGACTCAAGATAATGAAAGGACCAGGATAAGAACGTCAACATATTTAGTAACTCCCATTTGGTGGATTTCTAGGTAAAAAGGAAATCCAGGCTAGGGGTGTGAAAGTTGACCCTTACTTGAAGAAGACATTGGAGCTGTTAAACAATATAGAGCATAACATGATTACGCACATCCCTAAAGAAAGGTGTACAAAGGCCGACTCACTAGCCAAATTGGTCAGTTCTGGAGAAGCATAGTTTATGGGATTGGTTTCGGTGGAGTTTTTATCGGCTTTGAGCATCGGCTAAATCTCAGATGCCGATGAGGAAAAAATGATGGATCACTCTGATCACAGACTATTTGCTAGAGGGAACACTCTAAAGAAAGGAGCAAATGACGAAAAATCCTTCTTAAAGTACCACAATTCATAATGCAATAAGGGGTATTGTATAGGAGAGGTTTCTCAACCCCCTCCTTCGTGTAACAGTTTGGACTAAAAATGATAAAAATACCAAGAAGAGTAAGAGTGTAGATAATAAATGAAGAAAGAAAATGAAAAATGACTAACAACAAGCAAACATAAATTTATAGTGGTTCGGTAGTCTTGTCCTACGTCCACTTAAATGATTTTATTTCTTTTGCACTAGTTTTTGTGATTACAAGTAGGAGGGATCGGCGTGGATCCTAGAGTACAATGGATACGCGCTCGTGCGTCCATGCATATACTTTTTCCATTAGGTCCCAGGAATGCTCGTATGCCTATAGGTTATTGCCAAGGTCCATGGATTAATAACAAGTTGTTTTTTTACGAGTGGGTCTTAGTACCGACCCCTATAGGGAGATCGTGGTGTTGGACAAGTCGGGGGTGCCCACAAAGAAGTTGTAGGTGGCCATGTACTACCAGAAGTAGGTCACGCCAGACCTGTCATGCCCTTAGTCCCCTGTTTGGAGATCGAGGATGTTTAGGATGACATTAAGGAAAGTGAAATAATATATGGTGGCGATGAGGCTGTCCAAACTCCTTTTGAATTTATACTCTTTCCTTCGGGTCTA
Source organism: Allium cepa (assembly GCA_030765085.1). Lineage (NCBI taxonomy): Eukaryota > Viridiplantae > Streptophyta > Magnoliopsida > Asparagales > Amaryllidaceae > Allium > Allium cepa. Next base: position 390,117,548 of record CM060931.1, read on the forward strand.
AGTTTTCGATGGGTACTCGGGTCACGCCCATCCTAAATTTCTATTCCCCATAATGGATCGAAGGTAGGAGCTAGCCGATGGATGATCAAGTCACATCCACCTCGGGTTGGATGGTCAAGTCGCGTCCTAGGTGATTTATACTCTCTTCGCTGATTCGTGGGACGTAGTTAGTTATGGATAGTCATCTCTTATTAGATGGTTAAGTCACATTCTTTTTTGATTTATACTCCATCTATCGAGCTAAAGGTAAGGGTTAGGTAACGGATGGTCAGGCCACATCCGTTAATATTTGATCGATGAACAGTCGGATCACGTCCTTTTGTGTCTTATACTCCCCTTATCATGTCAAGGGTAAAAGTTATTGCACAGACGGTCATGTCACATCCACTTTAGATTTGATTCCGAGCCTATCGAGCTCTAAGTAAGGCATAAATGTACTAGAAAACTCCGGGCACAAGCTTGAGAGTGGATGGTGGAGTCACACACACTTTGGATCACATTCTTTCCCCTGAGTCAAGGACAAGAGTTGATTATGAGCATCGAATCGTGCTCATCTTGGTAGAGCTCCACAAATCTAGTTATGGGCCGTGGATATTTGGTTGGAACCAAATTCAAGATACCTGCACACTTGCATTGTTCACATGCAATTTCATTCAAGTCGGTCATGTTTCACAACTCATATAGCATGCAAAAACAAGGTTGCATGGTTGGAAAGTGACTTTATTGAAAACAAAAAATAACAGAGTCTGTCTTATTGGATAGTTCTATGCAAATAAGCATAAGCTTTATTCTAGGAAGAGATGGCATTATTATGCTCGCCACTCCATCTAGCTCTAGCCTTTCTCAGTTGGAAGAAGACCTTCAGAAGTTCTAGTTTATAATCAATCCTTTTTATGCAGCCTATGTTTCTCAACACTATGAGCGATCCGTCATTATTGGGGATCGAATATCCCTTGCCCGCCATCTAGAGGTTCTTTCACAAACTGTTGAAGCCCTTTCTTTTGGATCGTCTCTTCGATCATATCATGGAGGTATCTACACTCACTCATATCAAGACCATATGTCTCATGGAATCGATAGAACTTTCCAAACTTCCTTTGGTTCTGAGTTGACTCTCTCAGGGCTAGTTTCCTGTAATGCTACGAGTCACGAGTAGGCAGGTAAGTATTTTCAGCTAAGTCATTTTGTGGGGTGTATGTGTCAAATTTCGAGACTCTTAATTGTCTCCTAGAATCTGGGTTTTCGTTTGGGGTCCCGCTAAGGCCCTTTTCAAACTCCAACTCTTATTTTGCATATTTACGTTAATATTCTCTGGACTCACTCTGGACTATTTCATAGCAACTTTGCTTTGCACTGCTTCATCCCGATGGTATGTATCGTTCCTTGTTCTAGCTAGATTAGTCTCCTCCTTATGCAAGTATTGGGTCGTCTTGTTATGAATACGATCCTGGATAGTAGGATGCTTTCTTGATAACCGTCCACCAAAGTCTGTATCGGAGTAGATCCCCCTGATTAGAGCCATCAAGATTATGTTCTCCTGAGGGTTGCTCGCCTTAATCACAATGGTATTTAATCTTTGTAAAAAGTACTTGAGCGACTACGTAGTCCTTAGAGTAAGTTAGATAATGAATGACATCCTTTGCGTGAGTCACGTGCATTCTGAATTGCTCGACAAATATCCTTGCAAGCTGATCAAATGATGAGATGGAAATTGTTGGTAGTTTAGTAAACCACATGGTCGCTACTCCTTCTAAAGAAATATGAATGCATATACACTTGATGACATCATTGGTCCTAGTAGAATCCGTGCACCACTTATACTTTATCAGGTCCTGTCGGGAGTCAGTCTTCCATGAATATGTCAGCATGGTTGCTCTATTGAATCTCTACGAATATTCTTCAATCATAATTGCTTCAGTGAAGGGATTTCAACTCGGGGAGGCATCTCAATCGTTGTTATTTTGGCCTTGAGTTTCTCTCACAAGTTGTCTAACTATTTAGGCCAAGTTTAGGTCTTGGAAACCTGCTGGCTTGTAATAGCCATAATATATTCCTTGTACTTGGCCCAGAAAACAATCCTGGTTTGGAAGAATCGTTTGCCTGGCAGCTCCACCTTCATTCCCTATGGGAAACTCAGCAGCAAACTCTTGACCTTCGGTGCCCTTGTAAGTCAGTGAGTGCCCATGCTGCACGCTATCACCAGCTTACAGTCCTAACCCTTGGTGAGTGGCTCGGTACCGACCCCTTTGGTGGGATCGGTACTGAACCCTATGCCTTGGTGAGGGTCAATCACATGTTCCGCCTAAAGGTTCCTGGTTCAAATGCCATCGTCCTTGTTCTCTGCTACTCCGATCATTATTAGATGATGAGGAACTGCCTAATTCTGAGTATGGAATAGCTGGCTCTCTTCTAGTCTTCCTACAATGAGTAGTCAGCTAGGCGATCATGTTTTTGTTTTCCAGGATTTATATCTTTATCTCTGCATGACTGTCTTGTAGTTCTTTCATCATTCTATCTAGGTCAATCCAGATGATTATATTAGAAGGATTTGGACACCTATGGCTACTTAATGTGTGCCTTCATCCAAAATGTTCAAGGCGGCATTTTCTGCCTCACCAGTAGCTCTTTTGAGGCAGCAATGGCTTTGTCTTTCCTAAGACCCATTAGTGATAGCTTCTTGTAGACTTTGCTGAAATCATAGTAGCACAGAAACTAGTTAAGAAGGAACTAGATCTCTTCCTTGGATTATAGGAAATCTAATAGTAGATAGCGGTTGAAATAGCTCAAGAATAGATTTCACAGTGAAAGCATCAAAATGTTCTAACCAAAAATGGCACAAACACCCAAAAGAGTAAGAAAATGGAGATTAAATGAAGTAAGCAAATGAAAACTGAGCAAAAACAAGCACACATAAATTTGTAGTGGTTCGGCAATCATGGCCCATGTACTCTTAAATGATTTTATTTCTTTTGCGCTAGTTTTTATGATTACAAGTAGGAGGGATCGATGGGGTTTCCAGCGTACAATGAGTTTGTGTGTAGCAGCAGCGTTCCCCCTTAGAATGACCTATGCCTCCTGTATTTTTAAGGGTAGATGACCAAATATGTCACCGATATTGCTCCCGTAGAACCTGGCCACCAAGACTAAGTCCCTTAGTAATTTGGGCTCCAAATCCCTTACGGTTGGGGATCGGTGCCAACCCCTCTTGGTTGGCCTTCGGTACCGATCCCTATATATGCAGGCAGAGACCTTACAACTTTTTTTTATTAACTCACCTTGTTGTTGGTTTTACGTTTCTAAAGTTGTTTCTCATAGTTGCCTAGATTTTTTTGGTCCAAGCGATAGATCTATAAATGGTTGAATTGCTGCTTTTGACTACGTATGGAGATAGTTGTTACAATGTATAAGAATCCTAGAACAACACTTGAATCAGGCTTTGTGTAGCTAGTGAAGAGTGTCATAAAAGTAGGGGAATGTTTGCTTATACTCTTAGGGATCGGTATCGATCCCTTATATAGGGTACCAATCCATACTTAGTACCTCTATGGGTGTTCCTCTTGTAAGTTCGACAATCGTCTTGTTGAGATCGATAGAGAATTGCATAGAATCATGGGAAAGGAGCTTGAAACAAGCTCTTAGCATCATTAGTAGTGAGTGGAAGGAGTGGGGGTCACTTTGGACGAAGATTTTGGGATCCGTATTGGTCGTATAAGGAAGGGATCGGTATAGATCCCACACTTAATGGGATTCATCACTTGAGTTGGTCTTGGTCTAGGTGTGAGATCAGTGATGATCCTTTAACTAGTGATTTTCTTCCCTAGGTGCAGGATTGATGATGGTCCCTCGCCTAATGATTTTTTGTCTTCGGAATTTATTGGGATGGTTTGCCTCTAATTTGTGATCTTTTTGTACTTAGTATATGGAACCTAGGACCATCACTTTGAGCTTCTAGCCTTGAAATCGTCGAGTCTAACTTGTCCAGTCAGCCGGAATATAGCCAGATGAAAAGGACAGATAACAGTAGCCAAATATGAGGCTAGGAAGATCCTTATGGAAATCGAGGAGAGTAGCTGCAGTGATCATATTGAAGGGTAGACCTTAGCAAATATGATACATTGCTATAGATGCTTCTAGCCAAAGATAAATTGCGATGTGCTGACTACACTAGACGGTGTGATAGGTGCTAGAGGTATGCAAAAATTTCAAAAGCGTATCTATAGAGCTTACGCAAATGGTTTGCTCGCGCCCATTTGCGGTTTTAGGAATTGGTATAATCGGTTTGCTACCAATGTCGAAAGGGGGATCTAAGTACACTATTGTTGCGGTGGATTACTTCACAAAGTAGGCTTAAGTAAAATTAGTTACCAGGATCACAATGAGGAAAGTATCAGCATAATGAAATAGAATATTATCTATAGATTCATAAGTCCCTAGAAAATTGTAGTTGACAGTGGAAATCAATTCGAGAGTACCGAAGTTAAGGATTTCTACAACCGGTACAAAAATAAGAAAAAATTTCAATGATAGCACACCCATAGGCTAATGCAAATATGAAAGCAATGAATAAAATCATCAAATTCATCTTGAAGAAATAGTTAACTAAAGCTAAAGGCAAGTAGGTCAATAAGATTCCACTTGCATTGTGGGCTTATAAGATGACCCATAAGTCTATGACTGGACACTCTATTTGCTTTGGTCTATGAAGCTGAGGTTATGATTCCAATAGAACTGGAAGCCTCTTCTCACCAAAAAAAGCACTATGACCCTATGGAAAATGAGAAACTTTTGCTTGAGTCCCTCGACTTAGTTGATGAAAAATGAGAAAAGGCTTAACTAAGTGTAGCTGCTCGCTAGAAAAGAGAAGCACAACATTTCAACACCAAGATCCTGAGCCATACGTTTGAAGTGGGGTTCCTTATTCTGAAATGAGTCATTCCTGGTATGGGCGTAGCTAGTTGAATTGGGAAGGTCCCTATGTGATTGAACAAAAGCTTGAAGATGGAACTTTCAAGTTGGCGAATTTTCAAGCTGGCCACTTTTGATGGAATCCCAATTCCATGGGTCTTGGATAGCGTCTTGTTGTTATGCAATTTCACTGAGATTTGTTCGCTTCATTTTCTACGAATAGGCCACCCTCTTGAACTGGGGAAAACGTAATAAGGCAAGGCATGCCATGTCTTTTTTTCATAACTAAACCCAGCCACTTGAACTAATGAACCGTATTCTTATAAGCTAAATCTCATGTTGCATGATTCATGGCACAAATATGTACCCAGAGATAGGTACTGACCAACTCCTTTGATTTAAGATTAGAAAAAAGGAGTATAATCAAAAGGATCGATTGGATGATTCACGCTCATCCTTTCAGTCTTGATTAATGCCCAGAGATAGGCAAAGTCAATGAGGGATGCCTAGAGTCGAGCAATTAAAGCAACAGTTCTTGGAGGAGGAACTACTGTGCAATCAAAGTATTAATCACCATGCTTACAGCCTGGTAGTATATGCTCGGCTAGTGATAAGCAAGGAGAATCAAAGGATTCTTCAGTTAACACTCGAAGATAGTTGGGACTGAGAATGGTTGCCCGGAGACAGGCACCGAAAGTTTTCGAAGATAGGAACTGGTATAAAATTGAGTCTTTTACGACCATGCTTGTGGCCTGGTAGGACATGCTCGATCGAGGATAAGCAAGGATGGCCATTCAATATTCTCAATCAACACCCAGAGACAGGTGAGATCGAGGACTGGGGCCTAGAGATAGTTTCTTATGCAATAATGCCCGAAGATAAGAATTAGTGTATAACAAAAATCTCCACGACTGCGTTTATAGCTAGGCAAGACATCCCCAATCGAGGATAAAATGATGATGGCCGAGGAGTTATGTCGATCAACACCCGAAGATTAGCGAGGTTGTTCATCGATGCTCAGAGATTGGCATCTAAACCATTGAACCTCAAAGATGGGGGTCAAAGGGAAACTGGGTTATCCATAACTTATGACTTTGTGAGATAGGCCTAGTTGATGGCAAGTATGAGGATCAATGAATGAATTTGATCAACACCGAGAGGTAGGAGAAATCGAAAAACGGTGTCCAAAGATGGATAATCGGAATTTTTTTTGAGGAGATCAAACCACCTGTAACAACCCGCCTTTCAGTCCACAGAAAGACGAATCATTAATTAGAAAGAAAGGGATAGAAAAGAGAAAGAAAGAGAAGAAAGAAAGAAAAAACATCACAATCTCAATAGCGGAACGAATAAATTATATTAATCACATAAATATTACATAGTATCATATACATCAGAGTTACACAACATTATATCAAAAATTAGACAGTTATAAACTTCTGTCTATTTACAACTCAATATACAACACAATACAAACGACTCAGAGAACACACAGCGGAACACTATATATATACATACATATATATATATATATATATATCTACAAACGCTGAAGCCTTCTACTCCATTGCTCCTCCAGAATTCGTCAAAGCTAACCTGAATCCTTTGGCTACTTGTAAAAATTTGAGCACCCAAGAGTTTTACAATTCTTTGACCATAACCGTGCTTGCAACTAGAAGAACTCGACTGAGAATAAGCAAGGTCAACTATGGAGGAAGCCAAATGAATAACGAGTTCTATTTAGCCAAAATGGAAAAACATTGGCAATGATAAACAGTACTATATGACGGAATATAAGTGAGAAACCATAAAAATTTAAGTATATGTGCAGAACTACAGTAAGTAATGGAATTATGCAGACATGAGCATGTATAACATAAGTAGATCACATCACATGCAGTTATATTACATATGCAGATAATTGTACATAGGCAAGTAAAGTAAAAGTGCAGGAATGTAAATTCAAATAAAGGTTATACAAAAACAACAATCTTTATTTACAATCATTTTTTATACAAGTGATAGCTGTGACGCCCCACCTCTATACCCAAGCTAGCCAAGAACACTACGAAGTAATGCTGTCAACTAGCACGGAGAATAAGGCTGTTGAGGAGCGACCATCCGTGTAATTTCTTTGCGCGAGCACCGATATGTCAGATAGTATAACATGCAATACTTTATCAAGAGGAAATCCGACATACCGACACAAACTCAAAACTACTACACAGTGGCAATAATATCTTCGGAAAAAAAATATAGAAATAAACATAACATAAATCAGTCACAGACAATTCATATCACAAAGGCGGAAATAGATATGAAGATTACACTAGGAAGTGTACATCAGAGTAGTGGTCTAAAAAGATCCACAATATCACAAAAGAATAGTTACATGAACTACACAAAAGAATAAGTATACATTATGGAGTCTATATCTCAAATGTATACAACAAAATAAACTACTAATCTAAGTAGTAAGCCAAAAGTCAGAGAAATCAATCCCAAGAGAGAAGTCAAGCAGAAGCACCTGTAACATCTCGGTCTGACCCGAGTATTATTTAATAAGAAAATAATAAACGGATCAGTCTAACTATAAATATAAGATGAAACGATATAGAATAAGAGATATGACTAAACACATAATAATCATAATGCCAAGCTGTGATATATATATATATATATATATATATATATATATATATATATATATATATACTTAGTTGATAATCATCAAGAGATTAATCAATGTCACCAAATCTACACAAGAATCAAAGAAACGTCATACTCCTTATTTCGTTCACCAAACCATAAATATTGACGATAATATCAATGTCAATCACAAAAGTCAATGACACACAAATTCCAGAAAACTACACAAGAAATCCAGAAATCACTAAAGCCAATGACACACAAATTCACCAATGCACAAATATCGATAAGGCTTATCAATAGAAATCACAAAAATTGGTGAAGCACAAATTCTAGAAATCATCTCAAGAAATCCAGAAATCACAAAGGGGGGGAGGCCTATCACAAACAGGAGCATAAAGCCCACCAACACGTGTATCACAAACGGAACGCTAATTCCATGGTTGCTAACCATCACAAATTGAGCCGAAGCTCCACAAACGGCCCGAAGACCATGGGTTGCTACCCCACCAAATTGAGTCGAAACTCCACAAAACGGGGTTTAGTCTCCCTCGCAGACAAAGAGACATCGCACATTGCTAGTCTAAATCACAAAGATGATCGTCATGATCAACGAGAAGTGTCGATTACACTAAGCTAGTAAATATATGAGTTTAGCTTCATGTCCCATAACCACTTGCTTAACTTAAATATTTACGAACAAACTGTAAATCTTCACTAGAAAATTGTCACAAGAGGTTCAATCGAACAAGTCCAAGAATTAACCGACGAAGTAAACGCAAGCGTTTCATACCACTTGTTTTACTAAGCCGTTTTATTAGATTTCTCATACGAGTGAGGTAAAGGTTTGTATATACTAATAGATTAGAAATCGGTTTGAGAAAACGATCTTTGTAATAAAATAGTGTTGAAATCATTTGAAGAAAGAGTTTTGATATTTACTACTAGTATAGAAAACCTTTATATTTTTAAAGTGACAAATCACAAAGAAGATTGTAAGAACAATCAATCACTAAAGTTCACATTCGAAAACGTGAATAAAATCCAAAGAAACCGATAAAGAATCCATTGAAATGGATATTCAAAAATCCCTAAAAAGGAGTCATCAAAGTCATAATAAATGATAACAACAAATAGGATTTACACGAATCGATTTAAATTGGAATTCTCAAGCGAATAGGCAAATAGGAAAAATACAGCAGTTTCAGACATCTGAAACAAGTGGTTCAGACGTCTGAATCTGGAAATATAAAGATTTCCAGAACATAATTCAGACGTCTGAATCAAGTGTTTCAGACGTCTGAAATAGGCATATTTTAGCCTGTTTCCTTTCTGGTTCCAACTGAACCAATTCAGACGTTTGTAACCATATATTCAGACGTTTGAATCTGTGAATAGAAAACTTTCCAGAACAATATTCAGATGTCTGAATATCACGTTTCAGACGTCTGAATGAAGGGTTCAGGGCATTCCCTGAACCTAGGCCAAAAATGGCCAAACGAATGTAGAAAACGATCGATTGAGCAAATGGCGAGGACAAAGGAATTACGTCGAACGACAACCCAGCCCAAACGGCTCTTCGATACGCCTCAAATATCAATGTCCAAATATCCATAACAGGATTTTCATAAATTGGACCAAAACACCAAAAATTGGAATATACACCAATTCAACCCAAACCAAAATCAATTGCACACGAATAAGTGTTAGGAATTCATACCTAACAATCGAAGATAATTATAGACAAAGATGTGAGATAAAAATCTCACCTTTTTACCAAAATCAAACAAGAAGAAGCTTGAAAGCAAATGGAGAATCAACCTCTCTTCAACACAACCCAAATGAGCTTGAATCTATGCTCAAAACAAGAACATTCCCAAAATTAGGTTTAGGAATTTCTGAAATTGGTAAGAGAATAAGTTGGAGAAGAAGAAGAGAATGCTTACCAATGGGTTCTCTTGAATTTGGAGCTAGGAATTGGATTTGCAAGAGGAACTAGGGTTTTGGAGTTTTAATTTCCAATCTCTCCCACCATTAATGCTATAAAAACTGAAAAGAGAAAGAAGTGAGGGTGAATGGGGAAGAGTGGCTCAGATTTGAGCATAAGTTAAACATAGGGCTGAGCCCAAACCCAAACCCAAAGTGAAAAGTAGCAAAAAACAACTTTCTCCAAACATATCGAAGCTTATACTCAAAAAGGTCGCAAACGGCATTTTAAACTCAATGAGAGTGGTCCCGAGTCCTAATTCGACCGTATGCAAAAAGTAGCCTTTCGGACTAAAATCCGACTATCGATAGAATATTTAAATAAAATATTTAAATATAAAATCGATAAATATGCGGGTTGTTACAGACTCCCCTCCTTAAAGAAATTGCGTCCACGCAATATTTAAGAAGAAGATATATATATAGTAACAACCATAAAAGCATATTCAACACAAAAGAAGTTTGAAATAAGAAGTTCACCTCAAAGAGCACGAGAAAGTAAGTCCGAATGTGTTCGCTCGATGTACTCTCTAGATTCCCAAGAACAATTCTTAGGATTTGAAGACCATTGAACTTTAACAAGCGGAACATCTTTATTTCGAAGTCGTTTGACCTCCGAAGCAATGATACGAATAGGATGTTGCTCATAAGTTAAATTAGGCGAAACTTCAATCTCTTCCACAACACCGGGCTCAAGAATAGAATCGGAATCTCGAAGACATTTCCGTAATTGAGAAACGTGAAACACGTCATGAATAGCAGAAAATTGAGCCGGTAATAAAAGGCGATAAGCCATGGAACCAATACGTTCAGCGATAGGAAATGGTCCAATATATCGAGGCGCTAACTTTCCCGATCGACTGAAACGTACAACACCTTTCATAGGTGACACACGAATGAACACAAGATCTCCCACAGAAAATTCTAACTTCTCCGGTTATCGGCATATGATTTTGGTCTACTCTGGGCTTCTTTCATCCTATGTCGAATAAGTTCAATCTTTTCTGTGGAATCACGAATAAAATCTGGACCTAAAACCAGCTTCTCACCGGCCTCAAGCCAACAAGAAGGAGATCGGCATGGCCTTCCGTAGAGTGCCTCAAAAGGTGCCATACCAATACTAGATTGGAAGCTATTATTATAGGAAAATTCAACAAGTGAAATGTGATCTTCCCAACTTCCACCAAAATCAAGAACACAAGCACGAAGAAGATCTTCAAGAGTTTGATTCACACGCTCGGTTTGTCCATCGAACTGAGGATGATAGGCGGTGCTAAAATTAAGCTTCGTTCCCAAAGCTTTTTGAAGACTCTTCCAAAATCCACTAGTAAACAATGGATCACGATCACTAACAATAGAAGTAGGAACACCATGTAATTTAATAATCTCTTTGATAAAAAGCCTGGCCAAAAGAGGAACGGTTCGGTTAGACCGAACGGGAATAAAATGGGTGGATTTAGTAAGTCTATCAACGACCACCCATAAGCTATCATGACCCGAACGAGAACGGGAAAGGCCATCTATAAAATCCATGGAAATTTGGTCCCACTTCCAAATTGGAATTTCTAAAGGTTGCAATAACCCACCGGGCCTTTGATGTTCGGCCTTAACGAGTTGGCAAGTCATGCAACGCTTAATGAAGTTAGCGATGTCAAGTTTCATTCCCTCCCAAAAATAAAGTCGCTTCATATCCGCGTACATTTTACTACTACCGGGATGAATGGTAAACTTAGAATGATGAGAATCTTCTAAAATATCTTTACGAAGATCACTAATATTTGGCATGATAAGTCTACCAAATTTTCGAATGCCGCCACGAGAATCGATATCAAAGTCTTTCAAACCTTTAATATCAATTTTATCCTTAATATTTTGGCCAAGAAGAGCCAATTCGGGATCTAGCCTTTGAGCTTCAAGAATGCGGTCCAAAAGAGAAGGATGAGCCTCAAGGCTACATAAAACAAATGATGAGCATAAATCGGATACGCGGTCTCGAATCTCACAAGTGGATAAGATCTCGAGATCGTTCCATTCGGATATCATCATAGAAACAACAGCTTGTTGTTTACGGCTAAGAGCATCAGCGACACGATTACCCTTACCGGATGTATAAAGAATATCAAGATCATAAGGAGCAAGGAACTCGAGCCAACGTTGTTGACGCAAATTAAGTTCCTTTTGTGAAAATAAATATTTCAAGGACTTATGATCGGTATAAAAAACAATTTTTTCTCCTAAAAGATAATGACGCCAAATCCAAAGAGCGAAGACAATAGCCGCGAGTTCTAAATCATGAGTGGCATATCTAGTCTCGGCAGGCTTTAATTGCCTAGAAGCACAAGCAATAACACGTTCTCCTTGCATAAGAACGGCACCCAAACCAACGTGACTAGCATCGGTATAAACAACGAAATCTTGATTCCCCTCGGGAATAACGAGAATAGGAGCATCAGAAAGAAGTTTTTTTAATTTCTGAAAAGAAGCTTGACATTTGTCCTACCTAATGTATTTAACACCTTTCTTCGTCAAGCTAGTGAGAGGCACGGCAATCTTAAAAAAGTCTTTGATAAAACGAGGGTAATAGCCCGCCAATCCGAGAAAACTACGAATCTCTGTCACACTCTCCGGTCTCTTCCAATCTTGAATCGCTTCAATCTTTGAAGGATCCACGGAAATTCCGGATTCGGAAATAATATGACCGAGAAACTTCACAGAAGATTGCCAAAAGTGGCATTTAGAAAATTTTGCCCTTAATTGATTACTCCTAAGAGTTTCCAACACAATACGAAGATGTTTTTCATGCTCCTCCTCGGTTTTAGAATACACAAGAATATCATCGATAAAGATGAGAACAAATCGGTCGAGAAAATCTTTGAAAACTCTATTCATAAGGTCAACGAAATAAGCCGGAGCATTCGTTAGACCAAGTGGCATGACAAGCCATTCATAAGATCCATAACGAGTGCGGAACGAGGTTAATGGAATACTATCCTCTGCAATACGAAGCTGATGAAATCCCGTAGCTAAGTCTAATTGTGAAAAGACCTTAGCACCACTAAGTTGATCGAATAGATCATCAATCCGAGGTAAAGGATATTTATTTTTGATAGTAAGATCATTAAGCTTGCGGTAGTCAACGCGAAGCCTAAGTGTACCATCGAATTTTTTCACAAAAATAGCCGAAGCTCCCCAAGGCGAAGAACTAGAGCGAATAAATTGCTTCGTCTCCAATTCGGCTAATTGCTTACGCATCTCCTCGTTTTCTTTATTGGACATACGATACGGAGGATGAGTGATAGGTTGGGCTCCAGGAATAAGATTAATTCTGAACTCAATTCCTTGCTTAGGTGGTAATCCTAAAAAGGGCTCGAATATATCGGAAAATTCACAAACGGCGTGAATAAGAGAAATAATATCACCCTCATCATCATCATCATCGTCATCATGAGGATTTAAAGAATATAAAGATGCGACCAAGCTGGAAACTGAATCTTGAAGATTAATAGAAATCTGCTTAACAGATTGAGGATGTCGAAGATGAATAGCCAACTCAGGACATAGGATATGAGCTTCATAACGGTTAAGCCAATCCATTCCCAAAATCATTCCAAAGCCTAAATTACGCATGACATGCAAATCGGCTAGGAAAGGAAAATCACACAAAATAATCTCGACATCTTTACACAATAAACTGATTGTTGCGGATCCACCAACCGGATTCGCAATTCTCAAAGAAGTCATTAAACACAAAACATCCAAAGAAAAAGTATCAACAAGTTCTTTTGATATAAAAGAATGGGACGCACCCGTATCAAAAAGAACTCGAATAGGATGATCACGAAATAAAATAATTCCATCCAGAATAGAATGAGAAATACCTTGGCCACGAGATGTGTTGCCAAGGGCTTGAGAAACATTTAACTTTCCCTCTTCTTGCCTTGAAATTTGGGGCATGAAGATATAACATGACCGGGAACTTTGCAGTAGCGACAAGAGAGAGACTTTGGGCACTTGTTCGCATAATGGTCCTTCGAACCACAATTATAGCATTCCCCACGGCCAAAGGAAGAAGTCTTTGCCACGGAGGTTGCTTGCTTCCCTTTCTTATTGGGATAAGGTCCTTTGAATTTATTTGGCCTCTTCTTGTTGTTGAAGTTTGGTTTGGAACCCACCACTTCAACATCATTCTCCCTATCCGCCTCTTCAAGACGAAGAGCGATATCAACGAGTTGGTCGAAAGAAACTTCTAATTTTAGAAGTAATGGCTTCTTGTGATTTTTGTTTAAGTCATAAACAAATCTCTGATTCTTCTTCAGAGGGGTGTTGATGTATTCAACCCCATATTTGGAAAGCGACTCGAAGGAGGCGACGTAATCAGTCACGGAGGACTCACCTTAAACAAGGTCTATAAATCGTCGAGCCAATGTCACTTTCTCAGCTTCTGTCACGAATTTTAATTCGAAGCGTTCTCGGAATTGCTCCCAGGTGAGATCCGCTTTATTAATCTCAGAAATAAGAAGCTCGTACCAGTCCAATGCTCTTTCTCGGAGCATACTAGAGGCCACCTGAACTCGGTGAAGGTCAATAAGATTCATGCGAGAAAAGATTCGATCGCATGACCTTAGCCAAGCCTGTACTTCAATAATAGTTTCGGAACCTTTGAATGGCTCCCCACCCAAATTAGCGTAATTGCTGCACAAGCGTGCAAATCCCGACTTTGGGTGAGTAGGTTCCGGGTTAGCTCCAGCTGCTTGAGCATTCGTCACTAAATCAAGAAGCTGTTGAGCAGTCACAAAAACTCCATCCTGGGGCGGAGTGCTAGATGGCACGGTTCTGGGGCAGCCTGGTCTAGACATTTCTCTTCCTTTAGAAAGAAAGAAGAAGAAGAAAAAGGTTATTCACCAAATTGAATATCAAGCAATCTTGATAGATAAACAAGGAATCATAAGGAAAATAGAATGAATCGGTACGAAGACTCGAATTAAATCCTAAAGCACGACTCCTAAGATGGACTTAGGACGATGATCCTTGTTATAGTATTCCATATTGTTCCGAAGTTTGGCTCTGATACCAAGCTGTGACGCCCCACCTCTATACCCACGCTAGACAAGAACACTACGAAGTAATGCTGTCAACTAGCACGGAGAATAAGGCTGTTGAGGAGCGACCATCCGTGTAATTTCTTTGCGCGAGCACCGATATGTCAGATAGTATAACATGCAATACTTTATCAAGAGGAAATCCGACATACCGACACAAACTCAAAGCTACTACACAGTGGCTATAATATCTTCGGAAAACAAATATAGAAATAAACATAACATAAATCAGTCACAGACAATTCATATCACAAAGGCGGAAATAGATATGAATATTACACTAGGAAGTGTACATCATAGTAGTGGTCTAAAAAGATCCACAATATCACAAAAGAATAGTTACATGAACTACACAAAAGAATAAGTATACATTATGGAGTCTATATCTCAAATGTATACAACAAAATAAACTACTAATCTAGGTAGTAAGCCAAAAGTCAGAGAAATCAATCCCAAGAGAGAAGTCAAGCAGAAGCACCCGTAACATCTCGGTCTGACCCGAGTATTATTTAATAAGAAAATAATAAACGGATCAGTCTAACTATAAATATCAGATGAAACGATATAGAATAAGAGATATGACTAAACACATAATAATCAAAATGCCAAGCTGTGATATATATATATATACTTAGTTGATAATCATCAAGAGATTAATCAATGTCACCAAATCTACACAAGAATCAAAGAAACGTCATACTCCTTATTTCGTTCACCAAACCATAAATATTGACGATAATATCAATGTCAATCACAAAAGTCAATGACACACAAATTCCAGAAAACTACACAAGAAATCCAGGAATCACTAAAGTCAATGACACAGAAATTCACCAATGCACAAATATCGATAAGGCTTATCAATAGAAATCACGAAAATTGGTGAAGCAAAAATTCTAGAAATCATCTCAAGAAATCCAGAAATCACAAAGGGGGGAGGCCTATCACAAACGGGAGCATAAAGCCCACCAACACGTGTATCACAAACGAAACGCTAATTCCATGGTTGTTAACCATCACAAATTGAGCCGAAGCTCCACAAACGGCCCGAAGACCATGGGTTGCTACCCCACCAAATTGAGTCGAAACTCCACAAAACGGGGTTTAGTCTCCCTCGCAGACAAAGAGACATCGCACATTGCTAGTCTAAATCACAAAGATGATCGTCATGATCAACGAGAAGTGTCGATTACACTAAGCTAGTAAATATATGAGTTTAGCTTCATGTCCCATAACCACTTGCTTAACTTAAATATTTACGAACAAACTATAAGTCTTCACTAGAAAATTATCACATGAGGTTCAATCGAACAAGTCCAAGAATTGGCCGACAAAGTAAACGTAAGCGTTTCATACCACTTGTTTTACTAAGCCGTTTAATTAGATTTCTCATACGAGTGAGGTAAAGGTTTGTATATACTAATAGATTAGAAATCGGTTTGAGAAAACGATCTTTGTAATAAAATAATGTTGAAATTATTTGAAGAAAGAGTTTTGATATTTACTACTAGTATAGAAAACCTTTATATTTTTAAAGTGACAAATCACAAAGAAGATTGTAAGAACAATCAACACCAAAATTCACATTCGAAAACGTGAATAAAATCCAAAGAAACCGATAAAGAATCCATTGAAATGGATAATCAAAAATCCCTAAAAAGGAGTCATCAAAGTCATAATAAATGATAACAACAAATAGGATTATCACGAATCGATTTAAATTGGAATTCTCAAGCGAATAGGCAAATAGACAAAATACAGCAGTTTCAGACGTCTGAAACAAGTGGTTCAGACGTCTGAATCTGGAAATATAAAGATTTCCAGAACACAATTCAGACGTCTGAATCAAGTGTTTCAGACGTCTGAAATAGGCATATTTTAGCCTATTTCCTTTCCGATTCCAATTGAACCAATTCAGACGTCTGAAACCATATATTCAGACGTCTGAATCTGGGAATAGAAAACTTCTTAGAACAATATTCAGACGTCTGAATATCACGTTTCAGACGTCTGAATGAAGGGTTCAGGGCATTCCCTGAACCTAGGCCAAAAATGGCCAAATGAATGTAGAAAACGATCGATTGAGCCAATGGCGAGGACTAAGGAATTACGTCGAACGACAACCCAGCCCAAACGGCTCTTCGATACGCCTCAAATATCAATGTCCAAATATCCATGATAGGATTTTCATAAATTGGATCAAAACACAAAAAATTGGAATATACACCAATTCAACCCAAACCAAAATCAATTGCACACGAATAAGTGTTAGGAATTCATACCTAACAATCGAAGATAATTATAGACAAAGATGTGAGATAAAAATCTCACCTTTTTACCAAAATCAAACAAGAAGAAGCTTGAAAGAAAATGGAGAATCAACCTCTCTTCCACACAACCCAAATGAGCTTGAATCTATGCTCAAAACAAGAACATTCACAAAATTAGGTTTAGGAATTTCTGAAATTGGTAAGAGAATAAGTTGGAGAAGAAGAAGAGAATGCTTACCAATGGGTTCTCTTGAATTTGGAGCTAGGAATTGGATTTGCAAGAGGAACTAGGGTTCTGGAGTTTTAATTTCCAATCTCTCCCACCATTAATGCTATAAAAACTGAAAAGAGAAAGAAGTGAGGGTGAATGGGGAAGAGTGGCTCAGATTTGAGCATAAGTTAAACATAGGGCTGAGCCCAAACCCAAACCCAAAGTGAAAAG
Source organism: Allium cepa (assembly GCA_030765085.1). NCBI lineage: Eukaryota > Viridiplantae > Streptophyta > Magnoliopsida > Asparagales > Amaryllidaceae > Allium > Allium cepa. The sequence goes on from CM060931.1 coordinate 390,134,899, forward strand.
TAGCAAAAATCAACTTTCTCCAAACATATCGAAGCTTATACTCAAAAAGGTCACAAACGGCATTTTAAACTCAATGGGAGTGGTCCCGAGTGCTAATTCGACCGTATGCAAAAAGTAGCCTTTCGGACTAAAATCCGACTAACGATAGAATATTTATATAAAATAATTAAATATAAAATCGATAAATATGCGGGTTGTTACATATGGGTAGCCAATCCCATAAAAAATTGGTCTATATGCAAAAGGAAGTATAAGACATCGCAAGAAGACTAAGAGAAAGTGTATTTGAAATGCATCAAGATAAGCCGGGCATTTGCTTCTTCTTTCGACAGAATTTCCCAGCTTTAGAGCCATATCCATCATGTTGTCTCTTTGAACCCTTCTTTCCTTTGAATTTCCTTTCCTTTAGAGTGCTTCCCACTGAGAGAGTGGTTTTTCCTTCAGTTGTAATGATAATGGGATTTGCAGGTTTGTCGATGGGAGTGTTAAAAGATTTGGAGGATCTGCAAAGGCCAATACCTTTTGGAAACTTTATTTTGGCTGAAGGAATTCAAGGAATATAGCTTTTTGTCTCCGAGCCAGTAGGTATCTCAGTCTCTGGCGCCTTTGCCTTTTTGACCTTGATCTTGCAAAGGCTAAGCTTCAATCTCTTCGCCATAGAAATGGAATCGATTGGGCCCATAGCACTAGTAATGTCATCCCCCAGGCACTATATGGTGTCTCTAGTCCCTTTAAAACCTAGGTCATTTATGAATTAGAGACAGGGACAAGACTGGAATGATGAATTAGAGCGATAAGTTCCATGGTGATAGAGGCTGACTTGGTGGAAATAGAAACCAGATGTAAATCTCGAGTGATTTTTGGAAGAGGAGGAGGAAGTGATGGATGACCTAAAAGTTAACAAACAGCGATGTAAAGATTAGGGACAACCTCCGACGAAAACCGAAGATTCTCAAATACTGGAAAGATGAGGGAAATAACTTCGTTGGTGGGGGGAATGTAATGACTTCAACCTCTTCTACTTTTGATTTCATTGGTTAAGAAATAAGAATAGGAATATAAGGCTCGTAATTAACCAGGGCAGCAAAAGTAAGAGCCATAGTAAGGATGGGTTCATTGTTTCCCCCGTGGAAATTGTTGTCTCTGTTACAAGCTCTTTAGAATGGAGAATTGATGGTTCTGCTTGATCCAATGCTTCTGGTTTTAGTTTTAATCATATGTGCTGACCCACTTTTTAGTAAAACAGATTCCAATTGGACTAAGAAGATCAAAGTAAAGGCATAATGGTTCGTAAACTTGGAAATAACCTAAGAAAGATCAGAGAATTGAGCTCAGGATGTTTGGTTGAAAACTAGCTACGTCCTTAACTCAACCCTAAGTTAAGGCCTTAAATGAATCCCCCGAGTTTTAAGGCCTTAAGTCAACCTCCTGCGTTAAGGACTTCGACGAGTTAAGGATTTTAATGAGTTAAGGATTTGAGTTGGTATCGAGTTAAGGATTTGAGTTGGTACCGTGTTGGCACTAAAGCATCTTCAATTGGGCATAGAATATTGAAAAGGAATTGGATTGACTTGAAAATTGGAAAGAGAACTTAGAAAAGGCAAAAGAAAGACTTGGGAAAATTTCACCTTGATTAGATCAAGCACCTAAGCTCATCCCCGAGTTAAGGACCTTAACTTGGCACCGAGTGTAGGATTTGATTTGGGTCGGCGTGCTTCTTTTGGTGTGCCTTTTCGCTATCTCTTGGACTTCAGGGCAATTGAGCCTTTGACTCTATGTGCTCGATTCCTCTATAAATACCAATCCACCGAGTACCAAAAAAGGATATTCTACCTCTGGGTTTCCATTAACACTCCTCGACCTGGAGCTCCTATTAGACCTTCTTTGCTTTGGTTCTCCACAACATACTCTCTTAACAACATTTTAATCCTAAGATCCACTAAACTAAGGTCAAATCTGAGATAACTAGTTGTAATCAAGAGAGATAAGAATTATTAAAATAGATTGAAGTGCACATATGTCAGAGATTACTCCAAACTACATTAAAACTTCTGCGTGTTCTTTACTTTTCTTTTATCTTTACTTGCTTGATTTGGGATTTCAATTACTTTATTCCTGTTTATGTAATCTAAACTGGTGCTTTCTGTTTATCGTCGAAATCGTTAACCTGTTAACCTAAAAAATGGATCAACATCCAAAATAAAGATTAAAGCATCGGTTCGAATTAAATAAACAAAAAAACAATCTAATTTCCAGATCAAGCAAGTAAAGATAGCAGAAAAGTAAAGACCACACAGAAGTTTATAATGATTTGGCGTAATCTCTGGCCTACATCCACTTTAATCTATTTTATTAGTTGCTCTCAGTCTAGATTACAAATAGTTATCTCAGATTTGACCTCAATCTACTGGATCTCAGATTTACAATGTTATTAAGATAGTATATTATGGAAAATAGAAGCAAATAATTTCTAACGAGAGCTCCAGGTCTAAAAGTGTTAATGGAAATCCAACAGAGAGAAGATCCTTTTTTAGTAGCATGTAGGTTGGTATTTATAAAGGAATCGGGTAGTATAGAGTCAGAGGCCCAACAGCAACAAAGTCCAGGAGATAACACGAAGTCACAGTAGAAGAACTATGCCGACCCGAGTCAAATCCTAAACTCGGTGCCGAGTTAAGGTCCTTAACTCGGGGTCGAGTTCAGGTGCTTGGCCCAATCATGGTGAAAATTTTTCAATTCCTTCTTTTTCCATTTCTAAGCAGTCTTACCAAATTTCAAGTCATTTCGATTTCCTTTCAATCTCCTACGTCCAATTTAAGATGCTTTAGTGTCAAATCGGTACCAACTCAAATTCATAACTCGGTACCAACTCGAATCCCTAACTCATCAAAATCCTTAACTCATCAAAATCCTTGACTCGTCAAAGTCCTTAACTTGTCGAAATCCATAACTCATCAAAATTCTTAACTTGATGAAGTCCTTTACTCAGGGGGTTTACCTCGGGGGTTGACTTAAGACCTTAACTCGGGGGTGTGTTAATGGCTTAGCCAATTTTTTAACCAAACTTCCTAAGCTTAATTCTCTAGTTTTCCTCCGTGTGTTTCCAAGTGTGTGAATCATTATGCCTTTGCTTTGTCCTATTAACTCCAGTTGGAATCTGCATTGCTAGAAAGAGTTAACAGGAATTGATAGTTCTACTTGATCTAATGTGGTAGGATTAACGTGAGCCTCAGTGAGCGATTTGTTTATAGCCACATCCTCTTTAGCCAGTATTGCCTTGCCTTTCTCCAACGCTGTAATGTCATCCACGTCCAATAATTTGGAATTTAATTGGTCTTTAGTAAGGCCTTCGATAGACATAGTATGAGGCATGATTTCCTCCAAAGCATCTGCTAGAGTAATTAGACAGGTTTTTTTTCCAACCACTTTGGATTCTTGTCTTCAATAACAGTTGAAAAGAATTGTTAAATGGAGGAGTTATTTTTTTCTTTATCCTTGGTTCTTGGTCTTTCAGTTGGTTTACTTTAGCCAGAGCTCCGCCAAGTTCGACTTAAGCCTTTATCTTTACCATTAGCTTGGCGCTTAGACTGGCCCTGAGTTTTTGAACTTTAGCCAGAAGAGTTCGAAGCTGTGTTCTTGGCCTGAAGTGTCGTATCTTTCTCTAGATTGCCTTATCCTTCGCATTGAACTGATTTATGAGCTAATCATTCTTATGATGAGCCTTTCGGAGCTGGTCATTTACTACATTAGGGGCTTGAGTATATATGCGGGACATCTGTCTAACTAATTTTTGGAGTTCTCGGCTGATTTTTGAGCCTCATCTCTTTATTTCTTGAGCTCAGCTAACTTATTTTTTTTAACTTGCTATAGTACAATTGTGAGTTTTCCTCTCCTATTTGAATGGCTGTATGTGTGTATGATTGATTCTGTTGACATAAAAGAGGGAAAAACCTAGTCTCCTCTCTTCAAAGAGATTGTCAACAAGCTCAGTAACCCTCTAGCTCTGCGATTAGCTTCTATGTAGGGGATATCCTTAATATTATGGTCGAACTCCACCCATGTCGGGCAAAGGTTAGGAAAGGCAACCTGCATCTTAGTCATCACGACCGTAAATGAGCCCGAAGGAAGCGACGTGGAGCTGGATGAGCAGAAATAACCTTGGATGTTTAGGAAGATGATATAGTAGTAGCTAGGGGTCAGATTGCTAAAAGTTGTTAAGGAAGAATTTGTGGCTGAAAATGCAATTAAGAAGAACCAATAATGAGACCATGACAATTATGAGAATCGTAGGACTTCTTCCCTAGGTTATGGTATTCTTTTTCTTTAACCCAACGCTTCTTCATGTCCTTATCCTCATAATATTTCCTCTCCTTCCCTTTTAGTGTCCCTTCCACAGATTCTCATTGCAAAAAAGAGTGGAAAGGATAAGGCTCTAGAGTAATTCTCGGTTGTGCGCTGATGCCCGAGCATATATAATGGAAATTATCCTTTACCATTTCATCAAAAACAAAAGATTAAGGAACGTATTAGTCAATACAGATGGTATTGACTCCAATGGGTATTTCAAATCCCTTAAATCGAGATCTTTATCAAGTGGGGATGTTGATTTTGGAATGAAGCCATTGGTACTATCACTTTTTGTTACTCAGTTGTAATTGAACATCAAATGCCAGTTGGGATGTCATTGCTTGAGCGATAGAGGAGCCATCTTCAAAAAGATTTGACGGCCCGGTGCCAATGTTGAAGTCAGGTGAAAGATGATTCATTCTGGTAAACTTGATATCGAACATGTTTGGTACGTTTATATATAAGATCTATTTTAATATGAACTCGTGTGATCGAGCTCAAAATCCAATGGATGTCGACTTGTGCTGACTAATTGGCTTCTGAACGTCCGCCTGGGCAATTTGAAGTATCGATTTATGTAATGAGTCTCCTATGTCTAACATACAATGGTCAGAATATTATGGTGTAGATAGCCCGCTTATGCTGGCAAACGAGCTCCATTATAGATTGAAACGTAAGTAGGATCTTTCCCGTTATCATTGGTTAATCGGTAATGGAACTTCTAGTCGAAGTAATGCAGAACTTTCTATGTATGAACATAGGATTGTGCACTAACTTGAAGTGTTGTATGATTGAATTATTCAAGTGGCGAAGTGTGTTCAATGTGACCATTTTTTGGAAAGAACCTCTTATCCGGTTTTAAAGTGATAACTTGGGATCGACCATACCTTGGCGAGTTTCATTCAATAATTTTAAACATGTAGAGGCACAAAAGCCATTGCGAAACAAGAGAAACTCGAAGCAAAGTTGGTGGGGATTCATGACTAATGCCATGCATGAAACCACCATGATTTAAGTAATCGAGGTGTTAACTTTAGGTCGAGCTTAAAGATAACACTAGGGATCTTAGGTTTTGCAATGGTCAAGGTATGAACGAAGGTCGACCTCAAATATGAATTCTCGGTCATTCTCCAATCATAGACAACCCATGACCTAGGTTAACAGCGATGCCACAAATACTGCTACAACAAATGGGAACCAATTTTCAAGCTTAAAACCATATCCGAGTATTATGTTGGAGAAGTCAGGACCAAATTCTTGAAGCAGAGGAGTTTGCCTAAAATTGAGACCGGTGGCGGCCTAATATTAGAGAAAAGGCGAGGGAGACCTAGAGTGGTTGATGTAGGATCTAGATTAACCCTAGAGGGGGGGTGAATAGCATTATAGCAAATTTTCTTGATTTAAACACAGAAACAAACTGCAGAAATAAATATGCTAAAAAGTAAATCACACACAAAATTTACCCAGCTTCGGCAACCCCTGCCTATTGCTGCATTCCCATATTTCTATTAGAATTAAACAGTATCCCGCTTACAAACACTCTAACAGACTCGCAAACCCTACTTCTGCTTACAAACACTCTATTAGACTCGCACCCCCTGCTCCCGCCTATAGAGTTTTGCAAACTCACACACCCTGCTCACTGAACTAATTCTAACTAGACAATCTGACACTACCTACAACCTAGGTGGTGATTTACCAATAGTTCGATTTGAAAAGTAAAAACAAAACAAAAAACAGCTTTAAACTTGAAACCCTATTTGAATATAAACTAAAACCCCCTTTTAAAATAAACAAAGCCTTTTAAACACAACAAGGCCGGCCTATTTTTATTTCTTTAACCCGTTCCTCCTTTTGTCTTGTGAAGAAAACGTCGGCCGATCCCCTACTAAATTAGGGCTTCATTCTTCGATCCAAATTGGGGTTTTGTGCTTTGATTCTTCGTTCGATCTGACTTGTGTTGCTATTGCTCGCTGCTTCGCTTATGATTGATTCTCTGGTTTGCGTTGCTCCTCTGTTGATCGAGTTCGTTGTTGCGGTATGTAATTTTTTTCTTTCGTTGCTGGTTAAATTGCTTGCTTGAACTCGATGCAGTAATTTGCCGATGATGATTGATATTTATAGGAGTTGAATTTGTTCGTATCAATTTGATACTTTCCTAAATTGTTAATTGCCTGATGCGCACGGCTTTCCTGATATATCTTCGACTTGTTACTCACGGCTTTGATTTTCAAACGTTCGATTTATTCTTGAATAATACGGCAAAGACTTTCCTGTTTTACTTTGCTTGACTTTCCTATTTTCGGCAATTTCCATTTTTGTACTGCATTGATTTCTGACGTGGTTAACACCTGCTTTTGACATGGCTTCGACCATCTTTTGTGTTTATCCCTGTCTTCGTCTCTGGCCATCTTCACTGGTTTCCACTTGAATATTACATTCGTGAATATGATGTTGTCTGGTTGTTCGAACTTGTTTATGTGATTCCATGTATCACTGCACTGACTTATGTATTGTAGTCTTCATGTACTTGATATTGTAGTCTTCTTCGAACTGTTTTCATTTCAGTTGAACTTGTTGTTTTCATGTGCTTGTCGAATTTGCACTTGTGTTGCTTCATATATATGTGTGCATGACATTGATACTGCCATCACTGTTTGCATGTTGATTTAACCTGAACTTCAATTGATGTTTTCATTGTTCATCTCGACTTGTTCTTGTACGCTGCATAGTGTGATCTGTTGGTCATGTTTCTTTCATTTGTACTTGTGTATTTGCTCATGTACATATTGCATTGTGGTTTCAAACATGTGAGTTGTTGTGTTGATTCAGCTTGCTACTTTCTGGTCTTTGTTTGCTTGGTGGCATTTCTTTGTGGTCTTGCACTGTGCATATGAACTTGGTCTCTATTGCCTTGAATTTCTGGTTGGTCTGCACTATTGAAGTGTGTCTGACCATGTTGCTTGCTGTTACTTACTTGGTGCATTGTGCTCTTTTGTTATCTCTTGTTTATTGGGTTGTAGTCTTCATTGTTGTGTCTTGTTGCAGTTGCTATGCAGTTGCTATGCCTTGTATCATTTTGCTCTTTGATCTGGTCATTGCTTGTGACATCCATGTTGCAACTGGTTTGTACTTTGAATGCATCTGTGCATATCACTGTTGCATTACTGGTCTTTGCATTCGTTCATGTTATTTTTGAAATTTCACTTGAGTTGAATCCAGTTTCAAAAACTTGGGTTTGACCTTGTGCTCGTGTCGTGATTTTGAGTATATTGCACGTGAGTTGAACCCGGCTTTTCATTTGGGTTTGACCTGTGCTCACCTGTATCTGTAGCATTATCAAGTGTATATCGATGTGCATGGCCTTGTGGCATGTACAGTGATACACTGTGCATGTCACATTGTTCGTGTATAATGAATTCAAATGTGAATGATGACGAACAACCCAAATAACTGAGGCAAATCATATTTTCAAAATCATATTTCATTTTATATTGCAAAAATATTTCTTTTTCAATTTTACTGCGTTAGTGAATATTTTTGCAGATTGCTCAGATGCTGGATTCAAACTGGAATGCAGTTGAAGATAAACTACGAGTGTAAGTGATATGTAGTGAGGAAATTATGTAAACTGAATTGTGATGTAATTAGAATCAAAATTGTATATGTATAGTGAGAGCTTGAATTTGTACTATTCAAAATTGTAATAAATATTTGTTTGAATAAAATTTCTGTTTAAAATCAAATTCCTTTCAAATTCTGTGTAATTTATTTTATTCAACAAATATTTATTTAATCTATGAAAAATAAAATAGTACATTAACAAATACATTTAAATGAATATATATGTTTATTATCATCAAACAAAAACATATAAGCGCATATTCAACAGTTGAAGTAGATGACGGTGATGGGTGCTTTATTGCAAAGAAAGATAAAGTCGAGCATGAGATGAAAACAAGAAAGTAAAAGTGAATGTGAAATTCCCAAGTCCATACATTTATAAGTACCATGATAACTCAGGAGTTCATATCGGTACTGACAAAAAGTGGTCGGTACCGACATGAATTGATGGTTTTTAAAAAGGTAATAAGAAGGAATTATCGCCTTGTCGAGGTACGAATTGATTTTCAAAGTGATGTAGATATTGACTTTGGCATGGAAAGCGGTTCGGTTGTTATTTGAAGTGGTTAAATGGATGCTCTTAGAATAGAGACGACATTTCAATGTAATTCTTGGCTGATCAATGGACCTGTGCAGATGGTTAAATATCGCTTGTCTTAATCTAAAGCACACATTGTTTCTAAAAAAAGCATATATTAGAGGGCAAGTGTTAGAAGCTTTCAGATGTATCTGATGCCATGACAAAGACGAAATTGTTCGAGGACTTGAGGCCAAGCATGGAATAGAAATTGATAGGGCTTCAAGAGGATTGGAGTCCAAGTACACTAGAGAAAAGAGGTCAGTAATGACCTTAATTCATGTCGTTACTAAGTCCTATTGTTGAGTTTCGATGAGTTTTGGAGAATTGGTCAAGATGTAGCTAGATAAAGTGGTCATGCTGAGGCCTATCTCTAAAGGTGTAGTTGAGCAACTCTAAAATAAATGTACAAAAGGCAAGTGATATGAGTGCCAGAACATCTCATTACCTAGTTGAACTCAAAGGTAAAAGTACTCATGGCTTGAAGCCATAAAGGAGTAAAAAAGAAAGACATGCTCTATAATAAGCAGTTCATGTCGGTACCAACATGATTTTATTACAAGGGGACTCCGTCTTCCCTCTTACTTTCTCGGATCTGGAATTTGACCTTTTCTTTCATGTCATACGATTATGGTGGGTGATTCCTTTATAAATGGAAAATCCTAGAGAAAATTTAAGAGGACTTTTGACTATTCTCTTCTTCACTCTTGATCTCTACTTGGACATTATCACCGAGGAGGCAACCCTTTATTTTTCTAAACAACATTGAACTGTAAATCCCTTGTATTTCTAAAAATAAACTCTATAATAAAATAAAAGTTGACGTAAAACACAGAATTTGCCAAACCACTATAAAATCCATGTATTCTTATTACTTTCTTACTAGATCCACTCGTTTTCATATACTTAAGGGTGATGTTCCACTTTTAGGCCCCAAATTATATATATATGTGTGTGTGTGTGTGTGTGTGTGTGTGTGTGTGTGTGTTTTATTAGTTTTATTACTATTTAGGAAATATTTATCCTATATCATATTTAATAAATAATTTCCCTTAATTAACACACACACATAATTTGGTTTAAATTCAATAATCAAAATTTTGAATAAACTAGTAATATGATGATATGCTAATTCGAATTAATAGTAACAATAAATGTATATAGGCATATATGTATGTGTACCTGTATGTGTAACAGAACTAATAATATAATGTCTTACAAAGAGTGTTAGAGATATCCATATAATATATAGTTAAACAGTATCGTTATATTTAGAATTCAATATGAATATATGAATGTAATTGCACGTGAAACGTAGCTCATAAGTGAAATATGTACACTTTTGAATGCTTACAAGTTTAAATATAATTCATCTAAATATCTGGGAATATACCTAAATTTTAGCTATGCCAAAATTGGCCATAGAATATCGTCACAAATAATAAATAATTGCTACCATCTAAGACATCTAGAACCGTTACCCCCACCATTAGTGTGTCACCCCCATGGAGTTTTTTCATCCAAAACATTTATCTCCTTCTCTAAAAATGGAACCCTGCAACCCTAACTTTTTCATCAATCGATTTCGGTTATCACCATGCTTTCCTTGGTTTGTTTGAGCACTCCTGTTGCTGCTAAGAGTTTCTCCACACTTAGTTTACTATATTTCATGTTACTTCGATCACGGTCGAGTTGCTAGAAATTTACATGACAGCGAGTTATAGAGAGGAAAACAGTAACTGCCTTTCATAAGCAGAACAATTGTGACCAAGCCTTTTTAGTCGATTCCCTTACCTTTTAGACAAACCACCACTTGTTCTTTGTTTTCTTTTTCAGGCGAACACTGTAACTTTGTTTATCTATTTTGGACAAAATTTAATTTTCATATAGAATTAAGTAGTAGAAGATTACTTACATGATCACGTCGATAGATCACACTTTGAACAATTAGCGCCTCTCTGAAAACATTTCTCTAAGTAAATTTATGGTGTGCAAAGATGCTAATAAAATTTAACTCAATGGTGGAGTAACTCTATATCTATAAGTGGAGGCTCAATGAGCCTATTTATAACACCAAATGCGAAAAATATCATTGTAAAGTATTTCCATATGCTTAATTTTATTAATTAATTAGATTCATTGATCCAATCAAACAATAAACCATTTAACTACTATTAATATTGCTAACTTTATAATTATTAGTCAATGTTAACAATTTCAACTACCAAACAATATATGTTATTTAAAAGCATCATTATGGGCTTATATGGTCAATTAATTAAATACATAGTAGTTATATAGTTTCTTAACTAAACTTTGAACTCTCTAAAAATATCTATAAAACAATTATTAAGTCAATATAACAATTATATTAATTTTTTCACAAAAATTTGTAACATTCATAAATAATCTTATTTAAGTTAATTTTGAATGCAAGTTGAAATTTATGGTTAAGATTACTCAACTCTCATTTAAAGATTTAATATTAAAGCCTAAACAGAATTTGTTGGAGCATAGCAGAGAACATAAGATCAGTTCCCTACAGATCATATAGATAAAGTTCTAATGTAAAGCGCTAAGTTATACCCTTTAACAATGATATATTATGCATGTTATATCTTCATCACCACTATATCACTTAGATACCTAGAGCTTGGTTAATAGTTAAAATGTAATAATATTTGTATTTAATTGTGAATTCCAACATCAAAGTCTATGGTTCAATTCGATAGCATTAATTTATTTACCCATTTTATTTTGCCAAAGTTTTTAACTTTAAGTTGACTTCCAATTTGTAGCACCCATAATTTTTAATAACATTATTCAAGAGATTTAATTAGATAAATTAAATAGAATAATGTAGATACTATAGTGATAAGGTAATTGAGATTTGAAAAACTAATTAGGGTCGTGCCTTAATTAATTGGATTTATAAAATGGCTCATGAGAAAATTCATATTCATAAGATTAGTTTATAAGATGAAAACTATGTTAAGTAAGGCAAGGACAAAATGAGAAATAGCCGTATATCATAACCCCATGACGCCCAAATCCTTACCTCAATTGCATTCATACGTTTATAAAATAAAACATAAACAAAAAGAGATCAAGGTTGGCCATAACCCTAGGAGAAAATGGGATCAAAATCAATCAAAAGCTAAGGATTCAAGTAAGGAGGAATTAAAAAGAACAAACCTCAAGTTTCTTATCCAAAAAATGTGAATAATAATCTCAACCATCTCATATATGTTTTATTGAAAAATTTAATTTCGGGTTTAAATTTTTAAAACCATTTGGATGTTTTGAATGATGATATGTATTGATTATATGCCATGTTTGATTTAAACAAGGATTTTTATGTAAATGTATAATTCGATTTTAAGGTTTAAATCATATAAAATGGGTCTCAAATGCCATGATGGTTGAATATGTTATGTAAAACAATATATTGGAGGTGGATTTAAATTTTCATAATATTCCAAACTATGGATAATTTATTATGAATTTTTTGAATGGAAGAAATTGATGATTTGAATTTAAAATTTATTTCGACAATTATATAAAAGACTTTGGGTCTGAAATTTATATATGTTAGAAAACATATGAAAAAAGAATTATGATGATTTTTGGGGATTTTTCTTATGTGTTTGAACATGGGAATTAAATTATTTATGTTGAAGGACTTAAATGTTTAAATGTTTTATGGAAGGGAATAGCTTATTTGCTAAATAATTTCAATTATAAATTATTGAAATTGGTAGCCTTTTTAGAAAAAGGATTTTAGATGAAGAAGTGGCAACCAATTACATTTTGACAAATTGGCAAGTTTGGTGAAAAGAAGTTACTTTGTAAGGCATAAAAATCAGTTTTGAAATAATTTACCACTTTGCAACTTCCAATTACTACCTTTCATCAACATATTTCTGCTATAAACCCATTAGAAACCAATACACATGGTATCAAGCCATTGATACGTAGTGGATTGGAGAAAGGCGGAAGTGAACAATGTTAAAGGCCAAATTTCGAAGGAGTAAAGATCATTTTTATAAGCTTTCAAACTTTCGAAGGAGTAAAGATCATTCTTATGCCTTTGCTTTTAAAAGATGCTTTCGAAGGGGTTGAAGTCATTCTTATAAGCTTTTGACTACATGACATGCCTTTTTTTTAAAGATTCTTTCGAACGTGTTGAAGCTTTCAAATTAATCAACTTATCTTTGTTTAAAGAGCCATTTACCTTCGTTTGTAAATGGAGCTTTCAAATGAGTTGCCGCTTATTTTTCTTTTAAAAAGAGCTTTCGAAAGAATAGTTATTTGTGAACTTATTTGAAACCTAGTTTCGCATTCATGCCTTTCGAATTAGTTAAAGGCTGCTTTCTTAATAATTTTAAATCAATGCTTTTGAAATGGGCAATTTCGCCCATGTAAAATTTGAAGCTGCCTTCGCAATGCTTTTGAAAGGGTTCCTGGAGCCACTTTTACCAATACTTTCGAAAAGGTTGTTTTGAAGCAATCCTTTTCCCCAAACTTTTTTATTTGAAGATTAATGCTTTCGAAAGGGTTACTTTCGCTTTTTTTCTTGGACCTAGAAATTATATTTAATGTTGAACCCAATGGTTTCAGAAGAGATATTTCAAATGGTTTCGAGGATTTGCTTCCAATAGTTTTCTTTGAACTAAGTGCCTTCTAAAGATAAGCTTTAATGTTATTGAAAGTTATGTCTTTAATAGTTTAGAAAGGAATTTTTTAGAACTTTCGAAACAAATGGTTTGAGTGTATCTAAAGGTATATCTTTAAGTGTTTTGAAAGGAAGGTTTGAACACTTTCGAAAGGTATGTTTTAAGGGCTCGAAAAGGAAGGCCTAAGGTTTCGGTAGCCTTAATTTTAAAACAAGAGACCCCATCATATTTTCAAAAGTAAATATATGGCAATATTAAAGAGTTTGTAACAACCCGAATTCCGGTAGGTTTGGATTTTTTGCAAAAAGCTAAATCCAAGCCCACTGAAGCCCGATTAAGGTTCTCGGCATCCTGCAAATAGGAGAAGACAAATATATCAGAGCTCGGATAAATACCTCACAGCGGAACTGACTAAAATATAATAGTAAGTAAATGCTCACCAATATAATAACACTTTCTAAACAAGTGTCTCAAAGCTAGAAAGTCTATGCCATCTATCTAACAAGTAGGATGTTATGAGGAGGGGGTTAGAACTAAAGTTCTAGTGAATGGACAAATTATACACCTCTAAGCTTAATCCCACATATAATGTTCTATTTACATTTACTGTTATATTAGGTTTATTGGGTTCATAACACTCTCGTCTCTTTGCGTGAATCGCACCCATCTACTCCCTAGTAGATGAACATCTAACAACTAATATATATATATGTATGTATATGCCCAATGACCGCATCGGTCCAAGTTACTACCCATAGTACCTTCTACATCCTATTCGAAAAGGACTCCATCGTCTTGCTCCTAGAGAATTCTACGACTACACTATAAAGGACAGCTTCGTGAAGTCTATAATACAAACGTTCCGTCGTCTGTTATGAAAACGTAGAACTGCATCCGCACTACCCTATACTAATGCTCGGGCATTCACAATGTACCACCCAGTGCGTACTTTAAGGATTATATGCAACCGTTCTGTCTACTCCCTAAATCCCGCTTAACGAGGTATACCTTGTACGAAACTCAATTGAGGATTTTTTATATCTGTAAAGGACTGCTTCATTAGACCTACAATATATATATTCTACTTAGTGTGTCTCTTTTTTCATCGTGGCTATGGGCCCACGCAGTCGCCACAAAACTAATCGAAAGATCTTTAAAGAGCTAAGATTGTTGTTCCTTACTGCAAGCAATCTAAACAACGAATTGGATGTGCCCCTCATCCAATTTCTCGATAGTGAAAAAATCATTGGCCTTTTAGTTTAACTCTAGTCTTTCTCGAACTCTCTTCTTGGTTTGATGCTGGCTTGATACTGCATGCGACTATCCTTTTGGGTCCCTCCCACTAAATCTACTCGCAAGTTAGAGTACAGTATCATACAAATATCCTACTCCAAACATCAACCCTTTTGACCGCTTACAATGGTCTTGCCATACAAAAGCAGTCATGGCATGCTCTCTTGGAGGAAAACCTACAGACGTGCCTCCGAGGGACTTCTTTGTTAGGCCAACACCAGAGGGCCATCCTTGAGTACCCTCACGTCCCGTTGAAGTCTTGTACTTCCTTCTAGCCCAAAATAACTAAGTTGGACGTTCTTCTTCTGTGTTAAAAATATATGATGAACTACTTCGTTAGGCTAATTATCCTTTGGGCTGCTTCAAACGGATCTTACTCTTTTATTAAGCCCTAAGTCTAATCTTTTATTTTGCGTTTAGCTTACTTTTCTTATTCTGTTGGCTACTTATTTAATCTAATCAGCATAAGCTTGTCCCAGCCTCACCTAGGTATTGTGAGACCATCATTTCCTGACTGAAAGAGAATGTTGTTGGTATGGGCCATGTTTCTATGTTTATTTATTGACTTAGATTAAGTTTTAAAATAAGTCTCTTCTGTTATTTCTGCTCTATTTGCTTATTATCTTCATCTAAGTCTTAAAATAAGCCTTTTATGTTCTTTCTGTTTGATTATAACCTATGTTATAATTTTACTTGCAATTGTCACTACTCTGTTCTTTTATAATCAATATATTATATATAATTACAAGCATCTCTTTTCTATTCTAGTCTATTTTCTTTTATTATGAATTGAATTCTCTTTAATTCGGTCGTTCGACGACAATTTTGTCTTAAGCCTACGTCCGACTGTCACAAATTTACTTATCACAATAACTGCTTTGCTTTTATTCTACTATTTGCGTAGTAAATGCAGATCTAATTACATTACTTCTAGTCTTGTCTAATAATTAACTTTATTTCTTCTTTACTTTCTCTAATTCTTTACTTTACTTTCTTATATTCTAGAAAGTAGTTCTATTCTATTTGGTTAGTTACAAAAACTGTGCTAAAAATCCATTTCCATGTTTTAAAACTAAATAATGCTATAAACAATAATCCATAACTGCAAGATATTTCTTTTATTATTTCTTTAATTTTAGGGTAGTGCAAAATACAGTAATGCCTCTATTTTACACTAATTCCCTTTTTCTTCCTTTTATTCTTGTAATTACGTTTATCGTTATCCTTTAAATATTAAACTACGGATACGTATTTGCTTTTTTAAACCAACCAACTAATCTATCACTACATCCCAATCAAGTAATTAAAATTTCCCCTTTTTATTTATGTTTCCCATTTTAGCACAATTTACTGTAAATTTCTGTTTTTCACTTTTTGTTTTAGTTTTTTTTATTTTACATCTAATTTCTGTAAATCTTGGGTTTTTATATTTTAGTCCATATTTATAGGCTAACATTTATAGGCTAAATTTCAATTTAAAATAGATGTAAATATTTGTAAAAGCTAACATTTATAGGCTAAATTTCAATTTAAAATAGATGTAAATATTTGTAAAAGCTAACATTTATAGGCTAAATTTCAATTTAAAATAGATGTAAATATTTGTAAATTTCTTACTTTTAGGCTTATGCCTTTCTCTAACTGTCAAGCATAATATTATTCATATTTAATTGGATTAATATCTACCTTTTCTATGTAAATAATAATTAAATGTGAGCTCTCTTACACAATTTACAGTTTTCAACAGAACTAATTGCTGAAATAAATGCTGAATTAAAATATTAAAGGGAATCTAATGGTAATCTATCATAAATGTAAAAGAAATATGATTTAAACCAACTTACAAGTCTTCCTTATCTTCAATCTGTATCCCTCTTAATTTGCTACGCTTTTCTCCGCTTTTTCCCCTTTTTGATTCGCTGTAAATTCTCTGATTGGTTTGTGCAATTCTCTGATTTGTTCGTATGTATTTCCTTGCTTAATTTTACTTTTAGTTTGGGGAAAGATTTGATTAACAGAGGAGAAAGGAAGAGGAAGAAGAGAAGAAGAGTTTGTTGTAAACAACAGTAGCTAATTAGGAATAGTGTGGGCTAGGGTTAAGTTACGTTCAATTTATAGGTGTAGTGAACAACTAAGAACCATCTGATTAACCTTAAAAACAATCCTCACCATCAGAACTTGATTTTTCTTATGTTAGCTTATAACGTATAACTCTCCAACGTTATTCATTTGTTCCTTTTTCATATGACCCTATTATTCACGTTTCGTTCTAAATAAGATTCTCTCATTAATTATCCAATTAATTAGATCAAATATACATACGTACATACATACATACATACATATATACAATATTAATTGATTCTTATACGTTATAATTTCTTACCTATATGAACACGTCAATTAATACCTCTATTAATTGAATGCATGTAAAAGCTATACATTTAATTTATTCTCATTAATTTACCTTCATCATAAACCCAATTGTTTGTTTGATGTTTCTATGCTTCCCAATTTTTTCAACTTGAAAACAAATAATCATATAACCGACATTTTTTTCTAGCTAATTAGTATATATTATTAGCTATTGTAATAATAGCATATTATTTGATTAATTGACACCCTTTTTATAATGCACAGCTAAGTTTTAGTTAAATAATTAACTCGTTTTCCCATTTTAATCAATATCCAAATTAATTCCCATGCGTCACTCAACCAATTCATTACCCAATTAATTGACATATGTAACAACCCTGTATTTTATTTATTTAATTTAGATAATTTTTTTTTTCAAATATAAACTTTGATTTTGATATGAATTATCATTTCAAAACATGACTAAAATAATATTTTCCAAAAAGTGAATTTTGGACATTATGTCAAACTTGTACTTTTAAATTTAAAATTTGAAAGTTTGAAATTTTGAATTTTATCTTTTATTATGAAAGTAAATAAAATTTTAAGAATACCGCTTTTCGTTTCGTTGAATTCTGATTCATAATGTTAAAGTTATGCCTTTTTAACTATTGTGTGAAATTTGTTATATTTAACAAAATTGTTTATTTTAAATTATATAAATAATATTTTATTTGGTCATGTAATGTTCTAATTTATATTTATATTGGTAAAATAACTTGTTATGTATATATATTTGTTTTAAAACATTTTTAAAAGTGCAATTGACATTTTCCAGTGTTAGTTGTGTTTTTGTTTAAAATTTCTAATTTCCAGTTTCAATTAATTAAAGAAATTCTTTATTTATTTTTATATTTTCTTAAGATCTTATTTTATTCTCATTCCCACTTTATTTTTTCCTCATTTATTTTATTTATTTGACTTTTATTTTTTTTAAAGTGAAGTAGGAATTTTTCTAGAGTTAATGGTAATTTTGTTGTAATTTTCATGCCATGTTTTCAATTTTTAAACAATTTCTTTAGTTCCTTTTCAATTTTTCTCCAATTTAATTATTTATTTCATTTAATAAATAATAAATAAATTATTTTATTTCAAAATTTGCTTTAGAATATTTTTAAAATGAAGTAGATATTTTTCCAAAGCAAGTGATGTTTTATTGGTAATTTTTGAACACTGTTTTGAATTTTTATGCAATTACTTCAATTCTTTTTCTATTTCCTTTAAATTTAATTATATAGTTTCATTTTATTTCACTTTATTTCGGTTACAAAATGTATTTACTGAAATTATTATTTTTTATTTGTTTTAAAGGAAATGGAAAATTGAAGAGATAAAGACTCTTCCTTTTCCTATGGCTTTTCATATGCTAGACTTTTCATTGTCTATAACTTCTCATTACTTTTTGTTTTAGCCATGAATTTTTGTTTCTTAGCCGTGAATTTCATTTATCCTTCACACACAAAAATATCTTCCACATCATTCTTCATGGCTAGAAAAAAAAACTTGGTAATGGCATCATCTTTTATTCTTTTTCTTCTTATTTTTCATATGTTTTTGCCTTGATTCTCTAGCTTGTTTGCTCGGCCTCCACTCCATAGCCATGGCCACCACCTCCTACGCCTCTTACCTATCATCATCACCAGCTACTCCTCTGGTCTTGACCAAGGCCGAGCCCACCATGGTGCCAAAACTCCAAAAAAAATGCAACAATGTCCTTGAACCATGCTAGTTTGACCACCACTTGTTCACCACTTCCATTTCCACCACCACCATCACCTTAGGCCGCCGCCACCATCTCTGTCCAGACCTCCCCTCACCACTCCAGCTACTGACCTGACCCACAGTCCACTGGCCGAGCCCAAATACCGCAAGGCCGAGCCCTTTTGTTGACCAAAATCACACTGCATTGCCTAAAACCCCTTCACCTTCTCATGTTATAAACTCCCCTCCATGTTCTAGCATTTAGGCCATGCATTCCTATGCTTATACCTAAGCATAATCATGTCCAAACCCAAGAACATCCAACCCCTAGGCCATGCAAAATAATATAGGAAGCAAGGAAAAAATTGTTGCATATAAATTGCTTTTGATTTCAAAGTTATTCAATTTCAATGTTGTGTTGAATTATAATTTTATTCTATTTTGTTTTGGGTTGTAACACAAAATCTATAGCTTGGATGTCGCTCTCCACTCGAGTCTGTAGTCTCGTCATTGTGTTCTGGAATCCGTTGTGTCATTTGTATTCATATCTCTAGCACAAGAGGTGAGTAAATCTCACCTGACATTCATACTTATGCAATTATGTGAATTGACAACAATTGAATGTGTAGAATATTTTGTTATGTTATACCTGCCTATGATTATTAATTTATGATGTTAAACTTGATAATTTAACTGTTATATCATCTGTTACTGTTATATGTTGTTAACTGTTCATTTATATCTGTTTATCACACTGTAAGTTCCCTGTAGATTAGGTTCACTATGGGTTGAAATGATACATAACCGAACAGACTTTAGAATAGGGAAAAATCCTTAGGACTGAAATGATAGGCCTGAACGATTATTTACTTTGTTTTAACTTGGGATTGCGGGTTTGAAATGATAGAACCTGGATTTTCTTTGCAAACTGCGGATTGAAATGATATATATCTGTATCACTTTACCTAGGTTAGAAAATTTTATATAGGCCCGTGGTTATTTTATAAAGTATTTTGAATATTTCAAATATTTTTAAAAGTGTAAAATTATAAAAATTTGATTTAAAACAGATTTATAGGTTTTAAATAAAGAAATTTTGATTTTTCTAGAAGTTAAAAATGTAATTTAAATGAATGGTAAAAATTGAATTTTTGAAATATAACTTAAATTTGGAAATTTGGACTGTGGCTTTTAAAATGACATTTAAGTTATATAAATAAAATCTTAAGTGGTCTAAAAATGTAAATTCATGATAATTTGATTTAAATAGATTTTTAAAGTTTTTTAAATAAAGGATTTATGATTTATCTCTAAGTGGAAAATGTTAAATAAATAAATGGTTAAATTGAATTATTGAAATATGACTTAAGTCTAGAATTTGGGTTTTGATTTGAAAAGGAAATTTGAGTTATATAAATAAATAAAAATGGAGATTAAGTTATAGTTGTAAAAATGGTGATAAAATTTAAGTATCAAGTTTATTTATTTAAAAATGTGAAGGCTAGAAACTTTTACACTTGAATTTATTAAGCAATTTGTTGAAATTGGATTTAATTATGAGAAATTTATGTTATAAAAATAATATGTAAATAATATGTTAATGAACATTTTTAATGTTAAAATATGATTTTTGACAATTTTAAAGGGTTTAAATGAAGTTTATTAATTGTTGGAAATACACTAAAATCTGGAAATCACTTTTAATAGCATTCCGAAGTGCTATGGTTTCTAGAAATGAACTAAAAGAGCTATTATAGCATTTCTCAAATGCAGTAGTTGCTGTACTTGAACTAATAGGCTAAAAACTTAACTCGGGTCTATTATAGCATTTCTGTAAATGCTGTAGTGGGCTGCTGCCTTTACTAAAATGAATAAAAACCCTTGTTTTGAAACCTGAGATATTACAGCATTTCTGGAAATACTGTCTTTGCTGTTTTGAACTAATATTTAACTAAAACTGAGTTTTAACAGCAGTTTTTAAGTGCTATCTTTGCTGAATTGAAATGTTTTCAAGTGTAACTTATAACAGCTTTTTCTAAATGCTGCGAAAGGCTGAAATTTTAAATGTTTGTGGTTTTGACTTAGTAAATGAGCTCAAAATGGTTTGAAAATTTGGAATTTGAATACTTGACTTAAAAGAATAATAACTTCACTTTTAAATGATTTAAATGAATTAATTTAATTGGAAAATAAATCTATTTAAAAGGTGATTTGAAATGATAATAAACGAATGATATCTTTGAATTTAAATGGTATTTAAAGTTGACTCTTTGGATTTGCATTCAAATAATGATTTGATATTAATGTTTTGAAAAGATATGAAATTTTGATATTAAAATGATTTGAAAATGAAGTTCTAAAAGATATGATATTTTGATATTAAAATGATTTGAAAATGAAGTTCTGAAAGATATGATATTTTGATATAAAAATGATTTGAAACGAAGCTTTGAAAGGATATGATATTTTAATGTATTAAAATATTTGAAAGGAAGTTTTGAAAGGATATGAAAATTTAATATATTGAAATGGTTGGAAATGACTTGATATTTATTTTGATAAATATTTGAATTTGAAAGATATGGTATGTTGATATATTGAAATGGTTTGAAAATGATTTAATCTTTATTTTGATAAAGGTTCGGATTTGAAATGATATTTTATTTTGAAGTATAAAATATTATGTTAAAGTTATAACCACGGGTTATAATAACGATTGGTTGGCAAAGAGACCGGGATCGGATATGAGCATACTCTCTGTCGATGCCGACAACCACTTTGGCAACCGTGTACGCGGTGTAGATTCCAGAATGAAGTAGGATGGTGGCTGTGACGCCCCACCTCTATACCCACGCTAGCCAAGAACATTACGCAGTAATGCTGTCAACTAGCACGGAGAATAAGGCTGTTGAGGAGCGAATATCCGTGTAATTGCTTTGTGCGAGCATCGATATGTCAGATAGTATAGCATGCAATTCTTTTCAAGTGGAAATCCGACATGCCGACACAAACTCAAAGCTACTACATAGTGGCTATAATATCTTCGGAAACAAATACAGAAATAAACATAACATAAATCAGTCATAGATAATTCATATCACAAAGGCGGAAGAAGATATGAATATATAACTAACACGTGAAAGTGTATATCAGAGTAGTGGTCAAAAAGATCCACAATAATACAAAAGAATAGCAACACGTGCTATACAAAAGAATACATCTATGAGTCCACATCTCAAGTGTATACAACAAAATAAACTACTAATCTAAGTAGTTAGCCAAAAGTCAGATGATGGTGCGATAAGGAGACAAGCAGAAGCACCTGTGAAATCTCAGTCTGACCCGAGTATTATTTAAGAAGAAAATAATAAACGGATCAGTCTAGCTATAAATATCAGATGAAGTGATATATAATAAGAGATATGACATAAACATATAATAATCACAATGCTAAGCTGTGATAAATAAGTAATTGAAAATCAACAAGAGATTAATCAATATCACAATAATCTACTCAAGATAAAAAGGAATGTCATACTCCTAATTTCATTCACCAAGCCACAATAAATGATATATATATCAATGCCCATCGTAAAAGTTGGTGAAACACAAATTCCAGAAATCAACACACGAAATCCAGAAATCACAATAAAAAGGAACAACGACGTCATACAGCGGGACATCCGATGAACCAAATCACAATAAAAAGGATGGCCAATCCCACAAACTGGAAATCGACGTATCTAGAAAGACACGCCCCATGTACAGTCGAACATCGACACACCTAGAAAGATATGCCCCATGCTCTAGCATCGACGCACCTAGAAAGATACGCCCCATGCATAAATAAACATCGATGCACCTAGAAAGATACATCCCATGCATAAATAAACATCGATGCATCTAGAAAGATACACCCCATGTAATGTCTAACAACGATGCACCTAGAAAGACACGCCCCATGCATAGACGAACATCGACGCACCTAGAAAGATACGCCCCATGTCCCGACTTATTGAGCCGATTGCTCCACGAAGTAAATAAACATCGATGCACCTAGAAAGGTACACCCCATGCATAAATAAAAATTGACGCACCTAAAAAGGTACGACCCATGTGAGAAATGAGATGAAGCTCAATAAAATGAGGAACAGTCCTCCACATAAACAAAGAGACATCGCACATTGCTAGTCTAAACCACAAAGATGATCGTCATGATCAACGAGAAGTGTCAATTACAATAAGCTAGTAAATATATGAGCTTAGCTTCATGTCCCATAACCACTAGCTTAACTTAAATATTTACGAACAAATTGTAGATCTCCACTAGAAAATTGTCACAAGAGATTCAATCAAACAAGTCCAAGAATTAACCGACGAAGTAAACGCAAGCGTTTCATACCACTTGTTTTACTAAGTCGTTTAATTAGATTTCTCATACGAGTGAGGTAAAGGCTTGTATATACTAATAGATTGGAAAACGGTTTTATAAACAAATTTGGTATTAAAATAGTATTGAAATCGTTTGAGGAAAGAGTTTTGATATTTACTACTAGTATAGAAAACCTTTATATTTTTAAAGTGACAAATCACGAAGAAGATTGTAGGAACAATCAATCACTAAGATTCACATTCAAAAACGTGAATAAAATCCAAAGAAATCGATATAAAATCCATCAAAGTGGATATATCTAAAATTCCCAAAGAGAAGGTCATCAAAGTCGATAATAAATGACAACAACAAAAGGGAGACAACACGAATCGATTAAAGTTGGATATTCAAACGAATTAGCACAATAGGCTAATCTGGCAAATAGTAGCAGGTCGGTCGACCGGACTCCCTGAGTTGGTCGACCGAACCAGAGGTAGGAATGTGCTCAGGGCACTAGGTCGGTCGACCGGCCCAGGGGGCTCGGTCGGCCGAAGCCTGTAACCAGCACTTCCAAACAGAGGCAGGAAGTGCCTGGACTACAGGTCAGTCGACCGGCCCAGAGGGCTCGGTCGGCCGAACCTGTATACTTGCACTTCCTACCCTATTTCAAAGGAGGTGCAAATCCCGACCAAATTGCAATCGGACGAGCAACGGCGCTAAGGGTTTATGCCAATCGACTACCCGGCCCTATAAGCTCCTCGATGCATCACCAAAAACATGTTCAAACCTCAAAGTTAGGATTTTTAACGAGTTGAACTCAAAACACTAAAAATTGGAATATACACCAATTCAATCCAATCCAAAAGAAAATGCACACGAATAAGTGTTAGGAATTCATACCTAACATTCGAAGATAATTCATAGACTTAGATGTGAGATTAAAAATCTCACCTTTGAACCCAAACGATTGAAGAAGAAGCTTGAAAGCAAAGGGTAATCAACCACTCTTCAAATCCAACTCTAGAAGCTTGAATCTAAGCTTAAAAGAAGAACATTCCCCAAGTTAGGTTTAGGAAATTTCTGAGATCAAAGAGAGAATGAGTCGGGGAAGATGAAGAGAAGCTTACCAATGGGTTCTTCTATTAGTTTGGAGCAAGAACTTGAGCTAGCAAGAGGAACTAGGGTTTTGGATTTCTATTTCCCATTCTCTTCCACCATTTTTGCTAAAGCTTGAGTGTTAGGAAAATAAGAATGAAGTGAAGAGGAGAGGGGGGTTGGGACTGAGTTAGTAAGTGAATTCAGCCCAAACCAAAACCCTAAGTGAAAAAGTGGCAAAAATCAACTTTCTCCAAACATATCGAAGCTTATACTCAAAAAGGTTGCAAACGTCATTTTGAACTCAATGGGGGTGGTCTCGAGTCCCAATTCGACTGTTTGCACAAAGTAGCTTTTCGGAGCAAAATCCGATGAATGGTGAAATATTTAAATAAAATATTTAAATATATAATCGATAAATATGCGGGTTGTTACAGACTCCCCTCCTTAAAGAAATTGCGTCCTCGCAATAATTAAGAAGGAAATATAAGAAGTAACAACCATATAAGCATATTAACACAAAAGAAAATTGAAATAAGATGTTCACCATAAAGAGCACGAAAGAGTTAGCAAGAACGGGATCGCTCAATGAATTCTCAAGATTCCCAAGAGTAATCCCTAGGATTTGAGAACCATTGAACTTTTATCAGAAAGAATATCTTTGTATCGAAGGCGCTCAACCTCCAAAGCAATGATGCGAATAGAATGTTGCTCAAAAGTCAAATTTGGTGAAACTTCAATCCCTCAATAACACCGGGCTCAAGAATAAAAACCGGAAACATAAAAGCATTTCCATAGACAAAAGACGTGGAAAACGTCAAGAATAGCAGAAAGTTGAGCTGGTGCAACGGCGTAGTACAAATACGGTACGTCCGAGAAACTAGAAACTCGAATAATTTGGAACACCGACGTAGTACAAAGACGGTACGTCCAATGAACCAAAAAGCCAAGTCATTGATGTAGTACAAACGGTACATCCAATGAATCAAAATCAAAGACATTGATGTAGTACAAACGGTACATCCAATGAATAAAACACCATAAAAGAACATCAGACGCTAGTCCATAAAAGAAATGAGATGAAACTCAATTAAACAAAGTACATCAAAATGTCTGATGAACTTAATAAAAAGATAATCCCACTCAGACATCACCAAAGAATCAACCACTTGTTGCTTACGACTAAACGCATTGGCAACACGATTTCCCCTTTCGGGAATAAAAGAATATCAAGATCATAAGATGCTAGGAACTCAAGTTGACATGAAGTTCCTTATGAGAAAATAAATATTCCAAAGATTTATGATCGAGATGGAGAACAATTTTCTTCCCTAAAAATGATGATGCCAAATTCAAAAAGCGAAAACAATAGCCGCGAGCTCTAGATCATGAGTGGCATACCTAGTCTCAATCGGCTTTTAATGATTCAGAAGCACAAGTGATAGCACGTTATCTTATGTAAGAGAACGACATCCAAACCAACACGATAAGCATTGGTACAAATAGCAAAGTCTTGGTTCCCCTTCAGGAATCACAAGAATAAGAGTATCGAAAAGAAGGAATCTCTTTTAAATAATCTCCTTTCTTGAAAAGTTAAAACTTTCAAAATTGCATTTATCTTTATGTAATAATCTTTCTACAAAAATTTACATTTTTATAAGTCAATACATCGTGTCTGACTGTCTCATCAAAGCGTTTAGGAGATTCCTATCGATAACGTTGATCAAGCGCATCGACCAGAATTCTTAAAACACTCAACGGGCAATACAATCACAAAATCATCTTTTATAGGATAAATAAATCTCTTAAGAAGTTTTAAGAAAATTCTTTGTTCGTTTCAAGAACAAAATCCAGTTTTACTTATAAGTAAATCTTATGAAAAAGATTTGCAAAATTTTAAATTACTATTTTCATCCAAAATCAGTAAATACAAGAATAGTCTCATCGAAATATTCATAGAATATTCGATTTATAAAATGGATGAAATAAGCTGGACCATTTGAATGACATAATAAGTCATTCATAAGAATCATAACGAGTGCAGAATGCGGTAAGTGTAATGCTAATTTCCGCAACTCGTAGCAAACGAAAATCGGTGGCAAGGTCGAACTAGAAAGACCTTAACACCACACAAAAGATTTCTTAGGTGATAATCCTAAGACAAACTCAAAAATACCGGAAAATTTCTCAAACTTCATGAATGAGAGAAATAACACTTTCTTGATAAGTGGGCTTTAAGGAATAAAATGATGCCAATGAATCAAAATCACAAAGGAAAAATAGAAATTTGCTTAACAGATAGAAAATGTCGAAGATGAAGAGTCCACTCAGCAAATAGGATATAGGCTTCATAATGATTAAGCCGATCCTTTCAAAAAATCAATTTCGAAGCCTAAGTAAAAATATCGGCTCAGAAAGAAAAGTCTCATAAAATAATTTCGACATCAATAAAAAGCAAATTGAGTGTTGCGGATCTACCATCCGGATTCACAATCCTCAAAAAAGTCATCAAGCCCAAAATATTCAAAGAAAAAGAATCGACAAGTTCTTTTGATATAAAATAGTGAGATGGAACCCATATCAAAAAGAACTTGAATAAGAAGATCACAAAATAAATGTAATCAAGGATTAAATTAGAAATACCTTGACCATGAGAAGTGTTACCAGGAGCTTGCACCACATTGAGCTCTCCCTCCTTCTTATTTTGAAGTACGGGACGTGCAATAATATGGTGACCCGAATTTTTGCAATAGCGACAAAAGAGGGGTCTCGGACACTCCCTTGCATAGTGGTTCGTGGAACCACAATTGTAGCATTGTCCACGACTAGAGGTAGGTGCTTTTGCTACCGGGGTTTCTTGCCTCCCTTTCTTGTTGGGAATGGGGCCTTTGAATTTAATAGGCCTCTTCATGTTGTTGTTGAAGTTCTGTTGGGCACGCACAACTTCAACATCACCTTCATTATCGGCCTCTTCAAGACGAAGAGCGATATCAACAAGCTGATCAAATGAAACTTCAAGTTTCAGAAGTAATGGCTTCTTAAGATTCTTATTCAAGCCATAGACGAATCTCTGATTTTTTTTCATTGGGGTGTTAATGTATTCAACCCTGTATTTGGAAAGAGATTCGAAAGATGCGACATAGTCTGTCACAGAAGACTCACTTTGAACAAGGTCAATAAAACGCCGGGCCAAAGTTACTTTTTCGGCCTCCGGCACAAATTTCAATTCGAACCTTTCCCGGAATTGCTCCCAAGTGAGATCCGCTTCAATGATTTCAAAAATTAAAAGCTCATACCAATCTAATGCTCTTTCTTGGAGCATGCTAGAAGCCACTTGGACTCGATGAAGGTCAATAAGGTTCATGTGAGAAAAGATGCGATCGCATGATTTGAGCCAAGCTTGAATTTCAATAACACTCTCGGATCCCCTGAATGGCCTTCCACCCAAATCGGTGTAGTCTCTACACAAGCATGCAAAACCGGATCTAGGATGAGTAGGCTCTGGATTGGGTCCCGCAGCTTGAGCATTCTTCATGAGATCTAAAAGCTGCTGGGCAAACATGAAAACTCCATCTTGAGTAGCACTAGATTGACCGGCGCTAGGACGGCCTGGTCTAACCATTTCTCTTCTTTAAGAAAGAAATAAAGAAGAAGAAAAAGT
The DNA here is from genome assembly GCA_030765085.1 of Allium cepa. Taxonomy (NCBI): domain Eukaryota; kingdom Viridiplantae; phylum Streptophyta; class Magnoliopsida; order Asparagales; family Amaryllidaceae; genus Allium; species Allium cepa. The sequence goes on from CM060931.1 coordinate 390,162,660, forward strand.
TAGTCTCAAGATAAATATCAAGCAATTCTTGATAGATAAAACAAGGAATCATAAAGAAAATAGGATGAATCGGTACGAAGACTCGAATTAAATCCTAAAGCACGACTCCTAAGAAAGATTTAGGACGATGATCCTTGTTATAATATACCATATTGTTCCAAAGTTTGGCTCTGATACCAATCTGTGACGCCCCACCTCTATACCCACGCTAGCCAAGAACATTACGAAGTAATGCTGTCAACTAGCATGGAGAATAAGGCTGTTGACTTGCTTTGTGCGAGCATCGATATGTCAGATAGTATAGAATGCAATTCTTTTCAAGCGGAAATCCGACATGCCGGCACAAACTCAAAGCTACTACATAGTGGCTATAATATCTTCGGAAACAAATACAGAAATAAACATAACATAAATCAGTCACAGATAATTCATATCACAAAGGCGGAAGAAGATATGAATATATAACTAACACGTGAAAGTGTATATCAGAGTAGTGGTCAAAAAGATCCACAATAATACAAAAGAATAGCAACACGTGCTATACAAAAGAATACATCTATGAGTCCACATCTCAAGTGTATACAACAAAATAAACTACTAATCTAAGTAGTTAGCCAAAAGTCAGATGATGGTCCGATAAGGAGTCAAGCAGAAGCACCTGGGAAATCTCAGTCTGACCCAAGTATTATTTAAGAAGAAAATAATAAACGGATCAATCTAGCTATAAATATCAGATGAAGTGATATATAATAAGAGATATGACATAAACATATAATAATCACAATGCCAAGCTGTGATAAATAAGTAATTGAAAATCAACAAAAGATTAATCAATATCACAATAATCTACTCAAGATAAAAAGGAATGTCATACTCCTAATTTCATTCACCAAGCCACAATAAATGGCATATATATCAATGCCCATCGTAAAAGTTGGTGAAACACAAATTCCAGAAATCAACACACGAAATCCAGAAATCACAATAAAAAGGAACAACGACGTCGTACAGCGGGACATCCGATGAACCAAATCACAATAAAAAGGATGGCCAATCCCACAAACTGGACATCGACGTACCTAGAAAGACACGCCCCATGTACAGTCGAATATCGACACACCTAGAAAGATATGCCCCATGCTCTAGCATCGACGCACCTAGAAAGATACGCCCCATGCATAAATAAACATCGATGCACCTAGAAAGATACATCCCATGCATAAATAAACATCGATGCATCTAGAAAGATACACCCCATGTAATGTCTAACATCGATGCACCTAGAAGGACACGCCCCATGCATAGACGAACATCGACGCACCTAGAAAGATACGCCCCATGTCCCGACTTATTGAGCCGATTGCTCCACGAAGTAAATAAACATCGATGCACCTAGAAAGGTACACCCCATGCATAAATAAACATTGACGCACCTAAAAAGGTACGACCCATGTGAGAAATGAGACGAAGCTCAATAAAATGAGGAACAGTCCTCCACATAAACAAAGAGACATCGCACATTGCTAGTCTAAACCACAAAGATGATCGTCATGATCAACGAGAAGTGTCAATTACAATAAGCTAGTAAATATATGAGCTTAGCTTCATGTCCCATAACCACTAGCTTAACTTAAATATTTACGAACAAATTGTAGATCTCCACTAGAAAATTGTCACAAGAGATTCAATCGAACAAGTCCAAGAATTAACCGACGAAGTAAACGCAAGCGTTTCATACCACTTGTTTTACTAAGTCATTTAATTAGATTTCTCATACGAGTGAGGTAAAGGCTTGTATATACTAATAGATTGGAAAATGGTTTTATAAACAAATTTGGTATTAAAATAGTATTGAAATCGTTTGAGGAAAGAGTTTTGATATTTACTACTAGTATAGAAAACCTTTATATTTTTAAAGTGACAAATCACGAAGAAGATTGTAGGAACAATCAATCACTAAGATTCACATTCAAAAACGTGAATAAAATCCAAAGAAATCGATATAAAATCCATCAAAGTGGATACATCTAAAATTCCCAAAGAAAAGGTCATCAAAGTCGATAATAAATGACAACAACAAAAGGGATACAACACGAATCGATTATAGTTGGATATTCAAACGAATTAGCACAGTAGGCTAATCTGGCAAATAGTAGCAGGTCGGTCGACCGGACTCCCTGAATCGGTCGACCGAACCAGAGGTAGGAATGTGCTCAGGGCACCAGGTCGGTCGACCGGCCCAGGGGGCTCGGTCGGCCGAAGCCTGTAACCAGCACTTCCAAACAGAGGCAGGAAGTGCCTGGACTACAGGTCGTTCGACCGGCCCAGAGGGCTCGGTCGGCCGAACCTTTATACTTGCACTTCCTACCCTATTTCAAAGGAGGTGCAAATCCCGACCAAATTGCAATCGGACGAGCAACGGCGCTAAGGGTTTATGCCAATCGACTACCCGGCCCTATAAGCTCCTCGATGCATCACCCAAAACATGTTCAAACCTCAAAGTTAGGATTTTTAACGAGTTGAACCCAAAACACTAAAAATTGGAATATACACCAATTCAATCCAATCCAAAGGCAAATGCACACGAATAAGTGTTAGGAATTCATACCTAACATTCGAAGATAATTCATAGACTTAGATGTGAGATTAAAAATCTCACCTTTGAACCCAAACGATTGAAGAAGAAGCTTGAAAGCAAAGGGGAATCAACCACTCTTCAAATCCAACTCTAGAAGCTTGAATCTAAGCTTAAATGTAACAAACGGGAAATCTTCGACTTTCGAAAATTCAACATCGATACTCACTTTATCGACTGCCGAGAAATCGAAGGCCAAAAACCCGAAATGTTATGGTTTTTAAGAAAAGAAAAAGTAGAAAAGAAGAGAAGAAAAAGATAGAAAATTTAGATAGGGAAAAGAAGATAGAACATTTTTAAAATAGAAGAAAAAGAGAATAGAACATAAAGAAAATAGAACGGGACAGAAAGAAAACAGAACAACATCAGAATCTCACAATTCGCAGCGGAACAACATATAATAATAAATGAATAATCTTTAAACAAAGAACTATATCAGTTATTACATTTTATACATTTCATTTCATTACATCATATCATCAGAGTATACAACAACAACAACAAATAGTGTAGCGGAAAAAGGAATACTATATAAACTAGTAATACGCCATGCCATCCAGCTTGCCTCCAGCAACTCCAGAATATCCAGAATATCCTGATAAACCTTAACTTTTGACTGCCCGTGTGAAAATTTGTGGGCACCCAGAGTTTAAGAAGGAAAACAATAAACTCCAAGTCAGTCATGTGACTGGTGTGAGAACTCAAAACAGTTTATTTATCTTTAAAATCAAAATAGAGGAATATTTTTAATCAATTCGCAATGCTTTTAAAAATGAGACTACCATAAGACCTCCTGCCATACACACAATGCAAACGCAGACTTGGAGAAGATTTCTCCTTATGATAGCCAAACATGCTTGATACGCATTAAAATCAAATCAATTTGATAATATTATTAGTGCATAGTGTAGAAGAAATTCATTTCGAAAGTAGAATATAAATCTTAGCCAGCATAGGTACCATTATATTATGCCTACTATAGCTACTTCCTGAGGAAGCAGGTTCTACAACTAAAACCGTACAAGTCACGTATTGTTTCTTTGGATTTCCAACAAATGGTCAGGCCAAGGAACTTCCCATTGCCACATGAGAATGCCTCTGGAAAGACATCCCCGAGAACCAAACCGGAACTCTGCCAACACAAGGCCGGGTTACCCCTAACTAGGTAACTACTGACACGAGCACGCCATTCCCCGATCGTAAACGACCTTTCTCATGGGATCCCGAAAACCAACAACCACAAAGTAATAAATTCGTAGTAACCACATAGGTTAAATATCTGGGCTCCATACCATGATACCACCTCTATCCAGAAGGAAATGTACATACCCTAAAGGGTGCTACCCCTCATAACCTTGCCGCATCTTTCCTGTTTTGACCATTTCCGGGGTGTGAGGTTCGACGAAGTCACGTCCACAAAAACATACTTTATACAAAAGCCATGCTTTGGGTCAACAAATGATCAACACAATGATCACTAAGATAGACGATCAAATAAGTGATCCTATCACAATAATCAACACAATGATCATTTCAGCAACACTCAGCATATCACATTACCAAATTGGGAATATATCGCTGATAACATTCAACTATATAACCTCTGAGCTCGTACGTCTCAGAGAAGGGTGTTAAGCTAAAGAATAAATTCTTCGCCACCAACAGAAATATATTTGAAAGAAATCGGCTTTATATCTCAACTTGTAATGTCAGACACACAATCCATACAAGTCTGTTCCGGGATCGAACAAAACCGAAGGCACTTACAAAGAAGTCCTTGCAATCCGGATATTCACAATCCTGATCGGATTCACCATCACATATGGAGAACTCTATACCGTAGCTACTCGGTGCAGAGTAAATCGACAGGTCATCCTATCGCTCTCGCAAATGCCGGGTCTTCAACACCGATCTTCAATGCAATTCACAACGACATATCACATATTCGGAATGGGTTATACGACCCCATGGTCCTTTCCCGGTTAACCCGAATAGTGAGCGCTTATTCAAAAATAAGTGTGGCATTCACATTCAAACAAATCACATCAATTACCCATTCAAAGGGAGATATTGATAGTCGGTTATTGAACTATCACTGGATATGCACACATCACCAGATTCCAAATAATTTTCCAAATTATTTATTTTCCAAAATATCTTCACTAGATATATAATTTCATACTTCAAAAATAAATCAATATTTATTTTTAAACAAATTCCACTTCCTTTATAAATTCCTTAGTGAATTTATAATTCCAAAATATCAATGAATATTCGGTTTCAATTATTCATTTCAATTTATCTTCAAAAAGATAAATTCTCTAAACGTTTCATTTCACATTGGAAAAACATTTCCATACTTATTTATTCATAAGTAATTCACAAATTTTATTTATTTTCAACACTTAGAAAATATTCAATATACTTAAATCGAGATTAAGTATATATTTCATTCTTTAAGGAAATCATTCTCTTAAACATATTTATTTGGGCCAAAACGAATGTTGCGTAAAACATCGTTACAACAACCCAAAATCACTAGTATAGGGATTCGAAATTAAAATAGATATATAAATCCCAATACTGTACAAAACATTTCCTTTCGGAAATCATTTACTATAACAACAGTGTTATAGTCCACCATTTCCTTTTATTTCTCGAAAACGTCTATTTCAATAATAAATGTTGAAATCTATGGTTTCGAATCTCAACACAATTAAAACTTCGTTAGATCGTTTTAATTCTATTTAAAATATCACATTCAAAACAATTTCTTTAACATATTATTCACCATTCAAAAACGCGAATATACTTCATTAACAATTTCATCCTTTTATTCATTTTAATTCAAAGGATTATTCACTATTTAAAAATGTGAATATAACTCCATTAATAGGTTTCAACAATTTACTTATCAAAATAAGTCATTTGCGAATTTATAAAACAACGTTTATAAATTCCATTTCTATTTATTTATAAAAACTTCCTTTTTATAAATTCTTTTATTAACCTATTCCAGTTTATAACTAAATTATAAACTACAAGTTCATATTATAAGTTAATTACTTATAAAACGATTATTTTACAAAATCGTTTCTTTTAAAGACTTTCCAAATCATAAATCTTATAACTTATAAGATTCATTTATTTAACCAAATCTATTCTTCAATTAACTTCACAAATTTATAAATCTTACTATTTATAAATTTTATTTATAACTTCACAGTTTATAATTCTATAAATTTCATTTATTTATGAAATTCATTTTCACTTCATTCAAACACTTATAAAAACTCGTTTTATAATGTCAATATTTCAATTTATAAATATCCATTTATAAATCTCTTAATATAAATCAAATTTATATTACTCTTTTAAAACGACTTTAATTCCCTTTATAATTTCATCATTCTCTTGATTTATAAAATAATCAAATTTTATAAATCCTATATTTAAACTCTTTATAATAAATTCCAAAATCTCTATTTAAACTATTTTATAAAATCATTAATTCATATTTCTCAAAAATCAGCTTTTAACTATATTTCACAAAAACCACAATTTTATAACTTTAAAAATTATATCGTTCATTTATTTATAATGGATCAAATTCTAAAAATATAGTATACTTTCAAAAATAACTTTAAAAATCATTTTTAAACTCCAAAATTTGATCCAATGATGCCACACACCAAATAGTCAATCACGACTACAACGATATCATATATTAATATGAGAATCCATCAAATATCAAAATATCCGAAATCAAATAAATACTGTTGAGGAATCCAGTTGGATCCCTCCAACCTGTTTTCCTGCATCCAAAAACATTAGCACAATACCAATTTCGCTCCAGTACGAAATTATCGCGGTATATGTTCTTATTAAATATTATCCGCTTAATAACGGCGCAATAGGGTCTCATCCGCTAAACAAAAAATGCGGGAAATCAATAACTCCAATATATACATATGCCAATATATATATATATTGCTATTATATATAATACCAATTTCACTGTTTATGAAATATTCGCGGTATATGTTTTTAATAAATAACATCCGCTTACTAACGGCGTATAATGTCTATTTTAACAATCAATAGATATCAATCAACATTCAAACATGCATTCAAATATTTTAAATCTAACAATTTAAAATAAAATCGAAACTGATTCGATTGAGTGAGAAATTCTCACCTTGATTTTAAATTCCGTTTTAGCGATTTATTTCGAATAAAATTAAACGGACGTTTAATTTTACCCAAAATTCTCACTAACTCCAAACCAACTCCATCGCGTAATGCTCGTCCATACGATTCCAACGCAACTGATTTCGCGCGTTTTCGACCTCGTATGAAAAAGATACAACATTTTAAACATTTGCGAATTTAAATTACAAATTTTATTTTTAATTTCAACCTAAACTAAATCACTACCGTTCGATCCCCCCCTTGAGAAATCTGGGTCGCCCTCTTTTTCTTCCCCCCCCTTCCTTCACGCGTGCGCTATCACCTTCCCAGGTTCGTTCACGAAAACGAACCCATCACCGTATTAACATCCACATAGCCGCGCTCCCCCACGGTCTTCAAAACTCCATCATCACCACGCCATTCGAACCGCCTCGCTCCACTCTACCAGCGCCCCAAGTGCCTTGAAGTCTGGTCCTACATCTAGCACGAAAACCGAGGCCGACCGTATGGCCTTTGACTGCAAATTGCCGTCTATCCACAACTCCGATGGCGATCTTGACCGTTGGATGTGTGGATGGCATTGTGCTCTTCAATTTACTAGTTGGAGATTCGTTGAATCGATGAACGGATTGGAAGAACGAGAGGGAAAGAGGGAAGAAGATGTCGGCCATTGGTTATAGAAATGGTGGCCCTGAACGTTTGAGAAACCCTAGTTTCTTTTTATCTTGTTTTTGTGATTTTTTGATGCCTATTTATAGAAATTTTCGAACACTATCCATTCCGGTTTTCAAAACTCCGATTTACGCGCCGAAACTGACGTACCTAGGGTTTATCCCACGTTTCGGACACAATGGAACAGGTTTCGGAAGCTAATTCGGAAGTATGTGCGAGTTATGGCTGTAAACGCTCAATTTGAATTAAACCGATTTAAGCGATTTTCTAGGCGTTTTAATTTGTACAGGACAAACCGTAAATCCAATTGACTTGAAATTTGAAACCTTACAATAATATCACATTACGGATCCGATGAAACTGGTTTCGTCGAAATCCGAGACTTTTTGAAAAATGGCTATTTTCACTCGTCAAATTTAAATTAAAAATAAATCGATGCGTTTCGAGCTGCCATGCTCAAACGGTAGCTCCGATTGACACGAAATTTGAAATTCGGTAATAACTAACTATTACGGATCCAATGGAACTGGTTTCGTTCAATTCTGAGACTGTTCAAAAATTGACTATTTTCACTAGTCGATTTTAATATTAAAATATTCAATTTTCACAAATTAACTTTTTAATTCGATTTTAAAAGTTCTAAAATATCGTTCTAACTCCTATATGATAAAATAAAATTTTACAAATCATTTTCAATCATATTTAACTCAATTTTCAATTATTTCCATAATTCAACATATTAAATTATCGATTTAATTATTCAATTAAATTCAATAATTCAAATTAAAATTTATTTGACTTATAAATTCACTTATTAATATTCAAAATTAATTAAATATTAAATTTTAGTTTCTAAAAATTCTGGGTCGTTACAATCTTCCCCACTTAAAAGAATTTCGTCCCGAACTTACAAGTAAGGAAAGTTATAGAATTTATTAATTTTCCCAAAAATTCATAGTTAAACTTCTTACAAATCTTTACTAATTTTCCAAATCATACTTAGTTATCTTTTCGAAAACAACTACCATTGTTTAACTTTCAATTCCAAAATCTAAGTTAAAGTTTTCAAAATTTTCCAATTTTCTCAAATTTTTTCTAACGCCTTAAATTTCCGGAAAAATTCGCCATAGTCTCCTTTGCGCGGCTCGATCCGAAAAAAAAAATGACAGTATATATATCACAAATATACATCTCATCAAGTAATGAGGCATCCCGAAGGGAAAAAAGTGTAAAAGTACTGTATTTAATCCGAGATATGTACCTTATATTTTATTAGCAAGCATATACGGCTAATATAGCGCGAAAGCGAGCTCCAAATGCGAAGCAAACGCGATCCGCACCTACTAATCACTCAACAAACAACATGAGAACATGCATATATGACAATAGTATCAATATACAACATATAGTAACATAATAACTATATATGCCAACATAGCAAATGAAACAAAACAACACATGCAAACATCAACCAACTATCATCCATAACCAAATCAATATTCATTTATATTCTCATTAATATTCAATGAATTGGGTTTTCAATTTAATCATATTTGATTCATTAATGTTGGAATTTACTAACATTCATTTTCACTTAGTTTACATTCGCGAATTCATATTCAAGTTGGTTCACTTCCAAATCAAATTCAATTTTATTTAAGTTTCACTTAACTTCCAATTGGATTCCAATTACTTTAGCTTCCAATTTTATTAATTCAATTTCATTAACACTTAATGAATTATATACAATCAACTAACAATCATACAACAACCAATGTATATTAATTACAACCAAATTCTTTTGCTTACAATTGGTTTAATTTAATTGATTTTCATTCAATTATTCAACTTCCAATAACATTATATTTTAATGAATTAACACTTACATTCATTATTTCATATCAACTTAATTCACATTTAATTGATTAATATTCAATCCATTAATTCAATTCAATTACAAAATCGAATTTCATTTACATAACTTAAGTTCACATTTATCTCTTAACTTTATTATTTTACTTTGATACTAATATCAACTTCATTCAATATCACTTAAGTTATATTCCATTTAACTTTAAATTCACTTTTACTTACAATTCATAAATATATTCATATAGTTTCACTTCTTATATATATAAGTTTATCTCACAATTGTAAATCACTTTAATTATAATTCCATTCTTATAATTCTTTTTGCTTATACAATTCCTTTATTTAGATTATTCAAACAACCTAACAATCAACTTATATACACTTTAATAATTCTGAAAAATTATTTCTTTATATATAAAAATATAATCAAGGCAAAAATTATTTTATTTACCCAATTTTAAAATCAATATTGTGTCGAATTGTTCTATTCAAGTGTTTAGAAACCCCTTCGGCATAGTTGTCGAGACCACGCTGACGAAGGTTCATATACCACTCAACAAACCAATCATCACAATATAAAACAATTTTATATACACTAACAAATACGCTCTCATAGCTATTATTACACTCAAACTCAATCTAGAGTACTACTGACTCTATCTCTAATGAGTAATACCCAACAGAACCATGGTTGTCGCTTAACCATAAGCTCTGATACCAAATTGTAACAAACGGGAAATCTTCGACTTTCGAAAATTCAACATCGATACTCACTTTATCGACTGCCGAGAAATCAAAGGCCAAAAACCCGAAATGTTATGGTTTTTAAGAAAAGAAAAAGTAGAAAAGAAGAGAAGAAAAAGATAGAAAATTTAGATAGGGAAAAGAAGATAGAACATTTTTAAAATAGAAGAAAAAGAGAATAGAACATAAAGAAAATAGAACGGGACAGAAAGAAAACAGAACAACATCAGAATCTCACAATTCGCAGCGGAACAACATATAATAATAAATGAATAATCTTTAAACAAAGAACTATATCAGTTATTACATTTTATACATTTCATTTCATTACATCATATCATCAGAGTATACAACAACAACAACAAATAGTGCAGCGGAAAAAGGAATACTATATAAACTAGTAATACGCCATGCCATCCAGCTTGCCTCCAGCAACTCCAGAATATCCAGAATATCCTGATAAACCTTAACTTTTGACTGCCCGTGTGAAAATTTGTGGGCACCCAGAGTTTAAAAAGGAAAACAATAAACTCCAAGTCAGTCATGTGACTGGTGTGAAAACTCAAAACAGTTTATTTATCTTTAAAATCAAAATAGAGGAATATTTTTAATCAATTCGCAATGCTTTTAAAAATGAGACTACCATAAGACCTCCTGCCACACACACAATGCAAACGCAGACTTGGAGAAGATTTCTCCTTATGATAGTCAAATATGCTTGATACGCATTAAAATCAAATCAATTTGATATTATTATTAGTGCATAGTGTAGAAGAAATTCATTTCGAAAGTAGAATATAAATCTTAGCCAGCATAGGTACCATTATATTATGCCTACTATAGCTACTTCCTGAGGAAGCAGGTTCTACAACTAAAACCGTACAAGTCACGTATTGTTTCTTTGGATTTCCAACAAATGGTCAGGCCAAGGAACTTCCCATTGCCACATGAGAATGCCTCTGGAAAGACATCCCCGAGAACCAAACCGGAACTCTGCCAACACAAGGCCGGGTTACCCCTAACTGGGTAACTACTGACACGAGCACGCCATTCCCCGATCGTAAACGACCTTTCTCACGGGATCCCGAAAACCAACAACCACAAAGTAATAAATTCGTAGTAACCACATAGGTTAAATATCTGGGCTCCATACCATGATACCACCTCTATCCAGAAGGAAATGTACATACCCTAAAGGGTGCTACCCCTCATAACCTTGCCGCATCTTTCCTGTTTTGACCATTTCCGGGGTGTGAGGTTCGACGAAGTCACGTCCACAAAAACATACTTTATACAAAAGCCATGCTTTGGGTCAACAAATGATCAACACAATGATCACTAAGATAGACGATCAAATAAATGATCCTATCACAATAATCAACACAATGATCAATTCAGCAACACTCAGCATATCACATTACCAAATTGGGAATATATCGCTGATAACATTCAACTATATAACCTCTGAGCTCGTACGTCTCAGAGAAGGGTGTTAAGCTAAAGAATAAATTCTTCGCCACCAACAGAAATATATTTGAAAGAAATCGGCTTTATATCTCAACTTGTAATGTCAGACACACAATCCATGCAAGTCTGTTCCGGGATCGAACAAAACCGAAGGCACTTACAAAGAAGTCCTTGCAATCCGGATATTCACAATCCTGATCGGATTCACCATCACATATGGAGAACTCTATACCGTAGCTACTTGGTGCAGAGTAAATCGACAGGTCATCCTATCGCTCTCGCAAATACCGGGTCTTCAACACCGATCTTCAATGCAATTCACAACGACGTATCACATATTCGGAATGGGTTATACGACCCCATGGTCCTTTCCCGGTTAACCCGAATAGTGAGCGCTTATTCAAAAATAAGTGTGGCATTCACATTCAAACAAATCACATCAATTACCCATTCAAAGGGAGATATTGATAGTCGGTTATTGAACTATCACTGGATATGCACACATCACCAGATTCCAAATAATTTTCCAAATTATTTATTTTCCAAAATATCTTCACTAGATATATAATTTCATACTTCAAAAATAAATCAATATTTATTTTTAAACAAATTCCACTTCCTTTATAAATTCCTTAGTGAATTTATAATTCCAAAATATCAATGAATATTCGGTTTCAATTATTCATTTCAATTTATCTTCAAAAAGATAAATTCTCTAAACGTTTCATTTCACATTGGAAAAACATTTCCATACTTATTTATTCATAAGTAATTCACAAATTTTATTTATTTTCAACACTTAGAAAATATTCAATATACTTAAATCGAGATTAAGTATATATTTCATTCTTTAAGGAAATCATTCTCTTAAACATATTTATTTGGGCCAAAACGAATGTTGCGTAAAACATCGTTACAACAACCCAAAATCACTAGTATAGGGATTCGAAATTAAAATAGATATATAAATCCCAATACTGTACAAAACATTTCCTTTCGGAAATCATTTACTATAACAACAGTGTTATAGTCCACCATTTCCTTTTATTTCTCGAAAACGTCTATTTCAACAATAAATGTTGAAATCTATGGTTTCGAATCTCAACACAATTAAAACTTCGTTAGATCGTTTTAATTCTATTTAAAATATCACATTCAAAACAATTTCTTTAACATATTATTCACCATTCAAAAACGTGAATATACTTCATTAACAATTTCATCCTTTTATTCATTTTAATTCAAAGGATTATTCACTATTTAAAAATGTGAATATAACTCCATTAATAGGTTTCAACAATTTACTTATCAAAATAAGTCATTTGCGAATTTATAAAACAACGTTTATAAATTCCTTTTCTATTTATTTATAAAAACTTCCTTTTTATAAATTCTTTTATTAACCTATTCCAGTTTATAACTAAATTATAAACTACAAGTTCATATTATAAGTTAATTACTTATAAAACGATTATTTTACAAAATCGTTTCTTTTAAAGACTTTCCAAATCATAAATCTTATAACTTATAAGATTCATTTATTTAACCAAATCTATTCTTCAATTAACTTCACAAATTTATAAATCTTACTATTTATAAATTTTATTTATAACTTCAAAGTTTATAATTCTATAAATTTCATTTATTTATGAAATTCATTTTCACTTCATTCAAACACTTATAAAAACTCGTTTTATAATGTCAATATTTCAATTTATAAATATCCATTTATAAATCTCTTAATATAAATCAAATTTATATTACTCTTTTAAAACGACTTTAATTCCCTTTATAATTTCATCATTCTCTTGATTTATAAAATAATCAAATTTTATAAATCCTATATTTAAACTCTTTATAATAAATTCCAAAATCTCTATTTAAACTATTTTATAAAATCATTAATTCATATTTCTCAAAAATCAGCTTTTAACTATATTTCACAAAAACCACAATTTTATAACTTTAAAAATTATATCGTTCATTTATTTATAATGGATCAAATTCTAAAAATATAGTATATTTTCAAAAATCACTTTAAAAATCATTTTTAAACTCCAAAATTTGATCCAATGATGCCACACACCAAATAGTCAATCACGACTACAACGATATCATATATTAATATGAGAATCCATCAAATATCAAAATATCCAAAATCAAATAAATACTGTTGAGGAATCCAGTTGGATCCCTCCAACCCGTTTTCCTGCATCCAAAAACATTAGCACAATACCAATTTCGCTCCAGTACGAAATTATCGCGGTATATGTTCTTATTAAATATTATCCGCTTAATAACGGCGCAATAGGGTCTCATCCGCTAAACAAAAAATGCGGGAAATCAATAACTCCAATATATACATATGCCAATATATATATATTGCTATTATATATAATACCAATTTCACTGTTTATGAAATATTCGCGGTATATGTTTTTAATAAATAACATCCGCTTACCAACGGCGTATAATGTCTATTTTAACAATCAATAGATATCAATCAACATTCAAACATGCATTCAAATATTTTAAATCTAACAATTTAAAATAAAATCGAAACTGATTCGATTGAGTGAGAAATTCTCACCTTGATTTTAAATTCCGTTTTAGCGATTTATTTCGAATAAAATTAAACAGACGTTTAATTTTACCCAAAATTCTCACTAACTCCAAACGACTCCAAACCAACTCCATCGCGTAGTGCTCGTCCATATGATTCCAACGCAACTGATTTCGCGCGTTTTCGACCTCGTATGAAAAAGATACAACATTTTAAACATTTGCGAATTTAAATTACAAATTTTATTTTTAATTTCAACCTAAACTAAATCACTACCGTTCGATCCCCCCTTGAGAAATCTGGGTCGCCCTCTTTTTCTTCCCCCCCTTCCTTCATGCGTGCGCTATCACCTTCCCAGGTTCGTTCACGAAAACGAACCCATCACCGTATTAACATCCACATAGCCGCGCTCCCCCACGGTCTTCAAAACTCCATCATCACCACGCCATTCGAACCGCCTCGCTCCACTCTACCAGCGCCCCAAGTGCCTTGAAGTCCGGTCCTACATCTAGCACGAAAACCGAGGCCGACCATATGGCCTTTGACTGCAAATTGCCGTCTATCCACAACTCCGATGGCGATCTTGACCGTTGGATGTGTGGATGGCATTGTGATCTTCAATTTACTAGTTGGAGATTCGTTGAATCGATGAACGGATTGGAAGAACGAGAGGGAAAGAGGGAAGAAGATGTCGGCCATTGGTTATAGAAATGGCGGCCCTGAACGTTTGAGAAACCCTAGTTTCTTTTTATCTTGTTTTTGTGATTTTTTGATGCCTATTTATAGAAATTTTCGAACACTATCCATTCCGGTTTTCAAAACTCCGATTTACGCGCCGAAACTGACGTACCTAGGGTTTATCCCGCGTTCCGGACACAATGGAACAGGTTTCGGAAGCTAATTCGGAAGTATGTGCGAGTTATGGCTGTAAACGCTCAATTTGAATTAAACCGATTTAAGCGATTTTCTAGGCGTTTTAATTTGTACAGGACAAACCGTAAATCCAATTGACTTGAAATTTGAAACCTTACAATAATATCACATTACGGATCCGATGAAACTGGTTTCGTCGAAATCCGAGACTTTTTGAAAAATGGCTATTTTCACTCGTCAAATTTAAATTAAAAATAAATCGATGCGTTTCGAGCTGCCACGCTCAAACGGTAGCTCCGATTGATACGAAATTTGAAATCCGGTAATAACTAACTATTACGGATCCAATGGAACTGGTTTCGTTCAATTCTGAGACTGTTCAAAAATTGACTATTTTCACTAGTCGATTTTAATATTAAAATATTCAATTTTCACAAATTAACTTTTTAATTCGATTTTAAAAGTTCTAAAATATCGTTCTAACTCCCATATGATAAAATAAAATTTTACAAATCATTTTCAATCATATTTAACTCAATTTTCAATTATTTCCATAATTCAACATATTAAATTATCGATTTAATTATTCAATTAAATTCAATAATTCAAATTAAAATTTATTTGACTTATAAATTCACTTATTAATATTCAAAATTAATTAAATATTAAATTTTAATTTCTAAAAATTCTGGGTCGTTACATTAAAAGAAGAACATTCCCCAAGTTAGGTTTAGGAAATTTTTGAGATCAAAGAGAGAATGAGTCGGAGAAGATGAAGAGAAGCTTACCAATGGGTTCTTCTATTAGTTTGGAGCAAGAACTTGAGCTAGAAAGAGGAACTAGGGTTTTGGATTTCTATTTCCCATTCTCTTCCACCATTTTTGCTAAAGCTTGAGTGTTAGGAAAATAAGACTGAAGTGAAGAGGAGAGGGGGGTTGGGACTGAGTTAGTAAGTGGATTCAGCCCAAACCAAAACCCTAAGTGAAAAAGTGGCAAAAATAAACTTTCTCCAAACATATCGAAGCTTATACTCAAAAAGGTCGCAAACGTCATTTTGAACTCAATGGGGGTGGTCTCGAGTCCCAATTCGACTGTTTGCACAAAGTAGCTTTTCGGACCAAAATCCAATGAATGGTGAAATATTTAAATAAAATATTTAAATATATAATCGATAAATATGCGGGTTGTTACAGTGGCGACGTTCTTGAGGTATATTACGTGGACCCAACTCCCGTGAGTTGGCATAAGGTGGCTAAAACAGGAGCGATCTCGGGCCAAAAGGGTAGCTCCTCTGGTCGGACACACTTCTTCGATACTATACTCTCACTTGTGGTTGATTTGATGGCTATCCTTCGATTTTGATATGGGAGTGTGTTCCGAGGTCGGCATATGTGGCTGCTGTGTTACCACCAGCCCATGTGCGTAATTGGTATATCTACCCTGGCATTGCCTTGTGTGCCGTGTCACCTAACCATATCAAGCCTTTACTATGAGTTTGGTTTTCTCCCGTAGCCCGTGCGTATCTTCTCGTAGTCTCTCGATCAGTAGATATGCAGATATTGGATGGACTACTGGGACTATTACGTGATTGGGGCTATATGAGTAACCCCGTGATGCTATATTAAAGTAAATTTATTTTACTATAGACATTATTATAATAGCGCAATATTACTACATAGTAAATAGTTTAACGGATCCTTAGAGAATGGGCGGTCCTAAGCATCCTTTAAGTTACTTGTACTTTTACTACGGTTCACTTGAGTTGGTTTACATTGTATTAGTATGTATGTCTTGACTCGAGTGTTTGCATTTTTATTTACGCTCGGGTCGGCCTAAGTATTCACAGATTTGGATTTCCACTTTCTGGAGATTGGAATCGCTGGAGATAATATACTTGTCTAGTTTTATCTTTTCAGTCTATTGTTCCTTTTCAGCTCTTGTATTAGTAGACTTCTATGTATTGAGACTTCTGTTGTACTGTGACGACCCGCCCTTCCACTACCAGAAAGACGTATCATCATTAAGGAAGAAAGGGATAGAAATAGAAAAGAAAATAAAAGAAAGAACAACAATATCAGAATCTCACAGCGGAACGGAATAAAATATAATATATCACATAACTATTACATAGTTTTACATATATCAGAGTTATACAATATCAATACACCTGACAGTCATACACACATCTGTCGCTATATACTTCAGAGATCCAGCATAAATCAACTACATAGCGGAATTGGATAGATATCTATATACGTCTGGAACTCCTGCTCCAAGCTCCTCCAGAAACTCGAGAATCCAAAACCTATCACTTGGCTACTCACAAAAATTTGAGTACCCAAGAGTTTATGAAAAAGAAAATATAAAATTCGGGTCAGACATGGGTCTGGTATGAGTAAACGGTTTAAATTGTTTAATTTGAAAAGTATTTGAAAATAAAGGTATCACGTAAGACTCCCCACAATAAATACGGGTAAGTTTTTACCTTAAGCTAACCAAAACATTTTATAGGAAATTTTGTGATATTATAATAGTGTCTAGGGTTTTCAAGTAAATAGAAAATAGCCGAAATTGTTACATTCATTAAATTCCAGCTATTAGACACAAAAGTGGGTAATACAAATCAAAACCGTAGGGTCTCGTAGAGAAAATGGATTTCCAACAATGGCAAGGCTACTGGGGTACTGCCCATCACAGTACGTGGCCTAGATCACCGTACCGAGGAGCCACCCTAACTCTCCTGCAACACAAGGCCAGAACCATTCCTTACTGAACAGTCCCGAACAAGATAACCCCGGTAGTTGTTGCAATCAACCGCCCACACGGCCGAAAAATAAAGGGACATCTAGACAGGGGTATATCTCGTCCTGCTTGTGCATGAGCCACCTAACCTTGCTACACCTCCCCTGTTTTAGCGATTCCCGGTTGATGAGGCTTGTGGCTGCGATTACCTTTACAGGACATATCTCTTAGAATGCTCATCGTCCGCCTGACGATGTGCTGAAAGCATTCAATCCATACAAGTTCGTTCCGGGTTCGAACGAAACCGAAGGCATTATCTCATCACACTCTTTTTGGAATCACCCTCAGAGTCAACGACGATAACCCTTGCATTTTGAAAACACCATCTCAGTCTCCATTTGGGAATTCATGACCTAACGTTTAATTTGGATCGATGTGGTTTTCGGATAATCATAAATGACACCCGATCCCGGTCTCATCGAAATCCAAACGCCATTTTAAAGGCCAAGTTGTCTAATTAACTTAAACAGTTTTAATTTAATGATTGAATTCAAATAACATTTATCACAGATAAATCATACATAGTAATCATAGATATATCAGAACATATCGCAGAAATATCTCAGAATATCACCAAATAATCATCACAATGACATATTCTACATACATAACAATCCAAAGCAATCATCTTGAATTCTCAATTTAATCGATTCAATTAAACCAATTACTTGAGGATTAATCTCTTAATCCTGTTTAATTAATCATTAGTTATCAATTAATTACTTATTCCATTTCAAATTATTTAATTAATAAATCATCTCTTAATTAATAATTATATCTTAATTACTTAGTTAATTACTCTTAATCGTTAATTAATAACTTTGATTATTAACTTATAAAACTTAATTATCCATCGATTAAGCATTAGTTACTTAATTAATTAATTATTAATTCGTAATTAAATTACGTGATTAATCATCTATTAAGCGTTCATTAATTAACTTATGTAGTTAATTACAATTTAATTAATCACATAATTCATGGATTAACGAATCTCTAATTATAATTCTAATGTAATTATTCTTAATTTCTTTCTAAAATAATTAATTGATATCAACTGTTCAATTTAATTAAACATTTAAAAGTCTTCTTTACATTTTGGAAACTAACTTATTTTTACTATAACCTTAAATGATAATTAATTTTATACTAACTTAAATCAATCACTATTAAAATGTTTGTTAAGAGTTTAAACATTGTTATACATTAACTAATAATTAAACTTGTATTAAAGTTTTTAACTCAAATTGTCAACATTTATTAAATTTACACTGTTTAAATTCGGATAAATCCAAAATTTGCTTAACTTCCTTTTATTTTAACTACTATAGTTTTAAAGAAACCCGAGACTACCCTGTAACACCCGTGCAACACTTCGCGTCAAACCCCATCTTTCCCAAGCCATCGCCCCGTCCACATCCACTTCTTCTTCCCTCTTTTGTTTTTATTTCCAGAGAGTTAAGTTTTTAAACTAAATTTAATTTAAAGCATCAGGAACTATACACGCACACGAATGAAATAACCCGAAGCTAACCCCTTAACCACTCGAGCACGACTCGATCACAAACCCGAAGCGTTCGTCCATCTTCCTCGTGTATGACACGCGACCCACATCTTCATGTCACAGAAGCATATCATCGCCGCCGTACACGTGCACGGTGGCATCTCCCTTCTCGGGCGAACAACGACAACGTCAACAAGTCATAAATCGACACTAAGCTCGTAATCGAAATTCGAATCACCTAAAAAAGTTCGAATTCAAAAATTTTTCCTTTGCTCGAAAAAAACTGTAACAACACCTACGGCAAAACCCTCGCCACAGCCGCTCCATCCACCTGCAGCACCCAAAATTTGGCCCACACGACGACAACGTGATAAACCCCCAGCCTCCAGAAACTCAAGCCACTCGATCGCGTGTGGGTGATGAATTCGATACATCACTGACGTGAATAAAAACTGTGAAAGAAACCCTAAAATATATTCGTTTGTTTAATTTATACATTAGGAAATTTCTCTGATAATTTTCTCATGATTCATGATGTTAATATTAGCATCATATCAAGTTTCAACATTTATTATTGATTCAAACACTAGAAATTGAAAGAAATTCAATTTTTATTCCACCTCGAACTGCTCTTCGAAAATGAAGTTAAAAATCTTCATTCAAATTTTAAAAATCATAACTTTTAGTATTAATTCAAGGTATATACTCGAATTAGCAATTTATGGCATCCAAATTCATCGGAGAAGTATTTAATTTGCCTATAGAACATGTTACAGTATGTATTTCTTACAACATAGTTAAATTAGCTTCTAAAACAAACCTTAATTTAGTTTAAACATTTTGTTCAAGCTGAAATAATTACAGGTTATTAATGTTGATGAGAATAACTTGAGTTTTAAACAAAGATAAGTAAACTGTAACATCGGAGAGCACATAACATAGAAGAACATTATTATATAAACCTAGATTCATATCAACTTATACAACCCCATATATAACATAAACCATCATACTGTTTTTATTTAAACTTAAGCTTGAAAAAAATTTAATGTTTACTCACTTTTCATTTCCTTTGAATAGAAAGAAGCACTCTGATGTTTGAACCGCCTTGAACCTGACTGTTTTTAATTTGAATTCAAGTTGAATTTGCTTTTTCTTTTTTTCTTGCTTTAGTTTTTCTCTAGTTTTCTTTTTCCTTTCTATAGTTTACTGAACGAATCAAATACAAGATGAATACACACACACACACAAATATATATATATATATATATAAGATAACAGTTAGATAGGGGAAGGTAGTATCTAGTCAGCTCCTTCTTTTATGAACAATTTTTATAATATTTGAATTGACAAAAATGTATGTTGAGCTGATAGCAAATTAAATGCTTTGCTTCATAATATGTTTGCGTACCATAATTATGTTCGGGTGTATAAAGATAAGTATTTGTATGAAAGTGTACAACTTGCAAGTAAAAGTTTGGCTTGTATATGAAGCTATCTGTCTTGTTATTTTTATTTGGAAAAAATAAATTTTCAGTTTGACTTTGGTCATGTAGATGCAGATATTTTGCATGTAAACATTTTTGTTTTATTTCCTCTAGTTTAAATAGTTTATATACATATATCTGGTATTACTTTTATACCTTGTGCTTTACTTTTATCTTTATACACTTAACAGATTGACATTAGTTTTGTATATAAAGATATTTGTTCTAGCTTGAAAAATTCATGTGGTTTAGTTACTTATATTGGTTTCTATTCGTATTTTAGCTATCAATATTTAAATGATATTCATATGCTTACTTATTTATATTTATATTTTATATTTTGATTATCAATATTTATATTATATTCTTAAATTTTACTTATATTTAATATTTATATTTTATATCGATAAACTTTGATTTTATTTTGAACATTATCATTCACATCAATATATTTATTTATCACATGTTAATAGGACAAAGTATTGTAATTCAATCATATAAGACAGATTTTATTTTAATTGAATTATATAAGAATAATTTTATTGTAAATATTATTGAGATTTATTTTAGATTTCCAAATCAATCTCCTTTCTAAAATACAATTTATATAAATAAATGGAAATATTTCCAAATCATATTCATTTTAATATGATCAGTTTACATTAATCTAATTAGATTAAATATTTATTAAAATAACAGGGCCCAAAATCCAGGGTCGTTACATGTGCTCTATTTCTTCTGTTGCATCTTATGTAACTCTGATATATTTACATAGTAGCTTCATGAACTGCTATTTCTTTTACTTCCGCTACACCATTATTACTCTGTGTCTGTGATCTGTGATTTTTATTTACTGTATATTCTGAGATTTGTCAAATTTTATTTACAATGCGGTATTTTGAGCAATTCAAGTCCGACATGTGCGGATGCGAATGGTTGAAAATACCGGGTGTTACAACATATTAATTTCCCTCTTTTATTAGTTGACGCTTACTTAACGTTTTTAATTAATTTCTCAATTAATGGATTGCGTCAATTATAAATTAATATATATATATATATATATATATATATATATATATATATATATATATATATATATATGTTATCATTTAATTTATTCCCTGCATACATTTCTCTTTATTAGAAGATCCTTAATTAATTAAGTTATAAAAGTGACATATTCTCCGAATAATCGACACCTCTATGTCTCTTATTTAATTCATTTTTTAATTGATTGATGCATCAATTAATCACATACTCATTGGTTGCACCCGCTTAATTTTTTTAAATGCGTATATTTGACATTTATATTTTTCATTGTTTTGCAATTATGTTAATTTAATTGATTTTATTTGTCATTAAAGCGCAGGGTGGTGCATTCTCCCTCCCTAAGGGAATTTCATCCTTGAAATTTGATAAGGTTTCAATCATGCAAACCTTCATGCATCCATTCTACACTAACAACCATTTAGCATGCAACTAATCCATCCTATATGAATGCTTTTTCTTTTAGAAATTCCTTTCAAAACATGATGCACACATCTGAAATATACTTGTAATTTCTATATGAATGCAATCTTTTGAAAACTCAAAATATTTTTCATCCAATTTTTCCTACACTCCTACTGAATAGGAGAATAGTACAACATATTTTACGCCCAAACCTACCACACAACTTTTAATTTTCGAAGTTCAGAAAATTCTAATTTTCCAAATTCGATTTTTTATGTTATAAAAAAGGTGGAAAATGAAAAGGCCTTACATTTCCCATTTTAGTTTTTTCACCATTTTCTCTGCACTTGGGACTTATGCCACTGTGACGACCCGCCCTTCTACTCCTAGAAAGACGTATCATTATTTAAGAAAGAAAGGGAAAGAAATAGAAAAGAAAGAACAACAACATCAGAATCTCACAGCGGAACGGAACAAAATATAATACATCACATAACTATTACATAGTTTTCATATATCAGAGTTATACTATATCATATACATGACAGTTATATATATATATCTGTCACTACATACATCAGAGATACAACATAAATCATCTACACAGCGGAACTGGATAGATATCTACCTACGTCTGAAATCCTACTCCAAGCTCCTCCGGAAAATCAAAGTCCAAGACCTATCACTTGGCTACTCATCGAAATCCAAATGCCATTTTAAAGGCCAAGTTGTCTAATTAACTTAAACAGTCTTAATTTAATTATTTAATTTGCATAGCATTTATCACAGATAAATCATACACAATCATCAGAGATATATCACAACATATCATAGAATTTCATCAATAAATATCACAATAAGATATTCTACATATACAATCCATAAGTAGTCATCTTAATTCTTATTATAATTAATTCAATTTAAAATTAATTACTTGAGAGTTAATCACTTAACCCTGTTGAATTAATCATTAATTAACAATTGATTACTTATTACATTTTAAAATATTTAATTAATAAATTATTTCTTAAACAATTATTAAGTCTTAATTATTTAATTCATTAATTATTTGATTTCACACCATTTAATTAATTACTTTTTAATCAATTTATTAAACCTTAATTAACTATTCCTTAATCACTAATTAATAAAACTTAATTATTAATTAATAAAACTTAATTCTCATTTATTAACTGCTAATTACTTAATTAATCATTTGTTAATTAAATTACCAAATTAATTAACTATTAATCATTTATTAATTTACTTAAGTAGTTAATTACAAATTTACTTTATTTCTTAATTATTAATCGATCTCTAATTATAATTAAAAAGTAATTATTCTTAATTACTTTCCAAAAAAATAGTTAATTAATATTAATTATTCATCTTAATTAACATTTAAAAAGAAATTTTCTTTAACTTGAAAATCAATTTATTATTAACTACACAACTCAAATGTTAACTAACTTGTACTTAAATTAGATTAATTGCTTAATTAAAATAATAATTAAGTGTTTTAAAACATCGTTACATATTAACTAAAATCATCATAACTCGAATCAAAATCTTAACTTAAACTTGTTAAACATTTGTTGTGTTCACAGTGCTTAAAAATATATGGGAACCAAAATTTTACTTAACTTCAACACTAATGCAATAATGCAGTTTGTCCAAAGACCCGAGACTCCCCTTGCTTAGACTCGAGTGTTACTTCGAGTTACCTATCTATATCCTCCGAGTCTCTCCCTGTACACTCTTCTTCTTCACCCTTTCCTTTTTTTACAGTAAGTTAAAATTGTAAACTAAGTATAAACAAAGCATTAGGCTACTCACTCTCGAACTCGATAAAAACCCAAAGCAAACACCAAAGCTACTCGAGCACGACATGAGCCACCTGATAACACGACCAGATATCCCTCCTCCTAGCCGTACACATGCACGGTGGCACGACTCGTTACCGACAAACGTCAACCATTCAGGCAAATCCCAAATCATGCGATAACATGAAAATCAAACTCAAATTGCCTCAAAGAATTTCGAATTGAAAATTGGTCTTCTGCTTGAAAAACTGCAAAACGACCCCTCAACAAAAACATTTCGCCGCCGCTGCAAACACCACCGGAGGCGCTCGAACTTCGATCGAACTTCGACAACCCATCGAGCAACCTTCCACCAGAATTATACGACACTCGATCGTTTAATGATGACGAACGCACCACGTTTACAGACAAGTTCAAATCTCGACAAAAACCCTAAAATGATCTTGCTTCTTAGATTTACTCAATAGAAAAATTATTGCATATTTTTCTCAAAATCACTGATGTCCATACAATCTTCATACCAAATTTCAGCTTTTCAAATTGATTAAAGTGTCAGAGATTTGTAAAAATGCAGTTTTTATTTAAATTCAAACTGCTCGAAACATACCAATCTAAAAATCTTAAATTTTGTTTTAAAAATCATGACTTGCCATATGAATTTAATATATAATCTTGAATTAATTTTTTACAACAATCGTTTTATCAAATTTCTTCTTACTTACCTGTAACACAAACAGCGTATATTTTCAAACAGGATTTCTTTAGCAACTTTTAAAAATCTAAATTTGAGTTTACATCTTGTTTCAGTTGACAAATTAAAGAATGATAATGATTTGATGGGAAAATTTTGAGTTTGAACAAAACATATATCCTGGAACAAATAACAGAGAAGAAGAACATACACAATATCCTTAGAACAATCTTTATGTAACACAGATCCATATCAAAAATAAATCACATACAACACTATATAGTCCATGAATCATCTTTACTATTTTTATTAAACTCAAACTTGAAAATTTTATGTTTACTCACCTTAAAACTCTTTTGAATAGAGAACCATTCCTGTTTTGAACTGCAGTTGAAACTGTTTTTAGTTTGCAAAAAATTTGAGTTTGCTTCTTATTTTCTTTTTGTTTCTTCTTTTCCTTTTTCTTTTTGTATGTTTGTTGAACGAACCAAAAGTAGTTGTATTCATATATAAGAGGACACAGGGTACTTAAGGAAGGCTTTAACTGGTAAAGTTGTTTAGATATGAGCAGATTTTTATTCACTACAAATGAAAGGATTTGCTCAATATTTTGAAATGACACAATTTGGGCTTGAGCAGATGGAAATTAATTGCTTGTTGCTTAATATGTTTACATAGTTATCATTTATTTTGCTGTGTTAAGATATTGTATGCAAACATGTACCTACGCAGGTAGATATTTGGCTTGTGTGTGATGCTTTCTCTATGAAGATATTTTTTTGTATAAACACTTGTCTTCTTTCTTAATTAGTTTGTATACTTATTAAAATGTTACTGTGTTTTTTTTGTTATTTCTAGTTTGAACTTGCAGGCAAACACTTGGGCTTTATGAGTGAAGATACGTTGTGTTATTGCTCTGTTATGAAAATATTTTGTTTATAAAAATTTGTCTTCTTGCTTGTCTTTCAATATACTTGTGTTTGTCAGGTTTACTTTCATACTTTACAGGTAGACTTGTGAATGAAGATATTGTCTTGTTTTTTTATTTACGTTTTTATTTGTATTTTATATTTTGACTATCAATATTCAAATGGTTTACTTATACTTATATTTTTTTGTGTTTGTATTTTAACTATCAATATTTAAATTATGTACAATATGATTTACTTATTTTTATATTTATTTCCATTTGTATTTTATTTAAATTATACACATAAATTTGACTCATATTTTACATTTATACTTTATATTTTAGCCATTAATATTTAAATTAGGTTCATATGGTTTACTTTCATTTATACTTATTTTATATTATATATATATATTACTATCAATATTTAAATTATACTCTTAAATTTTACTTATATTTAATATTTATATTTTATATTGATAAAATTTGATTTTATTCAAACTTCCAGAGTCCAATTTCCTTTTTAAAATACAAATCCATATAAACAAATGGCAATTATTTCCAAAATCATATTCATTTTAATATGATCAGTTAATATTTTATTTAATTAGATTAAATATTTATTAAAATAACAGGACCAAAATCCAGGGTCGTTACATTCCTCCCTCCTTAAAAGAATTTCGTCCTCGAATTTAAAACAAAGATAATTCAAAAGTTGTTATATCAACCATTCGAACATACATATCATTCATACATTAGCAAGCAACCCAACAATCTATCCTAACAAACATTACTAGCTATCCAGACACAATCGAGATAAGCTTTCCTAAAACTATCCAGAGTTTCCCAGGTGCAAACTCTGGGATCCTCACTCCACTACACTTTAACAAGCTTCACTACCTTACTCCTAAGTCGCCTCTCGTCTTGATCAATAATCCGAACTGGATTCCTGACCACTGTCAAATTCAACTCGACTTCTAAATTCCTGAACTACTGGTTCGACAACCAATGATGGATCATGAACAAACTTCCTTAATGGGATACATGGGATACATTATGAATTCCAGACATCCGTTCTGGCAATTCAATTCAGCAAGCTACAACACCAACTCTCTCTAATATCCGAAATGAACCAATATATCTCGGGGTAAATTTTCCCGTCTTTCCGAATCTCACAGCTCCTTTAATCGAGAAACTTGACAAAAACTAAATCACCAATCTCAAATTCCAATTGTCTCTTCTCTTATCTGCGTACTTCTTTTGACGGTCCGGAGTAGCTCTCATCCTTCCTTGATAATCTCAACTTTAGCAGAAGCTTCTTGAATCAAATCGGCCTAAGCATAAGACGATCTTTCAATTCTATCCAACAGAATGAGGATCTACACAGTCTTCCACGATCCACCAAAATCCAAAACACAAGCTCGCAGCATATCCTCTAGAATTTGATTCAGTCTCTTCGTCTGTCTGTCTATCTGAGAATGATAAGTTGTATTCAATCTCAAACACGTTCTCAAATCTAATTGCAGAGCCTTCCAGAATTTGCTGGTGAAGATAAGATCACAATTACTTACTATGCCGACAGGAACACCCTGCAATCAAACTTTTTCCCTCAAGAAAATCTTGGCCAGAGAAATTGTAGTACGAGTTTCCTTAACCGGTATACAATGAGCACTCTTAGTTAAACGATCCACAATAACCCATATTCCAACGTTTCCTTTCTTGGTTCTAGACAAACCGTCGAGAAAATCCATCGAAATCGTCTCCCATTTCCATTCTGGGATTTCCAAAAGTTGCAACAAACCGGCTGACTTCTGTTGATCCATTTTCACTTATAGACAGATGGCACAACTGTTGATGAAAACAGCTACATCGCTCTTCGTGCTCGGCCACCAGAAAATTCTTCTCATATCTTTATATCTTAGAAACTCCTAGATGAATATTCAGTCTGGAGCGATGACACTCAGCTAAAATTCTTGCCTCAATCCATCTATATCAGGCACACACAAACGACCATTAATCCTCAAAACACCCCGATCATCCACCTTGAAATCAGAATACCGACCATTCTTAATTCCAAGAATTAGTTCCTCAAAAGATCTATCCTCCATTTTCTTACTTATAATTCTGACCTGGAGAGATGGAACAACCTCAAAAAGAAACAAAACTGCATCCCTGCTAAGTGCATCAGCCACAACATTTGACTTTCCCGGGTATACAGAATATCCAATCATACGATGCCAGAATCTCGACCCACTACTGCTACCTCGGATTAAGATCCTTTTGAGAGAAAAGATATTACAACGGTTTGTGATCCGTGAATAACTCAAACTTCTCTCCCAAGAGATAATGTCTTCTAAATCTTCAAAGCAAAAACAATGGCTACAACTCAAGATCGTGCGTAGCGTAGTTCCTTTCATGTGGCTTTAATGGCCGACTCACATACGCAATTATTCTTCCATTCTACATCAAAACTGCTCCCAGTCCAACTATACAAGCATCCGTATAAACTTCAAATTTGCTCTTTCCATCCGGAATGGCAAACACTGATGCACTGGTTAGCCTTGTCTTCAAATCTCAGAAAGCTTCTTCACATCGGGGAGTCCATTTAAACTTAACTCCTTTCCTCGTCAACTTAATCAGATGTGAAGAATCTTGGAATAATCGTTGATAATCTTCCTGTAGTAGCTAGCCAATTCCAGAAAAATGCGAACTTCCATCGGTGATTTCAGTTACTTCCATTCCAGAATAGATTCCACCTTCGCTGGATCTACAGAGATACTTTCACCTGAAACAATGTGCCCTAAAAATATAACTTCCGATTTCCAAAATGACACTCAGAGAACTTCGCCTTAAAAATGCCTCCTCAGTGTCTGCAACACTATTCTCAAATGCTGCTTGTGCTCTTCTTCCGACTTAGAATAGACCAGAATATTATCAATGAATACTAGAACAAACTTATCCAATACATCTCGAAATACTCGGTTCATCAGATCATCACAGATCCTTAGCGATCCATCCGATTTAGCGACAAACACCATAGCAGAACCCCAACAAGAAAACCGGGCCTAATCCACCTCTTTTCCAACAAATCCTAAGTCTGCTTAACTAACTCTTCCCTCTCTGTAGGAGCTATCCTCCTACTAAGCCGAATCACCAGCACTGCTCCTGAAATCAAATCAATACGAAACTCTATCTCTCGATGGAAAGACAAACATTTAACTTCCCCGAATATATCAGGGAAATCTAATACCACATCGATTCTTCAATTTTCTCTTGAGAAGTCTCAACTCCATGTAAAAGACTACTCAAGTAAATTCCAGAATTATCACACAACATTCTGGCAGTTCTACCCAAATCAGTTTCCAAAGAAACTGTCTCTCATCACAATTCAAAACTGCCTTATACTTATCAAGCCAATCCATCGAAGAAATGGATCCACTCTGTTACTTCTGAAATTACCTCAAGAAAAACTGCTAAGCCAGATAACTTCCCGACGGCACACAGAACACTCGAAGCTACACTACTGACTCGGATGCCCAAAGACTTCCTATCCAAAGCTCATCGAGAAACTCGGACCTCGTACCAAACAAAACACCCTACTGAACTTAGCCACAACACCGAAGCAGACATACTTCCTTAACTTGTTCAAAAGAAACCTCTTCGGAGACATCCATAGTCACTGTGTCTCATCACACAGCTACTACATCCTGAGGTATCAAGCTATCATCGCTTGCTCCTGTCCAACCAACGGATCCAAACTCTAGCTCATCCAAACTTACACTTCAAAGATGAACTCCGAACCCTAACAGGTTTCCTTATGAGATCGATGAAATCCTTACACCACCCAAAATTCACTCGATACGTTAACAGGTCTACAGTCTCGACAAATACACTTCCAGCCTCAACCATTCAAAATCCAACCATTGGTAGTCGTGTTACACAGACCACTACCCTATCTACCTTTATAACTTATATTGGAAAACCCAAACAGGTAACCCAACAAATAGGTAGAAATATATATATATATATATATATATATATATATATATATACATATATATATAAATGACAAACACGGTCTCTCAAGAAAGAAATCACTCAAGAGCCTAGGTATTCGCTCAACCTAACGCTCTGATGCCAACTGTGACGACCCGCCCTTCTACTCCCAGAAAGACGTATCATCATTTAAGAAAGAAAAGGGATAGAAATAGAAAAGAGTAGAAAAGAAAGAACAACAACATCATAATATCACAGCGGAACGGAATAAAATATAATACATCACATAACTATTACATAGTTTCATATATCAGAGTTATACAATATCATATACATGACAGTCATATATACATCTGTCACTACATACATCAGAGATACAACATAAATCATCTACACAGCGGAACTAGATAGATATCTACATACATCTGAACTCCTGCTCCAAGCTCCTCCAAAAATCAAAGTCCAAGACCTATCACTTGGCTACTCATAAAAATTTGAGTACCCAAGAGTTTATGAAAAACAAAATATAAACTCCGGGTCAGACATGGGTCTGGTATGAGTAAACGGTTTAAAGTTGTTTAACTTTGAAAAACATTTGAAAATAAAGGTATCACGTAAGACTCCCCACAAATAAATAGGGGTAAGCTTTTACCTTGCGCTAACCAAAACATTTTATAGTAAATCCAGTGATATTATAATAGTGCATAGGGTTTTCAAGTAAATAGAAATAGCCGAAATTGTTACATTCATTAAATTCCAGCTACTAGCCACAAAAGTGGGTAATACAAATCAAAACCGTAGGGTCTCGTAGGGAAAATGGATTTCCAACAATGGCAGGGCTACTGGGGTACCGTCCGTCACAGTACGGGGCCTAGATCACCGTACCGAGGATCACTCCCGACCCCCTACAACACAAGGCCGGGACCATTCCTTACTGAACAGTCTCGAACAAGATAACCCCACGGTTGTAGCTAGCAATCGCCCACACAACCGAAATAAAAAGGGACATCTAGACATGGGTATATCTCCTCCTGCTTGGGCATGACCCACCTAACCTTGCTGCACCTCCCCTGTTTTAGCCATTCCCGGTTGATGAGGCTTGAGGCTGCGACTACCTTTACAGGACATATCTCTTAGAATGCTCATCATCCGCCTGACAATGTGCTGGAAGCATTCAATCCATACAAGTTCGTTTCGGGTTCGAACGAAACCGAAGACATTATCTCGTTACACTCATTTTGGAATCACCCTTAGAGTCAACGACGATAATCCTCACATTCTAAAAACCCCATCTCGATCTTTACTTGAGAATTCACGACCTAACATGTAATTTGGATCGATGTGGTTTTCGGATAATCATAAATGACACCCGATCCCGGTCTCATCGAAATCCAAACGCCATTTTAAAGGCCAAGTTGTCTAATTAACTTAAACAGTCTTAATTCAATGATTTAATTCGCATAGCATTTATCACAGATAAATCATACACAATCATCAGAGATATATCACAGCATATCACAGAACATCATAGAATATCATCAATAAATATCACAATCAGATATTCTACATAAACAATCCTTAAGCAGTCATCTTAATTCCTATTGTAATTAATTCCATTTAAAATTAATTGCTTGAGAGTTAATCACTTAACCCTGTTGAATTAATCATTAATTAAAAATTGATTACTTATTCCATTTTAAATTATTTAATTAATAAATTATTTCTTAAACAATTATTAAGATTAATTATTTAATTAATTAATTATTTGATTTCACACTATTTAATTAATTAATTTTTAATCAATTTATTTAACCTTAATTAACTATTTCTTAATCATTAATTAATAAAACTTAATTCTCATTTATTAACTGCTAATTACTTAATTAATCATTTGTTAATTAAATTACTAAATTAATTAACTATTAATCATTTATTAATTTACTTAAGTAGTTAATTACAAATTTACTTTATTTCTTAATTATTAATCGATCTCTAATTATAATTATAAAGTAATTATTCTTAATTACTTTCCAAAAAAATAATTAATTAATATTAATTATTCATCTTAATTAACATTTAAAAAGAAATTTTCTTTAACTTGAAAATCAATTTATTATTAACTACACAACTTAAATGTTAATTAACGTGTACTTAAATTAGATTAATTGCTTAATTAAAATAATAATTAAGTGTTTTAAAACATCGTTACATATTAACTAAAATCATCATAACTTGAATCTAAATCTTAACTCAAACTTGTTAAACATTTGTTGTGTTCACAGTGCTTAAAAATTTATGGGAACCAAAATTTTACTTAGCTTCAACACTAATGCAATACTACAGTTTGTCCAAAGACCCGAGGCTCCCCTTGCTTAGACTCGAGTGTTACTTCGAGTTACCCATCTATATCCCCCGAGTCTCTCCCTGTACACTCTTCTTCTTCTCCCTTTCTTTTTTTTACAGTAAGTTAAACTTGTAAACTAAGTATAAACAAAGCATCAGGCTACTTACTCTCGAACACGATAAAAACCCGAAGCAAACACCAAAACTACTCGAGCACGACACGAGCCACCTGATAACATGACACAGATATCCTTCCACCTCGTCGTACACGTGCACGATGGCATGACTCGTCACCGGCGAACGTCAACCATTCAGGCAAATCCCAAATCACGCGATGACATGAAAATCAAACTTGAATCGCCTCAAAGAATTTCGAATCGAAAATTGGTCTTCTGCTTGAAAAACTGCAAAACGACCCCTCAACAAAAACATTTCGCCGCCGCCGCAAACACCCCGGAGGCGCTCGAACTTCAGTCGAACTTCGACAACCCATCGAGCAATCTTCCACCAGAATTATATGACACTCGATCGCTTAATGATGACGAACGCTCCACGTTTACAGACAAGGTCAAATCTCGACAAAAACTCTAAAATGATCTTGCTTCTTAGATTTACTCAATAGAAAAATTATTGCATATTTTTCTCGAAATCACTAGTGTCCATACTATCCTCATACCAAATTTCAGCTTTCAAATTGATTAAAGCGTCAGAGATTCGTAAAAATGCAGTTTTTATTTAAATTCAAACTGCTCGACACATACCAATCTAAAAATCTTACATTTTGTTTTAAAAATCATGACTTGCCATATGAATTCAATGTATAATCTTGAATTAATGTTTTACAACAACCGATTTAACAAATTTCTTCTTACTTCCCTGTAACACAAAGTTACAGTGTATATTTTCAAACAGGATTTTTTAGCAACTTTTAAAAATCTAGATTTGAGTTTACATCTTGTTTCAGTTGACAAATTTAAGCATGATAATGATTTAATGGGAAAAATTTGAGTTTGACAAAACATATATCTTGGAACAAATAACAGAGAAGAAGAACATATACAATATCCATAGAACAATCTTTATGTAACACAGATCCATATAAAAAATAAATCACATACAACACTATATAGTCAATGAATCATCTTTACTATTTTTATTAAACTTAAACTTGAAAATTTTATGTTTACTCACCTTAAAACCCTTTTGAACATAGAACCATTCCTGTTTTGAACTGCAGTTGAAACTGTTTTTAGTTTGCAAAAAAAATTTGAGTTTGCTTCTTATTTTCTTTTTGTTTCTTCTTTTCCTTTTTCTTTTTGTATGTTTCTTTAACGAATCAAAAGCAGTTGTATTCATATATAAGAGGACACAGGGTACTTAAGGAAGGCTTTAACTGGTAAAGTTGTTTAGATATGAGCAGATTTTTATTCACCGCAAATGAAAGGATTTGCTCAATATTTTGAAATGACACAATTTGGGATTGGGTAGATGGAAATTAAATGATTGTTGCTTAATATGTTCACATAGTTATCATTTATTTTGCTGTGTGAAGATATTGTGTGCAAACATGTACTTATGCAGGTAGATATTTGGCTTGTGTGTGAAGCTTTGTTTATGAAGATATTTTTTTGTATAAACACTTATCTTCTTTCTTAATTAGTTTGTATACTTATTAAAATGTTACTGTGTTTTTTTTTGTTATTTCTAGTTTGAACTTGCAGGTAAACACTTGGGCTTTATGAGTGAAGATATGTAGTGTTATTGCTCTGTTATGAAAATATTTTGTTTATAAAAATTTGTCTTCTTGCTTGTCTTTCAATATACATGTGTTTGTCAAGTTTACTTTCATACTTTACAGGTAGACTTGTGAATGAAGATATTGTCTTGTTATTTTTATTTATATTTTTATTTGTATTTTATATTTTGACTATCAATATTCAAATGGTTTAATTATACTTATATTTTTTTGTGTTTGTATTTTAACTATCAATATTTAAATTATGTACAGTATGATTTACTTACATTTATACTTATTTTTATATTTATTTACATTTGTATTTTATTTAAATTATATATATATAAGTTTGACTCATATTTTACATTTACATTTTATATTTTAGCCATTAATATTTAAATTAGGTTCATATGGTTTACTTTCATTTAAACTTATTTTATATTTTATATTTTTTTCCTATCAATATTTAAATTATATTCTTAAATTTTACTTATATTTAATATTTATATTTTGTATTGATAAACTTTGATTTTATTTAAACTTCCAGAATCTAATTTCCTTTTTAAAATACAAATCCATATAGACAAATGGCAATTATTTCCAAAATTATATTCATTTTAATATGATCAGTTCATATTTTATTTAATTAGATTAAATATTTATTAAAATAACAGGACCAAAATCGAGGGTCGTTACAGCCACTATTCTACAAAAATTCTTATTTTCTTTCCCAAGCACAGTTTGATAAGAAATATATCTTTTCAAATCATTTTTTTCCTTTCACAATTCCAAGTTTCAAAAGTTTGCTTATCTATTTATTTACTTTGAAATGTCAATTCCCAAGATTCTAACCTTTGAAATGTCAATTCCCAAGATTCTAACCTTCAAAAGTGTAAAGTAGAATTTTCCAAAAATGCCTAGCGCCGTAACCATTTCTACTTTCAAAAACTATATTTTATAGTTTTTGCCTTTAGGTCATCCCCTTAAATCTAGCGGGGAATATGCAATAATTCAAAGTTTAAAATTTAGTCTACTCTTCCTTTTTAAAGCACTTTTTTCCAATAAATTCTTGGGATCCTTCATATAAGTTTTTCCCGATTAAAAATTATTTTTCACCAAACCATTTCTAAAAAATGCCACTTCGTTATTTCAAATCCATTTTTTACGTAATCTTAAATCATAAAAACTGAAGTAGATATGAACAACTACTCCTCTATTATCTTCATAACAGCTCATACTCTTCGTTGAAGGTGGGTTTTCTAAAGATACGCAATTATTTGCGCATAACAAGTGAAAACATTTATTTTACCTTGCCTAGCCTCTCTAATTTTATTCTCTGTAGTATAACTATTACTACCCAACAATATGGTCTCTTATTAGTGCACTTTCTACCTAGAGATTTCACACTGTATTGCATTGGTACTATTTCTCCTAAGAGAAGCTGTCAACACTAAAATTTTCTATGAATACTATAAAGATGGATGTGCGTTTTGTGTGAAATAACAAGGAGTTTTAGTTTTATTTCTATGTTCAAATAGGCCTTACAAAATATAGTTTTTTCCACATTTTGTACATCTCTTTCGCTATGTTTACTTTCCTTATTATTTCAACAAAACATCTTCATTTATAATGTGGCTGATTCATAGAAACCAATACCATTACTCCATTCTTATGAATTAAAGCATGTCATATTTATATTTTATCTATAATGATTCTTATCTCTGTTTAACTTAGTTGAGTTCTTACTGCACTAGTAGAATTAACTACTATTAGATGTCAATTACTAAACTTCATCCAAACATCTACTTAATTTTCAAAATTTTAACAAATTATTTTGTCCAACCATCAAAATATTTATATCAAAAATAATTTCGATCTATATTGCTCTTTTTTTCAAAACCAAATATGTACTTTTCAAATATGTAGCTTACATGTTTTTTTTAGTTTCTCAAATCTCAAAAATGCCTCTTTTCTTTCAAAACTTATTTTAACACAATTTTCCATGTTTAAACCTGTGCATATTTAAAAAAGTAAAATTTTAGTTTAAAACTTGAAAAATCTCCAAATCTTTTTTTTTCAAACTCTTAAAAGTTTAATTATTGGGCTAGACTCAAAGTGGGTTCTTAACTTCCTTATACTTGCCCAAATATTCCCACAAAGTCATTCTTCTCAATCCGATTAAATATGTTCCTAATCCGTTTCCTCTCTCATGCTTCTATTTATTCTATGGCACTACTGCCCTGCCCATTAATCTGAAACAACTATCAATTTCCAGATATTAACATATGGACGTCCATTTTTATGCTAAATCTATAGTACATCACATACTTTGCCACTTTTGGGCCTATAACTTTTGGATTCCCACAATCCTAATATTGATATACAAAACTGTCACTCAAAATCTTCCCATATGTCACTTCTCTTAAAAGTTGGTTTTTCTATAGATCTAGATATATACAATATAATATATTTATATTTTAAAAAATATAAATACGTTCACTCTTTAATTATTTAGGAACCCTAAACCTTGGCATTGATACTAAATGTAACAACCCGAATTCCAGTGGGTTTGGATTTTTTGAAAAAATGCTAAAATCCAAGCCAACTGAAGCCCGAGTTGGGGTTCTGGTATCCTTTAAATAGGCGAAAACAAATATATCAGAGCATAGATAAATATCTCATAGCGAAACTGACTAAAATATAATAGTAATTAAATACTCACCAATATAATAACACTTTCTACTGGAGAGTCTCTACCATCTTCCTAACCTATAGGATGTTATAAGGGGGGGTCAGAACTAAAGTTCTAGTGAATGGACAAACTATACACTTCTAAGATTAATTCTACATATACCATTTTATTTCCATTTATTGTTATATTACGTTTATTGGGTTTGTAATATTCTCACTTCTGTGCGTGAATCGTACCCACCTACTCCTTAGTAGATTAAAACCTAATAACTAATACATACATACATACATACATATATATATATATATATATATTTGTATGTGTAGCTATATCCACAATGACTGCTTCGGTACTAGGTACTACCTATAGTATCTTCCATATCCTCCTCGGAACGGATTCCATCGTCTTTCTCCTAGAACATTCTATGACTACATCTATAATACAGATGTTCCGTCGCCTGCTATGAAAACGTGAAACTGCATGAGCACTAGCCTATACTAGTGCTTGGACATCCACAATGTACTATCCAATGCGTACCTTGAGGACTATATGCAAACGTTCTATCTACTACCCGAATCCCTCTTAACAAGCTCTACCTTGTACGGAAATCGGTCGGAGATTTTCTATATCTGTAATGGAATGCTTCCTTAGGCCTACAATACAGATATTCCACCTGTTCTGTCTCTTTTCTCATTGTGGCTATGCCCCACTCAGCCACCCCTCAACTAATCAAAAGACTTTTCGAGAGCTAAGTGGTTGTGCCTTACTTTAAACAATCTAAACATCCAATTGGATGTGCCCCTCGTCCAGTGTCTCGATAGTGAAAGAATCACTGGCTTTTTGGTTTAACTCTAGCATTTCACGAACTCGCTTCTTGCTTTGATGTTGGCATGATATTCATATGCGACTATCCTTTTGTGTCCTACCCACTAAAACCTAGTCCCAAGTTAGAGTATGGTGTCATACAAATATCCTACTCCAAATATTAACCGTTTCAAATGTCTCCAATGGTCCTGCGATGAAAAAGCAGTCCAAGCATACTCTCTTGATGGAAACCCTACAGACCTGCTTTCGTGGGACTGCTTCGTTAGGCCAACTCTAGAGGGTCATCCGAAATTACCCTTACGTCCCATTGAAGTCTTGCACTTCCTTCTAGCCAAAATGAGTAAGTTAGACATGCTTCTTTTGTGCTAAAAATCTATGATGAACTGCTTCGTTATGCTCTTCATCCTTTGGGCCGCTTCAAATGCATCTTACTCTTTTATAGACCCTAAATCTAATCATTTATTTTGCGTTTAGCTTACTTTTATAATTCCGTTGGCTAATTATTTACCCTAATCATCATAAGGTTGTTCCAGCCTCACCTAGCTATTATGAGACCATGAGTTCCCGACTAAAAGGGAATGTTGTTGGTATGAGCCATGTTTCTATATTTGCTTATCGACTTACTGTAAGTTTTAAAATAAGCCTCTTCTGTTATTTTTGCTCTACTTTCTTTTTAACTTAATCTGAGTTTTAAAATAAGCCTTTTATGTTCTTTCTATTTGATTATAACCTATGTTATAATTTTACATGCAATTATCACTTCTATATTCTTTTATAATTTATATATTATAAATATAAATAAAAGTGTGTCTTTTCTATTCTAGCCTATTTTCTTTTTTAATGATATTGAATTCTCTTTAATTCTCTTATGTTATATGACAATCTTCTCTTGGGCCTATTTCGGCTGTCACAAATTTACTTATCGTAATAACTGCTTTACTTTTATTATATTGTCTCCGCAGTAAATGTAGATCTAGTTACATTACTTCTAGTCTTGTCTAATAATTAACTTGTTTTCTTCTTTATTTCCTTTAATTCTTTACTTCATTTTCTTATATTCTAAGAAGTAGTTCTATTCTATTTGGTTGCTTACAAAAATTATGCTAAAAATCTATTTTCTTGTTTTAATACTAAATAATGCTATAAACAATAATCTATAAATGCACGATATTTCTTTTATTATTTCTTTACTTTTTAGGAGTGCAAAATACAGTAGTGCCTCTATTTTACAATAATTCCCTTTTTCTTTCTTTTATTGTTGCAATTACATTTATTATTACCCTTTAAATATTAAACTATGGATATATATCCTCTTTTCTAAACCAATCAACTAATCTATCACTAACTTCCCAATTAAGTTATTAAATTTTCCTCTTTTTATTTATTTTTCCCATTTTAGTACAATTTACTGTAAATTTCATTTTTTCTCTTTTTATTTCATTTTTCTTATTTTACATCAAATTTCTGTAAATCTAATGTTTTGTATTTTAGTCCATATTTGCGAATTCTTCTCTTTAACTAATTTAAAGGAATAAAAAGAATCTAACATTTACAGGCTAAATTTCAACTTTAAAATAGATGCAATAACTGTAAATTTCTTACTTTGTGGCTTATGCCTTTCTCTAATTGTCAAGCCTAATATTATTCATATTTAATTGGATTACTATCTTCCTTTTCTATATAAATAATAATTAAATATAAGCTCTCTTATACAATTTACAGTTTTCAACAGAACCAATTATTGAAATAAATGTCGAATTAAAATATTAAAGGGAATCTAGCGATAATATATCATAAAAGTAAAAGATATATAATTTAAACACACACACACATATCTTCCTTAGCTTCAATTTCTATCCCTTTTAATTTGCTATACTTTTCTCCACTTTTTCCCCATTTTGATTTGCTATAAATTCTCTGATTGTTTTTTTACAATTCTCTAATTTGTTTGTATGTATTTCCTTGCTTAATTTGGGGAAAGATTCGATTAATAGAGGAGAAAGGAAGATGGAGAAGAGAAGAGGAGTTCGCTGTAAATGATAGCAGCTAATTCCGAGAAAATAATGTGAGCTTGGGTTAAGTTACGTTGAATTTATAGGTGCAGTGAACAACTAGGAACCATCCGATTAACCCAAAAAACAACTCTCGCCGTCCGAACTTGATTTTTATACGTTAGCTTATAATGCATAACTCTCCAACATTATTCATTTGTTCCTTTCTTATATGACCCTATTAATTCACGTTGCCTTCCAAATAAGATTCTCACGTTAATTATCCAATTAATTAGATCATACATACATACATACACATATATATAATATTAATTGATTCTTTTGCGTTATAATTTCTTACCTATTTGAACACGTCAATTAATATCTTTACTAATTGAATGAATATAAAAGTTATGCTTTTTAATTCTTATTAATTTACCTTCATCATATACCTAATTACTTTGTTTGATTTTTATACGCATTCCAAATTTTTTAACTTGGAAACAAATAATTTTATAACTGGCATTTTCTTCTAGCTAATTAATTTAAATTGTTGGCAATTGTAAAAATGGAATATTCTTTGATTAATTGACAATGCTCAACTAATTGCCAATTAATTAATTGATATGTTTTGCCATTTTAATCTATATCCAAATTGATTCCTATGCGTCACTCAATCACACATTTAGTTGTACGTATTTAAACCGCCAATTCATTACCCAATTAATTGGCATATAAGTTTTCCTTTTTTATTAATTGATGCTTACTTATTGTCTTTAATTAATTTCTTAATTAATTGACTGCGTCTATTATAAATTAATATATGTATGTTATCATTTAATTTATTCTCCACATACATTTCCCTTTATTAGAAGATCCCTTAATTAATTAATGTTATAAAAGTGACATATTCTCTGGCTAATTAACGCCTTAACGTCTCTTAATTAATTCCTCTTTTAATTGATTGACGCATTAATTAATCACACACTCATTGGTTGCATATATCTATGTAACCTCTTAATTTTTTTAAATGCATATATGTGACATTTATATTTTTCACAATTTTGTAATTATGCTAATTCAACTGATTTTATTTGTCACTAAAGTGCAGGGTGTTACAAGTTTTAAATGGCATTTAACTGGTATTTTTGGAAGAAACTTTCCTTGCTAAAGATAATAGGTTAAATGTATTAATCATATCTCATTTGAAAGAGGAATACATGGAAATTACACCGTTGATGTTTATATTATTATTTTATGACCAATTATCATGTGTGCTTCCTCTGTATACATATTCTATTTATGATCAACCCATAAATGGATTTTGGGGTATTAAGGGCAAAATAACCTGCTAGATTGACCTAGAAGATTTTGATAAAGGAATTTTTTCATCGCTCCCAGACCAACCAATGGGAGAACAAAGAAAGGTTTTTCTTCATATATAGGCATATGGAAATCCTAATAACCAAAGATGTGGATGCAGCAGAACCAAGCTTCTAGAATAGAAAACCTTCTAGGAAATTAAATTGGGGGGACCTGCGTATCCCACAACATTGCCCCCTGAAAACTACGTCAATAACATAGCTCTTTCTTTCCCGGGTCTCCTAGCCTTCGCATTCCTAATCCGGTCATTTCTAAATCCAAATTTTTAGCCTCAATTATAGTGAATATCATTGAGTTCACTCCTGTATGAGTAGAATTTCATCCAAGAGGTCAGACTGACCAAATATAAGATGCCCAAAAACTGATCAAAGAATTATTGGTTTAGACAGGTTCACTGTAAGTCCATAAAAACTATGTATAGAGATTGTTATTTGCATGTGCCAATAGCTTCTTGGTGATCCCATGAAAACTATGTCCAAACAAGTTATTGAAGAGATCAATAGTTTCAGAGTGATTCCATGAATACTATGACATAGGAGAAGTTATTGGGGAACCAAACAGGTTCAAAGTTAGCCCATGAAAAATTTAATTCGAAAAATTTATTGTTGATATCAATAGGTTCATAGAGATCCCATGAAAACTATGATTGGATGATAGTATTGGTAGATACCAATAGGTTTACAATGACCCCATGTAAACTATGGAAGTGGATAGGAATTCCTTAAAATATTAATAAGTTATTAGTAAACCCATGAAAACTAATAGGTTAATAGTGACCGTAGAAACTATAACTTGAGAAAGATAGTCATATAAAAGGGGATGGAAAATCCAGAACATATTGCATGTTTGCATATCATTATGGTAACTTTTATTATGTTATGTTTAACCATTGTGGATGAAGGTGCATAATATATGGTTATCATAAATTGAATAACGATATTAATGAAGGTAAAGCCCGTTCTGCTAAGGCATGGTCCTAATAGATATATATATGGTTCGAGATGGTAGGATATTATTTATGCGTGACTTTTTGTCTGACTCGAAGATTATGTTTTCCCCTTAAACTCTCAGGTGCTTAATTAATTTTGCGCACTTTGAGAGTTAAGGTTTTCGGGTTCTTCTTTAGATGAATAAGCTTTTGAAGACATGCAGGAGGCAAGTAAGCTATTAGGAATTCTTTCTGTTTAATTCCACTATATTTTGGTTGTAATGGAAAAGTTTTTTAACTTTCTTTATCGAGCCTCTAATAATCCAAAGGGGCATCTTCGTATGTCATTCTTGGCGTATTTTGTAATAATTATATATCTCTGCACGACGCTTTCGAAATTGGGATTAGGTAAAGAATTTGAAATATGATTTGAGGTGGAATGATAAATTTGTTATATGAGTTTAATTTTTTTATATTCTTCTATTTTTGTTCTATCAACGTATCTAACATTACCGCTTTTGGTTATCGAGAATTAATAAACATAGATGATTGCAGCATCTGTAGCCGTATGTTTTCAGCCTCCAAGTGGGGAATGTTAAAAGTTGGTATCAAAGAGTAGGTTTGTGTAAATTTGAAAAGAAATTTAAACCTAAAAGATTTTCAAAACATAATCTAATGACTTAGGAAATGTGATAAGGGGTTGGTTAATGTTATAGTGATGTAGTTGTGTACGTGTGTCTATATGCGTACATGCTCCCCTCTCTCTTAGACCGTTCTTCTATATCTTACTAAGGCTTGTATGCAGATTTATGAGAAAGGAAGATATGGAGGTAAGAAACAGAAGAGGAAATACAGATGGAGGAAGCACGACAACTATGAAAATGCTTGACCCAACACCAGAAGGAATCCGGGTCAATAGGGAAATGCTAATCCAAACGCAAATGCCAACATAGTTGCTAGAACCCCACCCGTAGATACAGGATGATGTATCAATTCTTCATCAATCTAATGCAAGCTAGAGCGGTTGTAGGATTAGCCGGTGGAAATGCCATGAATATTGGAGGAGCTAATCCCGTGGCCCTAATTGGCAATAACTATGAAAAGCTAAGCAGGGATTATACCAGTCTTGGTGGGAAGTCGTTTTTGGGAACAGTGAATGCTATCGAAGTAGAAAAATGATTATTTCACTGTGAAAGTATTTTTTCTGACTTGGGATTAAAGATGGGGAGAAGAGGAGACTTGCCTCCCGGTAGTTGCAAGGAGCAGCACCTTATTGGTGGAATAGTGTTATTATGGGAGTTCCCGAGGAAGTGTTGACTTGGGCAGAGTTTCGAAGGAGATTCGAAGAGTGGTTTTTGTCTGAAGTTGCCAAGTCAATATTGCTGAGAAAGTACATGGACTTAGTGCAAGGTGAGATGTTGGTGATTAAATATGCTACGAAGTTTGATGAGTTTTCCAAATAGGGATATGCCACCATTGAAATCATCAATAAAAGAAATGAGAAGTTTATTGGAGACTTAAGACCCGAGATTGCTATAAAAATTATGCCACATCTCCGTGGTCCAGGTATAGTTGTAGTGGAGATGGTAATCCAGAATGAACAGATGTTTTCCATTTATGGGAAGGAGAAGCAGGTTGGAACCTTGGGTTTTAGGCAAGAAGAAGAAAATCTTTAAGAAGAAAGGAACCCAAAAGAGAGGAGCTGCAACAAAGGAAAAGGCTAATCTAGTTTTCTTTTAAGTGTGAAAAGAAGGGACATTATGCTCATGAATGTCAAACTAGAAAAGGGAAGAAGGTTGCAGATATGAAGGGAGTAAAGTGCTTCAACTTTGGCTAGATTGAACATGTCAAGAATCAATGTTCAAAACCGGTCAAAGGGGACAGTGGAAAGGTCTTTGCTTTAGGACAATCATCTACTTGGTCAACCGCTGCTAAAAAGGGAAAGACTGTGATGGAAGTTATGCTTTTGATTCATAGTATACCAGTTAGGGTACTATTTGATACCGATGCATTACATCCATTTATATTTAACTGTTCTGAAGATAAGTTATGTTCAGAACCCTCATACCCTTTTACTTGCTTAAGGGTTGCAAATCCGATAGAAGGGTATGCAACTCTGAGGATGAGTTGTTAGGTCATAAGTTTGCATATAGTTTGTATATTTTAATTTTATCGGCTTCAAGATCGCTATGGGTATGGACTGGTTAGAAATATACGATGATAGGATATTGTGCCCAGATAGGGAAATATTGCTAAGGCACCATGATAATCATAACCAAATTATATACACGATGGATAATTCAGATCAGAGTGCTTGTGCATTGTCGAGTGCTACGGAAGTAGCAAAAGAGTTGAATCAGATTTTGATAGCTGTTGACCTAAAAAATGCACCAACACCCTGGTTTGAGTTTGAAAGCACCAGCCCTATTGTGACAGAGAAATATCACAGATAATAGATATAGAAAATGAATAGTAAAAGAAAGATGACAGAGAATTTTTATAGTCGTTTGGCGATCAATGAAGCCTACGTCCACTTTATAGTTTTACTATAAAAATTGTTGTTACAATCGATGTTTGGTTACAAGGCTTTGATTATTTTCAAGCTAGATTGAATCTCCAGAGTTGGAATCCACTGGGGAATCACAGTGAATTCCATTGGACAGTATTGTGAGGAAGATAGAGAGTGAAGAATGTTTCCAGTAAAGCTTTAGCAGCCAGTCCGGAGGAGATCCTCTTTATGTTGCAGGTAGGATGGTATTATAGAGATTAGAGGTTTTTTGGGCCAGGCCTGTTATTATCATCTCTTAGATTGGCTATAAGCGACTTAAGAGATTCTGGTTGGCAAAATGAGACAACACCATGGGTCATCGGCGACCCACGGTGTTTGGGTCGTTGGCGACCCATAGACTTAGTTTATTTCACCGACTGAATTCCGTTTCCTTTCTTCATATTCCATAACTTACTTGTTCGAGATTCTTAAGAAGTTCATGGGTCACTGACGATCTAATCACATTGAATAATTCTAGATTCCGAAATTAGAGGTGTTTTCATAGACATTCCCCGACGTTATTACGTATTGATGGCTAATCACTAGTTGTTTACGTTCAACTACTTGATGGGCTATAGGAATGTCGGTCCCTTGGCTTTATTGATCCCTACCATAACCTTAATTGTATAGCTTGGCCTTTGTGGGTCTATAATCTTGGCTTATCTGGTTAAGTCTCGCACCATCCTGCCTGCTTAAGGTTGTCTTGTTTCTCATCTATATCTGCTGGGTTAAAAACCTGGATAACATTTGCCCCTTAGAGCGTGTCTTCGTTGTAGACAAGGCGTGCTCTGGATACGAAGGAAGATCCGCTATTGATCA
Organism: Allium cepa; assembly: GCA_030765085.1. Lineage (NCBI taxonomy): Eukaryota > Viridiplantae > Streptophyta > Magnoliopsida > Asparagales > Amaryllidaceae > Allium > Allium cepa. The sequence goes on from CM060931.1 coordinate 390,207,609, forward strand.
TCTAGTTTTGGTCTCGATTGCTACTGCTTGTCATAACGAATCAAATTTCTCTCCATAACTTCTTGGTGTATTCTGAAGTATTGTATAATAGTCAAGGCTACATGCAAATTTGGCTTTGGCTTTTCATCCATCTACTGAATTTTCAATGTGAATCATCAAAGTCCACCTCAGGATGTTGTTTTCAACTAAAGCTTTTGATAGCTGTTCGTTTTTTTGATCTAAATTTCAGTTCCTATTATTGACGATGCAATCTTTGCATCGTAGTTTACGCAAGGTTTAGGCCAGTAAGTGGGTGCATAATGATGTAGCTTTGGAGTTGCCCCATATAGTTTTAATGCGACCGGCGATGAAGCTAAGTTTGTCTCGAACAATTATACGTCGATCTGGAGCAAAGTTTTGCTTTTTGTCATTAGCTTTTTCTTCTCGGGAATTTGGTTAAGTTCCTACCAAAGTTTTTAAGTTCCAATGCGATAATTTATTCCAGAAACGGATATAGTGGGTGATTCAATTGTATCGCTCTTTTTATTTCTATATTCCAATGATCCTGGAAAGCAATACTTCCCTTGTCCCTTTAAACAGCGGCTCCGCTATCGATTGTTAATTGATAACGTGTAATTGTGGAGGAGATAATTTCAAGGGATGGTATGGATTTTTTTTTCAAATGTAAGTGATAGATTATTGATAATATTATTTAGGAGATTTATTTAGATAGAGTAAATAAAATAATGTGTTGATTAGGAGGTTGAGATTTGACTTAATTAAGGTAGTCGTGTCTTTTAATTAATAAACTTAATAAAGGGTTTTAAAATGAATTAAAGGAGCGGTATTATGGGAAAGAGGCCACTCCTAAATTGTCTTCCTTAGGCCGTGTATCTTTTTACACCTTCATTTCATTTCAAGATTTCTAAAAAGCTTGGCTGGCTGCCATTAATAAAGGAAGAAGAAGAGAAAACAAAAGAGAAGCTTAAGGAAAGAAAATTCAAATCAATCATACAAATCTCAAGCTCGTTAATCATTAAAGCAAAGGTGAATAACGTTTAGATCTCTAAATATTTTTGGTTTCGGTTTCAAGGTTAATTTCAAATGATTTTGTAAATGTTTGCCATGTTTCGAATGAAAAAAGATTAAACATACATGTTGATGATTTATGTATGTTCATAATGGTTATATAACATGTTTAAGAAGAAAACCCTATTAAATGACATTTGTTAGCCTTGCGAATTTTTACGATTATCTAAAAAGTTACTTTAGAGATAGATTTCAATTTTTAGAATTCTTTGAATATTTTTTTGTTATGAATTTTCTAAGGAAGAAAAGGTTAATTTGGATTATAAAATTATTTCCTGGAAAAAATAATTTTCGATTTGATTTAAAATATTTATACGTTGAAGAGAACGTATTAATTTACTTTCTGGAATTTTTCCAAATTTCTTCAAGATGTTTTGATAGTTATATAAAAGTATTTAAGGTATGAGACTTAAATGTTTATATAATTATATAGGAGAAAGGGATTTTTTAAAATTATTCAAATTTCTAAACAAGGAAAGTCGGCAGCATTTTTTGAATATAAAATTCTGGCAACCAATCAAATTTAGAAAAACAAGGTGGGTGAAGTACAAAAGAACTATTTTAAGCAATATTTTCACTTTTTCAACTTTTTCGGCAAGAGCTTCCGCCTCCAGTCCAGTCCTTCCGACAAGGTTGAAAGGTACCAAACCTTTTGGCTAGATAAAATACCAATGTACATGGTGTCCGAAAACTGGTACATAGTAAATTGGAAAGAGTCGAAAGGTGGGCGACGAAGGGTTATAGCTTTTGGAAGAGAAAAGGATTGTTTTGGTTTTAAAGAAAATACACCTGCTAGCTTTCGACAAAGAGCTTTCGATGTTGTCAAATGGTTTAAAAAGAAAAAGGGTTCCGATTAGTTTGCTTTCTAGTTTTAGATAAAAACCTTCGATAACGTCGAAAGGTATAGCTTTCGACAAGGTCGAAGAATAGTTGACGCTTCCAGACCTTTCGACACAGATGGAGTCAAAGGTTATATTTTGTTTTCTAAAAACTTACCGCCTCTCTCCATTGCTTTCGAAGGATTTGTTCCAACACTAGCACTTCATTGTTTTGAATGATTTCGAAATGTTTTATTTCAAAAGGTTTTAGGTTTCGAAGCAGTTGCTTTCGACTCCAATGTTTTCTCACCCTTTTATATAATCCAAATGTTTTAAGTCGAAACATTTTAAAAGGTTTCAAAGTAGTTAACTTTGATTAATTTCGAAAGTTTTTCCACTATTTTAAATTGAACCTAAGGTTTTCAAAAGGTTTTGAGTTTCATACTTTCCAAAGGTTTATAAATGATTTAAAGGGGAGTTACCCTAGGCTTTTGAAAAAGCCAAAAGGTGAAACCTTTCGGCTAGGCTGAAAGAAAACCCTCCGACAAGGTTAAAAGATTGAACCTTTCGACAAAGTCAAAGGGTATGGTTTTAATGTTTTCGAAAGGCTAAGGTACAAAGGATTTAAAAAGGTGGATGTCGGATGTTTAAAGGCTTGTAAAAGAAAGGCTTTATAAAAGGTTTATGAAATGATATGAAGGAGTTACCTTCATACTTTCGAAGGGTTTTATAAACGGTTTTGAAGGTGTTACCTTCTATGTTTTCGAAAGGTTGTTTAATGGTTTTAAACAGAGGTTTCGAATATAAGAACTAGGCAGATAGCCTAAGGTTTTAAGTTATAAAGGACTTAACTTATTTTAAAGGATAGTCAATCTTTATTGAACATCATCAACATTATTTTGAGTGAAGTATATATAACATGGCAAAAATAGCTTAGAGTAATGCTAAAAGGTATATATTTCCTTTTATATATATGATTTGACGGACTATATCATTTTAAAAAGGTTTTTAAGGAAAATTTTGTAGAGCGGTTAGCTCAGATATTTGTAGAGCAGTTAGCTCTGATAATTTGAGGGGTAGTTAATCTAAAAGAAAATTCGAGCAATCATCTCATTTTAAATTCGGATAGTTAGTCCATTTACACGGTAGTCATCCCAAAGGATAGTTAGTCCAGGACAGTTAGTCCAAATAGAGCAATCGGCTCTAATATGAACAAATAGTTCATTTTTAGCATAACGGACCTTGCTAATTTTTAAGGACAGTAAGTCCACCCGTTTTTACCTGTTTTGGGCAAACAGATCATTATCTAGCAGGAATGAATATTGCTATAATCAGCTTTCGGACAGATAGTCCAGTGTAGAGTAGATAGCTCAGATTTTAGACAAATAGTCTATTTTATTTCCTTTTTTAGCATAAGGGATATTGCTATATTATTCTTAATCAGTTGATTAACCTATTTGGTTGCAATAAAGGATTTGCAAAATATATGTTTTGAAAAGAGATATTAGTAACGAGAAACTTGTTCCTCTATGCGGCGTGGTCTCGCTATTTATCAGTATACTGATGTAACAAAAGTTTTTCACACCAGGCTTTATGTCTGACTCGATGTTTTTGTTTCCCCTAAGACTCTTGGGTGCTTAAAATTTGATTTGAGTAGGTTGAGGGTTTAAGTTTTCAGGTTTAGCAGATTTTGACGAATAAAGTATCCAAAGATGAGCAAGTGCCTGAGGGACAGCTAGTTTAGGAATTCTATTTTAAAATTATTTTTGTTGTGCATTAAGACAGCTATGTCTATATTGCTTTGATCGTCCAAGGGGGCATCTTCATATGTCTATCTTGGCGTAATGTTATAAATTATATTTGATCAATGCCTATGATACGTTTGGGATTTTTGCAACTTAAATAAGATATTTTATGAAATGCAATCACTAAAAAATGTTGTTTTTGGAAATTTGTTATTTTTTCATATTCAAGTGCTTCTGATATTATGGATACCATTATTATTGTCATATTTCATCATTATAAGTTAATACTGTGGATTACTGCAGCATCCACAATGCTTAGCTTTTGGCCTTGAGATACGGGATGTTACAGTAAGTAAGCTATCTACACTAGATTGTTTATTTGCAGTATTCGGGATATTGGACTCTTCTCATGTAGATAACATGCTGCATCTGCCCAAGTCAATGCTCAGGACCCGATTGGTCAACATAGGTCGAATTCCCTTCGATTTTGGGTGTTAAGTATACGAGGATATTTATTAAAGTAAAACATACCTGATAGGGTTAAATGCCGGGATTTGTTGTTGAAAACGACTTTTCATTCTTTTGATCTTTAGTTTTGCGGAGTGACTTCCACTCCTTCATAAGCTGGGTCGTTTACAACTTAGTCTTCGCTTATTATCCCTATCATATTAGAACGATTAATTGCAATTAATTTACTAGGCACAGTTGCTCTTGTAGAGTTATAGTTGAAGTTCGATCAGGCACAGCTTTGGTCATTGGAAACTAGTGAATGAGTTATCCGATCCTGAGTATCTTTCCTTTGTGGTTTTTGGAGTTCGATCTGCATGCTAGCATCTATCTCAGTGGACTATTGGCTTAATTCCTCGGCTTTAATTACTTTTTATTGACTTATGAAGTAGTTTGGTTTAACCACTTCTGTAGCTAATCCCTACTTATGCCCAATTGAGTTCGTTTTAACAAAATGTTCGTGTGAATGCCTTAGCCCGTAGGGCTGATTACATTGGCTACTGAACCAACATATTTTAGGAGACTGGGTTGCCTAAGCAATAAGTTCGATTGCCCTAGTTTGATTGACATGGTAGCTTCTATCTTTGGGAATTAGGTACTTTCTTCCTTGATACCAAGATTTAATTTTCGTAATGACGATGGTATGTATTAGAAATATGCTTTTCTGGCATCTTTTGCTAAAGCAAATTCTTATGACTCTGATGTTGAGATCCTAATCGTGCGTTGGTTTCTATCATCGGAAGCTCATACACAAATGACTCAACTATTTGGATCTTTCCTTGATGTCGTGAATCTTCGGATAGCATGAGGTGCCAAATGGTTGGGCTGAAGTTCCAATCAAAATCTTGCTTCTGTTTCTAATGGTCGGTTTATCGATAGTTTTATATTGGGCTTTCTACTTTGCACTTCCAAACTTCGGGTAATGGCGTATTCCTACAAGTTGGAACCAAATGATCGAGTTAGAAGTAAGTGGGTCATCGATCCTTCTCATCATCATCTGACAGTGAGCAACGGTTGATTTCTGAATATTAAATCCTCAATTTCCTTTGTTGGCAATCTGGTTTCCAGAATGCTCTGTTTTGTGCCAGAATGTAGGATTGATAACCTAGATGTTTGGTTCCAAGGAACATTTCCTCAAGGTTGCTTATATTTCGACCGTGTCTAATTCCTATGTTGAATTTAGGAAGTTCCGATATGCACCAGCTTTTATCCCTAGAAACTAGTACATGGGTAATTCAATCCTAGTATTTGCTTTCGACGCTGCTTTATTCCTGTGCAATGGCTGATTCCTTAGTAAAAGGTCGACCCATCTAACTGATCTATAAAAGGATATGTCTTCTCGTCATTGCCTGTCATTGAGCAAAGTAGTTTTTTGAAAAGAAGGTAGAAACTCAGTTTAGGACCAACTTCAATATCTGTAAGCTAGTGCATAGATGGTTTACTATGATGAGTGTTTCTCATCAGCCTTGTTGATTTTCCTAGCATTACCGGGGAATACCGATACTTAGTGAGTAGAATGTTTCATGGAGTTGCCAAGGCAACACTGGTACTTATGGAATAGGGAGTTTCCTAGCATTGCCGGGGAAACACTGGTATTTAGAAAATAGAAAATTTTCCCGGCATTGCTAGGGCAACACCAGTACTTAAAAGATAAAAGAAGGCCTTGGCATCGGCAATGCAACACCGACACTCAGGAGGTTGGGATTCATTTTCCCCGTCGATTAGGTGGTGCTTTCAATCCACTTGGATATTAGTTTCGGTCTTCAAAAACTAACACTTCGATGGTTGGACGGTAGAAGTATTTTCTTAGTGCTGCCTATCTTAGGGCAATGTTACAGTCATATTGGAGATGGTCTTTAATGGTTTGCACTTCTCTTGCTGATTTTAGGTTAAATTTACTATAATAGGGGGAGTTTAAAACCCACTCATAGATTAATGGTGTTTGTATTCTAGTATGCATTTTAGGAACTAAGAGTCATTCTATGAGCGGTCGACTCACACTCGATTTGTGTTTATACTTCGGTCCATGCTTCGGGGACTTAGAGTTCGTAGCTGGTCACACTTTTGCCAAATTTTTTGTACTCTAGTTCGTAGTCGAGGACTAGGATATCTTTGTGAATCGTGTTTCTAGTCCATGTTTGGGGAATTAGAGTAATCTAGTTTGCACTTCAGGGACATAGAGATTTTTGTGAATTGTTTATACTCCAGTGCATGCTCCAGGGACTTAGAGATTTCTGTGAATAGTTTATACTCTGGTCCACGCTCTGGGGACTTAGAGTCTGTTTGGTGATGGTTGAATCCCTGATCCAATCCGGTAGAGTTGAGTAGATTCCCTTTAACCCAATGTGGTTGTTTTCTTAACGTTGCTTCACTTCGGGATGCACCATATTCTCTAACGATAAGAGTACCAGGCATTTTTAGTGCCTAGCCTTGTTTATACCTGTCAAGTGTTACCCTTAGAGATGCAAGGTTGTTGCTTAACCAATTCCATAGTTATTCTTATTCATAAAAAATCAAATTTCCTCCAATCGGTTTTCTTTATGTTCTGATGACTACCGTGGGAATCCTTCATTTCTAGGTGCCAAATTTAGGTTCTTATGAAAATATGAAATTGAGGAGAAAATTATCATATTGCCCATATGACCTCGTAAATTACTATACTGACTATGAACTGGCAGATTTCGGTAGTGTTTCTCTTTAATCTGTGGCACTTAACCTTGCTTATTTTAGGACATATGCATTATGCTAGGATGATATCATTATTACGGATATCAATCATATTCATTGGTTCCAATCATTAGGAATTAATGGTTTAGCTGTTCGATTTTGAGCGTTCTCTCCTTTCCATGATCTGTCTTTGGTTAATGGCTTGTTTTCTACTAGTTAGGGTTTGAGACCTCAGTCGAGCACCTGCTTCTATTCTATGGAAATTGATGCATTGGTGATTTGATCCTGGAGCAGCCTTCCATCGTCATTTGTCACTGGATGATTGTAAGTTCCTCCTTTAATTGCAAGTTGAAGCGATCTTTTATCCTGAACAAGCGTTAATGTGTTCTGTGTGCCTCGGTTGTTCGTCGACGGAAATTCTATCGGTTTAGAAAACCGTCGGACGAATTTAAATTAAAAATAACCGCAAGCGCACGGTGTACGAATGTAGCACGTGGCGAATACGGGTCGATCCACAGGGGATTGATGACTTTGAAATTCTACTCAATCAAATTAACCAAAGTTGGAAGAGTGATTAACTAAAAAAAAAGAGAAAAATGACAAAAGAAAATAGATAAAAATATGTGTGTTAAGACAATTTAGAGGAAACTTTCATTCTCTAGATCACATAAATCAACAAAATGAAGTTATGATCTCTCTTTTCTTGTCATTAGTGAATTAGTTGATGTGCTTATCATAAGTATGGTATATTTGTGTTATTAATTAGCTCAATATGAACCATCAAACTATAACACAACTACTAATACACTTTTAAATCTCATAAAATATGACAACAAAGTTGAATGCAAAATCTATTTTAAGCATGGCCTATTAACTATTAATTAGAAATATAAGCCATCAAATTTTAATTTCAACAATCACTTCTTTGCCATAATCATATGTAGATGAAGAGGCAATTTGTGTTTTGTTTGTTTAAGCATAGCCTATTGGTTATGAACAACGTAGACTATCAAATGCAAAGCTAAACAACATCATTAAACCACTTTAATCATTCTCATTAAGCACAAAAAGAGAGCATAAACATCAAATTAAGTTGAAGCTACATGATTAGAGAGCTTCATTATCCCTAAATTGAAGGGGTTTAGCCTCTCATATTTGTCATCATATGAACAAACGTAGCAAGCAACATTGAATAAAAAGAAGAGGAAAAAGAGAGCAAAATAAAAGGAAAAATTATTCTACTTGCATAAAAGAGAAGAGATCTACACTACAACATGAAAGTAAATGAACATGAAAAGGAAAGTACATGTATTAAATTGCATAAAATAAAAAAGATTACATAAAATAAAAATGGCTAAGTAGCCATGAAAAGAGAAAGAGGAGCTTTCATTTTATTTTTGATCTAAACTAAACTAAAGAGAAGGAGGCCTAAGAGAGACTAAGTGAAGAGAGGGATTACATGAAACATAAGGGGTATATATACAAGTTTTAAAACCCTAATTCACTTTTTGGGGAATGCCCAAAATGCCCCTTAGGAAGTGTAGATGCCAAGTAATCATTAACATGTCTTAATCCCCCATTAAGTGTACATGAAACCATTAACTCCATAAGCATGTGCATTAGCCTTTAATTTGTACATTAAGGTAGGTGGGTAGGTGGGGTCCTCCATGATCTTCACTTTGAATTATTTCCATCTTCATTCCTTTATATCCATTTTGTGCATGCATGTTTCTTCATGAACTCACTAATATGAGAAGCTAAATTCCTACAAAATATTATAGAAATTTCTAATTAAATTCTCTCAAATTAATATACGCGCACAAATGGCCATTTTGCCCTTATATGAAGATGAATATGTGAAAATTTGGAATTAATATGAATTTTGGTTAAAATAAGTTAACATACCCAATATGATCATTTATTTAATTTAAATAGAATAAATATGGTGGTAAAAATATGCACATTTACATGCACATCAAATACCCCCACACTTATCTTTTTATTCGTCCTCGAATAAACTAAAACTAAGATAAATCCGTTTTCGTAGGAGGCACGATTGCATTGAGCATATGCAACAAGCCGTTAAACCTCTGGGTGTCCCCAGTAGGACGAGTATTGTCACGTGATGGTTTTCAGCGGATACTAGCCACAAAATCCAAATGCAGGATGAAAATATTTACAAAATGTAAGATTTATTTACAAAGAGAATACTGCAAGTTTTTGAAATATTTACAAATGAAGGATTTTTTTTTAAATCGACACAACTAAGTTAAATATAGTTTTGGTTATTATCTTGAAAATTTATGTCATTTACTCATCAATATTTCCAATAAAGGCGAAGTTATCATAACAAATAAACTATAGTTTAACTCGTTGTTTTGGTTAATAACAAAATGTAACTATGAAATGGATCCTTAGTTGATTATCAAAGTTTATCAAAGTGGTATTTTCATTTCTTTTCAATAACAAATCAAATCAAATAAGTAAAAATAGTGTTAGGATTTCAATTGCTTGCTCTCTCATTTTTTGCAAGAAAAATTACACACCTAACACAGGTAAACTGAGGCCAGATATACCACCCATGCACTGCCTTTCGGGCTTATGTGAGGCGAGTACAGAGCATGGCGAGTGCACACACTTTTGTGCATACACCTATCGACCGTAGGTGGTTTTTATTAAGTCTATTCTTTTTTTTTTACATGTGTTCCATACATGCATAACCGTGAGGACTTTTAAATGAGTATGAAAGCACATAATCAAAGATTCCAAGTAATTCACCCATGCATAACCGTGAGGACTTTTAAATGAGAGTGAATACTTTGGATGTTATTTATTTTTATTTTTTTCTACGAGAGAGAGAATTTTAAAAAATCATCTTAGCACAATTTAACTTAGAAGACAAAAAAAATGTTATATCCTTTACTTTAAATTCACCACTTTTAAAACAAAGATTTTCAATTAGGATGTATTTCATAATTAACATGTATGAATCTTCCTATATGCTAGTTAAACCATTGTTATTTATAATCAAACTTCATTTTTATTTTTGTTAAGATAAATTTTTTTTCAATAATTTCAATTTAATAAACCAAAACCATATATTTATCCTACAGTGTTTCTTTAAAAATAAATCAAAAATGCTAAAAAAAAAATCTTCTTTTGTTTTTGGAATTTTTTTTTGAGTTTTTGGAAGAAAAATGAAAAATTAATCCTGAAAAATCAAGTAGAAGACGAGTCTCCCCCCACACTTGATTTGACTGTGTCCCCACGGTCATCCCAAGTGGAAGGAGAAAAATAAAAATAAAAGCATGACATTTACTTAAATGAAAATGAAAAGGTTATTATTTACAAGAGATCAGAAAATATACAGTTAAAGAGTAATGAAATGGACTTCCAAAGACCGGTTCATTTGTCTCGTCAAGTATGTGAGACACAGTTTAAGCTCAATAAACCAAACCGTAAAAGATTCCGAAGTTGATTGTCGATTTGGAAAAACGAATGTCGTTTTATTGAGAACCGTATGAGTTGTTTTATTTTTGATGATTTTCGGGGTTGATAAAACAATTGATTGAAATTCAAGTTTATTTTAACCAAATTGAAAGTTAAGCTCATTATCAACAAAGTTTTCAAAATTATCGATTTCAAAATTGAAATGGTGATTTAACTCTTCTATTTCAAAATTTAACAACTCGTTTTCGAAAAGTCCAAAAAGTTTATGTTCATTAAATTCGACTTCCTTTGTTGGATTATCAACAACTTCATCGCATAAATCGAGTTTAAAGTTCAAAGTTGTCATATTCAAATTTTCAGAAAAAGGAAGATCGAAGTTTAAATCAAGTTTCACACCCTCAAAAGAATTGAAATCCAACTCAATTACCGTGTTTTCAACAATTTCATTAAGATTTTCAATTTCAATTTCAAAAGTTTTTATTTGAAAATCGTCGATTTGGGTAAAAGATGGATTATCGCTTGACTCGTCACATGGTGGAATTTGATTTTGTTTTTCATGTTGTTTCATATATGTTTCAATCAACAAATCCGTGTGATCATCATAAATTTCATTCATTTGCTCAACAAAATCAAATTTATAGTTATTCACTTGAAAATTCTCGATTTGGATTTGTTGAGAACAAAAATTATCAATTGCATTGAAATTGAGATTATTTCCATTACCAAAATTATTTGAAACGTTATTTCCACTTTCGTTTTGATTTTGAAATTCATTTTGAAGTTCGAAATTGAGTTGGCATGGGTTATAATCGAAATCGTTTGAATTTTGAATTGAATTCCGGCAACGGCGCCAAAAACTTGTTCGTCGACGGAAATTCTATTGGTTTAGAAAACCGTCGAACGAATTTAAATTAAAAATAACCGCAAGCGCACGGTGCAGAATGTAGCACGTGGCGAATACGGGTCGATCCACCGGGGATTGATGACTTTGAAATTCTACTCAATCAAATTAACCAAAGTTGAAAGAGTGATTAACTAAAAAAAAGAGAAAAATGACAAAAGAAAATAGATAAAAATATGTGTGTTAAGACAATTTAGAGGAAACTTTCATTCTCTAGATCACATAAATCAACAAAATGAAGTACGATCTCTCTTTTCTTGTCATTAGTGAATTAGTTGATGTGCTTATCATAAGTATGGTATATTTGTGTTATTAATTAGCTCAATATGAACCATCAAACTATAACACAACTACTAATACACTTTTAAATCTCATAAAATATGACAACAAAGTTGAAAGCAAAATCTATTTTAAGCATGGCCTATTAACTATTAATTAGAAATATAAGCCATCAAATTTTAATTTCAACAATCACTTCTTTGCCATAATCATATGTAGATGAAGAGGCAATTTGTGTTTTGTTTGTTTAAGCATAGCCTATTTGTTATGAACAACATAGACTATCAAATGCAAAGCTAAACAACATCATTAAACCACTTCAATCATTCGCATTAAGCACAAAAAGAGAGCATAAACATCAAATTAAGTTGAAGCTACATGATTAGAGAGCTTCATTAACCCTAAATTGAAGGGGTTTAGCCTCTCATATTTGTCATCATATGAAAAAATGTAACAAGCAACATTGAATAAAAAGAAGAGAAAAAAGAGAGCAAAATGAAAGGAAAAATTATTCTACTTGCATAAAAGAGAAGAGATCTACACTACAACATGAAAGTAAATGAACATGAAAAGGAAAGAGCATGTATTAAATTGCGTAAAATAGAAAAGATTACATAAAATAAAAATGGCTAAGTAGCCATGAAAAGAGAAAGAGGAGCTTTCATTTTATTTTTGATCTAAACTAAACTAAAGAGAAGGAGGCCTAAGAGAGACTAAGTGAAGAGAGAGATTACATGAAACATAAGGGGTATATATACAAGTTTTAAAACCCTAATTCACTTTTTGGGGAATGCCCAAAATGCACCTTAGGAAGTGTGGAGGCCAAGTAATCATTAACATGTTTTAATCCCCTATTAAGTGTACATGAAACTATTAACTCCATAAGCATGTGCATTAGCCTTTAATTTGTACATTAAGGTAGGTGGGTATGTGGGGTCCTCCATGATATTCACTTTGAATTATTTCCATCTTCATTCCTTTATATCCATTTTGTGCATGCATGTTTCTTCATGAACCCACTAATATGAGAAGCTAAATTCCTACAAAATATTATAGAAATTTCCAATTAAATTCTCTCAAATTAATATACGCGCACAAATGGCCATTTTGCCCTTATATGAAGATGAATATGTGAAAATTTGGAATTAATATGAATTTTGGCTAAAATAAGTTAAAATACCCAATATGATCATTTATTTAATTTAAATAGAATAAATATGGTGGTAAAAATATGCACATTTACGTGCACATCATCGGTCCATATGGTTGATTATTTCGAACAATTGATGTGAGACATGACAATCTGAGCGGCTTCCTGGATGCCTTTAGTTAAAGGTACATCGTAGCTCTAATCTTTGGGAACCCGTGACTTGGATGTCTGGAATTTTGACATTTTGTTCATTAACTTTGGTAATAAAAAAAATAGAATTCTTTACCGACATCTTGGTTTGTGAGCTTTAGCGGTACTATCAAATCAATGTCGCTTCTTTCGAGCAGCAAGAGTTGATCCCTGTTAATCGAAATGCTTGGCGTTTAACAGTGCATGGCTTATGAAATTCCTCTATGTTGGGGATGCGGATTAAGGATCTTAAGGTAGAAATAACACTAGAGGGGGGGTGAATAGGTTTTTAAAGAATATATGAACTATATGACTAAATTAAAACTTTCAACACAAATCTAAATAGAATTCTAGCACAGAGTGATCACAGAACATATAACAAACGCAAATAGTAAAGTAAAGCAAGTAAAAGGAAAGAACACAGCGGATTTTAAACTGGTTCGGAATCCTCCTACATCCAGTCCTGCACCAAGGCAATATCCTTGTACAGATTTTTATAAGCCAATATCCAAATTACAACCCTCAATTTCTAAGGCTTTGAGGAACCCTCCTATCTTCGAGTCTGGGGTAAACTCTCTTGATTTACGGGACTCAAGATCACCCTAATACTTTCTAATAACAATCCTTTTGAATGGATAGATTCTATGGACTTTTTGAATACAAATTAATCCTATAACTCTGAATAGCACTTTGATCTTTAGTAGAATGATGGAGAATCAAATAGAGAGAGTATCTAAATGATTTCCTATTGAGAATTTGGCAGAATGATGGCACGATCTTGACAATATGAAGTTTTATGGATATGGAATGGTGGAGAAGAAAGAGTGAAGAAAATAAGAAAGTAGTTATTAAAAAATTCGTTTTGGAAGCCTTTATATAGATGCACAACAGTCATAACCATTGGCGAAAGGTTTTTGAACGAATGGACACTTCTTTTGAAATTTGAATTTTGAATCCAACTGTCACTATGTCGACATGGGGTATCCCCATATGTCGGCATCCCTCAGTTCAAAATTATAGAGATGTTGTTTTGTAAAAGCATTTGAATTTAAAACAAGTTGAAACTTCTCTGAAGCAAAATAAAGTGTTTAAACAATATTTTGAGATAGAGAATGAATATAAAACATTATTTTATATATATATATATATATATATATATATATATAATTGATATAGATCGTCAATTATATAAGTAATACTTAAAATTAGAATAAGTCTTGATGTTTTAAAATAGAAATTTTTACAATCAGAATGGAGGAATATTTCAAGGCTAAAACAAAGTTTGAAAACATTTTTGAAAACATGATTTTGAAAGCTAAAACATTTTGAAAAACAGATTTAAAAACATTTTGAAAAATCTATTCAAACTGAAATTGCAAGAACCTTCCTACAGAGTTCTTCCATAGGACTCAAGAACTTGTACAAAGTAGTTTAAATGATTTTGATTTTCGTGGGTTTGTAAGCCACTTGTCGTAGGTTTGTAAGCTACTTGTCGTGGGTTTGTAAGCCACTGGTTTCGGTAGAAATTGGGTTCCATCCCAAAAGAAAATTGGAAGAAAGATGAGAGTGCTATTATGAAGTTTTAACAAAATACTAGACACTTATCTTGAGATCTTGAAATCTTGATTCTCTAGAGTCTTGAATCTTGAATCTCTAATGCTTTGAGTCTTTATACTGATCAGTCTTCGATAATCCCTGCATATACTTCCTATATATATATATATATATATATATATATATATATATGAAAATGTTAGTATATATTTTATAAAGTAAAGTATAATAACTATATAAGGTTGTTGTCAACAAAACATCATCAACTCAGTTCCTAACACTCTATGTTTCCTATCTTCCGGCAATATGAGGGGTTTATGTTTTGAAAGTTAGTGCATGGCTTATTGGATGCACGACTTTTAGTTTTCCTTGATGGTGCCTACCTTCGGGCAATGTGGGGCGCATACGTTTTAGGAGTTAGTGCAATGTGAGTAGCGTATGTTTTAGACGTTGCCTATCTCTAGGCAGCGTAAGGGGTTAGTCCTTTAGTGCTCCTCGACGTTGCCTATCTCCATGCAATGCGAGGAGTTAGTTTTCTAGCGCTCCTCGGCATTGCCTATCATCGGACAAAGCAAGGAGTAAGTCTTTGATGTGCAGCTTACGAGATGCACGGCTTTTAGTGCTCCTTGGCGTTGCCTATCTTTGGGCAATGCAAGGAGTGTAAGTTTTAATCCTTCCTGGTGCTGGAGGAGTGATACCAGTTCACAGAAGGTAAGAATCGAGTTTTCCCATCAATCCGGAGGTTTGACTTCACTCGAATGTGGTTTCGTCAATTCTAAGAGATAATTAGTTTTTAGATCGGGGAGTCGTGGCTTAGATGATCCTTTTATATTTTGAGAAGATGTGCTCGACCAAAAAAAGTAAGATTGCCATGGCAGAGAGATCTACAACCAACTGCCTAGAGACGGTTATGAAGAAAGAGCTTATGGGAGTTCGGGGCAAGACTCTCATTTTTGGTCCAAACTGCCTCTAGAGAATTTGTCTTTAACTGGCCTACAGTCTAAAAGGAAGAGGAATCTTCACCAAGAGCAGTAAAATTATAGTTGGAAAGAATTGGGTAAGTGTTATGCTAGTATTTCATTTATTGCACTAGCTAGGTCGTTTAGTCCGCGGTTGTCAAAATGGCAGAATTTTTGATTGTGTGTAATAGAACTGTGGTATGATTAGTCTCTGCCTTTCATATGGCTATTCAAGTGTGTGCCATGCCCCCCATGCCATAGGGCTGTTGGCGCGCTTGGACTATATCCACGGTCTCCCCATAACTCGTTTGATTGCCCCTGGTTTAGCTAGAGCTATTCTTCTTAGTAGTAAGTCTCGGCTAGATTCGATTTAGCCTCTGATTAACCACAAGTTCGGTTCAGTTTTGGCTTAGTTCCTTTAAGAGACTTTGAAGCTCTAGGGTTTAGCACTGTTTGTCTCCTCGATCGTTTAGTTATGCTATGTGACTGATGTGATTGTTGATTCATGGCCCTGGACCATGGCTTTGTTGACTCCAATTGGCTTTGGATTAGATGGCTACTGATCTTCCAGTTCACCTCCACAGATTTCTATCATACATGAATTTCATTGATCAACCAGATCTCCCTTACAACGCTTTGGTTCATGAAAGACCTTCACGTTCGCGAAGGGTTACTTTAAATTAGATGACAGATGATCTATCGCATTACCTTCACAATGCTCTAGCTCGTGAAAGACCTCCACATTCACTAAGGGTTTTTTGGATCAGATGATTGCTTATCTACTGGTTTACCTTCACAACGCTCTAGTTCGTGAAAGAGCCTTCAAGCTCGCGAAGGATTTTTGGATCAAATGACCACTGATCTACTAGTTTACCTTCACAATGCTCTAGTTCATGAAATATCTTCACATTTGTAAAGGTTTTTTTGGATCAAATGACTGTTGATCTACTGATTTACCTTCACGATGCTAGAGTTCGTGAAAGACCTTCATGTTTTCAAAGGCTGTTTTGTGATCGGACGTCCGACGTCCAAATGGCCTTGGAATGATAATTTATTAATTCCAAGGGGAGTTTTGGTTCATGTGTCCGATGGCCCGATAGTTTTAAAGCAATGATTCATCGACTTCGTGAGGAATTTTTTAGATTCAGCTCGAGGGAATACATTTTTATCGGTTCCTATGGGCTAAGTTATTAGAGCTGTTCATTCGACGGTCCTTTGGATAAGAATTCTTGACGCCACCCAACAATGCCAATTCTTAGAAGGGGGATTGACATGACTCGTCGAGGGAATTGAAGCATTTCTTTCACCATGTGGCTTGCAATACTCCTAGTGTCCCGCTACGCTCATTTGGAAAAGGAGAGTAGATAAGGATGGATGAGAAGGCATCGCTTAAGGTTGTTGTCCCATTACTTGGTTGCTAGCTACCTAGAGTGTTATTTGATAATCTTCCTTTCGTCTGACTTCATTAGTTCGTTGGGGGTGCTTTTCTACTGGGCCTTAGTAGCCTTGCTTCGGCAGAAGGTCCCTAAGGTCCTGTAGCTCCTTCACAGTTTGGTATGTTCTTTGGTACACTACCGAATTTTTCTTCTAATTTCATTACATCTAGTCTTTAGAACCAGTTTATACTTATTTTACCGTGTCGAGGCAAGAGTTGTCGAATGAATGGTCGAACCAACTTCATTCATGGAATGGAATTCTACCCCCAGCATTCAAGATGAAGCTTAGCAATTAGACGGTCGATTCACATCTAGTTGATAGTTGTGGCTTTTCCCAATTGGGAAAAAAGCAGGCGATGAATGATTTGAGCACATCCATGTTGGGGTCAGATGATCGATTCTTGCACAATTTGCTTCATATTCTTTCTAGCAAGCGGAGATAATGAGTTCTTAAGTGGGCAATTAAGTTGCATCTATTTCAAACTGTAATCATGCACATTTGTTGAAATCTGGGGATGATCAACAGGCAGCCAATCACGACTACTTCGAGTCTAATATGAAGGTTGCTAAGTAGAAAGTCAATCATGTCTACTTTTGATTGGATTCGGAACTTGTCGGGTTCTTCATTCTATGCCTTGAGATCCCAAATCAGGGGTATATAGTAGCTAATGAACGATCAAATCATGATCGTCCTAATGAAACTCCATAGGTTCCATCAAGGTCTATGGGGATTGGCTAGCGGCCAACTCTAAGTACTTGGTCACCAACATCGTTGTGGAAGTAGTTTAGTTCAACATGTTCATAATTCACAAGATAATTGAAATAAAAATAAAAATAAAATAAATCAAAGAAGATCGGAACAAATCTCATTGATAAGTGAAGCAACATCGTTTTCTCGCTATTCCACTTTGTCCCTAGCTCCTTCCAGTGGGTGGCAACCCTTAATGGTCCAATTGATAATCAGAGTTCTTTATTAATAGGCGTCGGATGTTCCTTCCTCGCCGTTCTACAAAAATTGCACATACCACTGAAGCTTTCAATTCTGAATCAACTTTCTGATCACATCTCGGAGATGTTTGTAATCGCCAGTGTTAGGACCGTTTGCATCTTGGAATATACAACATTCCATGGACTTTTCTCTGGACTATAGTGGACTCTCTCAAAGCTAATTTTCAGTGTTGCTCTGAGTTATGACCATCCAAGTAGAGGCTATCAATTGAATCATTCAAAGAAGCATATGAGTTAAATTTTGAGATCCTAGGTTTGCTTCAAGTCAAATGGGTGATTACCCGAGTTCGAATTTGAGTCAAGACTGAAGAGAGTTTTTCAACGACCATTTTGACATTTTTGATGATTTTTGACGACGACCATTCTTTATTCAATGATAGGAACTCCATGATAGGCTTAGAAGTTAGTCAGCCGGGAGTGCTCGCAATATAGCATATGAGCTTGGCATTGTAACTGATCTCCGTTTGTGTCATATATCCTTGGTCCTCTTGCCTCTAAGAATACCGTTTGAGTTATAGTTCCTCGTCCATTGCTTGGAACCATGATACGGCATGGGTTTGATTGCTTATTCTAGCATTTTTCACGTTGGCCTTTTCATCTAATTTTGTCTTCCCCAAATTGTTTGTCATCTTTAGAGCCTGAGAAAGACGTCCTTATATCCTTCCCTAAGGTTTTCACTCCTAAGTTCATGTTTGTAGCTGGCCCTTTTGGAGTAGGTGGAGTGTTAACGTTTTCTCCCATCATCATTCTTCTTGGAACTCCACTGATTGCTTCTTTTTGACCCATAACTTGTGGCGACCTATAGCTTCTAGCGATCCATAGGTTCTAGCGACCTATTGCTTCTAGCGTCCCATAGGTTCTAGCAACCCATAGGTTCTAGCGACCCATAGCTTCTAGCAACCTATAGCTTCTGGCGATTCATAGTATGGGTCCCTGGCGACCTTAGTACACAAATCTCTAGCGATCCATGTGCTTAGGTGATTTTAGTACATTGTCTTCTGGAGTTTATGGTAGTCTAGTGAAAAGCTATGTATCGCTAGCGAACCATAGTGCATGGATCGCCAACGACCCATGTGCTTAAGTGATTTTTGACCTTTGTCGTTAGGATCGCGTCTACTATCTCTTGTTGATGTTCTCCATCACCTTAGCATATTTTTGCTTGCGTTTTCTCTATTCCTTCTAAGCGGCGATTCAAGATCTAAATTCTGAACCTATCTGATCCAAAGTAGATAGCTAGATCTTCCTCTTCTAGGGACCATTGACTCCAAATAGCGGATTCTTCAAGAAAAGATTATGGATCTAACTTTTGGACCTATGGGATCCAAACTAGATAGCTAGATCTGAATCCTCAGTTGGATTTCTCAATGAAAGCACCAAAATGCTGACCCAAAAAATGGACCAACACCCTGGTTTGAGTTTGAAAGCACCGGCCATGTTCCAACAGAGCAATATCATAGATAACAAACATAGAAAATGAGCAGTAAAAGAAAGATGACGGAGAATTTTTATAGTGGTTCGGCTTTTAATGAAGCCTACGTCAATTTACAGTTTTATTATAGACTAATTATTGTTACAGTAGATGGTTGATTACAAGGCTTTAATTATTTTATAGCTAGATTGAATCTCCAGAGTTGGAATCCATTGAAGAATCATAGTGGATTCCTTTGGAGACTGTTGTGATGAAGATAGAGATAATTTTTCTAGCGGAGCTTCGGCAACAAGTCCGAAGAAGATCCTCTTTATGTTACAGGTAGGATGGTATTATAGAGATCGGAGGGTTTTCGGGCCAGACCTATCATTGTCAGCTCTCAAATTTACTATAGGTGCTTAGGAGATTCTGGTTGGCGAAATGAGCCAACATTATTGGTCGCTGGCGACCCATGGTCCATGAGTCGCCGGCGACCCATAGACTTAGTTTATTTTGCCGACCGAATTCCACCACCTTTCCTTATATTCCATAACTTGCTTATTCGGGTTTTGAAGAAGTGCATGGGTCACTGACGATCTGATCACATTGAATAATCCTATATTCCAAAATTAGAGGTGTTCTCATAGCATTCCCCGTTGTTATTACGCGTTGTTGGCTAGTCACTAGCTTTTTATGTTCAACTACTTGTTGGGCTATAGGAATGTCGGTCCCCTAGCTTCGTTGATCCCCACCATCGCCTTAAGAGAATAGCTTGGCCTTTGTGGGTCTATAATCTTAGCTTCTCTGGTTAAGTCTCAAACCATCCTGCCTGCTTAAGGTTGTCTTGTTTCTCGTCTGTATCTGCCGGGTTAAAAACCGAGATAACAATAGCTAAAGTGCTTGTGGATGTTATGTAACACCCCTAATTTTATTGACATTGTTTAGCAGATTTATTTAAAATAAATTAAATAGAATAATGTAGATAAGAAGATTTAGGTTGATTAATAAATTAGGTGGCCCTGCTTGCTTAATATCAAATGAACTTGTATAAATGGTTAGGAAATTAAACATAAGGGAATTAGGGTAGATAACCATACTTCCCACCCTTATACTATTCCCATTAGGTCATACACGTTCATTTCACCAAAAAAAAAATTATAACCATAATAAGTGAAAGGAAGGACACCCATTAGAAAGAGGAGAAGAGAAAATCAACTAAAAGCTAGGATTCAAGTTAGAAGGAATCAATCTCAATCATACTTCAATTTCCTTATCCGGTCTAAGGTGAATAATAATTTCTACATCTCTATTTTGATTTTAACATTATATGGTTCAGATTTTAGGATAAATCTGTTATATGATATATATTGAATTATGATATCTTGACTTTGATTTATATATGTATTGAACTAGCTTGTTTAAAAAGTAGATATACACGGTTTTAGGGTAAAACTGAGATAAAAAGATGATGCCAGATGGTTTTAGTTTTCACAATTTTCTGAGTTTATATGGATTTTATATAAATTTTCTAGTGAAGAAATGATTTATTGGATTATAAATTAATTACGGCCAAAATATAGATTATTTGGGCTTGAAATTTTTATATGTTGGAAAACATATTAAAATAGATTTTCTAGGAATTTTCCATATTTTTCCTAAGTGTTTTGACAAATATATAAAATTATTTATGGTATGGGACTTAAATGTTTTACATATTTAACTAAGGAGAAGGGGCTTTTTATAAATAAAATTATTATGTTTTTTTGAAAATTAGTGGCAGCATTTTTCTAAAAAAAATTGTTAACCAATGAGAATTTGACAAACAAAGGCCATTAGTTGAAAAGTTGTCTATTTAAGTTAAAAACAAAGAAATCATACTTTAAGAATATTTTAGCCTTTTACAGTATTAAACCTTCTGATCCAGAACTTTCAACTAAGTCAAAGGGCTATAGCTTTTGACAAGGTCAAACCAATGCATATGGTATCAAGTTACGGGGAACGTAATGAATTTGACAAAGTCGAAGGGACTTCATCAAAAGGTCGATGGCCAACGAGGTCGGGGTATATTTGTTTTATAAACCAAAAATCTTTCACCTGCTTTGCTTTTGAATTAGAGCTTTCGACTTTGTTGCCTTCAACCAGGTCAAAATTTTAAAAAGAAAGGTTTTAAACCTTTCAACAAAGTCAAAAGGTTACTTCTACCTTACCACTATTTTTTTTGCAACCTTTCTACACAGTCGAAAGGTTACTGCCACTTATCACTTTTTTATTTTGAACATTCCGACATAGTCGAATGGTTATAGCCACCTTTTCCAACATTTCAAAGTCATTGCTTTCGACAAAGATGAAAGGTTTACTTGTTTTAAAAACCATCCGCTTCTCCTATTGCTTTCGAATGGTATCAAAGCCTTCGACTTATATTGTAATGACCCGTAAATATTGATAATTAAAAATGGTTAACTTAATAAGATTCTGTGATTAAATATTAAATAAATAGAAATTGGTAATTTAATAATGAAATAATAACTAAAATGAATGGTAAAAATGTTAATTAAAGCTAATTATTAACAAATTGAACGAAATTGTAATAAATGAAATAATGTAAGTGTTATACCTGGTTATAAATTGGATATAAGAAAACAAATATTAACATTTATTAGCTAATGAAATAATAATATTGTAATGGTAATTGAACAAAATCAGATTATGTCGGGAGTTATGATATTTGTTGTATTAGTGTGTGCATTAATCTATAATGGGATATAAAAGGTAGCTGATAATATAAAATGTGGACTTATTAATAAAACAAAGTGTAATGATTGTAAATGGAATAAATTTATTGTAATGAGAGTGGTTATAATAATTTTTTGTAAGGAATGAACTTACAAATATTATAAAAATGTATAATGGTGACAATTGTTATTGTTACCAATTTAATTAATCAATTACAAATATATGTCAACAAAATGCTACATAAATATGAGTAAAGTTTAATGGTAACAATCATTTTAAGTTACTCGTTTATTTTATTTGGTCTATTAGGTTAAAATGGGAAATCAATTACAATTAAATGAACTTTAATGTTACACTAATAAGATCAAGACAATAACTGAAAATTATGAATGTAACAAAATGAATAGAAATGTTAATTTTATTCAAAGCTAACAATTGATGTAATAAAAAGAATGAAACCAAGATAAAATAATTAATTAGGATTTTAATTTTTATTAATATGTAAAACTAAAAAAATTCAATATAAATAGAAATATAGCAATTAATATAAATAAAAGACTAAAATTGGATAGCATTAATGTAGTGAAAGACAAACAAATATTAACTATGTTATATGTGTAATTAATGGATAGGAATACCAAAGGCTAATTGTAATAAGGGATATAATTGAGGAATATAAGTGGTAGAATAATAAAAAATTATGATTTTATTTTTGTTAACATATGTTAAGAGATATGTTTATGATCTTAATTTGAACTTCTACTAATAACATGTATTACAGTAAGATAAAAAAATTGATAACATATGTGAGGTGTATTTAATGATATTGTTTGAATGTAATTAATAACGGTGATTATAATAATAAATGTTAAATAAAGAATAAGAATGAATAAGTTTAGTAAAAGAGTAAACGTTCATTTAGTAAAAATGTTTGGCAACTGAAAGATTGATTGTGAGATGAGTAACTATTGTTTAGTGAGAAATGTGTAATTACTATTTGTATCCAATAATGTAAATATGTTTAAATTACTATTAGATAGGAAAAATTGTTTTACTTCTCATTACATTCATTTAGTCCATTTTGAAACTTATTCAACTAAAATGAATGTAATTGAAAATTTCTAATTAATAGGAGAGAGAATACTAATTGTAAATTAATAGGTGCAAATAAAAGCAGCGTATGTGTTGTGAAAATATAAGGAAAGTTTTGATTCAATGAAAAAAAAGCATTTACATCAAATAAAATGAACGTTTCATTTGTAAATGTAGGTTTAATTTCATTAAAATAAATAGAAAGATTGATTTTAAAGAAAGAAATATAAGTTTATCTGAACCGTGTTTTAGCTTACAGACTGATTTCAAGAAAAGGAAAATAATCTATTTATTACTCTTGTGTATAAACAATAAATTTATAAACGTGTTTAAATAAACAATTGTTATATTTTTTTATCCATTCTAGTTGTCTGTTTTAAAATTTAACTTTGTAAGTAACTGCAATTAATGTAATTCAAATATTTCAATTAAAAGGAAAGAAAATGTTGATTGCAATTAATAGATATAATAAAAGAAACGCATGTTTTGTGTTAAACAAAAAGGGTGTTTTAATGGTAATAAGAGATCATTTTGGGGAAAACAAATCAAATGTTTTCATTTTTAAGGTAAGTATAATATTTTATTGTGCGTGGATAAAAACCTAAATGCGTACAAATTTGAATATTATTTGAGTTAATGACGTTAATTTGGTTACGTTACAAAAAAATTAAATTTCAAAAGGTTGTGCGAGGTACATGGTCCCTTATTTTTTTTTATTAATTGTGGCATGAACGTTTTAAAATAGTTACCTTATTATTAATAGTTGATCCGGGTTTTTTTTCCCCTTCTGTTTAATACCTGAGCCTAGACTTTTAGATTGTATTTATTTCTTGCCACCTCATTTTCACGTATACAAAATTTACTTTCGTTTGCAAACTTTTCCATTCCTACGTACATTTCCTTATGCATGATTAATGCTTGAAGCTTTAAAAATAAAACGTGGCATTTATTTTTTTCCCTCCATATTCATTTCCTACTTATAAATAACCTACATCTTATTTCTTCTTTTACATTTTGTTCCTCCTAAAACCTCATATTCAAAAGCTCTTATTCTTGCAAATCCAATAGCATTCTTTTACAAAAATGATTCTTTTTCAATTTTCGTACACTTCATGTCCTCATCTTAGTTGTTCTTCAATATTTTCCTGAAGTCTCATCTTGAGAAAACGTAAGTATTAAAAAAAATTTATTTATATATATTTTTAACGCGTACTAATTTTTTTTAATAATACTTCTTGTAACGTGAATATCTTTTGCATATAAACTTTGATTCACGCGCGATTTCTTCTGTTGGATTCAAATTTATATTCCGGACAACATGAAATTGATTTAGTTGAATTTGGAGATTGTTGAGTTTTGCGCTTCTGTTTATATTTTTATGGGCTAAAATCAAAGGTGAGTGTTTTAACCCACTCACAACTTCTAAGATTTCTTATGTTTGTTAAATTGATTTATGATGCGCTTAGAAATTTAATCATAGCTGTTTGGCGTATATTTCATCATTATCTCAGTTAATTTGGAAATTCATTTTAATTTACTTCTTATTTAATTTAATATTGCATATTACAGCCGGTTAAATTTATTTATTTTTGAATATAAAACTGCTAGTTAAATTGTTATCTATTTATCTATTGCATTTAAAACTGCCAGTAAACAGTTATAATTTATTTTTGAATATAAACTGATAGTTGATACCCGTTATTATCACCTGTTATATATTGATGTATTGTTTGAATTTGGATGATGCTTGTGATAAATGTTTGATGGTTGATATTGGATGAATGAATGATGTATTTTATATTGTTATAAACTGCAAGTTATTATGCATTTTATTGCATTCGGGATTGCGGTTTGAATGATATATAACCGTAATTTTGTTTTTAAATTGCGGATTGAAATGATAAATACCGTATCACTTGAATATATGATAGAAAATTATATACAGGCACCGCGGTCTATATATAAAAATATTTTGAAGTGATTTTTCTATGGTTTTGGAAAGGAAATAGGGTTTAATAAATATTAATTTTTGGTGTTATGTTAGTACTATTATATATATAAGTTGATTTCTTGAATTTAAATATGTATAAAATTGACTAATAAAAATGAATTTAAAATGGAGTTTGCTTGTATTATATTATATGGTTTAGTATTTCTTTAAGATATTGTGTATATATATAGAGTTTTAAATGACTTGAATGAAGTTAAGTTGAAAGATAAATATGGAATTTGTTTAAATTGAATTATTTAAGAATTGTACTTGAATAACTTTGATTTGAAGTTTAAATAAAGGCGATGATTTTAGAGCGTATGATTCTTATAACTTGATTTAGTTTAAAAGAATTTAAATGAATGTAAAGTTGAAATACTTGAATTTATCAAGTTAAATAAAATTGAAAAAAAAAATTATCCAGTTGTTTGAAGTTAAAAGTTTACTTAAATTTTATTGGATTTATTAAGTAAACATTTTTCAAATCTTAATAATGGTAATTGAATTTGATATTTATGAAATTGTCAAAGAATTCATTCTTGAAATGATGGAATATCTAGACCTTTGAAATATATGAGAATTAAAATGGTTTATTTGGAGGTTCAAATTGATATTGGGATTTTATTGTGAAATTTAAAGAACCTATTTTATTTTATAAAGTAATATAGTATTTAAACCATTAAATATTAAAAATTATGTTTCAAAGCTATGGTTTCAAGGTATATAGATTTGGAAAGGCTATGATTTTTGAAAAAGATATATTTGATATCATATGGATTTGGGTCTTTAAATATAAATGATATTGTATTTATGTAGTCTTGAAATGAATATTTTATTCTGGTTTTTAAAGGTATAAATTATTTTGAAATAACCACGGTGTTATAATAACGTTCGGTTGTTGAAGAGACCGGGATCGGAAGTTGTCATACTCTCTGCCAACTCCGAAAACCACTTTAACAACCATGTACGTAGTGGAGATTCCAGAATGAAGTAGTTTGGTGGCGGCGTTTCCTTTGAGGTAAATACGTGGACCCAACTCCCGTGAGTTGGCATAAGGTGGCTAAAACAGGAGCGACTGACGGGTTAATTGAGGTAGCTCCTTTGATCGGACACATACCTTCGATATTATACTTTGACTTTTGGATTGATTCGGTGGCCACTTTTGATTTTTTTTATTTGGGGGTGTGGCTCGAGGTGGGCGGTAGCTACGACTACGCGTTACCACCGACCCGGAAGCGTAATTGGTATATCTACCCTGGCATTGCCTAGTTGTGCCGTGTCACCTACCCTATCGCGCCTTGTACGAGTTTGGTTTTCTCCCGTAGCCCGTGGAGTATTTAGGGTAGTCTCCCGATCTGGAGATGCGCTGATACTGGATGGACTACTGGGGCTATTACGTGTTAAGGGCTATATGGGTAACCCCTTAATGCTAAGAAAAAAGTAAGTTTATTTTACAATTAGACACTATTATAATAGCAAAATATACTACATAGTAAATAGTTTAACGGATCCTCCAGAGATGTAAATCCCGAGCATCTCTTGAGTTACTGCACTCATATTTATTTCTGTTGATTTAACTTATATAAGATCTTTTAGTTCTGACTCGAGTGTTTTGTCTTTTCAATTCGCTCGGGTCAGTCCGAGCGTTTCAGGATCGAAGACTTTACTTCTGGAGGACGAAGACGAAGATTTTATTATTATTATTATATTATATGGTTCCACTACACACTGTATTCCGCTGCATTGATATTTATTGGTATGTGAACCCTGATATTTATTATATAAAGAAGAATCAAATGTTTGAAATCAGTTTTATGAACTGTATATTGATTATTATATTTTATCCTTCCGTTGTGAGATTCTGTTTTGTTTTTTTTCTTCTCTGTTTCCTTATTTACCCCATAACAACCCGCCCTTCCGTATGGTTTGAATTTGCACGGGTGTCGATTTAAAGCGTGTGAAAAGGCGGATGTTGCATATATGATTTTCCTTTGTTTTATAATTGAGATGTAACCAAAGCTTTCAAAGGAGAGCTTTAAAAAGGCCAAGGTCAATTGTTTTAAACGAAATATTTTAGAGCTTTCAAAGCAGACCTTCCGACAAGGCCAAAAGGTTACTTCCATTGTAGCCGAAAGGTTTTAAAGGTGGACCATCCGCATTATTCAACTTGAACCTAGTAAGTCTTCAAAAGGTTTATAATTTAAGAGTTGAATTCTTCCGAAAGGTTTGAATTGCTCAATGATTTCAATGGTTTTGAAAGGTTCGGATTCAAAAGATTGTTTTGAAGGCCTTTCGACAAGGTCGAAAGGTTTAGATTTAAAAGACTTGAAAACCCATACTCTAATTTTTTAAAGGAAAACCCACGGCTTATATAAAGGATTTTTTAAGGGTTTAAGTATGAAATTTTAAAGAAGTATTGCCTTGATAAAAATATAAGTTAAAGGTGTTAACAATGTTTTATGTTATGTATTTCAAGGACCTTACACCCACAGGAGTGGTATAATTAATTAATGTTTTACTTATTCAAATATGAGTATATTCACATGATAACCCATAAATGTATTTTGGGGTAAAAGGGGTAGAAGAACCAGTAGGTTAACTCAAATACTGACTGTAAATTACTTAAAACTCCTGAATGAGTGGAATGGCATCCATGGAGTCAGGGTAACTAAAAATATAGGATGCATAAACTTTGTAGTTATTGGAGGTAAACCAAAAGGTTCATAGTAAACCCACGAAAACTATGATAAGGTAGTTATTGGTGCATACCAAGAGGTTCGTAGTAAACCCATGAAAACTACGCATAATGACAATTGGCTGGGGCTGATTGGATTTTAGTGAACACATGAAAACTATATCTGGATTAAGAATTGACATCAGTCAACGGATTCCTAGTAAACCAATAAAAATTAGGATAAGTAAGTGGCGAATGGATGTATCAGTAGGTTCCTAGTCAACGCATGAAAACTAGGATATGTAGTGAGTTACTGGATAAGTCCATAGGTTCCTAGTCAACCCATGAAAACTAAGATAAGGTGATTACCTATTTGAATGACTAATAGGTTCAGGGGGACCCATGAATTAATTAAGTTAACTGGCAGGAGCATATAGGTTCGTAGCGATCCCATGAAAACTATGAACAGGACAGGGTCTCTAATAGTTATAACAAGGTTATCACTAAACCCATGAAAACTAAAAAGATTAATAGTGACCCAAGAAACTATAATAATGATAGGGTGTCAAATTAAACTAGGAATGGAAAAATCTTATATATTTTCAAGTATGCAAATCATCATAATGTTCTAAAATGTGGGTTTTGACCATTATGGATGCAGGAGCACAGAATTTGGTTTTATAAAGGTTTTAGGGTACTAGTGATGTAACGACCCGACTTCCTATCTCCAGGAAGACGCATCGCTAACTAAGAAAGAAAGGGATAGAAGAAGAAAAGAAAGAAGAGAAAGAAGAAACAACACAGAATCTCAACAGCGGAATGAATAAATTATATTAATAACATAAGTATTTACACAATATACAATACCAATCAGAGATACACAACATATACATCACATATACTAGACAGTTATAAACACCTGTCTAGTATTTACAACTCAATACAACTCAATACAACAGAAACTACACAGAGAATACACAGCGGAACTCTATATCTAACGTCGAAGCCTCCTGCTCCATTGCTCCTCCATAATTCGTCAAAGCTAACCTGAATCCTAACCTGAATTCCCTTGGCTACTCGTAAAAATTTGAGTACCCAAGAGTTTATGAAAAACAAAAGATAAACTCCGGGTCAGACATGGGTCTGGTGTGAGTAACAGGTTAAAGTTGCTTAACTTTCGAAAACCTTTTGAAAAGAAAAGGTATCACGTAAGACTTCCCACACATAAACATGGAAAAGTTTTTACCTTACGCTAACCAAAACATTTGATAGGAAATCCGATGATATTATAATAGTGTCTAGGGTTTTCAAGTAAATATGAAATAGCCGAAATTGTTACATCTATTAAATTCCAGCTACTAGCCACAAAAGTGGGTAATACAATCAAAACCGTTGGCACTTATTGGATTTTGGATTCCATCAATGGCAGGGCTACTGGGGTACCGCCCGTCACAGTACGTGGCCTAGATCACCGTACCGAGGAGCCACCCTAACTCCCCTGCAACACAAGACCGGAACCCTTCCTTACTGAAAGGTTCCAAACAAGACAACCCCGCAGTTGTTTGCAACCAACTGCCCACACAGCCGAATATAAAGGGTCTTCTAGACAGGGATCAATCTCGCTCTCCAGTGGGGGCTACCCACGAAGTCTTGGTGCACCTCCCCTGTTTTAGCCATTCCCGGTTGATGAGGCTTGAGGCTACGATTACCTTTATAGGACACATCACTTAGAATGCTCATCGTCCACCTGACGATGTGCTGAAAGCATTCAATCCATACAAGTTCGTTCCGGGTTCGAACGAAACCGAAGGCATTATCTCGTTACACTCATTTTGGAATCACCCTCAGAGTTAACGACAATAACCCTTGCACTCTAAATCTCCATCTTCACTTGAGATTCACGACCTATCGTTAATTTGGATCGATGTGGTTTTCGGATATCCAAATATGGAAACCCGATCCCGGTCTCATCGAAATCCAAAGCGTGTCTTTTAGGTCCAAGTTGTTTTAAAGTTTAAAACAATTCAATTACATTATCTATATACACACAGATAGATAATTCTCAGCATAACAATAGATAATCCATATTATCATTCCAAACAGATAATTCACATCATCAATTCAATGCAACCATAGCATCCAAATCACACAACATCATATATCTCATATCTGAGATGTCAACCATTCAGGGTAATCACTATCAATCAACATCCATAAGCAATGACTTATTAATCCATTCTATAATTAATTTAAAGTGAATTAAATTAATTACATCTTCCTTAATTAATTTAAAATGAATTAAATTAATTACTTATCTATATAAATTTTGCTTACATATTCCTTAATTAATTATAAATTAATTAATTAATTACCCTCAAATAAATTACCCTAATTAATCACCTTGATTAATTATTCTTTAACTACATTCAAGTAATTAATCTTCAATTAATTTCACAAATTAATTATCTCAAACCAAATTCAGTAATTAACCCTTTTAATTACTTCATTAATTAATTAAATATAATTAATTACATTAATCCTTAATTAATTACATTAATTAATTCCTTCATTTAATTAATCAATCCTTAATTACATCATTAATTATTTGAATTAATGATCCTAAATTATTTTATTTATAATTACCCTATTTAAGATTAATTACATTAAGTAATTTTTCATTAATTAAACCATATTGATTAATCACTCTTAATCAACTACAATCAGTAATTAACTACCTTAATTACATCATTAGATAAATTAATTACTTCTTAATTAATCATCCTTAATAATTAATCTTTAATTAATTACATTTATTAATCATTCTAGATTAATCTCATTAATTAATTACCCTTAATTAATTACATCTCTTAATCCTCTTCAAATAATTTATTAACCAATTCTAAATTAATTACACTAAGTAATTAGTTATTAATTACTTCCTCTTAAGTACTTATCCTTTATATTAATTACATGAAGTAATTAATTTCTAAAACCTTTCATTACCCAATTATCCTTTCATTTAATTACATCTAGTAATTATCTTCCTAATTACTTCACTAAGTAATTATTTATTATTAATTACATTTGTAATTACTTCTTAAATTATTCAATGATTATTTTTAAATTAATTAAACTTAATTAATTAACTTAAATAAATCAAAATAAACTTAATTAATTACAATTAGTAATTAATTTCTTAATTACTTTCATTAAGTAATTATACTTAAACAATTCTCAAATGATTATCTTAAATTAATTAATCAATTTAATCATTAAAATTAATTACATTAATTAATTATAAAATAATATTAAGTTAATGACCTTCATTAACCAATAACAAAACTTTAATTATTTTTCCAAAGTAATTAATTGAATTAATCAAGATTAATTACAAATTTAATTATCTATAAAACTCATTAATTAATCTCTAATTATTTAATTAATCAAGTGAAAATCAAAAACTTAATTAATTATTAATTACTTGATTAATAAATTCAAATCATTAATTAAATTAAATCAAATCTTATTTAATTAATTGATTTCTTAATACAATTTAAATCAAGCTTAATTATCTTACTTAATCCTTTAATTAATTAAATAAAACCCTTAATTATTTAATTAATTAACCTAATTATTAATTAATTGAATAATTAATTACAAAACTTAATTACCTTAATCATTTAATAAATTATTAAGTTCAAAACAACTTATTGATAATCATAAATCTCATTAATGATTTAATTATCATTATCAAAGTAATTTAAAACAAATTGCTTTTAAATTTTCCTAAATTCCATTTTTAAATTAAATTTAAAATGAAATCAAACTTAAACAAGGTTTTAAGTATTTAAAAAAAACTCTTTAGTTTTCAAATTAAAGAATCACTTACCTCTTAAAGGAATTTTAGAAGAATAGTTTAACTTTAGACTATATTCAATTTAAATAAAATTTAAAATACTTAAAATATTTCAATTGATATTGAAACATTTAAATTCAAATCCCATTGACATTACAACCACAATTCAAATCATGCTTCAGATTTAAATTCAAAGATCAAAATTTAAAACCCTGTTTTAAATTCTTATTTCAGATTTTATAAAACACATGTGATAAAATTATAATATTCTAACTTAATTTAATCATCAGATTTTATAACTTATTTTCTTTGAAAACTTCAGATTCAAGTTCCAATTTGAACTCAGGATTTCAAATCCAGATTTTAACTTAAATTTAAAAATCTTATTTTAAAATCTCATTTTTTTTTCTTCAGATTTCCAAACACTTGTGAAAAACTATACAGTTTTTGGTTATTAAACATTCATCTTGTTTTTTTTTTTTCTTTTTACAAATCTATTTGAAATCTGGAGTTTAAATACATTTGGGTTCATAATTTAAACATGCTTAAATCTAAATTAAACTTGCTTTGTTTTCTTTATTTAAATCAAGTTTAAATTTTAAAAACCTGAAACAGTTCAGGTTTCAGGAAACAACCTGAAAACTAAAAATGCCCGAGTACAACACCAAGCTACTTCGAGTCTTCCTCCTTACATCTTCGAGTAAAACTTCTAAATACTCGAGTGAATCCCGAGAACATCACACCCATTCCAAAATCAAAATCCAGCTCCCTTTTTCCCAAAATCTGGAAACACAGTACACCCCAAAACCTCAAACCCTGTCAACGGCGAGTTCTCCTTCCTCCGACCATCGTTCAAGATGAAACCTTGGCCACGATCTCTTCATGGCCCCAGCTACACTTCCCCAAAACGGCTCAACACTCGATCAAATACAGTGGTTATGCTGATCGAATTCCTTTCTTGTTAAAAACTTAGGGCTACAGAACAATCCCTCACTCCTCTGCTAAATCAAGAATCAATTCACCACTTTGTTAATTTTTGTAAAGAGCTTAATCACTCTTCTTCATTCATACAGAAGCACAGCCACCATTACTACATGAATCACCAGATATCACCCCAAAACCAAATTCTGAACAACTCTCATTTGCACTGTCAACCCCAACTTAAAATTTATGATTTAACTCTTAAAAATCATAACTTAGTCTAAGTATTTAGTTTGTATACCTGAATTGCTCAATTACCAAGTTTGAATTTTAATAAAGACTTGAGTTTTCCCTTTTAAACTTAATTTCCAGAGCAATTGCAGTTTCTATTTAAGTTAAGTAAATCTTTAAAACTAAGTTTATAACCAAGCAAACAATATTTATTTAGACCCTAAGTCTTAAAAATTAATGGATTAAAAAAAAAAAAAATGAATTTGAATTCAAAACTGTGTTGATATTTTAGAACAGAGATGTCCTTCAGGCATTTTTAATATCATCCATGCAATCACACAATACATATAAATTTTCCACAGAAACATACAAATACAACTAACTTAAGCATAACTCAAACAACCAGAATATTTTTAAGTTTTTTTTTTTAAAATGAAGTTACTCACCAGAATTTAAAGGAAGCAGAGTTCTGTTTCCCTTGCTTTTGTATTTTGCAAAAATGGAAATGCAGGCTTGACCCTTTGATTTGATATGCAGATTGCCTATTCACTTTTAAAAACTTGTTTGCATGACTCCCACCTAAAAAATGCATTTGAATTTGCTTTTGTTTGCAGGTGTGCTTGATGCTTGCTTCCAGATCAGAGAATGCAGATGAAACAAAAGTGTACAGGCTTTCCTTTGATTTTGAGATGAGGTGAAGATTTACATTTTTGAACTGAGGGTTTGAAGATGTGCAGATTTTGCATTTGAACATGCACTACAATTCTTACATGCAGATGTATTTGACAATACATCAAACTGAGGTTGTGAAGAAACAAAATGCAGGCTTTGCAGATGAAGATGATGCTGTTGCTAACTCCTCAAGTACATGCAAAATGCAGATGCATTCATTGCCAGGTCTTAAAACAGAGTGCAGGTAAAACAAAAGTGTGCAGGGTTTTGAAGATGCAAGTTTGATTTGAAGAGGAGTGAAATTTTAAGATCTTGTTTTTGAGAAACTTTGAGTTTCAGATTTTAAGTGTAATGTTTTCTTTCTTTAATTCATCTAGCTTTCGGTTTTGAAAAGAGAATGAGGAGAAAAATGAAAATGGTTTAAGGCTGAAAATACTTTGATTACAATAAAAGAAAGATAAATGACACTTGTCCTTTTTTTTGTTTTATAATTAACACATGTAGTTAGATTACTTAATCTATTAACACATGTCTTTGTTTTATTTCTTTTTATATTTTAAATGTTAATAAAGAGTTTTCTAATTCATTTTATATCTATGTAAATATATGTAATTCTCTTCTATTTATTTATACTTATGTAATTTCTTATTTAAAGAAAATGTAAATGAAATAAATTATAAATTAAAACATATTCAAATATTTTAAAGAATCAATTAATTTGAATTTCAAAATAAAATTTCAAATCAATCACACTTTTGAAATCAGAATTAAAATCTATTTATTCAATTTAAAAAATGAAGACTCTTATTCCTTATCTTAATCCTACTTTATATTTAAGAAAAATAGAATATTTATTAATATGGTTTCAAATAAAAATTTACAATTTATATGATTTATAAAGAAATTATAAATCACTTTTATATTTGAATGAATTTAAATCATATGTTATATTTAGACTTATATAAAATATACTTAAATCATATTACTCAATATTTTATTAGAATTTAAAAACAAAACTTCATTTATTAATTCTCATGTAAATTAAATTTCCAAACAAAGATAAACTATAACATATATACAAATATATGTACATTATAATTTAAACATTTATTTTAGCTTTTAAAAAGACAAAATCACTGATTAAATATTTATTTAATCAGATTTATTAAACCAATTCATATTTTATTAATCAATATTGTCAATATCAATTTAATTTTAAATAAAGATTATTAAATTGATATTGCCAAAAATTCCGGGATATCACATTCCTTCCCCCTTAAAAGAATTTCGTCCTCGAAATTTTAAACAAAGGTAATTTAATAATCTATTTAGATTTTAAATTTTAAAACACAAACATATATCAAACATATGCTAACAACCATAGCAATCGATTCATCCAAACAAACAAATTAATTATCCAGACAAAAATTATGAATAGAGTTTCCTCGAGTTTCCCAAGTAAGCACCGGGTTACTCGCTCTATAAAACCCAAACAATCAACACCAATAAGCTACAGAACCCCTACTTATCTAAATCTATAACTGAACAAGACATCAGACTACAGACAAGTCTGACTCAACAACCAAATTTCCCAGAACAGCTGATTCCAAAACCAGAAATAGATATACACGTACTCCCTCAGAGATACGTGAAACACAACGAATTTTAGTTGTCCAAACTGGCAATTCAATCCAGAATACTAAACACTTATCCAAAATCAGATCTCCGACTTTAGATCCACTAAATTCTTCGGACGATCCTGGGCTGCCTACTTCCAACCTGATCAGCTCAATCCTTGCTGATGCCTCAAGAAACATCCAAACCCAATTCTCCAGAATGATCTTCCACGATCAACCAAAACCAAGAAAAACTCCACTCACAACCATCAGAAGAAAGCAAACTTCTCTTATCCA
Organism: Allium cepa; assembly: GCA_030765085.1. NCBI lineage: Eukaryota > Viridiplantae > Streptophyta > Magnoliopsida > Asparagales > Amaryllidaceae > Allium > Allium cepa. The sequence continues at coordinate 390,242,830 of CM060931.1, forward strand.
GAAAAGAAAAGCAGATGCACTCCCAAACTGCTTCCGCTGCACAACTCTGATCTGAGTTGCTTCAACAAACTCCATCTCAACCTTCAATTAGTTGACCCACCGGTACCACTGAATCTCTAGATGAAGACAAACTCTGGCTTCTTTGAAAATATTCAGAAAAATCTCCAACAATTCAAGAGAACACTCAATTATCGCAAGTCACTTTTGCGATCAACTCAATCTAATTCCAAAGAAAACCGTTCTCTCTTTATCAAATAGAACAGCTTACACTGGCCTACTAAATCCATTGAAGAAACGGATTCACTCTGCTACTTCTGAACTCCATCTTCAGAAAAACTACTCAGCTAAGACCTCTCTGTCAGCTCACAGAACATTCCAAGCTGCATTGCTGACACCAAACCAAACTTCCTAATCCAAAGCCCTTCGAGAAACTCGGACTTCAAAACTAAACAGAAACACCTTGTTGGACTTAGCCTCAACACCGAAGCAGACCTACTTCCTTAACTCGTTCCAAAGAAATCATTCTTCGAAAATATCCATAGTCACTGCATCTCATCACGCAGCTACTACTTCCTGCGGTATCAAGATACCATCACTCGCTTCTGTCCAACCAACAGATCCAAATTCTACTCATTCAACTTCAAAAATGAACTCCGAACCTTGACAGGTTACCTTCAGAGATCAATGAAGTTATTACACCATTGCAAAGCTCACTCGAGACGGTATTAGGTCTACAGTCTCGGCAGATATACTTCCAACCTCAAACATACAAACTCCAACCAATGGTAGTCGCGTTATACACACCACTACCTCATCTACCTTTATAACTTATATTGGAAAACCCGAACAGGTAGCCCAACAAATAGGTAGAATAAATATATTTATATATATATTCAAAATTACAAATACGCCCTCTCAAGATAGACACCACTCCAGAGCCTAGGTATTCATTCAACCTAATGCTCTGATACCAACTGTAACGACCCGACTTCCTATCTCCAGGAAGACGCATCGCTAACTAAGAAAGAAAGGGATAGAAGAAGAAAGAAAGAAGAGAAAGAAGAAACAACACAGAATCTCAACAGCGGAATGAATAAATTATATTAATAACATAAGTATTTACACAATATACAATACCAATCAGAGATACACAACATATACATCACATATACTAGACAGTTATAAACACCTGTCTAGTATTTACAACTCAATACAACTCAATACAACAGAAACTACACAGAGAATACACAGCGGAACTCTATATCTAACGTCGAAGCCTCCTGCTCCATTGCTCCTCCATAATTCGTCAAAGCTAACCTGAATCCTAACCTGAATTCCCTTGGCTACTCGTAAAAATTTGAGTACCCAAGAGTTTATGAAAAACAAAAGATAAACTCCGGGTCAGACATGGGTCTGGTGTGAGTAACAGGTTAAAGTTGCTTAACTTTCGAAAACCTTTTGAAAAGAAAAGGTATCACGTAAGACTTCCCACACATAAACATGGAAAAGTTTTTACCTTACGCTAACCAAAACATTTGATAGGAAATCCGATGATATTATAATAGTGTCTAGGGTTTTCAAGTAAATATGAAATAGCCGAAATTGTTACATCTATTAAATTCCAGCTACTAGCCACAAAAGTGGGTAATACAATCAAAACCGTTGGCACTTATTGGATTTTGGATTCCATCAATGGCAGGGCTACTGGGGTACCGCCCGTCACAGTACGTGGCCTAGATCACCGTACCGAGGAGCCACCCTAACTCCCCTGCAACACAAGACCGGAACCCTTCCTTACTGAAAGGTTCCAAACAAGACAACCCCGCAGTTGTTTGCAACCAACTGCCCACACAGCCGAATATAAAGGGTCTTCTAGACAGGGATCAATCTCGCTCTCCAGTGGGGGCTACCCACGAAGTCTTGGTGCACCTCCCCTGTTTTAGCCATTCCCGGTTGATGAGGCTTGAGGCTACGATTACCTTTATAGGACACATCACTTAGAATGCTCATCGTCCACCTGACGATGTGCTGAAAGCATTCAATCCATACAAGTTCGTTCCGGGTTCGAACGAAACCGAAGGCATTATCTCGTTACACTCATTTTGGAATCACCCTCAGAGTTAACGACAATAACCCTTGCACTCTAAATCTCCATCTTCACTTGAGATTCACGACCTATCGTTAATTTGGATCGATGTGGTTTTCGGATATCCAAATATGGAAACCCGATCCCGGTCTCATCGAAATCCAAAGCGTGTCTTTTAGGTCCAAGTTGTTTTAAAGTTTAAAACAATTCAATTACATTATCTATATACACACAGATAGATAATTCTCAGCATAACAATAGATAATCCATATTATCATTCCAAACAGATAATTCACATCATCAATTCAATGCAACCATAGCATCCAAATCACACAACATCATATATCTCATATCTGAGATGTCAACCATTCAGGGTAATCACTATCAATCAACATCCATAAGCAATGACTTATTAATCCATTCTATAATTAATTTAAAGTGAATTAAATTAATTACATCTTCCTTAATTAATTTAAAATGAATTAAATTAATTACTTATCTATATAAATTTTGCTTACATATTCCTTAATTAATTATAAATTAATTAATTAATTACCCTCAAATAAATTACCCTAATTAATCACCTTGATTAATTATTCTTTAACTACATTCAAGTAATTAATCTTCAATTAATTTCACAAATTAATTATCTCAAACCAAATTCAGTAATTAACCCTTTTAATTACTTCATTAATTAATTAAATATAATTAATTACATTAATCCTTAATTAATTACATTAATTAATTCCTTCATTTAATTAATCAATCCTTAATTACATCATTAATTATTTGAATTAATGATCCTAAATTATTTTATTTATAATTACCCTATTTAAGATTAATTACATTAAGTAATTTTTCATTAATTAAACCATATTGATTAATCACTCTTAATCAACTACAATCAGTAATTAACTACCTTAATTACATCATTAGATAAATTAATTACTCCTTAATTAATCATCCTTAATAATTAATCTTTAATTAATTACATTTATTAATCATTCTAGATTAATCTCATTAATTAATTACCCTTAATTAATTACATCTCTTAATCCTCTTCAAATAATTTATTAACCAATTCTAAATTAATTACACTAAGTAATTAGTTATTAATTACTTCCTCTTAAGTACTTATCCTTTATATTAATTACATGAAGTAATTAATTTCTAAAACCTTTCATTACCCAATTATCCTTTCATTTAATTACATCTAGTAATTATCTTCCTAATTACTTCACTAAGTAATTATTTATTATTAATTACATTTGTAATTACTTCTTAAATTATTCAATGATTATTTTTAAATTAATTAAACTTAATTAATTAACTTAAATAAATCAAAATAAACTTAATTAATTACAATTAGTAATTAATTTCTTAATTACTTTCATTAAGTAATTATACTTAAACAATTCTCAAATGATTATCTTAAATTAATTAATCAATTTAATCATTAAAATTAATTACATTAATTAATTATAAAATAATATTAAGTTAATGACCTTCATTAACCAATAACAAAACTTTAATTATTTTTCCAAAGTAATTAATTGAATTAATCAAGATTAATTACAAATTTAATTATCTATAAAACTCATTAATTAATCTCTAATTATTTAATTAATCAAGTGAAAATCAAAAACTTAATTAATTATTAATTACTTGATTAATAAATTCAAATCATTAATTAAATTAAATCAAATCTTATTTAATTAATTGATTTCTTAATACAATTTAAATCAAGCTTAATTATCTTACTTAATCCTTTAATTAATTAAATAAAACCCTTAATTATTTAATTAATTAACCTAATTATTAATTAATTGAATAATTAATTACAAAACTTAATTACCTTAATCATTTAATAAATTATTAAGTTCAAAACAACTTATTGATAATCATAAATCTCATTAATGATTTAATTATCATTATCAAAGTAATTTAAAACAAATTGCTTTTAAATTTTCCTAAATTCCATTTTTAAATTAAATTTAAAATGAAATCAAACTTAAACAAGGTTTTAAGTATTTAAAAAAAACTCTTTAGTTTTCAAATTAAAGAATCACTTACCTCTTAAAGGAATTTTAGAAGAATAGTTTAACTTTAGACTATATTCAATTTAAATAAAATTTAAAATACTTAAAATATTTCAATTGATATTGAAACATTTAAATTCAAATCCCATTGACATTACAACCACAATTCAAATCATGCTTCAGATTTAAATTCAAAGATCAAAATTTAAAACCCTGTTTTAAATTCTTATTTCAGATTTTATAAAACACATGTGATAAAATTATAATATTCTAACTTAATTTAATCATCAGATTTTATAACTTATTTTCTTTGAAAACTTCAGATTCAAGTTCCAATTTGAACTCAGGATTTCAAATCCAGATTTTAACTTAAATTTAAAAATCTTATTTTAAAATCTCATTTTTTTTTTCTTCAGATTTCCAAACACTTGTGAAAAACTATACAGTTTTTGGTTATTAAACATTCATCTTGTTTTTTTTTTTTTCTTTTTACAAATCTATTTGAAATCTGGAGTTTAAATACATTTGGGTTCATAATTTAAACATGCTTAAATCTAAATTAAACTTGCTTTGTTTTCTTTATTTAAATCAAGTTTAAATTTTAAAAACCTGAAACAGTTCAGGTTTCAGGAAACAACCTGAAAACTAAAAATGCCCGAGTACAACACCAAGCTACTTCGAGTCTTCCTCCTTACATCTTCGAGTAAAACTTCTAAATACTCGAGTGAATCCCAAGAACATCACACCCATTCCAAAATCAAAATCCAGCTCCCTTTTTCCCAAAATCTGGAAACACAGTACACCCCAAAACCTCAAACCCTGTCAACGGCGAGTTCTCCTTCCTCCGACCATCGTTCAAGATGAAACCTTGGCCACGATCTCTTCATGGCCCCAGCTACACTTCCCCAAAACGGCTCAACACTCGATCAAATACAGTGGTTATGCTGATCGAATTCCTTTCTTGTTAAAAACTTAGGGCTACAGAACAATCCCTCACTCCTCTGCTAAATCAAGAATCAATTCACCACTTTGTTAATTTTTGTAAAGAGCTTAATCACTCTTCTTCATTCATACAGAAGCACAGCCACCATTACTACATGAATCACCAGATATCACCCCAAAACCAAATTCTGAACAACTCTCATTTGCACTGTCAACCCCAACTTAAAATTTATGATTTAACTCTTAAAAATCATAACTTAGTCTAAGTATTTAGTTTGTATACCTGAATTGCTCAATTACCAAGTTTGAATTTTAATAAAGACTTGAGTTTTCCCTTTTAAACTTAATTTCCAGAGCAATTGCAGTTTCTATTTAAGTTAAGTAAATCTTTAAAACTAAGTTTATAACCAAGCAAACAATATTTATTTAGACCCTAAGTCTTAAAAATTAATGGATTAAAAAAAAAAAAAAATGAATTTGAATTCAAAACTGTGTTGATATTTTAGAACAGAGATGTCCTTCAGGCATTTTTAATATCATCCATGCAATCACACAATACATATAAATTTTCCACAGAAACATACAAATACAACTAACTTAAGCATAACTCAAACAACCAGAATATTTTTAAGTTTTTTTTTTTAAAATGAAGTTACTCACCAGAATTTAAAGGAAGCAGAGTTCTGTTTCCCTTGCTTTTGTATTTTGCAAAAATGGAAATGCAGGCTTGACCCTTTGATTTGATATGCAGATTGCCTATTCACTTTTAAAAACTTGTTTGCATGACTCCCACCTAAAAAATGCATTTGAATTTGCTTTTGTTTGCAGGTGTGCTTGATGCTTGCTTCCAGATCAGAGAATGCAGATGAAACAAAAGTGTACAGGCTTTCCTTTGATTTTGAGATGAGGTGAAGATTTACATTTTTGAACTGAGGGTTTGAAGATGTGCAGATTTTGCATTTGAACATGCACTACAATTCTTACATGCAGATGTATTTGACAATACATCAAACTGAGGTTGTGAAGAAACAAAATGCAGGCTTTGCAGATGAAGATGATGCTGTTGCTAACTCCTCAAGTACATGCAAAATGCAGATGCATTCATTGCCAGGTCTTAAAACAGAGTGCAGGTAAAACAAAAGTGTGCAGGGTTTTGAAGATGCAAGTTTGATTTGAAGAGGAGTGAAATTTTAAGATCTTGTTTTTGAGAAACTTTGAGTTTCAGATTTTAAGTGTAATGTTTTCTTTCTTTAATTCATCTAGCTTTCGGTTTTGAAAAGAGAATGAGGAGAAAAATGAAAATGGTTTAAGGCTGAAAATACTTTGATTACAATAAAAGAAAGATAAATGACACTTGTCCTTTTTTTTGTTTTATAATTAACACATGTAGTTAGATTACTTAATCTATTAACACATGTCTTTGTTTTATTTCTTTTTATATTTTAAATGTTAATAAAGAGTTTTCTAATTCATTTTATATCTATGTAAATATATGTAATTCTCTTCTATTTATTTATACTTATGTAATTTCTTATTTAAAGAAAATGTAAATGAAATAAATTATAAATTAAAACATATTCAAATATTTTAAAGAATCAATTAATTTGAATTTCAAAATAAAATTTCAAATCAATCACACTTTTGAAATCAGAATTAAAATCTATTTATTCAATTTAAAAAATGAAGACTCTAATTCCTTATCTTAATCCTACTTTATATTTAAGAAAAATAGAATATTTATTAATATGGTTTCAAATAAAAATTTACAATTTATATGATTTATAAAGAAATTATAAATCACTTTTATATTTGAATGAATTTAAATCATATGTTATATTTAGACTTATATAAAATATACTTAAATCATATTACTCAATATTTTATTAGAATTTAAAAACAAAACTTCATTTATTAATTCTCATGTAAATTAAATTTCCAAACAAAGATAAACTATAACATATATACAAATATATGTACATTATAATTTAAACATTTATTTTAGCTTTTAAAAAGACAAAATCACTGATTAAATATTTATTTAATCAGATTTATTAAACCAATTCATATTTTATTAATCAATATTGTCAATATCAATTTAATTTTAAATAAAGATTATTAAATTGATATTGCCAAAAATTCCGGGATATCACAAGTGAGGGGAATACCCATTCCGCCAAGCGACGTGGTGTCACTAGATATCTAAAAGAATTGATATGTAACATTATTATTCATACCAGGCTTTATATCTGACTCGAATTTTGTTTTTCCCTTAAACTCTATGGTACTCAATTGATTTTGAGTAGTTTGAGATTTAAGGTTCTCAGGTTTTCTTCTCTGATGAATAAAGCTTCCAAAGGCATGAAGGAGGAGATAGTTATTTAGAGTTTTTGTCTCTGTTGTGTGTTATTTTTGTAAAAGAAGATTTATTAGCCTTACTATACTCTCTGTTCAATTAAGGAGGCATCTTCATTTTTTGCTCTTGGGCATTTGTAATAATTATAATTTTTTTTACTTAACGAGTTTAAAACGATTTAGGGATTATATAATAAACAAGAAATGTTTTGGATTGAATGTGGAAATATGTTTTCGAATTTTTAAATTTTTCCATATTTGTGTGATCTGTGTATCAATGTATCTAGCACCGCCTACTTGGTCGTCAAAGATTAATAACTATGGATGATTGCAACATCTGTAGCGGTGGCCCACCAAGTGTGGGATGTTGCAAGTTGGTATCAGGGCATAGGTTTATGAAACTTTAAAAGAAATGTTAAAACTAAAAGTTTTTTTAACATAATCCAATGAATTAAAAAATAAGATTGGGGTTTGGGTTAATGCTATAGTACCCTACTTGTATTTGATATATTGATACATAACTAAGCACGTATTCTCCTCTCTCTTAGACCATTCTTCTATATCTTACTAAGACTCGTATGCAAATATACGAGAAAGAGGATATGGAGGCAAGAAATGGAAGAGGAAATATGGGTGGAGGAAGCTCCATAACTAATGGAAATGCATGACCCAATACTGAGTGTAACATTCCTGAATTTCAACTAAAAATAATTTGATAATTAGTTTAATCTTTGGAATTAAATTATGAAATTATTGGTAATTAATTTTAAATTTTAGATTTAAAAGTTGAATCAATTGGAAAATTTCCAGAATAAATAATGATATGTATTTTTTTTAAATTGAATTTGGAGTTTGAAAATTAAAGAATAAATATTTTGAGAGATAAATTGGATTCTAGAGATAAATAAAATTTGAAAATTTTAAGATTTATAAAAGATATGTTCTGTTATTTATTTGTATTTATAAATTTTGTTTAAATTAAATCTTGGAATTAAAATTCAAAATTAAAAAATCTTATAAATATATTGGGTTTGAAAACATTATATTTTCAATTAATAAAGATTTGTTTTCCAAATTATATTAAATAGATATTTTGAATGAGAAGCTATATTTTGAAATTAAATAAAATACTTTTTGAATTGCTATTTAAAAGTTATAGAGGTTATTAAGGGTTTAAAATATTTAAAAAAAAGTACTAAACATAAATTTAAAATTCTATATATTTGAAACTAATGAAATCTTGTTTTCTAATTTTTGTAAATGTGCATTTTGATATGAAAGATATATAAGTATAAGTAATTAAAATTATCTTTTGAAAATAAATAAGAAAACATGAAAACATGATTTGTAAATAAAAGAATAAAATAAGGCTTAAAAACAAAATGTATAAATTAATTTAAGTTAAGGGTTTAAGCACAATATTAAATCACATTGACATTTGTAAAAATATGAAAATAAGTAATGGACACTTGTAGGCTTAGTTAAACAAGTGGTAAGTCCTATTCTCTAAAATTTCTTAATAATGTGAATCAAAAGAAAGTAAAACCAGATCTGAAAACAAAGAAAAAAAAGAAATCAAAGCTAAGTAACGACAAACAACATCTTCAACCTGAGCATGATTCAAATCCAAAGCAAGGCAGCTGATTCAACCAGATCAATAGCCTGTAAACTCAAAATAGAAACAGCAATCAAAAACAAAAATCTGGTTAAATTCAAAACGTGGAAGCTTTAGATTTGAAACAAAGCTTCAACCATTTTCAGAATTCAAAGCAAACCTGAGAATAAGATCAAAAAGAAGAACAACAATCAAACCAGAAAAAAAACAAATTTCAGGAAGTTAAACTGCATATATTTCAAGATTTGATCAAGGCAAACAACAAGAAGCGGCTTAAATTCAAATGCATTCAACTTAGTATCAAATCTGAGAAATTTATAAGATCAGATTCAAACAAGATGATCGCAAACAAAGTGGATTCAAGTTAACAATGTACATCAGGCTCAAACCTGCTTCACTGTCTCTGTTTTCAAACATAACCAAGGTGTGCAAACCATTCTTAGAACTTGATATAATCTGTTATTGCTGTTTATACACACTCAGTTCTTATTGTAAATTAACATGTTGTCTAGAATCCGGTCACGCAATGCCACTTGCCCTGAATATTTATCGTGCACATGTGCCTTGAAAAATCTTGCATTTTTCCCTGTTATTCATTACAGGTCAAAAGCTTCCAGAATATGGCTCTCATTTTACCAGCTGCCTTGACTTTGTACACCCCATATTTATCATGTTGCCTTGAATTTAGTCATGCATCCATGCTTGTTGTTTGATTACGTGTGTCCCTGCCCTGATGTCATGAAAATTGGCCGTACATATTGCCTTTATGTTGCTTTGAAATGGACATACACCCATGCTCTTGCTTAGATTTCACACGTCCCTACCTTGTTGACTTGAATTTGTATGCACCTTTTTGAGTTTTCAAATTTCCCTTTCCATGTGCCTTGTTTTGACACGTCCTTGCTTGTTATTTTTAATTTGTCCATGCTCTTTATTATCTTGCTAGCTTCTTATGGCTCAAGTATGGTTATTTGCATTATTGTTTTTCCTGGTCTGGTCGCAGTCACTTTTGTGGTTTAATTGGTCACTGCATGTCATTATATTTAACAAGTCTTGTGTCCATACTGATTGTACAAGACGTTGTTTTCTTGATGTATATGTACCTGTTCATTTGTATTGTATGTTTCTCTTGTTGCTCCTTACTTGAACCCAGTTGCTTTTGTCTTGTGTCATGATGTTTTGGTTCATGTTTAAATACCTGTTTGAGTGTTGTTATGTTTCTTGTACATGTATTAAAGCAAGTATTTTAAACAGTTTTCAAGTTTAAACAAAGTAAGTTCTAAATAAATCTAGTTTAGATCTTTTCTTAAATAAATTTCTTTTATACAAAATAAATGTTTTGTTTAAAATGGTTTCAAGTTGAAAATGTTCAGTAACTATTTCGAAACTATGAAATAACAGTGAAAATTTAAATCAAGTCAAAAATCAGTGATCTCTATTTTATGTTTTAACTTTACAAATATATTTGCACTTCAAAATGATGAATTTTAATTATCAATTTGATATTTTTAAGTTTGTTTACAATGGGATATTTCAAAATGAACGGAAAGTGCCTTTTTGTTAATCGCCGTTGATCGGCGATGAATTTGCTCGTCAGACCGGGACCTGAACAGTATGATGGAATTACAGGGAAAAATACTCAAGAAAATTGTAATGCATCGAGGTGGCGTTACGGTAAAAAATTCAAGATTTAACCCTAGTTTTGTTGACATTGTTCCCGAACCAATTTCGACATCATCGTTGTATCGAGTGGCGAGGGACCAAAGGAAAAGATTCGTGAGCTATTGGTGTAGCTTTGGACGAGGTCGGAGGACCTCTGGTGGTCTTTGGTGGTGGGTGTGATGTTTTTTTGGTCGAGGTTCCGTGCTCTGGTGTTCGAATTTGCTAGATTTTGATCGGTGGGGTCGAAGCAAGATCTGAGTGATCGAAGTAATGAGGAGTGTCGGTGGAACTTGGCGGCGCCATCGTGGTTGATCGGAGTGGTCCTCATGTAGTGTACACGTGCATGCGATATTCTGGGTATCAATATTCAAGGAAGGAAGAAGAAGAACGATGATCTCGAAGTCGAAGTCGAACTCGAGTTTGACTTCGGGGCATTTGCGCGTGATTAAATAGTAACAAGTTTTGAAATTTAAAATGAAGTTTTAAAAAGGAAAAAAAATGGATTCGCTTGAGTTTGTACTCGGGAAATATGAGGGTGCTGCTCGAGTTTTTGTTCGAGTAGTTTTTGGTTGTAGCCCGGGTTTCTGAAAGTAATGACAGTTTTAAATTTAAAATGTAACCGGTTTCAAAAGATTTAAATTTAATCTTGTTTAAATAATTTTCTAATCAATGTTCTTCGATTTAACTTGTTTTATTTAAGTTAGAAATTAGTCAAAGTTTTTAAAAGGTTATTGCTTAATGAAATTAAGGAAAAATTATTTTATGTAATTACATTAAATAATAATAATAATATTATTATTAATTTATGGAAGTGATTAGAGGAAGTATAATATGAGTAATTAATTGATAACTAAGGTTGATTAATCAAGGGATAAATCAAAGGATAATTAATTAAAGGGCTAGTTAATTAATGTGATAAATAAAGGTTAATTAATTAATTATAAATGGTTAGTTAATAAATAATTAAAGGTTAATTTTTTTTAGATAAAGAGTTAGTTATCTAATGACTAAAGATTGATTAATTGGTTAATCAAATTTGATTAAAATTAATTAGTGAAGTTCATTAATTTATAATTAAGGCTGATTAATTAATAGTTAATGGATTAATTAAATTATAATTTTAGGATAGTCAATAATCAAAGAATAATTAATTAACACAAACTGTAATTAATTAATGTTAATTAACCAGAATTAGTGGTTTTAATTAATCAAATGGTCAATTAACCTTATTTATGGATGATTGTATTTTATTGAATGCTGTGAATTATTATGTCATCTCTACTACGTGATGTTTTGTGATTTGAAATTAATTCAAGCCGTGATGAATGTAGTTTATTTATTTATAATGCATTTATATTATCTGTCTGTGATTCTGTGTATATGGATAAGCGTTATAGGATATACCGTTTATCGATATTACTATGATTGAATCTGTGATGATTGATGTTGTTGCACTATTGGGTAAAACACCTGGACTACACTATACACACACAAATATGGATTTCACGTGGAAGTCGGTTAAGTCGCAGATTTTTAAAATAATTGTTTTTTAAAATTGAATTTTTGAATCCAAATGGTTTTGAAAATGGAATTAGGTTGAAATTAACAATGGCTTTTGAAAAGGAGTTTAAAGAAAAAAGTTATTTTTTGAATAACTTGATAAAGTTTTGAAATTTAAATAATTTGATTTAAATTTGAATTCAAAAAAAAATTTGAAATTGAATTCTATATTTGGGAATTATGGTTTAAAAAGGTTATTAAGTTATAAATGTGTTTATAGGGTTTTTAACCATTTTAAAAGTATTGTTTTTGTAATTGGAATTTAACCCAAGTTTTTGATAGGCTTGAAATTGAGAAAATGTAATTGGATTTTCCCGAAACAAAAAACTATTTGTTTCCAAATAATAATAGCTTTTATATAAGGACAGAATTTCCAAAATTATGATGAAAAGATTTCAAACTTGAAATGGAATGGTTTGAAAGCTATAATTGAATCTTTGTAAAAGATAGTTGAACCCTATTTTAAAATTGAATAGGATTTTAAATGGTGTATCTTTTATATATAAAAGATTGAAACGGGAATTGTTTTGAAAGCTATGAAATGAGTCTTTGATTTAAAGGCCGGATGAGTTAATCCAACTTGAAATGGAATTGTTTTGAAAGACTATGGATGAATCTTTGTTAAAGATCGATGATCCTTGTTTTAAATTGAAAGGGGGGATTTAAAGATAAATCTTTTGTTTAATAGATTAAAGTATAGAAATTGTTTAAACCATTGAAAGGTTTCTGGAAGTAAATCTTTTTGTTTAAAAGATTTGTACATGGTGATTTGTTTAAACCATTTGAAAGAAAAGTTTTTTGTTTTAAAGTTGTGACTTAACTGAAATCCAATTATCCATATGTTTTTAATTATTGCGCTCATTATTCGGTTTAGCCGGGAGTGGACCTTGTGTCATATAACCTATTCCGAATAATGATACGACGATATGGATAGCATTTGAAGACCAATGGCGAAGACCAATGGCGAAGACCGGATACTTTAGAAAACGAAAGGATGACCTATCGAATGTCTCTGCACCGAATGGCCCCGGTATAGAGATTTGAGCACCCATTGTGATGGGAAGTCCGGACGTAATTAGAAATTACTGGATTGCAAGGGATTCTTCGGAAGTGTCATCGGTTCTGTTCGAACCCGGAACAGACTTGTATGGATGTGTGTCTGACATTACACTTTGAGATGTAAAGCTTGTTTCTATCAAATACATTTATGTTTGGTGGCGAAGATTTATTCTCTTAGCTTAACACCCTTCTCTGAGTCGTACGAGCTCAGAGGTTATGTAGTTGATGGTTACTAGTAATACATTCCCAATTTGGTAATGTGGCATACAAAGTGCTGCTGATCATTTGTTGATCAAAGCAAGGCTTTGTGAAAAGCATAGCTTTGTGGACGAGACTGCATCAGGACCTCACACCACAGAAATGGTCGAAACAGGAAAGGTGTAGCAAGGTTTCAGGGGTCGCGCCCCTAGGGTATGTCCATTTCTTCTGGATAGAGGTGGTATCATGGTATGGAGCCTAGATATTTAACCTATGTGGTTACTGCAAATACATTACATTGTGGTTGTTGGTATCGAGAAATCGGATAAAGTTTGGTAACGACCGGGGATGGAATATCTTAGGTGATACTCCCGGGATGGAGGTACACCGGCCTTGTGTTGGCAGAGAACTGAGGGATGGTTCTAGGGGCGTCCCTCCAGAGGCGTTTCCATGTGGCAATAGGAAGTTCCTTAGCCTGACCATTTGTTGGAAATCCAATCATCCAATACGCGCCTTGTACGATTTTAGTTGTAGAACCTGCCATCTAACATGGTAGCTATAGTAGGCATACTGTAATGGTACGTATGCTGGCTAAGATTAATATTATACTTTCGAAATGTTTTCCCCTATGCACTAATAATAATATCAAATGGTTTTTGCGTATCAAGCATATTTGGCTATCATAAGGAAAAATCTCCCCCAAGTGTGCGATTGCATGGTGTGTGTGCCGGGAGGCCTTATGGTAGTTTCATTTTTCAAAAGCATTGCGGATTTCAAATTTAAATTCTTTTGGTTGGTTTAAAAATAAAAATGTTTTTGTTTTCTCATACTAGTCCCATGACTGACCCGGAGTTTATTGTTCCCTTCCTAAACTCTAGTGCCCATAATTTACCATACGGGCAGTCTAGAGTTTGGTTTTTTCAGAGAGTAGATATAGATATAGATTCGGTAGCTTTCGGCTTTCTCTTTGGTATTCTTTGAAGACTTTGGATATTGAAGCATTTGATTAGGACGACGGACGAGACTTGCTTAGCTTGGTGCAGCGTGATGGTGGTTCTCGCTAGTGGTTTGGAGTTTTGGCTTTGGAACATTGGATTGGTGTTGTAGTTTGATATTGGAGTTATCTCCTTTGCTATTCGTTTTCCGCTGTTGTTTATTGTCTCTGATATTGTATCATACTAATATCATTGTTGTATCATTGGATATTGTATGCATTGGAGATGTTTATGATATTCATTTCTTTTCTTCCACTGTGTTGTTATACTTGATGTGCTATAAGCTCCGACAAGATTCGAATTTCAACGATTGAATCTGCGGCATTCAGGTACAAGTGGAGTACGGATGTCGATTTTCAAATGTTGGAATTTGGATCGTGACATCTTGGTATCAGAGCTGAAGGTTGAAAGCTTTAGCTCAGTGGTATAGCACATTAGGCAACTCATTATAGATAGGGTGAAGTATACCCTAGAATGAGTGATCCCTAAGACATCCGTCTGAATGCCTCAGTAAATTCTCTTACTATCTACTGATAGTGAGTATGAGTGCAAGAAGAGGACGAGATAGGGGATAGCGGAGTACCACTACAGATGGTCAGTACCTTGTAATAGCGGAATCAACTTTCTTTATCAATCTCCTTTGATTCATCTCTTTTCAATTCTTTGATGATTCCTTGCAGCTCCAGGAAGAAGCTTTGATATATTTGCATTGGACACAAACTCCAGATGGGTCAGAATTGTTTGTTTGGATGAAATGTTTGCTTTGGTGATATGGTTGACAGGTTTATTTTGGTTGTTTAGACTAAAGGTTTTAGGATTATATCCATATATCTGTCTACTCTTTGGGGTTCCAATTTATTCTACGAATGCTTAGTTATCCCTTCGAACTAATCGATCCCCTGTATATTCGTAGATCTGGTGACCCGAATGTCTTGTTGTAACGGCCCTGAATTTTTTTGAACAATTTAAATTGTAAATATTTAATTAGTTTTAAATATTTGAATGATAATTTAAATGGAATTCCCAATATAACTGTGAATTTGGCGATTAAATATTAAAATTTAATCTATACAAAGTTGAATAAAAATTTAAATTTGACTTTGGAGTTGAAATTGAATATTGAATTTGTATTTTTAATTCAAACTAATGACTTAGGAAAATAATTTGGATACAAGTATTATTTATGTAAATTTATAAATTGATGGTTAGTTTTAATAACATTGTTCTTGAATCTAAATAAAATGGAATGAATTTTATCAATACAAAATACAAGCATAAAATCTAATTGTGAAACATGTTAATATAAATTAACGCTTGATAGTTGAACTTCAAAACGTTTATATACCTATGAAGCTTACTAAAGAAAAAAAAATATTTTCGACAGTAACGATTCCGAATTTTAATTTATTTTAGATTGATAACTGATTTAATTCTTGATTTAAAATTGTGAGATTAATTGGTTAATCGATTTGAGTTTTTCCAAATTCAAATAAATTATGTTGTTTATTTATAAAGAGATGGTTTCTTTTATAAATTGTTTTGAGTTAATATCTAGATAATGAAGGAATGACAATTATAAATTGTGCCTAATTGCTGTTGGAATTTTAAACGGTTGAATTCCTCTAAAATTTAGTTATAATTCTTTAATAATTTGATTAAGGAATTAGGTGGGCTTTACAATTTTCTTAGCCCATGGTTTTGCTTAAGTGCTGTAATATTATCTAAGGCTATACTCGATCCCCTCTCTATTTCATTCGTAACCCTAGAAATCAAAGAAAACAAAACAATGGCGGCCGATACCCCCTTCATCATTTCAAAGCAGATCGAAAAAAAAAAACTAAATCTAAAAATCAAACGAGGAAACGATATAATGGCGGCTCGAATTCGAATGTCTCGTTCGTTCCTCTTTGCAACAGAAATCAGGGCTCGTTGAATTCGAAGGCGCCGGCTTCGATCTGCTCTTTGTTCAAAGGTGAGTAATTCTCACATCTAATTCATCTCTAAATTGGTATTCTGCAAATTTGATTTCTGTTTTGGTGATTTTTGTGATTTTTTTCTTCCAATTGGTGCTTTTATGATTTACTCGGTTGCTTGAATTTTCTGATTTTGATTTCGCTGATGATTTCCCTTGTTTACCTGTTCGAATTTCTGGCAATTGATTTTGAGATTGACTTCTGTCTTGTTTGGAGTATGAGATTTCATGACTCAAAATTGAACAAGTTAAACTGATCCTGTGAGTAACTTTTAAAACTTTAGTAAATTTGGTTGCATGCTAGGTTATTGAAATGAATAGGTATTGTATGTTTATACATAAGTGAAATCTGATGAGGACAGACACTGTTTGCTTCCATTTGCTCAGTTAATTGAATTTAAATTGATGAGAACAGATGCTATCATTAGTTCATAAAAAAAATGTTTAAGTTAAATTTAAGTTTGAAATCTCACTGGAAGTTTTAAAAACAAATTTGCATTCAAGCAAGCAAGTTCAGGCTTTCATCTTTGAAAAACAGTCAGGAAGTTTTCTGTTTTCTGGGAAGAAAAATTTGTGAGCAAACTTCTTTTTCCTTAAACTTGAACTTCTTCATTTCCTGGAATCTGTTTATTTTTCTTTTTGTTTGTGAGCAATCTCACTTGCCTCTATTCTTGTTTTGTTTGGATACTTATGATTGGTGTTTAAATATGAAATGAAATCTTGCCTAGATGTTGGATATGAAATCAAAATATTGTATACAGGCATATATGCCTGTCCTTATAGTTACAGGCACCAGTATAAAAAAAAGGAAGAATAAAAAAAAACATGCTGTCTTGAATTTGCTTAGTTGATCTGGTAGCTGTGCATCATTCAGTCTGCCTTTGTGAAATTTTGACATTCCATCTTTAAATATTTTGTACTCAATATGTGTTTATGTGTATTGAGTTTGCACTGTGCATGTTTGTCCCATGCCTTGTAACCATTAGACTATCTATTATTTTGTACTTGCATAGTTTCAAGCATTTCATTCATGCGTACTTTCATGGATTGTAATCTGCACCGCTGTTCAATTTTCTAACTGCACTTTTGATTATTTTAGTTTGCACTGCTTTCATGATTTCAACTATAGTTTGTTTATGTCTTCTCCGTCGCACTAGTGATTGCATCTCATTCCATGTTTACTGTCACTGCCCATTTATGTTTTTGCATACCTCGTAGTTGCATTCCTGGTTTGGGGCTGTTGCACTGTGAATGGGTATTTACTAATGTTGTATATGTTGGCATCTCTTGTAGTTGTTGTACTTGAGTTAGATTGTCTGCATTGTACTTGAGTCATTCAGTTTGCATTTATATCAATAAATTGCAACATCCGATTTTTACAAGATTAAGGGATTTCTACTGTTATTGTCTAAATACAAGCACATTTCAAAATTCACATGCCTGTTAATATTTTAAGTACCTAGATTTTATTAAAACTAAAATCAGATTGTCTGCATGTAGATATATACATAGTTCAAATCAGATGCACACACACACACATCATTTACATGTAGATATATACATGCAGGTATATAAACAAAGCATTGTCATATCATACTTTTGGTATCAGTTCTAGGAATCAATTTCCTATATTTTTGAGTATATACTTTGATTTGAATTTTTCAAAGATTTGCTTGGTTATGGACCTTCTATCGGACAATGATTTTAGTTCTAATTTGATCTTTTCCCTAATATATTCCTGAATATATGTTCAATTATTTTGCATATATACTTTGAGTATATTTTCCCGGATTGTTCTTATATAATTTGGATTTTGACTCGGTTGCTTTTCCACTTATTGTCTGCGGCTTTGATCAATTTATTTGCTTCCTCGAGTCTGCGTTTATGGTATAGTTCAATATTTTAGTCCAATATTCTTTCTAGTGCATTTGTTTTAGTTCAATAGTTTCGTTGGGAAAAGGTAGTCCCCCATAAATAGTCAAATTTGATCAGAGAGGGAAATATAACAAATCAACGAAATGGTTATCCTTTTATACCCTATTAAAAGGAATAATTATAACTACAAGATTATATTATGTCAAGTTTACATACTGTATAATCCCTTTACAGTCTTTTCTCCCAACGAATTGTTAGTTGTCAAGTCTTAATGCACACTCTTGAGAACAATGATAACTCACTTTGTTTTACACATTTTTGCAAAGACTTGCTAGGTGATTAATAATTTATTTTCTGAGGAATAGTGACATATGATTAGTAAGGAAATATTCAATTTCCATAACAGCTTAACATATCATATTGTTGGGTTTGTTATGCAAGTTATATGGATAAATATCGAATACCTTTATAGTTTCTAGTTTATGAACAATATATTCTATTATTTTAGAGTTAGAATAACTTTGAACTTGAATGTTTATGCTTATAACAGTAGTTTTAATGATATTTGTGCAAAAAAGAAATATAGGGTACATCCATTTGGGTGTTGATGCGTTCACCTGGTCTTGTTGTGCATGTCTTACTGCTGCCTGAAACTTTGTATTCTGGCTTGATCTAGTTGTAGTGCACAGTAGTTCATTTGAATCTCTAGGTTGCTTTTCTATGTACTATGTGCATTGTATCTCGGTAGACCTGACTACGCTATGTTAGTGTGAATTGAGTGATAGAAATTTAGATGGTATGTCCATTGCTGTAGTGTGCATGTGCTTCCTCGATTTAGTCTTGAGTTTGCCACAATTTCAGTTTTCTTGACCTGGTTGTTGATCTGTGTGCATTTACGAACCATGTGAACACAATTGTTTTATGTTTTACTGCTGCTGTCACATGTGTTTCTTGATGGGTTGGCTGTTTTCCTTGAACCAAAATGAAATGATGCACTTGAGTTAAGCTTGAGTTTGCTTTGGCTTGGTCCCATGCACACTTGCACTGTGTTGAATCTTCGGATTTGACCTTGTATTGCATTTTGATGCACTGAGCTTTTATGTATTTCGTCACTGTATTGGCGAGGCCGTGCACGCGTGCGTGTACGGCAGCCAATCAGTTTTGATTTTTTTTAAGGTAACTTGTCAATCATTTAAATTGATTTGATTTAAATTGATGATTTTGATTTAAACTGCCGTTTAGGCAAATTCTGATGCTTTTCTAATTTATTTTTTTTAAAAAGAAAAAAAAAATCTTTTCATCTATCTTCATTGATGATTTCAATCTGCTGATTTATTGTTTTAACACTATTTAGTGTGATCATTTACCGTTATCCGATTTCTTGTAAAGAGTCGGATAGGTAAATCTATCTTTGACTGTCGTCTAATTGCTATTTAATTATTATTGCTTCTATGCACTAATAACTGAGTTTGAATTAGACCGACCCGTGTATTATTTCTTTTGAATATAATACTCGGGTCAGACCGAGTATTTTTACAGCTTGAAGATTTTCTCGCAGCGAAGTTAGAGAGAGAGGGGAAGCACTTCACTAAAGCTTTTTAGAAAAATTTTCTTGTACTTTAAAAAGATATATGTTTGTTCCGCTGTATAAAATGTAATTCATTGCATAACTCTGATATTTGTGTATAAAAGAAAAGTTCTTTTATGGGAAATACGATTATTATTCTATGATTCTGTAGCTGATTCTGTTTAAATGTTATAAACTAAATAACAATCCGTCATTTTGAATGTTTCTAGTTGGTTTAATTACCGACTAGGGGCGGTCAGAGCGGCGGGTCGTTACACTTGTATTGAATGAGTTCGTTCTCATAATTATTAGTGATATTCTGATTTGGTAAGCCAAATGCAGAATAGATACCCAGTTTGATTTGAAAACTGTCTCTCTATCTTTGTGTATCCATCCTTTGTTGTCACCCTACTTTCAAATTTCGAGGACAAATTTTTTTAAATTGGGAATCTGTAACATTCCTGAATTTCAGCTAAAAATAATTTGATAATTAATTTAATGGAATTAAATTATGAAATTATCGGTAATTAATTTTAAATTTTAGATTTAAAAGTTGAATCAATTGGAAAATTTCCAGAATAAATAATGATATGTATTTTTTTTAAATTGAATTTGGAGTTTGAAAATTCCAGAATAAATATTTTGCGAGATAAATTGGATTCTAGAGATAAATAGAATTTGAAAATTTTAAGATTTATAAAAGATATGTTCTGTTATTTATTTATATTTATAAATTTTGTTTAAATTAAATCTTGGAATTAAAATTCAAAATTAAAAAATCTTATAAATATATTGGGTTTGAAAACATTACATTTTCAATTAATAAAGATTTATTTTCCAAATTATATTAAATAGATATTTTGAATGAGAAGCTATATTTTGAAATTAAATAAAATAGTTTTTGAGTTGCTATTTAAAAGTTATAGAGGTTATAAAATATAAATAATTAAGGGTTTAAAAGTATTTAAAAATAAGGACTAAACATAAATTTAAAATTCTATATATTTGAAACAAATGAAATCTTGTTTTCTAATTTTCGTATATGTTCATTTTGATGTGAAAGATATAATTATAAGTAACTAAAATTATCTTTTGAAAATAAATAAGAAAACATGAAAACATGATTTGTAAATAAAAGAATAATACAATGTTTAAAAACAAAATGTATAAATTAATTTAAGTTAAGGGTTTAAACACAATATTAAATCACATTGACATTTGTAAAAATATGAAAATAAGTAATAGACACTTGTAAGCTTAGTTAAACAAGTGGCAAGTCCTATTCTATAAAATTTCTTAATAATGTGAATCAAAAGAAAGTAAAACTAGATCTGAAAACAAAGAAAAAAAAAGAAATCAAAGCTAAGTAATGACAAACAACATCTTCAACTTGAGCATGATTCAAATCCTAAGCAAGGCAACTAATGCAACCAGATCAAAAGCCTGTAAACTCAAAATAGAAACAGCAATCAAAAACAAAAATCTGGTTAAATTCAAAACCTGGAAGCTTTAGAATTGAAACTAAGCTTCAACCAGTTTCAGAATTCAAAGCAAACCTGAGAAGTAAGATCAAAAAGAAGAACAATAATCAAACCAGAACAAAACAAGTTTCAGGAAGTTAAACTGCATATATTTCAAGATTTGATCAAGGCAAACAACAATAAGCAGCTTAAATTCAAATGCATTCAACATAGTATCAAATTTGAGAAATTCATAAGATCAGATTCAAACAAGATGATCGCAAACAAAGCAGATTCAAGTTAACAATGTACATCCGGCTCAAACCTGCTTCACTGTCTCTGTTTTCAAACATAACCAAGGTGAGCAAACCATTCTTAGAACACAATATAATTTGTTATTGCTGTTTATACACACTCAGTTCTCACTGTAAATTAACATGTTGTCTAGAATTCGGTCACGTAATGCCACTTGCCTTGAATATTTATCGTGCACCTGTGCCTTGAAAAATCTTGCATTTTTCCCTGTTGTTCATTACTGGTCACAAGCTTCCAGAATGTGGCCCTCGTTTTACCAACTGCCTTGACTTTGTGCACCCTATATTTATCATGTTGCCTTGAATTTAGACATGCATCCATGTTGGTGGTTTGATTACGTGTGTCCCTGCCCTGATGTCATGAAAATTGGCCGTACATATTGCCTTTATGTTGCTTTGAAATGGACATACACCCATGTTATAGCTTAGATTTCACACATCCCTACCTTGTGAACTTGAATTTGTATGCACCTTTTTGAGTTTTCACATTTCCCTTTGCCTGTGCCTTGTTGGTCGCGGACACTTTTGTGGTTTAATTGGTCACTACATGTCATTATATTTGACAGGTCTTGTGTCCATACTGATTGTACAAGACATTTTTTTCTTGATGTATATGTACCTGTTCATTTGTATTGTATGTTTCTCTTGTTTCTCCTTACTTGAACCCAGTTGCTTTTGTCTTATGTCATGATGTTTTGGTACATGTTTAAATACCTGTTTGAGTGTTGATATGTTTCTTGTACATGTTTTAAAGCAAGTATTTTAAACAGTTTTCAAGTTTAAACAAAGTAAGTTTTAAATCTTTAAATAAATCTAGTTTAGATCTTTTCTTAAATAAATTTCTTTTATACAAAATAAATGTTTTGTTTAAAATGGTTTCAAGTTGAAAATGTTCAGTAGTTATTTCGAAACTATGAAATAACAGTGAAAATTTAGATCAAGTCAAAAATCAGTGATCTCTATTTTATGTTTTAACTTTACAAATAGATTTGCACTTCAAAATGATGAATTTTAATAATCAATTTGAGATTTTTAAGCTTGTTTACAATGGGATATTTCAAAATGAACGGAAAGTGCCTTTTTGTTAATCATCGTTGATCGGCGACGAATTTGTTCGTCAGACCGGGGCCTGAATGTTGCTAGTATGATGGATTACCGGGAAAAATAGTCGAGAAAATTGTAAAGCATTGAGGTGGCGTTACGGTGAAAAATTCAGGATTTAACCCTAGTTTTGTTGACATTGTTCCCGAACCAATTTCGACATCATCGTTGTATCGAGTTGCACGGGACCAAAGGGAAAAGATTCTTGAGTTATTGGTGTAGCTTTGGACGAGGACGGAGGACCTTTGGTGGTCTTTGGTGGTCTTTGGTGGTGGGTGTGATGTTTTTTTGGGTCGAGGATCCGTGCTCTGGTGTTCGAGTTTGCTGGAATTTGATCGGTGGGGTCGAAGTAAGATCTGAGTGATCGAAGTAAGGAGGAGGGTCGCGTGGAACTTGGCGGCGCCATCATGGTTGATCGGAGTGTTTCTGATGTACTGTACATGTGCACGCGATATTCTGGGTATCAAGATTCAAGGAAGGAAGAAGAAGAACGATGATCTCGAAGTCGAACTCGAGTTTGACTTCGGGGCATTTGCGTGTGATTAACTGGTAACAAGTTTTGAAATTTAAAACGAAGTTTTAAAAAGGAAAAAAATGTAATCTCTCGAATTTGTACTCGGTAAATATAAGGGTGCTGCTCGAGTTTTTATTCGAGTGGTTTTTGGTTATAGCCCAGGTTTCTGAAAGTAATGACAGAGTTTTAAATTTAAAATGTAACCAGTTTTAAAAGATTTAAATTTAATCTGGTTTAAATAATTTTCTAATCAATGTTCTTCGATTTAACTTGTTTTATACAAGTTAGAAATTAGTTAAAGTTTTTAAAAGGTTGTTACTTAATGAAATTAAGGAAAAATTATTTTGTGAAATTACATTAAAAAATAATAATATTATTATTATTAATTTATGGAAGTGATTAGAGGAAGAATAATATGTATAACAACCCTATATTCTGTGATTTTTTTTAATCGTATATTTTAATTATTTTAATTGAATTTTGATCTAAAAACTTATTTTATTTATTTTGAATGATTAATTTTGTTATTTTAAATATAAACTTTAGTTTTGATATGAATTATCATTCCAAAGCATGACTAAAAACAATATTTTCCAAAAAGTGAATTTTTGGTCAAAATAATCAAACTTTGAATTTTAATTTAAATTTTTAAAAGTTTTAAAATTTAAATTTTATCTTTTATTATGAAATTACATAAAATTTTAAGAACACTGTCTTTTGTTTCGTTGAAAATGGATTTAATTTGTGAAAGTTATACTGTTTTCAATATTGTGTGTACATTGAATTATTTAACAATTTTCTTTATGTTAAATTTTATAAATTATATTTTTAATCGTCAAATGATGTTCTAATATGTGTTATATGACATGGTAGTTATATTTTTTTTGTGATGTTATAATTTTTCCAAAGTTTACCGTGTTGATTTCTTTTTTTTTTGGGGCTGTTTTCTTATTTTCTCCTATTTTCTTCATTAAAATTTTACTTAAATTTTATTTTATATATTTATTTTGTGAATTCATTTTTATTTTGTGTACTTATCTTTATTTATAAATATTTTTCAAGTATATAAAAAAATTTCAAAGTGCATTGAATTTATTTCTAATTTTAAAGTCAACTTCGCAATTTTAAGCCATTTTCTTAATTTAAATTCTATTTAATTAAAATTTAATTATTTATTTTATTTTAGAAATGATAAATAAATTATTTTATTTCAAAATTTTGCTTTAGAATATTTTTAAAATGAAGTAGATATTTTTCCAAAGCCATTGATGTTTTAATTGTAATTTTTGAACCCTGTTTTCAATTTTTAAGCAATTTCCTTAATTCTTTTTTATATTTTCTTTAAATTGAATTATATATATTTATTTTATTTCACTTTGTTTCGGTTTTAGATGTAGTTTCTGAAGTTTATTTTGTTTTACTTGATTTAAAAGAAAAGGAACTATGGAAGGTTTTAAAAGCTAAGAAACGTAAAGTCGTTTCACCGTTTCTTTTACCGTTTCTTTTTCAATCAATGCATCAATTTATTGTTTCTGTTCCTATTCTTTTGCTTATTCACGTGAAAATTTCTCATTCCATCAATAATACACATCCATTTCAGATCCGAGCAAAGAAAAATAAGCAATGGCCTCTCTTCCTCCTCTCATTTTTCTACTTCTTCTTCTTTGTTTTGCTTGATTTTTGCCTTGCTTCTCTTGCTTTGTTTGGACTAACACCTCCACCATCTCCTCCACCGACCACCACCACTTCCTTCCCCACATCATACATGACCAAAACCCTTCCTCCACTGACCAGCAAGTGCCATGACCATCCCATGATGCAAAATCCACAAAAACTATGTTAAAACTCCTTAAAAAGCATGTCTAGCCAACTAGTCTTAATCACCATCAACTTAGATGGCCTTGGGCACCACCTATTGCTCCACCACCACCTTGACACACCCCTAACCATCACCTTCATCCTCTGTCCAGATCTGAAACATGCCATAGCCGAGCCATAGATCCATGTAGCCTAGCCCAAAATGAACTAAAAACCCACTATTTGCATAAGCCTCTTCATATTCATGCATAGTAACTCCTCCACCACTTCAATACCTTGTAGCCCTGCCTTATAGGACCCAAACCTGAACCAAAGTATGTCCAAACCTGATCCAAAACATTCCCTAAGCCGTGCTAGCAAGTGTAGAAGGCAAGGCAAAAGACTGTGTATTCGTATCTCTTTTTATTTCAAAGTTATTCCTATTCAATGTTGTATTGAATTGTAATTTTATTTTGTTTTGTTTTGGGTTGTAACACAAGATCTAAGCTTGGATATCTTCCCACTTGAGCCTATTGTTGTGTCATCGTGCCTTCTGGAATCCGTTGTGTCACTTGTATTGCAATCTCCAGCACAAAAAGGTGAGTAAAGCTCATACGACATTTAAACTTATGCAGTTGTGAAACAACAAGAACTGAATGTGTAGAATTAAATATGATGTTATAACTACCATGTGATTTTTTTTATATATGATGTTAAACCTGTTAAATTTCATGTCATATCATCTGTTATTTATATATTTTGTTAGCTGTTCATTTATATCTGTTTATCACACTGCAAGTTCCATGTAGATTAGAAATCACTATGGGTTGAAATGATACATACCCGAACGGACTTTAGAATAGAGAAAAATCGTTATGGGCTGAAATGATAGGCTTGAACGGTTTTTATTTAATTTATTTTAACTTGGGATTGCGGGTTTGAAATGATAAAACCTGGATTTTCTTTGTAAATTACGGGTTCAAATGATATATTACCCGTATCACTTTACCTAGCGTAGAAAATTATATACAGGACCGTAGTTAAAATATATTTTACTAAAAAATTTAAAATATTTTAAAATTTAATTATTATAATATTTGATTTGAAATTTAATAAAAATATAACTTTTGTAAAGTATTATTTATTTTCTGCAAATCTATAAGTTAAATAAATTTTGGAAAAGTTAGAAAATATGAATGTAAGTTATTTTGGAAATTTTGATTAAATTTTAATGGAATTTAAATTAACTTTGAAAATATGATAAATTTATGATATTTTGAATTTAAATTAATTTAAAGTGATTTTATATCATATTAATGATTTTTGATAAAGTTGAATGTTAAATGAATGAACATTTAAGTTGAAATTTTGAAATATAACTAAAATTGGAAATTTATGAAATTGACTTAAAAGTGAACTTTTAGTTAAGTAAATAAAAATAAAACTAAGTTATATTTGAGAATTTGAACTTAAGTGTTAAGTTGAAATTTAATGCAATGAATTTAAAATTGAATATTTCAATTTAATAAGTGAATTATTATTAAATCTTGATTTTTGAATGAAAATTTAACTTTATAAAATCATGAACTTGAGGAAAATTAAATGATGTTTATAAATGTGAAAATATATGATTTTATGAGTTA
Source organism: Allium cepa (assembly GCA_030765085.1). Classification (NCBI taxonomy): domain Eukaryota; kingdom Viridiplantae; phylum Streptophyta; class Magnoliopsida; order Asparagales; family Amaryllidaceae; genus Allium; species Allium cepa. Next base: position 390,269,581 of record CM060931.1, read on the forward strand.
AAATTGTTTTAAATAAAAATATAATTGGTTGATAAATTATATTGAATATTTGGAGTTAACTGACTGCATTTTTGAAATGCTATTAATTACAATGAAAATGATATTACAGTATTTGTAAATGTTGTAGTTAATGATAATGAACTAAAAAGCTAAATTGAATTAAAAACTATTATAGCAATTTTGTAAGTGCTATAATTTTTGAATTTAACTAAGTTTATTTGGAATTTAATTAAACCCTGTTACAACATTTTAAAATGTTGTCTTTTGTTAAATTGAACTATTTTGAATGTAACTTTCCGTAGCGTTTTCTAAATGCTGCGAAAAGTGAAATTTCACTTTTTGATAAACGTAAGTGAATAAATGAACTTTGGAAGTTGAAAATTTTGGAAATTTGATAATTTAATTTTTAACGTAATAACTTCATTTTTATGATTAAAAATGATTTTTTTTTGAATATAAACTATTTTGAAATATGAATTGAAATGGTATTTTAAATTGAATAACATGAATAATGATTTGAAATGTGGTTTCGAAAAGATATGATATTTTAATTTATTAAAATGATTTGAAATGTGGTACTGAAAGATATGATATTTTGATATGTTAAAATGATTTGAAATGTGGTACTGAAAGATATGATATTTTGATATATTAAAATGATTTGAAACGAAGTTTTGAAAGGTATGATATTTTGATGTTAAATGATTTGAAAAATGAAGCTTTGAAAAGTTATGATATTTTGATGTATTAAAATGATTTGAAAGGAAGTTTTTAAAGGATACGATAATTTAATATATTGAAATGGTTAAAAATGACTTGATATTTATTTTGATAAATATTTGAATTGAAAGATATGGCATGATGATATATTGAAATGGTTTGGAAATGATTTAATCTTTATTTTGATAAAGATTTGGGTTGAAATGATATTTTATTTTGAAGTATAAAATATTGTTTTAAAGTTATAACTACGGGTTATAATAACGATTGGTTGTTAAAGAGATCGGGATCGGATATTGTCTTACAGCCGGCCAATACCGAAAACCACTTTAACAACTGTGTACGCGGTGGAGATTCCAGAATGAAGTAGGATGGTGGCAACGTTCTCGAGGTATATTACGTGGACCCAACTCCCGTGAGTTGGCATAAATGACTAAAACAGGAGCTATACCGGGCTACACAAAGGATCGCACCCTTTCATCGAGCATGCTCCATCGGAAACCATTCTATTACTTTTGCGATTCGATATGTGGCGCCACTTTGATTCGGGGGTATTGTTCGAGGTGGGCGGAAGCTGCTGGCTTGCCGTTACCACTGGTCCGGGAGTGCAAACGGTGTATCCACCCTGGCATTGCTTTGCGTGCCGTGTCATCTCCTTATAGCAGGCCCACTACGATTTTGGTTTTAAAGATCCGACCGCGTTAAGGTTCACCGTCCCCTTAATGCTATTTTCTATATGATTATACTTTACTGATTAGACACTACTGTATATAGCGTATATTACTACATAGTAAATAGTTTAACGGATCCTTAGAGGATGGGCGGTCCCAAGCATCTTCTAAGTTACTTGTACCTTTGCTACAGTTCACTTGAGTTGGTTTACATTGTATAAGTATGTATGTCCTGACTCGAGTGTTTGTATTTTTATTTACGCTAGGGTCAGCCTGAGTTATTCACAGATTTGGATTTCCACTTTCTAGAGATTGGAATTGCTGGAGATTATCCACTTGTCAAGTTTCATCTTTTCAGTTCGGTTGTTCTATTCAGTTTGTACTTGGTTATCATATTTAAACTTCTGTTGTACTTTATTTCTTCTGTCGTATCTTATGTAACTCTGATATATTTATATAGTAGCTTCATGAACTGCTATCTCTTTTACTTCCGCTGCATTATTATTACTCTGTGTCTGTGATCTGTGATTTTTATTTACTACATATTCTGAGATTTGCCAAATTTTTATTTACAACGCGGTATTTTGAGCAATTCAATTCCGACATGTGTGTCTGCCTATGCACATGGAGGGTGCAGTATGATAGGGGGTTCTCGCATTTGTTTGGGTAGCGAGCGGATGACTCTTACTCCTACATGTCCCTGCGGGTTGGTGCAGTCGAGAGGCTGGCTGTAAAGGAAGAACACAGGTACCAATGTATGCTACGGTGGGCGCTACCCCACTGGCGCGGCCCGTTACAGTTGGTATCAGAGCTTTGGTAGCTTTAGGCAAAACTCAGCATATGGAGTGAATGTATTTACAGAACCACTTTCATTCGAGTTTGAATCTCTTCCTTTTTGACTCAATTCCTTTGAATTTTGGAACATTCCCTACGGTTCCAAAATCCATTCGTATCCCTCACTATTCATCTTCATTTGACTCTGGAATATTCCATAACTCCTCTTCGAATGATCTTTCTAGTGAGTCAGCGGTCACGCCAATTTCAAATTGAATTGAAAAAAAGGGGGAAACTCCTTTACATTAGCATCGATTCACTAGAGATTTGTATCTATCCTTGGTTTAGATGCTAATATCTTTTTTTTTATTCCAAACTTTATCTAATGAGATCGAATGTAGATTTACCCAGAAAAATCCACATTGATCTTATTCTTTAAGCCACGGTTGACCCGGTAAATGTTGCCCGTGATTTACTTAAGCTTAATCCACCTCCCTATTTTGTTATTTAATCAGCTTGTCTTTTGTTTCCAATCTATTCTTCCAAACATTTGGAATTATACTTGTATATCTATGTTTTGTTTTATATATTGTGTTGTTCGAGTTGTTGATGTGGAGTTGGGTTTCTGATCAATTCGTCTGATCAATGCTATCAATAGGATTTCTAAAACACATTAACAGAACAAACTGACACAATATATTTTAAAATTTTGGTTAATGAAATAAATTTTGATATATAAGTAAATTTATGAAACTTAATAAACTGATTTAAATTGATTATTTGAAGTGATAATACTTGATTTGGGAACTGAAATGAATTTAGAACAAGAAATTTGAGAATTTAATTTCTGATGGTTTCAAACCTTGTGTTTAATGTTTTAAAAGGTTATATTATTTAAAGTATTTTAAAATGTTTCCAAAGAATTTTAAGTTTAAAATTAGTGCTCTTCTCTTTGTCGCTGGAAAATAACTTCGGTGATCACTGCAGCATCATCGACGTTCATTTTCGAGTTTCGAAGTGAAGAGACTGTTCTGTAGTCTTGCTACAGCTTTGTTTTGGGAAATCAAATTTATTTGAATTTCTAAAATATGACTTGATTTATAATATATATAGACATATGATTGAAATTTTATTTGATAAACTATGTACATACATTTAGTTATCTCTAAATGGTTTGAAGAAATCGAAAATTTAATTCTTAAATTCAATTATAAAAAAGAAAATCAAAATTTTAGATGAATATCAAGCATGAAATGATTTAATTGGAAAGTTTATTTTGTATAATACAATTGCATTCAAATATAACTTACCTTAATTTCAGAAGTTAACAATGTAATTGGATAATATACAATATAAAAGATTTTATAAAATGATTAACAAAGGTAAATATAATAAAGGGTAATTGAATAACTTACAATAAAATAATATTAAAAGAACTAAGAATAAAAGAAAGCAGTTATAATAAGTGTAAGTATGTTTAACATAAGTGATAAATATATTGAGCGGAATAAATTTAATTTAATTAGGAATAAAGAAGAGTTAAATTTATTAAGTACATTGAGAGTGTAATAAATGATTATTTTTCAAACCCACGGTTTTAAAAATTGTTAATTTAAGATGATTGAATAATAAGATAATGAAATTTGGGATAGTTAAGATTTACTTAACTTGTGTAAAGATTTATTCTCTATTTAAGTTGAAATTTCCATGCTTTCAAATTTATGTCCTTATTTTGTTTTTCAAACTATTTTTTTGTTGTCCTCATCATCCTCATCTTGCTATAGACTGGTATAGGCATCTTTCTATAATCTTTCTGTTTAGAAATCTTTCTATAATCTTTGATAATCTGCACCTTGTTAAACTTACCTATAACAATAGTTATCATGTATAATTTCATTCTTCTTGTCATCTTGTCCTAATCTTGTTTCACTCTATCTTTTTCTGTGCTTTCCCGTACCTCATTCCTTTTCGGGGACGAAAAGTTTTCAATGGGGGAGAGTGTAACAACCCTGTATTTTGTGATTTTTTTTGATTGTATATTTTAATTATTTTAATTGAATTTTGTTCTAAAAACTTATTTTATTTATTTTGAATGATTAATTTTGTTATTTTAAATATAAACTTTATTTTTGATACGAATTATCACACCAAAGCATGACTAAAAAGAATATTTTCCAAAAAGTGAATTTTTGGTCAAAATAATCAAACTTTGACTTTTAATTTAAATTTTTAAAAGTTTGAAAATTTAAATTTTATCTTTTATTATGAAAATACATAAAATTTTAAGAACACTGCTTTTTGTTTCATTGAAAACGGATTTAATTTGTGAAAGTTATACTGTTTTCAATATTGTGTGTACATTGAATTATTTAACAATTTTCGTTATGTTAAATTTTATAAATTATATTTTTAATTGTCAAATAGTGTTCTAATATGTGTTATATGACATGATAGGTATATTTTATTTTTTGTGATGTTATAATTTTTCCAAAGTTTACCGTGTTGATTTCTTTTTTTTTGGTTGTTTTCTTATTTTCTGTTATTTTCTTCATTAAAATTTTATTTAAATTTTATTTTATATATTTATTTTGTGAATTCATTTTTATTTTTTGTACTTATGTTTATTTATAAATATTTTTCAAGTATATAAATTTTTTCAAAGTGCATTGAATTTATTTCTAATTTTAAAGTCTACTTCGCAATTTTAAGCCATTTTCTTAATTTAAATTCTATTTAATTAAAATTTAGTTATTTATTTTATTTTAGAAATGATAAATAAATTATTTTATTTCAAAATTTTGCTTTAGAATATTTTTAAAATGAAGTAGATATTTTTCCAAAGCCATTGATGTTTTAATTGTAATTTTTGAACCCTGTTTTCAATTTTTAAGCAATTTCCTTAGTTCTTTTTTATATTTTCTTTAAATTTAATTATATATTTTTATTATATTTCACTTTGTTTTGGTTTTAGATGTAGTTTCTGAAGTTTATTTTGTTTTACTTGATTTAAAAGAGAAGGAAGTATGGAAGGTTTTAAAAGCTAAGAAACGTAAAGTCGTTTCACCGTTTCTTTTACCGTTTCTTTTTCAATCAATGCATCAATTTATTGTAGCCGTTCCTTTTCTTTTGCTTATTCACGTAAAAGTTTCTCATTCCATCAATAATACACATCCATTTCAGATCTGAGCAAAGAAAAATAAGCAACGGCCTCTCTTCCTCCTCTCATTTTCCTACTTCTTCTTCTTTGTTTTGCTTGATTTTTGCCTTGCTTCTCTTGCTTTGTTTGGCCTAACACCTCCACCATCTCCTCCACCGACCACAACCACTTCCTTCCCTACATCATACACGACCAAAACTCCTCCACCGACCAGCAAGTGCCATGACCATCCCATGATGCAAAATCCACAAAAACTATGTTAAAACTCCTTAAAAAGCATGTCTAGCCAACTAGTCTGCATCACCATCACCTTAGATGACCTTGGCCACCTCCTATTGCTCCACCATCACCTTGAAACACCCCTAACCATCACCTTCATCCTCTTTCCAGATCTGAAACATGCCATAGTCGAGCCATAGATCCATGTAGCCTAGCCCAAAATGAACTAAAAACCCACTATTTGCATAAGCCTATTCATATTCATGCATAGTAACTCCTCCACCACTTCAATACCTTGTAGCCATGCCTTATAGGACCCAAACCTAAACCAAAAAATGTCAAAACCTGATCCAAAACATTCCCTAAGCCGTGCTAGCAAGTGTAGAAGGCAAGGCAAAAGACTGTGTATCCGTATCTCTTTTTATTTCAAAGTTATTCCTATTCAATGTTGTATTGAATTGTAATTTTATTTTGTTTTGCTTTGGGTCTTAACACAAGTTCTAAGCTTGGATCTCTTCCCATTTGAGCCTATTGTTGTGTCATCGTGCCTTCTGGAATCCGTTGTGTCATTTGTATTGCAACCTCCAGCACAAAAAGGTGAGTAAAGCTCACACGACATTTATACTTATGCAGTTGTGAAACAACAACAACTGAATGTGTAGAATTAAATATGATGTTATAACTACCATGTGATTTTTTATATATACGATGTTAAACTTGTTAAATTTCATGTCATATCATCTGTTATTTATATATTTTGTTAACTGTTCATTTATATATGTTTATCACACTGCAAGTTCTCTGTAGATTAGAAATCACTATGGGTTGAAATGATACATACCCGAACGGACTTTAGAATAGGGAAAAATCGTTATGGGCTGAAATGATAGGCTTGAACGTTTTTTATTTAATTTATTTTAACTTGGGATTGCGGTTTGAAATGATAAAACCCGGATTTTCTTTGTAAATTACGGGTTGAAATGATATATTACCCGTATCACTTTACCTAGCGTAGAAAATTATATACAGGCCTGTAGTTAAAATATGTTTTCCAAAAAAATTTAAAATATTTTAAAATTTAATTATTATAATATTTAATTTGAAATTTAATACAAATATAACTTTTGTAAAGTATTATTTATTTTCTAGAAATCTATAAGTTAAATAAATTATGTAAAAGTTAGCAAATATGAATGTAAGTTATTTTGGAAATTTTGATTTAATTTTTAATGGAATTTAAATTAACTTTGAAAATATGATAAATTTATGATATTTTGAATTTAAATTAATTTAAAGTGATTTTATATCATATTAATGATTTTTGATAAAGTTGAATGTGAAATGAATGAACATTTAAGTTGAAATTTTGAAATATAACTAAAATTGGAAATTGACTTAAAAGTGAACTTTTAGTTAAGTAAATAAAAATAAAACTAAGTTATATTTGACAATTTGAACTTAAGTGTTAAGTTGAAATTTAATGCAATGAATTTAAAATTGAACATTGCAATTTAATAAGTGAATTATTATTAAATCTTGATTTTTGAATGGAAATTTCACTTTATAAAATCATGAACTTGAGAAAAATTAAATGATGTTTATAAATGTGAAAATGTGTGATTTTATGAGTTAAAAATGTTTTAAATAAAAATGTAATTGGTTGAGAAATTATATTGAATATTTGGAGTTAACTGACTGCATTTTTGAAATGCTATTAATTTGAATTAAAAACTATTATAGCAATTTTGTAAGTGCTATAATTTTTGAATTTAACTAAGTTTATTTGGAATTTAAGTAAACCCTATTATAAAATTTTAAAATGTTGTCTTCTGTTAAATTGAACTGTTTTGAATGTAACTTTCCGTAGCGTTTTCTAAATGCTACGAAAAGTGAAATTTCACTGTTTTGATAAGCGTAAGTGAATAAATGAACTTTGGAAGTTGAAAATTTTGGAAATTTAATAATTTAAATTTTAACATAATAACTTCTTTTTTATGATTAAAAATGATTTTTTTTTGAATATAAACTGTTTTGAAATATGAATTGAAATGGTATTTTAAATTGAATAACATGAATAATGATTTGAAATGTGGTTTCGAAAAGATATGATATTTTGATATATTAAAATGATTTGAAATGTGGTACAGAAAGATATGATATTTTGATATATTAAAATGATTTGAAATGTGGTACTGAAAGATATGACATTTTGATATATTAAAATGATTTGAAACGAAGTTTTGAAAGATATGATATTTTGATGCTAAATGATTTGAAAAATGAAGCTTTGAAAAGTTATGATATTTTGATGTATTAAAATGATTTGAAAGGAAGTTTTTAAAGGACACGATAATTTAATATATTGAAATGGTTAGAAATGACTTGATATTTATTTTGATAAATATTTGAATTGAAAGATATGGAATGATGATATATTGAAATGGTTTGGAAATGATTTAGTCTTTATTTTGATAAAGATTTGGGTTGAAATGATATTTTATTTTGAAGTATAAAATATTGTTTTAAAGTTATAACTACGGGTTATAATAACGATTGGTTGTTAAAGAGACCGGGATCGGATATTGTCTTACAGCCGGCCAATACCAAAAACCACTTTAACAACTGTGTACGCGGTGGAGATTCCAGAATGAAGTAGGATGGTGGCGACGTTCTCGAGGTATATTACGTGGACCCAACTCCCGTGAGTTGGCATAAATGACTAAAACAGGAGCTATACCGGTCTACACAAAGGGTCACACCCTTTCATCGAGCATGCTCCATCGGAAACCATTCTATTACTTTTGCGATTCGATATGTGGCGCCACTTTGATTCGGGGTTATTGTTCGAGATGGACGGAAGCTGCTGGCTTGCCGTCACCACCGGTCCGGGAGTGCAAACGGTGTATCCACCTTGGCATTGCCTCGCGTGCCGTGTCATCTCCTTATAGCGCGCCCACTACGATTTTGTTTTTAAAGATCCGACCGCGTTAAGGTACACCATCCCCTTAACGCTATTTTCTATATGATTATACTTTACTGATTAGACACTACTGTATATAGCGTATATTACTACATAGTAAATAGTTTAACGGATCCTTAGAGGATGGGCGGTCCCAAGCATCTTCTAAGTTACTTGTACCTTTGCTACAATTCACTTGAGTTGGTTTACATTATATAAGTATGTATGTCCTGACTCGAGTGTTTGTATTTTTATTTACGCTCTTGTCAGCCTGAGTTATTCACAGATTTGGATTTCCACTTTTTGGAGATTGGAATCGCTGGAGATTATCTACTTGTCAAGTTTCATCTTTTCAGTTCGGTTGTTCTATTCAGCTTGTACTTGGTTATCATATTTAAACTTCTGTTGTACTTTATTTCTTCTATTGTATCTTATGTAACTCTGATATATTTATATAGTAGCTTCATGAACTACTATCTCTTTTACTTCCACTGCATTATTATTACTCTGTGTCTGTGATCTGTGATTTTTATTTACTGCATATTCTGAGATTTGCCAAATTTTTATTTACAACGCGGTATTTTGAGCAATTCAATTCCGGCATGAGTGTCTACCTATACACTTATAATGGATGCGAATGGTTGAAAATACCTGGTTGTTACAATATGAGTAATTAATTGATGATTAAGGTTGACTGATCAAGGGATAAATCAAAGGATAATTAATTAAAGGGATAATTAATTAATGCGATAAATTAAGGTTAATTAACTAATTATGAATGGTTCGTTAATAAATAATTAAAGGTTAATTTTTTTAAATAAAGAGTTAATTATCTAATGATTAAAGATTGATTAATTGGTTAATCAAATTTGATTTAAATTAATTAGTGAAGTTCATTAATTTATAATTAAGGTTGATTAATTAATAGTTAATGGATTAATTAAATTATAAATTTAGGATAGTCAATAATCAAAGAATAATTAATTAACACAAACTGTAATTAATTAATGTTAATTAACTGTAACGACCCGGGATTTTCGATCCCGAAAATTCCAGATAGTTAGAGAAAAGAAGAAAGAGATAGAAGAAGAACAGAAAAGAAACACATAATCTCACAATTGCAGCGGATAAAATATAATATCAATAATAGTAATGCCAAAGAAACTGTATCTATCAATTTACATCGATATATCAGAGTTACAACAATTTCATACAACATTGGATAAATACAATTTAACATGTCTCGGGTATATACAATATCATAGTGGAAATTCTCCGTACGTCCCTGCCATCTAGCTCGCCTCCTGAGCTCCAGAACGTCCTTACCTGAAAATCTGTAATACTCGGTCTGACCCGAGCATTACATCAAAGTAACACCCGGGTCAGGCTGGAAACCAGCATGAGTAAACCCATCTAACTTGGAATACAAAAGCATACAAATTTATATAAACCCAGGGTAACTTATCGATTTACACTTCATAAGTTATTATAGACATCAACCATTCACACATTAATTTATAAGTGCCAAAAACTTAGATTTAAATGGTCCAATTTACTTAAGTCATTCCGTTTCAGCCTATTAGTTTCACATTTCAAATTATAAGAATCGAAGTGGTTTCGGGTATTCACTAATACCCGATTCTGGTCCCTTCGAAACCATTGCCAACTTAACTTAAATTATTCAAGTGAAATACAATTCTACTTTTAATACAGGATGTTACATTAATTCATCATCAATAGATAACCACACCTTCACAGTTTAAATCAAAAATATCATATCACATCGCATCACGAACCACCTATTAGGGATAACAATTAATCAAGGCTTCCAATATCATCCTATTTATTCTTTAATTACATTTAAGTAATTAATCCTTAATTAATTTCACAAACTAATTATCCTTAACCCATTGCGGTAATTAATCTTTAATTGATATCAATTCAATAGATATCATCTAAATTCAAACATTCAACAACCCCATCATCCATAAGCAAGTATTCTCAATTCATATCATAATTAATTTAATTACTTAAATTAATTCCTTAAGAATTAATCACTTAATCTTGCATATACAATCATTAATTAATTACTAACCTTAATTAATTAATTACATCCTCGATTAACTCACTTAATCCATTAATCAATCCTTAATCCCAAATTAATTACCCTTTATTTATCAATTAATAATCCTTCATTAACTGATAATCCATCATTGATTAACAGATAATCAATCCTTAATTACCATTTGATTAATCAATTAATTACCACTTAACAACTTCTTAATTAATCCTTAATTACTCGATTAATTAATCTTTAATCATTAATTGAAATTTAATTAATAATCCCTAATTACAGATTAATTAACCTTAATTAATTAATCTTAAGTCTTTAATTAATCAATTTAAAAACTCTTAATTATTTAATTAATCATCCATATTATTAATTAATTAAATAATTAATTATCCAACTTAATTATTTAATGAATTCAAATCATTAAATTTTATTTATCTCTAAGATAATCATTTCTTACTAATTAAGTATTAAAAAAAATTATTTTCAAAATTTACTTTAAATTCCATTTAAACTTCATTTTAAATTTAAGATACAAATTTAACTTAACCAAGGTTTTAAAACAATTCAAAATCTTGTATCTCATATGTTAAAGAAAACATTCATTTTATAAGTTTTAAAGAATTTAAAGTTCAAAACAATTTATACATACATTTTAAACATTCCAAGATATTCAAAACAAATTCAATTTAAAAATTTACCTAATTTCAAAACTGAAATTCAGATTAAATCTTTATTCTAGATTTAACTTAAATTTTTAAAGCTTTCCTTACCATTTCAAAACTTCATTTTTAAAATTCAAATCATTTAACCATATTTAAAGTAATTAAACAATTTAAATTTAAACTTTATTAATTTTAAAAACTGATACTCAATCCTAATTTCCAGATTTTAAAACTAGAATTTAGACTTATTTAAAATCTCTATTTTACAATTTAAAACTTACTGTTTAAATTCTAACCCACATATACTTTATACTAAAAGTTTTTAAATCCCAAAATTAAATTTCAAAACTTAAATTATTTCAAAATTTCAGATTCAATTCTTGAATTCAGATTCAAATTCAAATTTTTATCTTAGTTTAAACTTTTAGTTTACATTTTAAATCTTGCTTTAAAGCTAAAAAAACAGAACAGGTTTTCTGTTTGTTTTCAAAACCTGTCAACATATAATACTCGAGAAACTGTTATTTTACTTCGGGTTAAATCTCAACCTGCTTCGAGTAAACTTTCCACTTACTCGAGAATTACCCGAGGCAAAAATACAACTCCTACCAACAACTTCCATCACCATACAAAGTACACCGTGCACGTGTACAGTGCCTCCGACACACCTGATCAACTTCGCGACCTCCCCTCGGTCGACGATCATCAACACAAATCACCAAAACATCAACCCAAACATCTCATGCATGAAATCAAAATCGCGACCACAAATTCCCAAACCTGGAACAACAGTACCCCTCTTTCAACCCCAACCTGTCATCGACCCTCATCCACCTACTGCCGATCACCAGAACTCCAAAGGCCCCGGCCATAGCTTCGACAACTCGCCATCTTCCAGTACCCAAGACCCAAAGCAACTCGATCAACTAAAATGGCCGTAAGGTTTGATTCTTTCTAACCCAGAAAAAATTAGGGTTCTAAACTTAAAATCCCAATCACAACCTACAAACTGAAATGCACCAAAATCTGGAAATTTTCTTGGCTACTCCGATCACTCATCTACTTCCAGGAGAAGATTCAACCTTCCAGAATCCAGAGACCAACAGATTTTCTCAAATTTACCCAAATAATGAAATTCAAAACTGCACCTTCCGTTCCCTTTTAAAAATTGTGATTTTGGTCTTAAAACTCATGATTCGACGTAGGGTTTTAATTTACATTACTGATTTGTTAAATTTACATAATTGAATTTTCCATCAATTCAATCTATCCTGTTCTTGTTTTCCTTTCTGTTTCCCAGTAAATTCTTATTGAATTTTTAACTAAACAAAAATTTAAATCTTAATCCTTTAAATCAACAAAGATGTCTTGTTTAAATCCTTCCTTCTAACAGAAACTAAAGAAATAGGATTTTAAATAAAACTTGTGCCAGGGAAAAAAAATAAAACAGAACAAAGCAAATTACAGCATGCATACAATTACACATCAGACAATCAATTATAAACATATGCAATATTTATTCATTACAGTATACCGGCATGCAACAAATTTTCCTAACTTTTAAAATTTCTTTAAAGAAAAGTTACTCACTGATTTTAAATATGCAGAGCAGAGCTTCAGTTATTTATTTATTTTTTATTTATTTATTTTTATTTTTATTTTATTTTGAATAGCTTCTGAATTCTCTATATTCCCAGACTTTGGCATATTTTAAATTCTAAAACATTGTTACTTATTTTTAGATCTTGGATCAAGTTAAAACTTAACTAATTTGCTTAAAATCCAAACCTGACAAAGATCAGGTAAAAGAATTGAAATTTTGTTTCAAAATTTTAAATTCTATATCAGAAACAGGGTGGCACAGAACATGCACAAACATCTTAATCACATATTTCAACTTTCACACAGAAAATCACATCAATATTCCCAAGCTAGCATCAGTTATCACAGAAATTTCCACATGCAACAAGCTATAGTTTAGTTAATCTTTTAATTTAACAGTCTACTCACCTCTTGAAGTCGAACAGAGAGTAACCCTGGAAAATGATTCATGCCTTTGAACTAGAATCAACTTTGAATTTGCTCTGACTTGCTTTATCATTTAGGTGATCTGATTTTCTTGCAATTTGTACTTGATTCTTAGTTTGCTTTTTAAGTTATTGAGTGATCTGGACTTGACTGTATGATGAATTTGGACAAAATTTTGATTTGCATCTTGTATAATGCTTCAGGTTGAAAACTTAATGATGTTGTTTGATTTATCTTCTACCCTTTTTCTTTTTTTTCTGTTTTTAATTTTCTTTTGATTTTCTTATCCTTTCATAATGAAGATAAAGAGGTAAAAATGAGAAAGGGTGGAGGTGTAAGTATTTTAATTATCTTTTATTTTCTTATTTTCTAAAACAATGACACTTGTTAAATTATGGAGTAAATTAGTTACACTTGTCCCCTTAAGTTCTAATTACCTTACACATATACACTCTTGTTTACCGTAGCCATTAACATATATTAATAAGTTCACAAGGTTTTTTTTTTATTGTTTAATTAATAATCTACAAATGTTACTTTCTCATTTACAAATTTATTTAAGTTATGAATACATAATTATGTAATATTCACATGAATATAATGTGTATTTATTTTATATAAATAAGCTTTAGATTTTTGTAAATATACATATGAACCTATATAAACATTTATTTATACGTAACTTATGTTTTTGATCAAATCAATATAACATATATTTAAGATATACTTCCTTTTTAAATTTCAAATTCAAATTCAATCCTTTAAATTTCGTTAAAAATCCAATTCAAGGTTAATTTAAAATAAATACATATATTTAAACAAGCCTAAATTCAATTTGTAGTAGATAAAAATTATCTTAAAATAACACATAAATATTATTGGTTTGAAATTAACAATTTTGTTTAATTTAAATAATTTACTTATATAAACAATCATCAATACTTATTTTTAAAAGAATACTTTGCCAATTTTAGGTGATTATATTAAGACATGATCGAATAAATATTTACCCAAAAATAAATTTTTGTGACTGGATCCATTTGTTAAATTTACAATTCAGTATTTCTATTAATTAACCCAGTTTGTTAATCAATTACAGATGACCAAAAATTCGGGTTATCACATTCCTCTCCCCTTTGAATCTTTTCGTCCTCGAAAAGGAACGAAAGCAGAATTTATTAGATATTTAAAAACTAGTTAAAATATTCTTTGATCATTTTTCAAACACCTTTAAAATCTATATAATATTACCAAAATAGTTTTTAGAAAAATACTTTTATAACTCGATGTCTCAACCAGTCTATCCTTGTTCTCCTAGAAATTCGGTCATGCGTTGATCAGGCGTATGACTGAAAATCTATAAGTATTTAGCAGATCTGTTTTCAACACCCAGTGAAAATACTTGGAAAATAATTTTATTGAAAATATAGAAAATAGTTTTTGAAAATAGAGGATATATCTTTGGTGAAAATGCTCTGGAAATCATCAACCCCATCCATGGTCGCAGTTAACCCGATGGTTACGTTGTCATCCCAACAAAATCCATAGATAACTGTAGGCCTCTGCGCCCTTCGATTACATCATGGAACCCGCTATAGATCGTAGCTACAACTGGGGTTACGTAGCTATCATAGCAAAAACCCATATAACTGTAGGCATTAGTGCCCTCGAATTTCGCTGCCAAAAGAATGAAACTTCTCCACTCCACTCGACCATAGATCGCAGTCTACCAATGTTGCGTTGCCTTCCCGGCAAAATCAAGTGTAGACCGTTAACACTCATCCTCCATAAGATTTTCGCTATGGTCCCCACAGTTGATCGTAGTGACATCGAGTTACATTGTCATCACAGCATAACCCAAATGCCCCTGTAGGCATCAATGCCGTCGACTTTTGCTACCCAATAATCCTCAGGAACTAGTTTGTCCGGACTCCTCACAGGATCAACTTTAGAAACCCCCCTTGGGGCTCAAGGCAGCACTACCCGGTGGTATTCCTGAGAAGTCCATTCCAAGGGAGCGCCTTTTTCCCTAGAGCCATCATCAAAACATTTTATACTATATATATAGTATCTTTAAATCATACACCTAGTATAATCTCATACAAAGCTTCTTTACACAAAATCGATTAATCCAAAACCGATAATTCTCAAATTAGGCTTTCCAAATTCTCATATTGATTTTACCAAAAAATCAAAAGCCTTTCCGAATCCATAGGTTCCCAAAATCTCTTCCCAAAATCCTCATATGATCCTTTATATATATATAATTTTTAAAACTTTGAATCATTTCAAACTTGTATAAAACTCCTTTTATACTTCAAACACTTTCAAAAACCTTTTCTTCTGGCAATAGATTCATCAAGGGGAGTTTTATCTTATATAACAAGGATATATAACTTTATTTATCCAAAATCAAATATCCAAATTTGATTACTCCTTTCAATATCAATTTCATTCAAATCCGTACGATGTACACATACATTCGTATGCCATACCAATCTGATCGCTCATTCGATCACACAATTTCACTTCCGAACTAGTATCGTCCACCCGACTTCCTAGTGAGGACTCAGATTTGGTTTCTTGATCAGAAACCGTCATTCTCCTTGCATAGTCATAACTACGATAGAGAATATCCAGAACCAATCAACAATCCATATCCAGGTTCCCCGTCGAAAATCGAGTGAAAAATCCCACTCGGATCGATATAACTATCTCGAAATTCTGTGCTCGAATCTGGATCAAATCACTATGCGAATAGAATAACATACGTACACCCTACGTATTTATCTTTATTGGTTGTTAGCCAAATCAATTATATTTCTATTCATATCCACTTTGATTTTTAATCACCTACTCACAATTGCTTTAATCCATTGGATTATCACCTCTATTCTTATCTCGATTGGGTATTTAACCATTAACAGTTTGAACTCCGACCAGTTTATTTAGAAAATAGTTTGAAAAATTTACAAATAGATAGGTAGTTGGAAAATAATCATTAGTTTGTAAAATAGGTGTAAAATAGTTAGAAAATAGTTAAAATAATTCTAGAAATTTTAGATAATTGCAAAATAATAGTAAGATAGTAATTAGTTTTGTAAAATAGTTGAAATATAGTAATTAATTTATAAAACGGTTGGAAAACGGTTTCAAAAATAATTGTAAAACAAGTATAAGATAGTTTGGCTTTTAAAAGAAAGGTTGTATGTATAATAAATAGCTTGGAAAAATAGGTTTATATTAAAACAATTTTATATTAAAAATAGTCCAGAGCCAAAACTGCTCACTTCCCAATCTCCATTTTCATTAATTCAATTTAAATTTCCACTTCCTTTCAAATTGACTTAACTCCAATAACTTCAATTTCCATTAGACTTGATTTATTCCCATTTCAAGTTGAATTAATTCTCAATTTCTTTTCAAATTTAAATCCATTTGATTTTAAACATATTCAACTTTAATTACAATCCCAAGTTATTTCAATCACCGTGGACTAATATCCATTCAATTGAACCCACTTCAATTCCAATCCATTTCAACTCCAGTTTGAATTAATCCCAATTTCAAATTCCATTTCCAAATCAAGTTGAATTATTCTTGATTTCCTTCCAAATTTAATTCAAATTCCATTTGAATTTAAAATTTATTTAATTTTAATTACAATTCCAAATTATTCAAATCAATCTAATTCAAATTTTCCATTTGAATCTTAAACCTAATCATCTTCAATATCAAGTCCAATTAATTCAAGTCAGAATCATTTTCATTTCTCAAATTTAAACCATTTCGAATTATATAAATTCGAGTTAGATTCACTAAGGTTGGTTTAACCCCTTAAACCAAGTTAACCTTTATCAAAAGCTTTTAAACAATTTTAATTTACAATTTCAATTACTCAAATTTTTAGTTCAAGTTAATTCCATATCCTTAGTTTCAAAAGAAAGGTTAATTTTCCTTTTATCTCAACAATGGATTACCATACTCCATTTCTCATTCATTTAAACAAATTCAATTCAAAATTTAAACATTATTAATAACAATAGGATGATATCATCCAATTCATTTTAAAACATCCATCAATCTCCAATTTCCAGATCTCAAACCCATTTTGAGATCACACAAACTCCCAATTCAAATCAACCATTTAACTTCCCAAGTTAAATCTTAATTCCATCTTGCAATTTTCAAATTAGTTTGATCATTCAAACTTATTTAACTTCACATTAATAATCTTCCTACTTATTAAGTTCAAAAACTTATCACTTTGGGTATCATATCTAATTCCAATTAATCACATTCGGTAATTAACTTATTTCTTAATTACCTTCATTAAGTAATTGTCCCTTAAATTACTTATCTCTAGTTACTTCATTAAGTAACTTCCTCTTTATTTATCATTTCCATTTATTATCCACTATTTAATCTCAATAAATAAAGTTTAATTAACTACATAAATTAATTGATTATCCTTATCCTAAGACCTTTCCCAAATTCAAGATTTAATTTCAGTTTGGTTATATTTCTATTACTTCTTAATTTGACTCAATAATTTAACAACCAATTCCTTTACTATTTATTAGAAAGAAATATTTCTTTATATATCAAAATATATTCTTCTATAAAATCATTTAAAATCTTTATATAAGAAAATAACAAGTACGCTCTCTCATATATATATATATATATACACTCAACTCATTTTAGGGTACCACTTACCCTATCCTTAATGAGTAATCCCACCAGAGCCAAGGTTCCCGCTTAACCTTCAGCTTTGATACCAAATGTAACGACTAGGGATTTTCGATCCCGAAAATTCCAGATAGTTAGAGAAAAGAAGAAAGAGATAGAAGAAGAACAGAAAAGAAACACAGAATCTCACAATCGCAGCAGATAAAATATAATATCAATAATAGTAATGCCAAATAAAACTGTATCTATCAATTTACATTGATATATCAGAGTTACAACAATTTCATACTACATTGGATAAATACAATTTAACATGTCTCAGGTATATACAATATCATAGTGGAAATTCTCCATACGTCCCTGCCATCTAGCTCGCCTCCTGAGCTCCAGAACGTCCTTACCTGAAAATCTGTAATACTCGGTCTGACCCGAGCATTACATCAAAGTAACACCCGGGTCAGGCTGGAAACCAGCATGAGTAAACCCATCTAACTTGGAATACAAAAGCATACAATTTATATAAACTCGGGGTAACTTATCGATTTACACTTCATAAGTTATTATAGACATCAACCATTCACACGTTAATTTCTAAGTGCCAAAAACTTAGATTTAAATGGTCCAATTTACTTAAGTCATTCCATTTCAGCCTATTAGTTTCACATTTCAAATTATAAGAATCGAAGTGGTTTCGGGTATTCACTAATACCCGACTCCGGTCTCTTCGAAACCATTGCCAACTTAACTTAAATTATTCAAGTGAAATACAATTCTACTTTTAATACAGGATGTTACATTAATTCATCATCAATAGATAACCACACCTTCACAGTTTAAATCAAACATATCATATCACATAGCATCACGAACCACCCATTAGGGATAACAATTAATCAAGGCTTCCAATATCATCCTATTTATTCTTTAATTACATTTAAGTAATTAATCCTTAATTAATTTCACAAACTAATTATCCTTAACCCAATACGGTAATTAATCTTTAATAGATATCAATTCAATAGATATCATCTAAATTCAGACATTCAACAACCCCATCATCCATAAGCAAGTATTCTCAATTCATATCATAATTAATTTAATTACTTAAATTAATTCCTTAAGAATTAATCACTTAATCTTGCTTATACAATCATTAATTAATTAATTACATCCTTGATTAACTCACTTAATCCATTAATCAATCCTTAATCCCAGATTAATTACCCTTTATTTATCAATTAATAATCCTTCATTAACTGATAATCCATCATTGATTAACAGATAATCAATCCTTAATTACCATTTGATTAATCAATTAACTACCACTTAACAACTTCTTAATTAATCCTTAATTACTCGATTATTTAATCTTTAATCATTAATTGAAATTTAATTAATAATCCCTAATTACAAATTAATTAACCTTAATTAATTAATCTTAAGTCTTTAATTAATCAATTTAAAAACTCTTAATTATTTAATTAATCATCCATATTATTAATTAATTAAATAATTAATTATCCAACTTAATTATTTAATGAATTCAAATCATTAAATTTTATTTATCTTTAAGATAATCATTTCTTGCTAATTAAGCATTGAAAAAACAATTTATTTTCAAAATTTACTTTAAATTCCATTTAAACTTCATTTTAAATTTAAGATACAAATTTAACTTAACCAAGGTTTTAAAACAATTCAAAATCTTGTATCTCATATGTTAAAGAAAGCATTCATTTTATAAGTTTTAAAGAATTTAAAGTTCAAAACAATTTATACATACACTTTAAACATTCCAAGATATTCAAAAAAAATTCAATTTAAAAATTTCCTTCATTTCAAAACTGAAATTCAGATTAAATCTTTATTCTAGATTTACCTTAAATTTTTAAAGCTTTCCTTACCATTTTAAAACTTCATTTTTAAAATTCAAATCATTTAACCATATTTAAAGTAATTAAACAATTTAAATTTAAACTTTACTAATTTTAAAAACTGATACTCAATCCTAATTTCTAGATTTTAAAACTAGAATTTAAACTTATTTAAAATCTCTATTTTACAATTTAAAACTTACTATTTAAATTCTAACCCACATATACTTTATACTAAAAGTTTTAAATCCCAAAATTAAATTTCAAAACTTAAATTATTTCAAAATCTCAGATTCAATTCTTGAACTCAGATTCAAATTCAAATTTTTATCTTAGTTTAAACATTTAGTTTACATTTTAAATCTTGCTTTAAAGCTAAAAAAACATAACAGGTTTTCTGTTTGTTTTCAAAACCTGTCAACATATAATACTCGAGCAACTGTTATTTTACTTCGGGTTAAATCTTAACCTACTTCGAGTAAACTTTCCACTTACTCGAGAATTACCCGAGGCAAAAATACAACTCCTACCAACAACTTCCATCACCATACAAAGTACACCGTGCACGTGTACAGTGCCTCCGACACCCCTGATCAACTTCGCGACCTCCCCTCGGTCGACGATCATCAACACAAATCACCAAAACATCAACCCAATCATCTCATGCATGAAATCAAAATCGCGACCACGAATTCCCAAACCTGGAACAACAGTACCCCTCTTTCAACCCCAACCTATCATCGACCCTCATCCACCTACTGCTGGTCACCATAACTCCAGAGGCCCCGGCCATAGCTTCGACAACTCGCCATCTTCCAGTACCCAAGACCCAAAGCAACTCGATCAACTACAATGGCCTTAAGGTTTGATTCTTCCTAACCCAAAAAAAAATTAGGGTTCTAAACTTCAAATCCCAATCACAACCTTCAAACTGAAATGCACCAAAATCTGGAAATTTTCTTGGCTACTCCGATCACTCATCTACTTCCAGAAGAAGATTCAACCTTTCAGAATCCAGAGACCAACAGATTTTCTCAAATTTACCCAAATAATGAAATTCAAAACTGCACCTTCCATTCCCATTTAAAAATTGTGATTTTGGTCTTAAAAATCATGATTTGATATAGGGTTTTAATTTACATTACTGATTTGTTAAATTTACATAATTGAATTTTCCATCAATTCAATCTATCTTGTTCTTGTTTTCTTTTCTATTTCCCAGTAAATTCTTATTGAATTTTTAACTAAATAAAAATTTAAATATTAATCCTTTAAATCAACAAAGATGTCTTGTTTAAATCCTTCCTTCTAGTAGAAACTAAAGAAATAGGATTTTAAATAAAACTTGTGCCAGGGAAAAAAAATAAAACAGAATGAAGAAAATTACAGCATGCATACAATTACACATCAGACAATCAATTATAAACATATGCAATATTTATTCATTACAGTATACTGGCATGCAACAAATTTACCTAACTTTTAAATTTTCTTTAAAGAAAAGTTACTCACTGATTTTAAATATGCAGAGCAGAGCTTCAGTTATTTATTTATTTTTTGATTTTATTTTTTTATTTTTCTTGAATAGCTTTTGAATTCTCTATATTCCCAGAATTTGGCATATTTTAAATTCTAAAACATTGTTACTTATTTTTAGATCTTAGATCAAGTTAAAACTTAACTAATTTGCTTAAAATCCAAACCTGACAAAGATCAGGTAGAAGAATTGAAATTTTGTTTCAAAATTTTAAATTCTGTATCAGAAACAGGGTGGCACAGAACATGCACACACATCTTAATCACATATTTCAACTTTCATACAGAAAATCACATCAATATTCCCAAGCTAGCATCAGTTATCACAAAAATTTCCACATGCAACAAGCTATAGTTTAGTTAAGCTTTTAATTTAACAGTCTACTCACCTCTTGAAGTCGAACAGAGAGTAACCCTGGAAAATGATTCATGTCTTTGAACTGGAATCAACTTTGAATTTGCTCTGACTTGCTTTATCATTTAGGTTATCTGATTTTCTTGCAATTTGTACTTGATTCTTAGTTTGCTTTTTAAGTTATTGAGTGATCTGGACTTGACTGTATGATGAATTTGGATAAAATTTTGATTTGCATCTTGTATAATGCTTCAGGTTGAAAACTTGATGTTGCTGCTTGATTTATCTTCTACCCTTTTTCCTTTTTTTCAGTTTTCAATTTTCTTTTGATTTTCTTATCCTTTCATAATGAAGATAAAGAGGTAAAAATGAGAAAGGGTGGAGGTGTAAGTATTTTAAT
Source organism: Allium cepa (assembly GCA_030765085.1). Taxonomy (NCBI): domain Eukaryota; kingdom Viridiplantae; phylum Streptophyta; class Magnoliopsida; order Asparagales; family Amaryllidaceae; genus Allium; species Allium cepa. Next base: position 390,291,702 of record CM060931.1, read on the forward strand.
TATCTTTTATTTTCTTATTTTCTAAAACAATGACCCTTGTTAAATTATGGAGTAAATTAGTTACACTTGTCCCCTTAAGTTCTAATTACCTTACACATATACACTCTTGTTTACAATAGCCATTAACATATATTAATAAGTTCACAAGTGTTTTTTTTAATGTTTAATTAATAATCTACAAATGTTACTTTCTCATTTACAAATTTATTTAAGTTATGAATAAGTAATTATGTAATATTCACATGAATATAATGTGTATTTATTTTATATAAATAAGCTTTAGATTTTTGTAAATATATATATGAATCTATATAAACATTTATTTATACGTAACTTATGTTTTTGATCAAATCAATATAACATATATTTAAGATATACTTCCTTTTTAAATTTCAAATTCAAATTCAATCCTTTAAATTTCATTAAAAATCCAATTCAAGGTTAATTTAAAATAACTACATATATTTAAACGAGCCTAAATTCAATTTGAAGTACATAAAAATTATCTAAAATAAAACATAAATATTATTGGTTTGAAATTAACAATTTTGTTTAATTTAAATAATTTACTTATATAAACAATCATCAATACTTATTTTTAAAAGAATACTTTGCCAATTTTAGGTGATTATATTAAGACATGATCGAATAAATATTTATCCAAACATAAATTTTTGTGATTAGATCCATTTGTTAAATTTACAATTCAGTATTTCTATTAATTAGCCTAGTTTGTTAATCAATTATAGATGACCAAAAATTCGGGTTATCACATTAACCATAATTATCAGTTTTAATTAATCAAATGGTAAATTAACCATATTTATGGATGATTGTATTATATTGAATGCTGTGAATTATTTTGTCATCTATATTTCATGATGTTTTATGATTTGACTTTTAATTCTAGCCGTGATGAATGTAGTTTATTTATTTATAATGCATTTATATTATCTGCTTGTGATTCTGTGTATATGGATAAGCGTTATAGGATAAACCGCTTATCGATATTACTGTGATTGAATCTGTGATAATTGATGTTGTTGCACTATTGGGTAAAGCCCCTGGACTACACTATACATACACAAATATGGATTTCACATGGAAATCGGTTAAGTCACAGATTTTCAAAATAATTTTTTTTAAATTTAATTTTTGAATACAAATGGTTTTGAAAATGGAATTGGGTTGAAATTGACAAAGGCTTTTGAAAAGGAGTTTAAAGACAAAAGTTATTTTTTGAATAACTTGATAAAGTTTTGAAATTTAAATAATTTGATTTAAATTTGAATTCAAAAAAAATTTGAAATTGAATTCTATATTTGGGAATTATGGTTTAAAAAGGTTATATAAGTTATAAATGTGTTTATAGGGTTTTAAACCATTTTAAAAGTATTGTTTTGGTAATTGGAATTTAATCCAAGTTTTTAAAAGGCTTGAACTTGAGAAAATGTAATCATATTTTCCCGAAACAAAAAACTATTTGTTTCCAAATAATAATAGCTTTTATATAAGGACAGAATTTCCAAAATTATGTTGAAAAGATTTCAAACTTGAAATGGAATGGTTTGAAAGCTATAATTGAATCTTTGTGAAAGATAGTTGAACCTTATTTTAAAATTGAATAGGATTATAAATGGTGTATCTTTTATATATAAAAGATTGAAACGGGAATTGTTTTGAAAGCTATGAAATGAGTCTTTGATTTAAAGACTGGATGAGTTAATCGAACTTGAAATGGAATTGTTTTGAAAGACTATGGATGAATATTTGTTAAAGATTGATGATCCTTGTTTTAAATTGAAAGGGGGGTTTTAAAGATAAATCTTTTGTTTAAAAGATTAAAGTATAGAAATTGTTTAAATCGTTGAAAGGTTTCTGGAAGTAAATTTTTTTGTTTAAAAGATCTGCAAATGGTGATTTGTTTAAACCATTTGAAAGAAATGTTTTGGGTTTTAAAGTTGTGACTTAACTGAAATCCCATTATCCATATGTTTTTAAATATTGCACTCATTATTCGGTTTAGCCGGGAGAGGACCTTGTGTCATATAACCCATTCTGAATAATGATACAACGATATGGATAGCATTTGAAGACCGGTGGTGAAGACCGAATACTTTCGAAAACGAAAGGATGACCTGTCGAATGCCTCTGCACTGAATGGCCCCGGTATAGAGATTTGAGCACCCATTGTTATGGGAAGTCCGGACGTAATTAAAAATTATACGGATTGAAAGGGCTTCTTCGAAAGTGCCTTCGGTTATGTTCGAACCCGGAACAGACTTGTATGGATGTGTGTGTGACATTACACTTTGAGATGTAAAGCTGGTTTCTATCAAATACATTTTTGTTTGGTGGCGGAGATTTATTCTCTTAGCTTAACACCCTTCTCTGAGAATATGTAGTTGATGGTTACTAGTAATACATTTTCAATTTGGTAATGTGGCATACAAAGTGCTGCTGATCATTTGTTGATCAAAGAAAGGCTTTTGTAAAAAGTGTATCTTTGTGGACGAGACTACATCAGGACCTCACACCTCGGAAATGGTCAAAACAGGAAAGATGCAGCAAGGTTTCAGGGGTCGTGCCCCTAGGGTATGTCCATTTCTTCTGGATAGAGGTGGTATCATGGTAAGGAGCCCAGATATTTAACTTATGTGGTTACTGCAAATACATTACTTTGTGGTTGTTGGTATCGAGCGCTCGGGCAAAGGTTAGTTATGACCGGGGATGGAATATCTTAGGTGATTCTCCCAGGAAGGGGGTACACTGGCCTTGTGTTGGCATAGAGCCGAGGGATGGTTCTCAGGGCGTCCCTCTATAGGCGTTCCTATATGGCAATAGGAAGTTCCTTAGCCTGACCATTTGTTGGAAATCCAATCATCCAATACGCGCCTTGTACGGTTTTAGTTGTAGAACCTGCCATCTAACATGGTAGCTATAGTAGGCACATTATAATGGCACGTATGCTGGCTAAGATTAATATTATACTTTTGAAATATTTTCCACTATGCACTAATAATAATATCAAATGGTTTTTGCGTATCAAGCACATTTGACTATCATAAGGAGAAATCTCCCCCAAGTGTGCGATTGAATGGTGTGTGTGCCGGGAGGCTTTATGGTAGTTTCATTTTCCAAAAGCATTGCGGATTTCAAATTTAAATTCTTTTGGTTGTTTTAAAAATAAAAATGTTTTTGTTTGCTCATTCTAGTCCCATGACTGACCCAGAGTTTATTGTTCCCTTTCTAAACTATGGGTGTCCATAATTTTCCGCACAGGCAGTCTAGAGTTTGGTTTTTTCAGATAGTAGATATAGATATCGATTCGGTAGCTTTCGGCTTTCTCTTTGGTATTCTTTGAAGACTTTGGATATTGAAGCATTTGATTAGGACGACGGAAGAGACTTGCTTAGCTTGGTGCAACGTGATGGTGGTTCTCGCTAGTGGTTTGGAGTTTTGGCTTTGGAACATTGGATTGGTGTTGCAGTTTGATATTGGAGTTGTCTCCTTTGCTATTCGTTTTCCGCTGTTGTTTATTGTCTCTGATATTGTATCGTATTGATATCATTGTTGTATCATTGGATATTGTATTCATTGGAGATGTTTATGATATTCATTTCTTTTCTTCCGCTGTGTTGTTATACTTGATGTGTCTTAAGCTCCGGCATGATTCGAATTTCAACGATTGAATCTGCGGCATTCAGGTACAAGTGGAGTACGGATGTCGATTTTCAAACGCTGGAATAGGATCGTGACATAGAGAAACCAAGGTCGACAGGTTAATGCTAACTAAAATGCCGAGGCCAATGTAGGTGCTGGAAATTCACCAGTAAATGTGGAGATGGTGTATCAATCATTGGCTAATCTTTTGCAAGCAAGAACTGTTGGGAATGTTGGTGGAGCTAATCCTGTTATTCTGGTCAGATATAACTATGCTAAACTGAGTAGAGACTATGTCAGTCCAGGAGGAAAGTTACTTGCTGGAGTGGAAGATGCTACTGAAATTGAGAATTGGTTGTTTAACTATGGAAGGATTTTTACAGACTTAGGCTTGAATAATGGAGAGAAGAGAAGGCTAGCCTCTGGACAGTTGCAAGAGTTAGCGCTTCATTGGTGGAACAGTGACGCGGCCGGAGTGCTATAGGAAGAGTTGACTTGGGCTGACTTTATGAGGAGGTTTAAGCAGAGGTTCTTATGTGAGGTTGCCAAATCGGCATTGATGAGGAAGTTCATGGATCTTATCCAAGGGTAGATGTCTGTGATTGAGTATGCTGCGAAGTTTGATGAGCCATCTCGATATGGTTATGTTTTGGTTGACACCGATGTCAGAAGGAATGAGAGATTCATTAGAGGTTTGAGGCCAGAGCTAGGAAGAATGGGTATGACTCATATTAGAGAGCCTTGTCATGTGATGGAGGAGATGACCATTTGCCATGAGGACATGCTTGCTATTTCAACTATGGAGAAGCCAGTTGAGTCCTAGGGTTTTCAAGGAAGAAAAAGGAAATTCTTTAAGAAGAAAGGTGCCCATAAGGGGAGGCCGTTGATAAGGAAAAGGCTGATTTATAGTGCAATAAGTGTGATAAGAAGGGCCATTATGCCCACGAGTGCAGAGCTTATAAAGGAAAGAAGCCTACTGAGAAGAAGAATGTGAAATACTTTAATTGTGACCAAGTTGGGCATTCTAAGAACCAGTGCCCAAAGACAGTTAGGGCGGACAAAGAGAAGGTGTTTGCTATTGGAACACCATCTTATTCTAAACCCACCACAGCGGAGAAAGAGAAAACTATGATGGAAGGTATGCTTTTGATTCAGAGTATACCTGTTAGGGTACTTTTTAGTAACGGTGCATCCCATTCATTTATATCTCAGTATTTGGTTGATAGGTTATGTATAGAACCCACATACCTTATTACCTCCTTAAGGGTTGCAAATCCAATAGGAGGGTATGCAACTCTTGGGATGAGATGTGACCAGTTAGAACTTGAGTTGTTAGGTCATAAGTTTGCATGCAGCTTTTATGTTTTTGATTTCGTAGATTCCAGGATCATCTTAGGTATGTATTGGTTAGGTAAGTATGTGGCTAGGATATTTTGCCAAGACCGGGAAATATCATTGAAGCACCCAGATAATCATAACCGAATCATTTTCTCGATGGAGAATTCCAGTAAGAGTGTTTGTGTTTTGTTGAGTACCATGGAGGTTGGAGAAAAGCTTAGTCAGGTTCGGGTAGCTAGAGAGTTTGTAGATGTCTTTGAGCGGTTACTGGATTACTCCGAAAATAGCTATTGAGTTTTGAATAGACCTTATACCGGGAGATGAACCTGTCGGTTGACATCTAGAAGAATAACACCGACAAAGATGAAGGAATTGAAGGTGTAGTTAGTGGATCTTTAAGAAAGGAACATTATTAGACCAAGTAGTTCGCCTTGGGGAGCAGCTGTGGTGTTTGTGAAGAAACCAGATGGGTTGTAAAGGATGTGCATCGACTATCGTAAGTTAAACGAGAGGACGATTGAAAGTAGGTACCCTTTGCCAAGGATTGATGATCTATTTGATCAGTTGTGTGGAGCCAGAGTATTTTCCCAATTGGATTTTGCGACGGGGTTCCATCAGTTGAGAGTGGCGGAGGATAGTATTCCTTTGACTGCATTTCGAACTAGGAATGGTTCATATGAGTGGTTAGCAATTCCATTCGGATTGACGAATGCACTTGCTTTCTTTGTTGATTTAATGTACCGGGTTTTCAGAGAGCACTTGGACAGGTTTGTGTTGGTGTTCATAGATGACAGTTTGTGTACTTTAAAGATGAAAGGGAGCATGAGATTCATCTTAAAGTGGTGTTGGAGATACTGAGGCAGAAACAGCTGAAGGCAAAGTTTTCCAAGTGTAATTTCTAGAAAGGAGAAGTTAAGTTTCTTGTTCATGTGGTTTCAGAGGAAGGACTGTCAGTTGATCTAGTTAAGATTAAGGCGGTCAATAATTGGAAAAGACTAGAGACGGTAACCAAGATCAAGAGTTTCCTTGGACTTGCTGGCTATTATCGGAGATTCATCAAGGATTTCCCGCGGATAGCAGCTCCTTTGACTAATTTGACCAGGAAGGACGTGAGGTTTTTTACTCCGACAAATGTGAGGAAGCATTCATTAAGTTAAAACAACTGTTAACCAATGTGCCAGTGTCAGTAGTTTAGGATGATAACCAAGGGTTGGTAGTATACACTGATGCATGTGGGACTAGATTTGTAGTATTGATGCAGAAGGGAAAATTTATCGCTTACGCATCTAGGCAGCTTAGACAGCACAAGGTGGGGTATCCTACTCATGACTTGGAGTTAGCTGCGGTGATTTTTTCCTCGAAGATTTGGAGGCATTATGTTTTAGGAGAGAGATTTGAGTTGTATATCGATCATAAGTCATTAAAGTATTTATTCTCTTAAAAAAAGTTGAATATGAGACATCATAGGTGGTTGGAGTTGTTGACTGCTTATGATTTTAGTATAGAGTATACTCCGGGAAAGGGAAAGAAGGTAGCAGATGCTCTCAGTAGAAACATCAGAACCCGGTGTAAGCAATGTTGGCAGAATGGAAGGATCTAGAAGCTTTAGCCAGTTGTGGGGTGCAGTTGAGATCTACTGCTAGTTCTAGTTAGGGTACTGCCATGTTGTCTTATTTAGAAGTGCGACCAATGCTGATTGAGAAGATAGCATCTAAGTAGAGAGAAGGCCCAATTTTAGCGGAGAGGATTAGAAAGCCTGAGGTCAAATTGGAGATTGATGACCTAAAGGATTTTAATCTTGACCAAAGTAGATGGTTGAGAAAGAAGGGACGGTTATGTATTCTAGGAGTAGAGAACTTAAGGAGAGAAGTTCTAGAAAAGTGTCATCGATCGAAGTTTGCAATTCATCCTTGAGGAATCAAGATGTATCAAGATATAAAGAGTAGAATTTATTGGGAAAGCATGAAGACGGATGTTGGCTTGTGGGTTAGGCATTGTATTAACTGTCAAGAAGTGAAAGCCAAACATCAAAAGCTAAGTAGGTTACTTCAGCATTTAGATATTCCAGTTTGGAAGTTAGATTCGATATCGATGGATTTTATAGACCGGTTGCCAAGGAAAAATAGAGGAAACAAAAGCATATGGGTTATAGTGGATAGGTTGACCAAGAGTGCCCATCTCATTTTGGTAAAGTTAACCAGGACGGGACCTGTTTTGGCAAAGTTGTTCATGAAGAACATAGTTAGACCTTATGGAATTCCTAGTAGCAGAATCAGCAATAGAGATGCATTGCTCACTAGCGAATTTCGAAGGAGTCTGCAAGAGGTATTAGGCACTAAGCTCAAGGTGAGTACAGCTTATCACCCACAGATGGATGGGCAGACAGAGAGGGTCAACAAGGTGCTCGAAGATTTAATGAGGGCTTGTTTATTGGACTTTGGTGGATCTTGGGACGATCATCTACACCAGATTGAGTTTTCCTATAATAATAGTTATCAGATTAGTATAGGAATGGCGCCTTTTTACGCATTGTATAGAGGGCCATGCAAATCGCTAGCATGTTGGTTAGAGACTAGAGACAGATCGGTCTTAGGTCCAAATTTGGTTAGAGAGGCGTCAGAAAAGATTGAGTTAATCCGAGGACGGTTGAAGGAAGCTCAATTCAGGAAGAAGAGTTATGCAGATAAAAGGCATAAGGACTTAGAGTTCTCAATAGGAGATAAAGTTTTCATTAAAGTATCACCGATGAAGGGTGTGGTACGATTTGGAAAGTTGGGAAAGTAGGGCTTGAGGTACGTTGGTCCATTTCAGATTATAGATAGTATTGGAAAGCTCGCTTACAGAGTAGAGTTCAAGAGCAGTTTGGCAAGTGTCCATAATGTATTCCATGTGTCTCATCTTCGTAAGCATGTGCATGATCCAGAGGCTATTATTCCCTAGAAAAAGTTGGAGTACTTGGTAGAAGAGCCTGATTTGACTTTTGTTAGACAACGGTTCAGGTTGTAGTGAGAGAAAAGAAGAAATTGAGGACCAGGACAGTCAATTTTGTGAAGGTTTAGTGGAATGACAACGAGAAATCCTATACTTGGAAGATGGAGGATAGGATTCGAGAGACTTATCCCGATCTGTTTGATGGTACGACTATAGTAGATTTACATAGGTTGGTTGCTAGGAGATGTTACAGATGATTGCTATGTTTTCTACTTAGTCCTTACTGAATTTCGAGGATAAATTCTTTAATTAGGGGAGCCTATAACACCCCTAATTTTATAGATAATATTTAGGAGATTTAATTAGAATAAATTAAATAGAACAATGTAGACAAGGAGATTTAGGTTGATCAATAAATTAGGTGGCCGTGCTTGCTTAATATCCAATGAACTTGTATAAATGGTTAGGAAATTAAACATAAGGGCATTAGGATAAATAACCATACTTCCCACCCTTATACTATTCCCATTAGGTCATACATGTTCATTTCACCAAAACAAAAATTATAACCAAAAGAAGCGAAAGGAAGGCCGACCATTAGAAAGAGGAGAAGAGAAAATCAACTAAAAGCTAGGATTTAAGTTAGAAGGAATCAATCTCAATCATACTTCAATTTCCTTATCCGGTCTAAGGTGAATAATAATTTGTACATCTTTATTTTTATTTTAACATCATATGGTTCAGATTTTAGGATTAATCCGTTTTATGATGTATTGAATGATAATATACTTGATTTAGATTTATATATGTACTGAATAAGGTTGTTTAAAAAATAGAAGTACATGGTTTTAGGGTAAAACTGAGATGAAATGATTTTTAAATGTCATGGGAAAAAAATTGTTATAGAAAACACGATTTTGAAGATGGGTTTCAAATTTCATAATTTTCTGAATTTATATGGCTTTTATAAAAAAAATTCAAGTGAAAAATGATTTATTGGGTTATAAATTAATTACGGATAAAATAAATATTATATGGCTTTGAAAATTTTTTACGTTGGAAAACATATTAAAATAGATTTTCTAGGATTTTTCAAGATTTTTCCTAAGTATTTGATGAATATATAAAGTTATTTAAGGTATGAGACTTAAATGTTTTATATATTTAATTAAGGTGAAGGGGCATTTTATGAATTAAAATTATTATTTATTTTAGAAAATTAATGGCAGCATTTTTCTGAAAAGAAATTGTTAACCAATGAGAACTTGATAAACAAAGGCAGGTTAGTTGAAAAGTTATTTTTTAAAGTTAAAAACAAAGAAATAATACTATAAGCATGTTTCAGCCTTTTATGGTAGTAAACCTTCCGACTCAGACCTTTCGACTAGGTCTAAGGGTTATAACTTTCGACAAGGTCAAACCAATGCATATGGTATCAAGTTATTTGGTACGTAATGAATTGGATAGAAGGGTTCATTGTCGAAAGATTGTTGGCCAAAGAGGTTGGGGTATGTTTCTTTTATAAACCAAGAGCTTTCACCTGCTTTGCTTTCGAATTAGTGCTTTCAACTTGGTTTCCTTTAACCAGGTCAAATGTTTTAAAAAAAGGTTTTTAAACCTTTGACTAAGTCGAAAGGTTACTGCTGCCTTACCACTATTTTGTTTTGGAACCTTTCGACATAGTCGAAAGGTTACTGCCACATATCATTATTTTGTTTTGACCATCCGACATAGTCGAAAGGTTATAGCCGCTTTTTTCAACGTTTCAAAGTCGTTTCTTTCGACAAAGATGAAAGATTTACTTGTTTTAAAAACCAGCCGCTTCTCCTATTGCTTTCGAAAGGTATCGAAGCCTTCGACTTATACGATTTTCCTTTGTTTTATAATTGAAATGCAACCCAAGCTTTCGAAGGAGTTACTTTAAAAAGGCGGAGGTCTATTATTTTAAATGATACGTTTTAGAGCTTTCGAGGTAGCCTTTCGACAAGGTTGAAAGGTTGCTTCCATTGTAGTCAAAAGGTTATAAAGGAGGACCGTCCGCATATTTTAACTTGAACCCAGTAAGTATTCGAAAGGTTCATATTTTAAGAGTTGAATGCTTTTGGAAGTTTTGAATTGCTAAAAGGTTTCAATGGTTTCGAACGGTTTGGATTCGGAAGATTGTTTTGAAGACCTTTCGAAAAGTTTGAAATGTTTGGTTTTAAAAGATTTGAAAACCCATACTCTATTTTTTAAAGCAAAACACGCGACTTATACATTGGAGGTTTGTAAGGGTTTTAAGTGTGAAATTTTAAAGAAGTATTACCTTGATAAAAATATAAGTTAAAGTTGTTAACAATGTTTTATAATATGTATTTCAAGGACCTTAAACCTACAGGAGTTGTATTGTCAATTAATGTTTTAGCTCTTCAAATATGAGTATATTCACATGATAAATGTATTTTGAGGGAAATGGGGTAGAATAACCAGTAGGTTCACTCAAATAGTGAATATAAATTACTTAAACTCCTGAATGAGTAGAATCGCATCCATGGAGTCAGGATGACCAAAAAAATAGGATGCCTAAACTTTGTAATTATTGGAGGTAAACGAAAAGGTTCATAGTAAACCCATGAAAAATATTATAAGGTAATTATTGGTGCATACTAATAGGTTAATATTAAACTAATGAAAACTATGATTAGGTAGTTATTGGTGCATACCAAAAGGTTCATAGTTAACCCATGAAAACTATGCATAAAGACAGTTGGCGGGGGTAATTAGTTTGTAGTGAACCCATGAAAACTATATCCAGATTAAGAATTAACATCTGTCAATAGGTTTCTAGTAAACCTATGAAAACTAGGTTAAGTAAGTGGCCATTGGAAGTAACAGTAGGTTCCTAGTCAACCCATGAAAACTAGGGAAAGGTGATTAGTTATTGGAACGACTAATAGGTTCAGGAGGACCCATGAATTAATTAAATTAACTGGCTAGAGCCTATAGGTTCTTAGTGATCCCGTGAAAACTGTGAATAGGACAGGGTGTCTATTAGTTATAACAAGGCTATTAGTAAACCCATGAAAAATAAAAAGGTTAATAGTGACCCTAGAAACTATAATAATGACAGGGTGTCAGATTAAACTGGGAATGGGAAAATCTTATTTATTTTCAAGTATGCATATCATCATAATGTTTTGAAATGTATGTTTTATCCATTATGGATGCAGGAGCATGGAATTTGGTTTTATAAAGGTTTTAGTATACTAGTGAGGGGAAAACCCGTTCTTCTAAGCAGCGTGGTCTTACTATATATCTAAAAGGATTAAGATATTATATTAATATTCATACCAGGATTTAGGTTTGGCTCGATGTTTTTGTTTTCCCCTTAAACTCTTAGGTACTTAATTGATTTTGAGTAGTTTGATATTCAGGGTTCTCAGTTTTATTCACTAACAAATAAAGCTCCCGAAGGCGTGCAGGAGGTAGATAATTATTAGAGTTTTTATTTCCGTTATGTGTATTGTTTGTAATGGAAGATTTATTAGCCTTACTATGCTCTCTGATCAACCAAGGGGGCATCTTCATATGTCGCTCTTGGCATATTTGTAATAATTATAATTTTCTTTTCTAAACGTGGTTAACGCAATTTGGGGATTATGTAATGAACAAGAAATGTTTTGGATTGAATATGGAAATATGTTTCTGAATTGTTAAAATTTTTCCACATTTTTGTGATCTGTGTATCAGTGTATCTAGCACTGTCGTATTTGGTCGTCGAAGATTAATAACTATGGATGATTGCAGTATCCTTAGCCGTTTGTTTTGGGCCTCCAAGTAAAGGGATGTCACATTGAGCCAGTCACTAGTTTACCATCGTAACGAGTCACTGAGTTTTCAGATAGATCTTGCCAAGAACGGAACCTATAGGCAGACCACCTAGTAGGATAACACCGGATGAAGGAACTGATGGTGCAGCTAGTGGATTTAGAAGGGAATAATTTCATTAGACCAAGAAGTTCATCTTGGAAAGCAGCCGTGGTGTTCGTAAAGAAACTGGGTGGGTAGTTAAGGATGTGTATCGATTATCGTAAGTTGAATAAGAAGACGATCAGGAATAGATATCCTCTACCGAGAATCGATGATTTCTTTGATAAGTTGAGTGGAGCCAGGGTATTTTCACAATTAGATTTGGTGACAAGTTTCCATCAGGTAAGAGTGGCAGAGGATAGTATTCCATTGACGGTGTTTCGAACTGGGTATGGTTCGTTCAAATGGTTAGTTATGTCATTTGGGTTAATTAATGCGCTAGCTTTCTTTATGGATTTAATGAACTAGATTTTTCGACAGCACTTGAATAGTTTCGTGTTAGTATTCATAGATGACATTTTAATATACTTGGATGAGAGAAAGCATGAAGCTCAACTTAGAGTAGTACTTGAGATGTCGAGGCAGCATCAGTTGAGAGCGAAGTTTTCAAAGTGTCATTTCTGGAAGAAAGTGGTTGAGTTTCTTAGTTATGTGGTCTTAGAGAAGGGTTTATCAGTAGATCTAAATAAGATCGAAGCTATTAACAACTAGAAGAGCCAGAGACGATGGCTGAGATTAGAAGTTTTCTTGGACTTGCTGGCCATTACCGAAGATTCATTAAGTATTTCTCGTGGATAGCAGCGCGTTTGACTAAGCTAACCAGGAAGGACGTAAAGTTTATTTGGTCTGACAAAAGGGAAGAAGCGTTCCTTAAGTTAAAGCATTTGTTGACCAATGCACCTGTATTAGTAGTTCCAAATGGAAGTCAAGGGTTAGTGGTGAAACACCACACACCCCTTGGTATACCCAAAAAGGCACATTAAGGAATATGATGCGTTATAGGTATAGCTAAAAAATTACATAGATTAAGATTCACAAGAAAAAATAATTGAAACAGCGGAAACATTTAAAACAATAACATATATAAAAATCAAACTTTATAAAATAATTCATAACCAAAATAGGTCTCAAAATACCAAATACATATGCCTTATGAAAACATCATCTCAGTCACAATATCAGAGTACATACATAAAACCCTCCCACTCAACAAGTGCTAGTACACGCGAATAAAACTTAAAAGAAGAAGAAGAATACATGAGAAAAATAACTCCACGGCAGAATCTCTAAGGAAATCTAAATTCTACTGTCCCTGCCACTGTTGGCCTATTAGGGAAAGGGGGAAAACAGAGAAGTGGCTCGGACTAATGTCTGGTGAGTGGAAGTAACAATTAGTATTCTTAAGGAAGGTAAAGATAACAGACTTTGCAATAGTTCTAGTATAAAAGGAAATAAAGGAAAATATAAAGATGGAATAAAATACGGTTTAACTATTTGCTTTACTTGGATAGTTTTGATTATCTTGACTATTTGCACTTTTCTAAAACTGCTTTGATTAGGATGAAATCTCAATCCTAGTTTAATAAGACCGAAGTCCTAATTCTACCCTTTGATCGGCCTTCTATCTCTGTTGTGCCTACGGGCTAGTCTCATCCTGTAGGTCCCATAGCAAAAGACACCTACTATGTGCTTGGAACTCAATAGCAACTTATTTCCCTGCACTAAGGCCGCACGCTCGACCACCATTAGGCTCGCGCTATCTATTACTCCCTCTTTGGACCTCTTCATTACCCCAAATAGCATAAGTGTGCCCAACTTCACCTCCTTGTGTTACGAGACCACCAGTTCCTGACTAAAGGGAATGTTGCCGATACGGGTCCTAACAAACTAAATATAGTGGTGCCTCTTGCCCAAATCCCCTGATTTGAGCTTCTGATTATTGACCATTTATCTTCCCTAAACAGCATAAGCATGTCGCAAAGGGAATGCTGCCGGTACGGGTCCTATTTCTTAATTACTGATCACTTATCTACCCTAAATAGCATAAGGAAAATGCTGCCGGTACGAGTCCTACTTCTATCTTTGCTGATTAACTTAGTATAAGTCTTTTTAAATAAGCCTCTTTTGTTATCTCTGCTATATTTTCTTATTAACTTATTCTAAGTCTTAAAATAAGTCATTTTCTGTTTGTTACAACCAGTGTGTTATAACTTTTATTAACTTAACCGAAGGTCTAAGCATAAAAATAAGCTTCTTCTACTATTCTTTCTATTTTCTCTTTTTAGCCATAATTACGTGTTATAACTATGCTTACAAATATCTTAAATTTGCCTATTTCAGTCTAAGTCCAATTTATTACAGTTCTTTTTATTTTACACTCCATTTTCTGTAAATTTAGTGTTCTTACATTTTAGTCCATATTGGCGAATTATTCTCTTCTATTTATTCTATTCATGTAAAAGGGAATTGAAAAGAAACTGACATTTACAGAAGAAATCCCAATGTAGAATAAATGTAAATAAAACGTAAATAACAGTAATTAACTGTAAATATTGTAAATAACTATAAACAATTAGGAAAACTGTAATTAAAATTAAATAATTGCAAATAACTGAAATAGAATAGCTAAAAGAAAATAAAATGAAAAACAAGTCTAAAATTTACTTAAAACTGTAAATAAACTTGCATAAATGTTATCCCAAAATTGTAGAAAAACTACAACTATTGGAAACCCTATAATTTTAAATTACTTAAAAATCTAAAATAATTACTTAAATACTCGTATGTGGTCCTTAGCTCTTTTCCTTGGCCTTTTGGGATCCACTTGAAAGGTGAAAATATTTTAATTAAAAAGATCTTATCCTCGGTAAATATTCCTTTTAGGCTCTAGACTCAGGCAATGAACCCAAATGGTGAAAATCATAGAGAGAAAAATATCTAGGCTTAGGGTATTATTTATAATATCACTTGTGGACCTCGGACCATTGGATTGGAGGTTAAATCAGATGCAACCATGTCATACGCATGATGTGAACTGTCGATGGAAGCACGGACGCACAGGATCGAAGAAAAGTTGCAAAATGACGTGTTAAAATCGATCTGAATGAAGCCACGTACAAGAGTGCATTCTAAGGTAGGCGGGTCAACTTACCTGTCGACCTTCGCAAGCAAGGGGCAACTTATAGGTCGACCTAGCCTCATATATATATATATATATATATATATATATATATATATATATATATATATATTTCATGTCTCTTCATTCATTCATATCTTCAACATACAAGCTCGGATTTTGACATTCTATATGTGGAAATTGGCAGAAAATTATCACGGACACAATGGTGCAACTCCCGTGGCTCAATTTCGATAATTTCACAATTTTATTTTATTTAATTAATTAATTATTATAACTTAAATTTCGGTTTGTTACAATCTCCCCTCCTTAAGGGATTTCATCCCCAAAATCTCTAGGGATAAAAGAATGAAATAAATGTTTTCATCCAAGTGCTACAACCAACTGCTCAGCCATCGTCTTTTAAATCCATTGTCCTTGAGTTTTTCTAATTCTATTTATGATAAATATGTAATTAGTGTAGTGTCAATGTCCCTAACTGATGCAAAATACAAGGCGGTCTACTAATTCAGTAGACCTCCTTTTATGCAATAATGTCCTATTATGTATCCAAATGAATGCAAATTCCCTAACGATAACTTATAGTTCTATAAGTGTGCTACAATCATCATTCAAATGCAACAATCATATGATAATCATCCATTTATTGCAACCATGGAAATAGAATAAAAATAAAATGCAAATGCGCACATCCATATGCATATGTCCCAGTGTCCTAATTAGGCTGATCCCTAAGAGATAATAGTGCCTAGTGTAAGTATATGTGTCCATTAGCATCCACTAGCAACCATTTGCAACCACGAGTATCCATCATACATAACATGTTCTATTAACATGTTCACATCAAATCCTACCACCCATAGGTAAAGTCCAAAGATCTACCCTCCCAAAGGATAATAACGGAAAGAACCTATTCAAAACTAAAAACGGAAATAGAAAATTCATAATTTTCCATCAAAGAGATGTTGGATAAGAGGTACGCATTTTCTCCTAATCAAATTAACTTTCTTTGAAGTCTCTCTAACCGTGTTGGGACCAATTAGCAGTCTCTTTATAGACTCCAACCAACACGAAGGCGACTTGCATGATCTTCCATAAAGGGCTTCGAAAGATGTCATTCTAATGCTAGCTTGAAAACTATTACTATACGAGAATTCCACTAAAGGAAGACGCTCCTTCTAAATTCCTCCGAAATCATCCTCAACCACGTGCATCTTACTATCTTACGAATATCACCTTACTATTCTTCTATAGTTTACACACATGAAGCAATAATCCTAGATTCTCACTAGTGTCTTATACACTTTACGGAAACTTCTATTATTACTTCTAAATGTAATCACTGTTATCCTCTACATAGCCTTACCCTTTTTCAGTCACACCTAGAAAATGATTCCTATCTACCCCACATTTGAAAGTTTGGTTTGGCATTTATAATTCCATTTCCAAAATTAAAGCTTCTAAACTTTTAAAATATCAAACCCCAAAATTGTTGTCTTTAAAAATGTTATTTTCAAATTTCCATTAAATTCAAAGGTGCTTGGTTACTTAACATTTTATCTTTCTAGACTTGCATCCTTACAGCCTTTTTGAGTTTACATTATTCTCCAAACCTAGAGGGGAAAACTTACAAATTCTAAGTTCAAAACTCATTCCTCCTTTTCTTTTAAAGACCTTTACAACTTTCCATAAAAATTTGGATTTTCAAATTTAACTATTACTAAGTTTTCGCTCCAAAAAACATATTTACTTTTTCCATCAGACCATTTTTCTTTAAGATATCTTTAAAATGTACTCACATTTGTTCAAAACATCTTCTTTTGATAGATTTTCAATCTTGCAAAAACCGGAGGAGGTAAGAACAATTATTTTATTAAAACCCTTTAACTTTCCAGTTACCTAACCATAGGGGAGATCTTAACTTACTACAAATTAGGACTTTCTACAAAGGCAAGAAACCAATGCGCATAATCAATGGAAAATATATAAATTTCCATTTCTTAGCTTTCTCTACGAAGGCTCTCTATAATACGTCTCTAACGAATATTGTCTCTAATTATTACACTTCTTATTACACCTTATGGTTTTAAACCTTAATATATTGGAACTACTTTCTTTTATAATAAATTATTAACGCTAAAACTTTTTGTGAAATTTTAAAAAGAGGACTTCATGTTTTTGTGAAATTACAAGGAATTTATTTTACATTTTTCGAAATAGGCTATACAAAATATGGTGCTTCCCATACCTTGTATATCTCTTTTACATATTCCTTATAACTTGAAAAAAGCATCTTTGATTATGATTTGGTTTCATAGAAAATTTATCATTGTTCATTTCATTCCAATAGGTTAAAGTATATTTAATCTATATTCTCTAACAATAGTCAATTTTTATGAAATTTATTAATTTCCTAATATTTAACTTCGCTTTTCTTTCAAGAAAAACTCATTTTCAAAACTGCTTTAATATATCCATAACTAGAAAACATTTCTTTATACTTATTAAAAAAATAAGTGTACTCAAAACCACTTTATTTCTATACTTAGATATCATCTTTAAAACATATTTTTAAATGGATCAAAACAGATGTTGCGTAAAACATCGTTACTGCAACCAAAATTACTAGTGTACGAATAAATACTAATACATCTCATATACAGTGCAAAAGCATTTCCTTTGCGAGTCATCTACTATAAAAACAATGTTATAGTCCATGCTCCCTTTCTTTTCCACGAAAACATCTATTACAACAATAAATGTTGTAACCTATGCTTCTGATACTTAATACACTCTAGGTTTTTATATTTAAAATCTTTGTTTACCTATAAAGAAATTAGTGATCTATATATATGCTCTAAAATTCTTCAAAAATAATTTCACTTTTAACAAAATTTACATCATATAAAAACCAATTCAAATTTCATACAAATTTTTTCCTCAAAAATCCAATATTTGCTTCCTCAAAAATAATGACAATTATATTTTCAATTCTAACAATTTCATTTTATTGGGCTAGAAATAAAGTGGATTATCTTCTTACTAACCAAGGAGTGCCCTTCCTAAAAATTTTGGAAATCTCATTTCCTTACTAAGGTCTTTTGTTCATATTCCACTTATATGCTTATATTTAAAAAAATTATAATTTTTGCAACTATCTGCATAATGGCTTTCCCTGTTTTCAACTGAATCTACTGTATATCTCCAATCTTCGCCTACCACTCTTTGGATTTCCACAATCCAATCCTAAATGTACAAAACCGTTTGTCAAATTTCTACTATGTTCAGACCTTCTCTATTCCCCAAGAAACGAATTTCCTTATGCCAAAAGTGACACTTGCCTTCAACCGATGAATGCAAAGCGTACAAATAACCTCCTCAAAATGTTTGGGAAATCTCTAATGACGAGAACAGAATCAAGCGCTCTTAGTGATGAATCAAGGGAATAATGGAAGCTCAACATGACTGACCCTTGTGGGTCATAAGGAACCTCGAGAGTCCTACCGATGCATGTCTTTAGTCTAACGACTGTCCTCTCGCAGTCCAATATCGCTCCATAAGTGGATAACCAATCCGTCTCCAAAATCATCCAATACCTCGAAAATCTCAATATATATGCGTCACAATCAAGCTCTACACCTAGAATTAAAATGTTCAAATCCCTACAAATCATTGATAAATGTACTGATCCTATAATGGGGTTTGAAACAACTATAGGGTATGCCACTAAAGAGATATCTAAGTGCAAACAATAAATTAAAGAACTCAAAATGAAAGAGTATGATGCTCCATAATCAAAAAGATTCCGAATGGAAAAATCAAAAATAGAGGTCAAACCATCCACGATGACTTTCCTACCTCTATTCAGTCCACAGTTGGAAGTTGTTGCATCCAATGCCTGAATTTATGTTGTAGGTGCACCCGCCGCCTACCCCATGTTCTGAGGACAAACTTTACGAAAGTGACCGGGTTGTCCATAATTGAGACACTTCCCCTTCATCGCTGCCGTATTATAGTCTTTTATGCAATGACCAGCCATCCCACAACTATTGCATTTCTCACTTTTCTTAATCTTCTTCTGAGGGCCATCTCCTTTCTTCTTATCTTTATTGTACGATTTCTTCTTAGAACCTTCCGACTTGAGGACTTCTTTAGACTCTCCTTCCTTAGTCGCATCAGGCATGAGGGTCATCTCCACAATGACTCAATGGTAGCTCCCATCGGTACGTGAGTCAATAACAACACTTGGAGGGGCTGATTCAATCCCTTTACGAATTTCATGGACTTCTTGTGCGGTGTATTCACTAGTTCCATCCCAAACCGCGACAACTCATTAAATTGGTTGATATACTCCTTTATAGAAAGACGTCCTTGCTTCAAACAAATAAACCTTTCCAACTGTGTACTCTCTTCTTCTTGTGACGAAACTTCCTCTCAAATCTCTCTCGGAATCCAAACCATCCAACGTCTCTTCCTTCCAACTCAACAACCTTCCACCAATAAGAAGCCTATCCTTTCAGCTGCCAAAATGCAAGCTGAACTCTTTATTGGTCCTCTAGTCCTAATAGCCCAAATATCCTCTTTGTACTCATTAATCAAGCTCGTGCCTCCATAAAATCTTCTATACAAGAAAATTTCATACCTCCTAGATTGGCGAAGTCCTTGCACGGCTTATGGCTACGATAGGTGGATTGATGGGATTTCCACCAGCCGGTGCTAGATTGGGAGCTTGCCCTTGCACCTCTAGTGTCGTAGATTGAAGGTATCTATGAAACCAGCCTGGACTGGGATAGCCTTTGGAAGATTAGGGGCATCCGTCATTCTATGCAAAGAAAAAGAGAACTTAGGCTCGAAAGAATCGAAGGAAGATTGAACTGGACTTTGGGGGGATTTTTATAAAAACTCTTTTATACTTGAAAACTATTTCGAAGAGCTTCTTTTCGAAAAATACTATTTAAAACAACTTATTTTGACAAATTCTTTACTTTTAAAAAAATTAGGAATCCTATAACCTGGCTCTGATACCAAGTGAAACACCCCACATCCCTTAGTATACCCAAAAAGGCACACTAAAGAATATGGTGCGTTATAGATATAGCTAAAAACTTACAGAGACTAAGATTCACAAGACAAAAAATAAAACAACGGAAACATTTAAAACAATAACTTATTTAAAAATCAAAACTTCATAAAATATGTCATAACCAAAATAGGTCTCAAAATACCAATACATATGTCTTATGAAAACATCATCTCAGTCATAATATCAGAGTACATATATAAAACCCTCCATCTCAACAAGTGCCATTACATCAGAATAAAACTGAAAAGAAGAAGGATACATAAAAAAATCCATAGTTGAATCTCCAAGGAAATCTAAAATCTATCGTCCCTGCCCCTGTTGGCCTATAGGGGAAAAGGGGGAAAATAGAGGAGTGGGTCAGACTAAAGTCAGGTGAGTGGAAGCAACTACTAGTATTCTTAAGCAACGTAAAGATAATAGGCTTGGAAACAGATCTAGTTTTAAATGAAATAAAGTAAAAGATAAAGCCGAAATAAAATACGGTTTAACTATTTGCTTTGCATGGATATTTTTGATTATCTTGATTGTTTTCACTTTTCTAAAACTGGTTTGATTGGGCTGAAATCCCAATATTAGTTTAGTTAGTTTGAAGTCCTAATTCTACCCTTTGATCGGCCTTCTATCTCTGTTATGCCTACTGCGGGCTAGTCCCATCCTGTGGGTCCCAAAGCAAAAGATAACTACTAAGCGCTTGGAACTCAATAACGACTTATCTCCCCGCACTGAGGCCGCACACTCGACTACAATTAGGCTCGCGCTACTTGTTGCTCCCTCTTTGGACCTCTTAATTACCCTAAACAGCATAAGCATGCCCAGTCTTACCTCCATGTGTTGTGAGACCACCAGTTCCATAATGATGGGAATGCTGCCGATACAGGTCCTAACAAACAAAATCTAGTTGCGCCCCTTGCCTAAATCCCCTGATTGAGCTTCTAATTACTGACCACTTATCTACCCTAAACAGCATAAGCATGTGCCAAGAGGAATGCTGCCGGTACGGGTCCTACTTCTTAATTATTAAACACTTATCTACCCTAAACAGCATAAAGGGAATGCTACCAGTACATATCCTACTTCTTAATTACCAACCACTTATCTACCCTGAACAAAATAAGGGGAATGCTATCGGTACAGGTCCTACTTCCATCTTTGCTTATTAACTTATTATAAGTCTTAAAATAAGCCTTTTTCTGTTTGCATCTAATTATAATCCTTGTGTTATAACTTTACTTATAAACTTAACCCAAGGTCTAAGTATAAAAATAAGCTTCTTCTCCTATTTCTTCTATTTTCTCTTTTTAGTTATAATTACATGTTATAACTATGCTTGCAAATATCTTAAATTTGCCTATTTCGGGGTAAGTCTAATTTATTACAGTTCTTCTCATTTAACATCCCATTTTCTGTAAATTCGGTGTTCTTTTATTTCAGTCATATTAATGAAGTATTATCTTCTATTTATTCCATTCGCGTAAAAGGAATTAAAAATAAACTGACATGTAAAGAAGAAATCCTAACGTAGAATAGATGTAAATAAAACATCAATAACATTAAATAACTATAAATACAGTAAATAAATGTAAATAATTGGAAAACTGTAATTAATAATATATAATTACAAATAATTGAAATAGAATAGCTAAAAGAAAATAGACTAGAACACAAGTCTAAAATTTACTTAAAAATAAACTGTAAGTAAGCTTGCATGAAGGTTATCCCAAAATTGAAGAAAAGCAACAAATATTGGAAACCCTATTACTTTAAATTACTTAAAAATCTAAAATAATTACTTAAACACTCACATGTGGTCCTTAGCTCTTTTCCTTGCCCTTCTTGGATCCACTTGAGGGGTAAAAATATTTTGATTAAAATGATCTTCTCCTCGGTAAAATATTCCTTTTAGGTCCAGCCTCAGGCAATAAACCCAAACGGAGAAAATCAGAATGAGAAAAATAGCTAGGCCTAGGGTCTTATTTATAGTGTAACTTGTGGATATTAGACTGTTGGATTTGGAGATTGAATCTGATGCAACCACGTCATAAGCTCGATAGGAACCGTCGGATGGAAGCATGGATGCACGGGATCAAAGAAAAGTTGCAAAATGACGTGTTAAAATCGATCTGGACGAAGCCATGTACGAAAGTGCATTCTTAAGTAGGTGGGTTGACCTACCTGTCGACCTTCACAAGCAAGGGTCGACCTATAGGTCAACCTTGCCTAAGTAAGGGTCGACCCTTGGGTCGACCTAGCCCTATATGTATATGTATATGTATATGTATATGTATATGTATATGTATATGTATATGTATATGTATATGTATATGTATATGTATATGTATATGTATATGTATGTATATATAATATAAATATATATATATATATAATATACATATATATAAATACCTATATATATTCATGTTTCTACATTAATACATATCTTTTACATACATGCTCAGATATTAGCGTTCTATATATGGAAATTAACTAGGAAATTTCTACGGACATAACGGTGCAACTCCCGTGGCTCAATTCTGATAATTTCGTGAAGTTATTTTATTTAATTAATTTTTTAATCAATTACTATTGTTTAAATTTTGGGTTGTTACAAGTGGTATATACAGATGCACATGGAACCGGGTTAGGTGTTGTGTTGCCGCAGAAAGGTAAAGTTATTACCTACGCTTTACGACGGCATAGACCACATGAAGTGAGATATCCTACTCATGATTTAGAGTTGGCAATGGTGATCTTCGCACTGAAAGTATGGAGACATTACCTCTTAGGGGATAGATTTGAGTAATACACAGATCAAAGATCCTTAAGGTATTTATTCTCTCAAAAGGAGTTGAATATGAGATAGTAGAGTTGGCTGGAGTTTTTAGCAGCTTATAATTTTTGTATAGAGTACACACCTAGAAAAGGAAATAAAGCAACGGATTCTCTTAGAAAAAAACATCAGAATGTTGTGTTAGCTATGTTAACGGAATGGAAGGATCTAGAGGATTCGACTACTTGTAGCGTGCAGAGAAGATCGACCGAGAGTTTTTATCAAAGCACTGCCATGCTATCCAGCTTGGAAGTTCGGCCAGCTCTGATCGAAAAGACTTCTTTTAAGCAGAAAGAAGACCAATTGTTAGCCTAAAAGATTAGAAGGCTTAAGATTGGATCGGAGATTGATGATCTAAAATATTTTAATCTTGACCAGAAGGGATGGTCGAGAAAGAAGGGAGAGTTGTGTTTAAATGTTAAGGACTTATGGGGACAAGTTCTTAGTGAATGTTATTGATCTAAATTTACGATTCATCCTGGGGGAACCAAGATGTATCAGGACATGTAAAGGAATTTCTTCTAGGAAGGTATGAAGAGGGATGTTGGCTAATGGGTAAAGAAGTGTGTGAACTGTCAATAAGTGAAGGTCGAACATCAGAAGATGAGTGGGTTATTTCAATCTTTGGAGATACCAGTTAGGAAATGGGATTCGATATCCATGAATTTTATAGAGGGGTTGCCAAGGTCGAATCAAGGAAATGAAAGTATATGGGTCATAATGGATAGGTTGACCAAGGGTACCCATTCATTCCAATTAAGTCAGCAAGGACGACACCTGTTTTAGTTAGATTGTTTATGAAGCACATAGTTAGATTGCATGGCATTCCTAGTAGTATGATAAGTGATAGAGGTATCTTGTTTACAAGTGTATTCAGGAAGAGCCTACATGAGGTGTTAGGTACCAAGCTCAAGATGAGTACTGCGTATCAGCCTTAGACAGATGGGCAGACAAAGAGAGTCAACAAGGTACTCGAGGATTTGTTAAGAGCTTACGTGTTATATTTTGGTGGATCTTGGGAAGATCAATTACAATTAGTTGAATTTTCCTATAATAAAAGTTATCAGACTAGCATAAGAATGGCGCCTTTCAAACCTTGTATGGAAGGCCATGCAAGTCACCAGCATGTTGGCTGGAAACTGGAGACAGATTAGTCTTAGTTCCATATCTAGTAAGAGAAGCAATGTAGAAGATTGAATTGATCCAAGGTAGGATGAAGAAAGCTCAGTCTAGACAAAAGAGTTATGTAGATAAGAGGCGTAAAGACCTAGATTTCTTACTGGGAGATAGGGTTTTCATTGAAGGATCGCCAATGAAGGATGTGGTACTATTCGAAAAGTCAAGGGACTGGCATCGAGATATATTGCACTATTCCCAGTTATAGAGAGGATCGAAAAGCTCCAATATAGAGTAGAGTTTCGAAGCAGTTTGGCAGTTGTCGGTAAGGTGTTTCATGTGTCTCATCCTTCTAACTATGTGCATGATCCAGAGACTACTATTTCTCCGACTGCATTGGATGACTTAATAGTACAACCAGATATAACTTTTATCAGGCGAACAGTTCGGGTTGTGGCAAGAGATGATAAGAGGTTAAGAAATAAGACAATCAAGTTGGTGAAAGTTCAATAGAGTGACAATGAGAAAAACTATACTTGGGTGATAGAAGACTGGGTTAGAGATACTTATCCAAATCTGCTGTAGGAGTATGTTTTATAATTGCTTTATATAGACTATTTGCTAGCCACGTAGGCTAGTATGATAGTTAGGAGTTGTTACAAATGATTGTTATGATTAGTATTTAGTACTTGCGGAATTTTGAGGATGAAATTCTTTAAGGAGGGGAGCCGTAACACCCCTAATTTTTAGTAACATTATTCAGGAGATTTGATTAGATAAATTAAATAGAATAATGTAGAGACTAGAGTGACATGGGGATTGATAATTGAAAACTAATTAGGGTCGTGCCTTAATTAATTGGATTTATAAAATGGCTCATAAGTGAATTCATGAGAATGGTTTATACGATGAAAACTAAGTTAAGTAAGGCAAGGGTAATATGGGAAACAGTCGTACACCATAACCCGATAACCTCTAAACCTTCAACTTATTTTCATTCATACGTTCATAAAATAAAAACATAAACTAAAAGAGATCAAGGCCGGCCGTAACCCTAGGAGAAAAAGGATCAAAATCAATTAGAAACTGAGGATTCAATCAAGAAAGAATTAAGTAAGAACAAATCTCAAGTTCCTTATCCAAACAAGGTGAATAATAATCTCAACTATCTTATATATGTTTTATTGAACAATTTAATTTCGGGTTTAAGTTTTTAAAATAGTTTGGATGGATTAAATGATGATATGCATTAAGCCGGAATCTCTAGTAATCGCCGGTCAACCAATTATATATCATATTTGATTCAAATAAGGATTTTTATGTAAAGGTATAATTTGATTTTAAGGTTAAAATTGTTTAAAATGGTTTCGTATGCCATGATGGTTGAATATGTTGTGTAAAGCATTATTTTGGAGATGGGTTTATATTTTCATAATGTTCCAAGCTACGAATAATTTATTATGAATTTTATGAATGGAATAAATGGATAATTTGGGTTTAAAATTTATTTTGGCAACTATATAAAGGACTTCGAGTTTGAAATTTATCTATGTTAGAAAACATATTAAAAATGAGTTATGATGTTTTCTGGAGATTTTTATAAAGTTTTTTAATATGGGTATTAAATTATTTAAGTTGAAGGATTTAAATGTTTAAATGTTTTATGGAAGGGAATGGCTTATTTGCAAAAATAATTTCGGTTATAAATTATTGAATTCAGCAGCCTTTTTGGAAAAAACATTTTAGATAAAGAAGTGGCAACGAATTATATTTTGACAAATTGGAAAGTTAGATGAAAATAAGTTACTTTATCAGTTATAAAAATCAGTTTTGACATAATTTAACACTTTGCCACTTCCAATTACTACTTTTCATCAACATACTTATGCTAATATACCCATTCAATACCAATACACATGGTATCAAGACATTGATACTAGTGGATTATAGAAAGGTAGAATGGACCGTGTTAAAGGCAAGCTTTCGAAGGGGTAGAGGTCATTTTTGTAGGCTTTCGAATATATTAACTTGTCTTTCCTCTTAAAAGATGCTTTCGAAGGGGTTGAAGTCATTCTTATAATCTTTTGACTAGATTATGTGCCTTTGTTTTAGAAGATGCTTTCGAAGAAGTTGAAGCTTTTGAATTAATCAACTTACCTTTGTTTAAAGAGCCGCTTACCTTTGTTTTTAAAAGGAGCTTTTGAATGAGTTGCCTCTCATTTTGCTTTAAAACGGAGCTTTCGAAAGGGTAGCCGCCTGTGAACCAATTCGAAACCTAGCTGTCGCATTCATGCCTTTTGAATTAATTAAAGGCCTCTTTCTTTATAATTTCAAATCAATGGTTTCGAAAGGGGAGCTTTCGTCCTTGTAAAATTTGAAGCTGCCTTCCCAATACTTTCGAAAGGGTTAATGTAGCCACTTTTATCAATGCTTTCGAAGGAGTGGTATCGAAGCTATCCTTTTTCACAAATTCTTTTATTTGAAGATTAATGCTTTCAAAAAAGGTTTCTTTCGCTTTTGTTTTCATTAACCCAGAAGTTATGTTTTATTTTAAACCAAATGGTTTTGAAAGAGATACGTTCAAATGGTTTCGAAGTTATGCCCCCAATAATTTTCTTTGAACTAAGTGCCTTCTAAAGATAAGCTTAAATGCTATTGAAAGATATATCTTTAATGGTTTTGAAAGGATGTTTTCAATACTTTCGAAAGGAATGATTTGAGTGTACCAAAAGTTTATCTTAAGTGTTTTGAAAGGAAGGTTTGAATCTTTCAAAAGGTTTTTTTTAAGGTTTCGGGAGCCTTAATTTTCAAACAAGAGACCCCGTCTTATTTTTAAAAATAAACCCATGGCAATATGAATAAGTTTTGAAATGGCATTTAACGTTGGTGTTTTGGAAGAAACTTTCCTTGCTACCGATAATACGTTAAAGGTATTAACCATATTCCATTTTAAAAATGATTACAAGGAAACTAAACCATAGATGTTTTATTATTATGTTATGATCAGTTATGATTTTGGTATAGAGTATAAATCTAGAAAAGGAAATAAAGCAACGGATGCTCTTAGTAGAAAAAATCAGAATGTGGTGTTAGCTATGCTAACGGAATGGAAGGATCTAGAGGATTTGACTACTTGTAGCATGCAGTTAAGATCGATTGAAAGTTTTTGTCAGAGCACTCCCATATTATCCTGCTTGGAAATTCGACCAGTTCTAATCAAAAGGATTGCTTTTAAGCACAAAGAAGACCAATTGTTAGCCTAAAAGATTAGAAGGCTTGAGGTTGAATCGAAGATTGACGATCTAAAAGATTTTAATCTTGACAGAAGGGGATGGTTAAGAAAGAACGTACAATTGTGTGTTCTGAATGTTAAGGACGTAAGGAGAGAAGTTCTTAGCGAAGTTATTGATCCAAATTTACGATTCATCCTAATTCATCCTAGGGGAACCAAGATGCATCGGGACATGTAAAGGAGTTTCATCTGGAAAGGTATGAAGAGAGATGTTGGCTTATGGGTAAAGAAGAGTGAGAGCTGTCAATAAGTAAAGGTCAAACATCAGAATTCAAGTGGATTGTTTCAACCTTTGGAGATACTAGTTAGGAAATGGGATTCGATATCCATGAATTTAATAGACGGGTTGCCAGGGTCGAATCAAGAAAATGAAAGTATATGGGTCATAATGGACAGGTTGACCAAGGGTGAACATTCATTCCAGTTAAGTCAGCTAGGACAACACCTGTTTTAGTTAAATTGTTTATAAAGAACATAGTTAGACTATATGGAATTCCTAGGATTATAGTAAGTGATTGAGGTACCTTGTTTACTAGCTTATTCTGGAAGTCTATAGGAGGTGTTAGGTACTAAGCTCAAGATGAGTACTGCGTATCATCCTCAGACAAATGGGTAAACAGAGAGAGTCTACATGGTACTCGAGGATTTGTTAAAAGCTTATGTGTTAGATTTTGGTGGTTCATGGGAAGATCAATTACAATTAGTTGAATTTTTCTATAATAACAGTTATCAGACTAGTATAAGAATGGCGCCTTTCAAAGCTTTGTATGGAAAGTCATGCAAGTCGCCAGCATGTTGGTTCGAAACTGGAGACAGATTAATCTTAGGTCAAGATCCGGTAAGAGAGGCAACGTAGAAGATTGAATTGATCCGCGGTAGGATGAAGAAAGCTCAATCTAGACAAAAGAGTTATGCAGATAAGAGGCATAAAGACCTAGATTTATCAGTTGGAGATAGGGTTCTCATTGAAGTATCACCGACGAAGGGTGTGGTATCATTTGAAAAGTCAGGGAACTAGCACCGAGATATGATACACTATTCCAAGTTATAAAGAGGATCGAAAAGCTCGCATACAGAGTAGAGATGCTGAGCAGTTTAGCAGGTGTCCAAAATGCGTTTCATGTGTCTCATCCACGTAAACATGTGCATGATCCAGAGACTAGTATTCTTCCGACTGCATTGGAAGACTTAATAATACAATCAGATATAACTTTTGTTAAGTGAACAGTAAGGACTGTAGCAAGAGATGAGAAAAGGTGATGAAACAGGACAATAAAGTTGGTGAAAGTTCAGTGGAGTGACAACGAGAAGGACTATACTTAGGTGACAGAAGACAGCGTTAGAGATACTTATCCTAATCTGCTATAGGGGTATGTTCTATATTTGCTCTATATAGATTATTTACTAATCAGATAGGCTAGTATGTTAGTTAGGAGTTGTCATAGATGATTGCTATGATTAGTAATTAGTTCTTACTGAATTTCGAGGTTGAAATTCTTTAAGGAGGGGAGTCGTAACACCCCTAATTTTTAATAACATTATTCAGGAGATTTCATTAGATAAATAAAATAAAATAATGTAGAGACTAGAGTGACAAGAGGATTGAGATTTGAAAACTAATTAGGGTCGTGCCTTAATTAATTGGATTTATAAAATGGCTCGTAAGTGAATTCATAAGAATGGTTTATAAGTTGAAAACTAAGTTAAGTAAGGCAAGGGTAATATTGGAAATAGTCGTATACCTTAAACCCATAACCTCTAAACCTATAACTCATTTTTCATTCATACGTTCATAAAATAATAACATAAACTAAAAGAGATCAAGGCCGGCCATAACCCTAGGAGAAAAAGGGTTCAAAATCAATTAGAAGCTAAGGATTCACTCAAGGAAGAATTAAGCAAGAACAAATCACAAGTTCCTTATCCAAACAAGGTGAATAACAATCTCAACTATCTCATATATGTTTTATTGAACAATTTAATTTTGGGTTTAAGTTTTTAAAACAGCTTGGATGGATAAATGATGATATGCATTGATTATATGCAATGTTTGATTTAAACAAGGATTTTTATGTAAAGGTATAATTTGATTTTACGGTTAAAATTGTATAAAATGGGTTTCGAATGCCATAATGGTTGAATATATTATGTAATGCATTATTTTGGAGATGCATAATATTCCCAGCTATGAATAATTCACTGTGAATTTTTTGAATGGAAGAAATGGATATTTTAGGTTTAAAATTTATTTCAGCAATTACATAAAGTACTTCGGGTCTGAAGTTTATATATGTTAGAAAACATATTAAAAATGAATTATGATGTTTTTTGGACATTTTTCTAAAGTATTTTAATATGGGTATTAAATTATTTAAGTTGAAGGATTTAAATGTTTAAATGTTTTATGGAAGGTAATGGATATTTGGTAAAATAATTTCAATTATAAATTATGGAATTCAGTAGCCTTTTTGGAAAATAGATTTAGAAAAAGAAGTGGCAACCAATTATATTTTGACAAATTATCAAGTTAGATGAAAAGAATTTACTTTGTAACGTATAAAAATCAGTTTTTACATAATTTACCACTTCGCCACTTCCAATTACTACCTTTCGTCAACATACTTTTGCTAATAAACCCACTGGATACCAATACACTTGGTATCAAGACACTGATACGTAGCGGATTGGAGAAAGGTTGAAGGGACTGTGTCAAAGGCAAGCATTCGAAGGGATAGAGGTCATTTTTATAAGCTTTCAAATATATTATTGTCTTTGCTTTTAGAAGATGCTTGTGAAGGGGTTGAATTCATTCTTATAATCTTTTGACTATATTATGTGCCTTTGTTTTTAAAGATGCTTTCGAAGAAGTTGATGCTTTCGAATTAATCAACTTACCTTTGTTTAAAGAGCCGCATACCTTTTGTTTTTAAAAGGAGCTTTCGAATGAGTTGCCTTTTATTTTGCTTCAAAAAGGAGCTTTCGAAAAGGTAGTTGCTTGTGAACCTATTCTAAATCGTGCTGCCGCATTCATGCCTTTTGAATTAGTTAAAGGTTGCTTTCTTTATAGTTTCAAATCAATGCTTTTGAAAGGGGAGCTTTCGCCCTTTTACGATTTGAACCTACCATCCCAATACTTTCTAAAGAGTTCATGTAGCCGCTTTCGTCAATGCTTTGGAAGGAGTGGTATCAAAGCTATCCTTTTCCACAAATTCTTTTATTTGAAGATCATTGCTTTTGAATGGATTACTTTCGCTTTTGTTTTCATTGACCTAGAAGTTATATTTGATGTAAAACCCAATGGTTTTGAAAGAGATACATTCAAATGTTTTCGAAGTTATGCCTCCAATAATTGTTTTTGAACTAAGTGCCTTCTAAAGATAACTTTAATGCTATCGAAAGGTATATCTTTAATGGTTTTGAAATGAATTTTTCAATACTTTCGAAAGGAATGATTTTAGTACTGAAAGGTATATCTTTAAGTGTTTTGAAAGGAAGGTTTAAATACTTTCAAAAGGTATGTTTTCAAGGTTTCGGTAGCCTTAATTTTCAATCAAGGGACCCCATCTCATTTTCAAAAGTAAAACCATGGCAATTTGAATAAGTTTTGAAATGGCATTTAACATTGGTGTTTTTGGAAGAAATTTTCCTTGCTAAAGATAATAGGTTAAAGGTATTAACCATATTTTATTTGAAAAATGATTACAGGGAAGCGAAACCATAGATGTTTTATTATTATGTTATGATCAGTTATCATGTGTACTTCTTTTGTAAACATATTCACTTTATATTAACCCATAACTTCATTTTGGATTATTAAGGGTAGAATAACCAGCTAGGTTGACCCAGTAGTGAATATACACTAAGTTAACTCCTGTGTGAGTAGAATTGGATCCAGCAGGTCAGACTGACCGGAATATAGGATGCCTAAAAATCGATCAAAGAATTATTGGCTTAGACATGTTCATAGTAAGCCTACGAAAACTATGTATAGAGATTGTTATTGGTAGGGGCCAATAGTTTCTTAGTGATCCCATGAGAACTATGTCCGGATAAGTTATTGAAGAGATCAATAGGTTCATAGTGATCCCGTGAAAACTATGACATGAGAGAAGTTCTTGGAGAACCCAATAGGTTCATAGTATATCCATGAAAACTATGATTCGAGAAAGTTATTTGTAGATACCAATAGGTTATAGAGATCCCATGAAAACTATGATTGGATATAGTATTGGTAGATACTATAGGTTCATAGTGACCCTATGAAAACTATGAAAGTGGATAGGATTGCCATAAAAAAATTAACGGGTTACTAGTAAGCCTATGAAAACTAATAGGTTAATAGTGACCCTGAAAACAATAATTTGAGACAGATAGTTAGATAGAAGGGGATGGGAATTCCAGAACATAATGCATGTTTGCATATCATCATAGTACCTTTTATTATGTTATGTTTTAACCATTGTAGATCCAGGTGCATAGTATATGGTTATCGTAAATTGAGTTAAGATACTAGTGAAGGGAAACCCTTTCTTCTAATCGGCATCGTCACACTAGATATCTATATGGTTCGTGATGGTAGGTTATTATTTATACCAGACTTTTTATCTGACTTAAAGTTTATGTTTTCCCCTTAAACTCTTGTGTGCTCAATTAATTTTGAGTGGTTTGAGAGTTAAGGTTTTTAGGTTCTCTTTTAGACGAATAAGCTTCCGAAGATGTGCAGGAGGCAGGCTAGCTATTAGGAGTTCTTTCTGTTTGATTCTGCTATATTATGGTAGTAATGGAAAAGATGTTTAATTGCCTATGCTTAGACTTTGGTAATCCAATGGGGCATCTTCATATGTCGTTATTGGCATATTTTGTAATAATTATATTTCTCTAAATGTGGTTTATGAAATTTGGATTATGTAATGAATTTGAAATATGATTTGAACTGGAATGATAAATTTTTTTATGAGTTTAAATTTCTTTCTTATTCATGTGATTCTGTTATATCAAGGTATCTAGCATTGCCGCATTTGGTCGTCGAGAATTAATAACTATGGATGATTGCAGTATCCATAGCCATTAGTTTTGGGCCTCTAAGTGGAAGATGTTACAGATTACTGTTATACTAACCTTCTACTTAAAGGAGACAAATGCACTATCGGGTAGTGTTTCACGTCAAGTAGATCAGCTTATACATAACTTAGGCCTTAACACTATCACTATTGTAATATGACTAACCATATCCAAATTATATTTAAACACTCAAATTTCACACTATTCTCAAGTATAATGACTACAACACATTGCCACATGAGATCTTTTGTTTGAAAATGGACATAAAGAAGACTCACCATGACATGTTATGTAATTTTTTTGAACAACCACATGTACGTGATCCCTCAGTTCCCCCAACAGTCATGAGCAATTCATCATTCATCCTATAGAGAGTGCATATCATAGACTCAATGGATATATCAATATCCCTTTTTTGATACATCTTGCCTAGGAATTTTTAAGGATAATTATTTGTTATCTACATAATTTTTCAAGAGGACATAGTTTCTGATTTAAAGCTTCAAGAAGATAATGTTGAGCCTTATTGCAAATAGAAGTAACTAAGCCTTCGTAATAACGAGTATTATCACCAATGTTGACTACGAAGATGCGGAGCCACTCTTTCATATAGTCAATTTCCATCAATACTTTTAAAGAAATATGACCAGTGATACACTTAAGTAGTAGGGATGAAAGAATGGAACATTATGCCTAAACAAATCGCCTTCAATCGGCATCATCTGTTGTCAACAACATAGACATACATCGTCATCGAATAACTTCGCTCATCATCATTGTTTCTCTTCAACAATAACTGTTATTGCCCTTACTATTTTCGAAGTGACATGACATGTGATATGAATATAAAGCCGCATCAATGATCAAATCGAAGAGGAGAGTCATGGTTCAATATTAAAGAAAGTAGTGAAACAGAACTAGTAGTGTCGAAGAATGGTATCGACCCTCATCCGTGCCAACTCTCCTTGTTGATCATCACTTCGCGATTCACTAACATTGCATTACTTTGATAAAACAAAAGGAACAATGTCATTACACGGCATGAAGGATCGCAATTCGACCATGCTGCATTTCATGCGACATTAAAATCCATTCACATCGGGATTCATCATGTCGACTACCATTGATGATAAGCGATGACCCCTTATTCATTATAGCACCTCAAGACCATGCAAGCAGCATTGCATGTCAATAAAGCCAGAATAGAATGCTACACTTCATTAATAACAAAGTAATGCAGTGTCACGTGTAACTAATGAAGCAAAGAAATCAAGTACAAGCAAATTCGAAAGCCATCAATAAGTTTCAAAGTGACCCGTAGTTCACTACATTGATGTTGGATTATGTCAACATCGATGCTCACCTATTGAAACCAAAGCAAGCACATCAACAACCATGAAGGGAATTAGCATTATATTAAACCAGTGCTACACTTCATAGCATTTCAAGGATATTTCTCTACAACAATGCTGACCTCCATCAATGTTTCCATCCAAGCATCGCTGCTCTTAAAGATGTTTTCCAAAAAGAATAACCCATTAATGACGTCGCTTATAATCACATCATACTTCATCCTTTATACAGCGCATCAGGGTGTCACATGTCCACGCAAGCGATGTTGATGGTAAATACTGTCAATGTCCACAATTATTGATACTACTATAGTCATCGCCGACTCATAAAAGATAATGTCCATCAACTTAGAAGTCACTAATGCCATAGTTCTTCACTGCGACATATTTCCACTAAAGGAATAATGGAGAAGCCTAGCTTATAATAATCTTAGAGTCACCAAAATTGATGCGGACACTGTCATTGACACTGATGCAAACCGATGACGCTAGAGCTACATTTCCTCTATATCCACCTAGAGGTGCCATTTTAGGGGACGAATTCTCCTTTTCCACTTCTTACATGACTTCAACTTTGTGAACCCTAAATCAATTCGGAGATTTTTTTATTGTAATACTCGAACATTATATACATAAGGATTTGGAAATCAAACAATTGCATAGTCTATGGACCATGATTTGTGACTAGCATATTTGACTTTGACTATGATCAGGCTTTGACTTTGAACTTTCATAGCTTGATCTGACTCCGACTCTAAACTAGCATTGCATACTGGACTACATAATTCTTGAACTGAGACTTGTATCCTGCGTTGCTTATTGACCTTGAATTTAGACTTTAATTACAAATTTGACTTCGGCTCTGAACATGTGTAAGCAATCTAGACAAAGAATTATAGAGGACTCGGAAACATACATGCCTCTACCTATGATTTCGACGACTTAGACTAGCCTCAAAGAGGCTTCTCTTTGATTAATCCATTTTCTACACACTTTTTGCATTAATGACTTAATTCATTAACATTTTGATGCTAGAAGAAGAGCTTAAACCTTCGATTCCTTACAAATTTTTCCTTATACTAATTGCATAAAGCTTCTCGTTTGAGGAAAATGGTGAGTGCTAGGGAAAATAATAACATCTCGAACTTCAATTTAGATAATATAGAGATTAGGCAATCTTCGACCTTAACAAAGCCCGTCAGCAGTGAAGCTAAAGTTCAAGATTTAACACGTCAATTGATAATAGTGCGAAAACTTCTTGAGCAAGCCCCGTCTCAAAAATCTTCCAATATGATAATGTTTATAGAGAAAGGAAATGAAGTGGGATCTCTAAGAAAAACCCAAGACAAAGTGCATTCTCCAAAATCACGAACAAAAGAAAGCAGTAATGCTGAGATAAGTTATTAAAATGAGAACCAAGAAGACCAAGTAAGGTCACTTAAACAATTGGACAGCCCAATCTCATGTGAAGAGCATAGGTCATATAAAAGAAGTTATTATGATGATGAAACCAACCAAAAGGACATTCTCAACCAAATAACAAAGGATATGGTTGAGGATGAACGAACCCTTGACCTAAGAAAAAATAGCATTCAGAAAATTCCTTTTACAGGAGATATATTTATTGTTAGAGTTCCGTCTTATATCAAATTCCTCCACTAAAGTATGATGGAACTACCGATCCAGACGATCACCTTTTAACTTTTGAAAGTCAAATGGGTTTGTATAATGGTTTTTGGGAAGTTCATTGCAAACTTTTCCCCATAACCTTTTATGGAGTAGCTGTTAAATGATATAGGCACTATCAAAAAGGGACCATCTGCTATTGGGAATAATTCTCTTATGAATTTGTGGTGCAGTTATATGTATACGAAGACCCAACTATAGATTCCAGTATGTTGGCTAATATCAAGAAAAGGCCATGGGAATTGCTTGCTGAATACCTTTAAAGCTTTAATACAAAAGCATTAAAAGTAGAAAATGTAACCGATAGAGAAAAACTGATGGCAAGTCGCTTAGGGCTAATTGAGCAAACTCTTTTTTGAAAGATCTTTATATTCATGGATGTAAAGATCTACAATACTTCCACTTTCGAGTAGAGAAATTCATCCGCATGGATGAGATGTATCATGCCAAGGAAAAATCCCAATAAGACACATAAGAAGAAAAGTTCGGTCTCATTCATTCCAACAAAAAGCCGAGATGGAATAAAAGCAAAGGTAAAGATCAAATGGGGACATCTAAATATAATCATGTAGACTTAAACAAACCTTTTTTCTATATTTTTTCCATGGCAAAAGTAATGGTAGTTCTTCTACTTCCTATAAAACAAGGAAACCTCCTAAACCTAAGAAGGGAAGAGATTATTATGCCTATGACAAAGTGAATGGACATATTACTGATGTGTGCCATGTGTTGTTAGGAATAATATAGAATATGATCAAGTTGGGACTTTTAAAAAAAATTCATTAAGGAGGCCTAAAGGATTTCTCACTTTAGAGAGGATAATCCAAGCACCTACACTTAATTTTTTTTCTAAGAACAGCTTTGCAACTTTAGATTTGGAACTCTGTCAAACTGTGAAGTTTTATGGCAGTTTCCCCCTACGGATTATCTCTTCTCATAATAATTTACAGTTTGATTTATAGTTGAAATTTGCCATGTATTGACATCAAATTCGAGTTTTTTATAGGTTAAAACAAAACCAATATGCTACATCTAGGAGATTCTGGACTTCCCTGTTAAAACATAATAAATTTCTAGCTTTCATTAGAAGGTAGCTCAAACCAAATTTCGAAGGAAGGTAAATATTCAAAATCTTCTCAAAAGAAGGGATTCTTAGGTAAAAGCATATTTTTATCCGTAAAAATCTATTAGCTCACGAATCATGACTTTTTGGAATTACAAGCAAGATATCTCTCTTTTTGCTAAGCAAAACTTGAAATGATACAATTATGTATATTATACAAAGGTGGAGTGATACTATGCCAACATTATTTTAAACAAGCAGTTTCATTAAAAAGTTTACCAAATGTACCTTTGAGAATGATATTTCCAAAAGTCAATAAGAGATTCTTATTAATTGCCTATTAAATCAGGGAAGCCTATATTCATATATTTCAAAGAAAATTTATAAAATTTCAGGAAAAGCTGTTTAGCATTAGCAAATTTTTTTAATCTAGAGCATGCTAACAAAAGCATTTTCAAAGCTTTTAGAAAGCAATGAAAAAGAGAAACCTATACTTATTTTCCAAAGAAAGTTTTTGAAACTACCAAGGCTCACTAGCATTGCTGAAACCCTAAATAGGAAAGCTTATTCTCTATTAAAGGACTATTGGTTCATGGATCATAACCCCTCGGTCTTTTATTTGAGATTTGCATTTCCGTTATGAGATTGACTCAAAACTCTTCATGGTGGCAATACTAAGA
This sequence comes from Allium cepa, assembly GCA_030765085.1. Classification (NCBI taxonomy): domain Eukaryota; kingdom Viridiplantae; phylum Streptophyta; class Magnoliopsida; order Asparagales; family Amaryllidaceae; genus Allium; species Allium cepa. The sequence continues at coordinate 390,328,782 of CM060931.1, forward strand.
AGGGGCTTCTTTATCAAAGAACTCCAATATCTAAAATATTTTCAAAAGAAAAGCCGACTTTAAGGGAAAAGTCTCAGTTTATCAAAGAAATTCTTTTTCGAAAATCCTTTCTCCCAAACGAAAACTTCATATCAAGGAAAATTGGACTTTTAATATTCAAAAATGTTTTCCTGAATTTATTAAATGGCCAATGAAGCCATATATTATTTTGATAAAAAAGTTTTAAGCCTGTAGCCAATCCAAAGAGCCTCCTAGAGGGAAGAGGGTCCAGCAATCACCAAAAAGCCTTCGGCTAGTCCGTAGTGCCTTCTAGAGGGAAAAGGGACCAGCACCCATCCACCAAAAAGCTTTCAGCCAGTCCGGAGCGCCTCCTAGTGGGAGGATGGTTCATCACCCACCAAAAATCCTTTGGCTAATCCAGAGCGCCTCTAAAAGGGAGGAGTATCTAGTACCACCAAAGCCTCCAATGTATTTCTGGAGCATTTTCAACAAACAAATAAATGGACAAAGATGTCCACAGTCTAAAGCAAATAAAAAAGTCCAAGAAGTGGGCACAAACAAATAAATGGACAAAGATTCTACAGTCCAAAGTAGGAACAAAGCCTAAGAAGGGGCACAAACAAATAAATGACAAAAATGTCCAAAACCATAAATAAAAAGGACAAAAAAGTCCAGAGCTCAAAGCAGTGGCAAAGCCTGAAAAGGGGTACAAACAAATATATGGATAAAGATGTCCATGGTTTGAAGCAGAGACGAAGCCCATGTAATGGAAAAGAGAAAAGGGACTAGGATGTCCAAAACCCAAACAGAGGTAAAGAAGACTTGAAAGATTCCAAAGCCCAATAGAGTGGCAAAAGGAAATAAGTGAAGAACAAATCCTCTTCAAAAATAATGAATAGCTTCATTCAAGGAATGGATCATAGTAGATTTCTAATAGATCCAGTCTATACCAAGAAATAGGAAAACCTTCAAAGGAAGCTCGGTATAATAAGTATCAATAAATTAATTGGGACCGCTGAATAATCAAAATAGTCGAAAGGAACTACTCTACTGAACGGCTAGACAATCAAACGGAACCACATACTAAACGACCAAACAAGCAAACGCCTACTGGATGGATGGATGGTTGAAAAGCTAAACAACTAAATGGAACTACCTTGCTAAAATCATGAATGGTTGAATGAAAATACTTTTCGGAATGGATAAATAGTTGAGCGGAACTATTTTGCTGAACAGCCGAATGATTGAATGTAACTACTTGGCTCCAATCATAATAATAATAAATAAATAACTTAACAAATACGTATCTCCCAACAAGAGACACTCCTTTGAACAACGGGAATTTTCATTGCCATTTGAAGTATTAGTCCGCGGTGTGAATCTTTTGATTTAAGTTTACTTAGATTACTATTACTAGATGTTTTTCTGATTTTCTATCACTATCATATGGGTTTCTGAGTTTCTTACTACCAAATGAAATTTCAACAACCTTTTGATTCGATTTTCGATTTTCTCGATGAATGAATTCTTGGTTTTCTTGTTGGTTTCTAAACTTCATATTGAATTTCTAGTTTTCTTGTGGCATTCACGTTTTCTATTATAATCAGATTGGAATTCTGTCTTCTATTATTGCTGGACAGGGTTTTTGATCTTCTCATATCATCAGATTGTATTTTTTGTTTCTATGCTTGCCTGATATGGATCTATGGCCTTTTCTTATTGCCAGATGGTTTTTCGATATTCTTATTATAAGATGAGATTCTGAATTTTTGATTATTAGAGAGTATTCTGGATTTCTTATTAATAAATAGGATTCTAGATTTCATATTATCAGATGGAATTCTGGTTTTCTTATTACCAGATAGGATTCTGGATTTCTTATTATCAGATAGGATTCTAGGTCTCTTATTACCAGATGGTGTTCTGGATTTCTTTCTGTCAAATGATAGTATTTTGGATTTCTCATTATCAGATGATATGCTGAATTCCTAACTTCCTTATTATCAGATGGCTTTCTAGCCTTATTTCAAAAATCAGTACCAAATATTTTTCTAGTTTTTCATCAAATGAATTTTTGATTTCCAAAATCGCTAATCTATTATCAGAGAAGATTTCAGGTTTGAAGACGAATGCAAACCAAAAGCTGAACAACAAAGAAGTTTGATCTAAAAATTTACAAGCAACTCAATATTGAATGCCAATCTCCGACAAACCAAGAAGAATTAACTAAGGAGAAGAAACTCCAAAGTCATTACCAGTCTTTTTAAAGAGTTTCTTGCCTATCCCTCCATTCATCTACCAGATTATATTATTCCAAAATTGAATACCCATTCTTAAAAGCATGAAGGTGGGTTATACGATATCAGAATAATAAAAAGTTCAAAGTAACATTACAACAAAGCAATAATCGATGAATAACCAACGTCAAGTTTGTAACAAAAGCTTAAACTTTTGGAACATAAATAAATGCTAAATTTATGATAAGAAAATAAGTCCATGGGAATGTGCCTAAAACTTGAATGATAATTAACATAAAAGAATTCTAAATATTATGTTGAATTAATAAAACTATGCCAAGTAAATAGGTAAATATTAATATCATATGAGTTACGCTGTAAAGAAAAAGTGTATTAGTATTAAAATCATATATCGGCATTAATCCAGATATATGGAATTTATGATATCAAATGATCTCAATATTTGAAAAATTCCTTTGTTTGAGTTTGAATTACAGAAGAAAGAGGAATGCCATTAGATTGAATAGTTTTAAAGGAGGCAAGCACCATATTTTGGATTATTGACTTGAAAATTCAATTTTTTTACTACACTTTGGGGAGACGGCAAATGTTATCCACATAATTTCTCAAGAGGATATAGTTTCTAATTTAAATCTTCAAGAAGATGATGTCGAGCCTTATTGCAAAAAGAAGTGACTAAGCCTTTGTAATAACGAGTGTCATCACCAATGCTGACTTCGAAGATGTCAAGCCGCTCTTTAATTATGTTAGTTGCCATCAATACTTTGGAAGACATATGACCAACAATACTTCAGGATCAGGGTTAAAAGAATATAACATTGCACCAAACCAACATCACCTTCAATCAGCATTAGCTCTTGTTAACAGACATACATCGTCGCTGAATAACTCCGCCCGTCATCAATGTTCCTCATTAACACCAAATGTTATTACCCTTATTATTTTTAAAGTGAAATGACATGCAACATAAGTATGAAGCCGCATCAGTGATCAAAATCGAAGAGGAGGGTCATGGTTCAGTATTAAAGAAAGTAGTGTAATAGAACTAACAGTGTCGAAGAATAGTATCAAACCTCATCCTTCCCAACTCTCCTCATTGATCATCACTTCATGATTCACTAGCATTGCATTACTTTAATAAAGAAAAAGGATCGATGTCGTCGCACCGCATGAAGGATTGCAATTGGACCATGCCGCTTTTCATGCTATATTAAACTCCATTCACATTGGGGTTTATCATTTCGACTACCTTCGATGACATGCAATGACCCCTTATTCATTATAGAGCCTCAAGACCATGCAAGTACCATCACATGTCATCAAAGCTGGAATAGAATGCTGCATTTCATCAATAACGGACTATATGTAGTGTTGCATGTAATCAATGAAGCAAAGGAATCAAGTACAAGTGGCTTAAAAAGTCATCAATGAGTATCGAAGTGACCCATAGAACACTTCTTTGATGATGGATACTATCAACACCGATGCTCACATATTAAAACCAAATCAAGGTCATCGAAATCACAAAGGGAATAAGCATCATATTAGAGCAGTGGTATACTTCATAGCACTTCGAGGATATTGCAAAATATTGCTTTACAAAAATGCCGATCACCATCAATGTTTCCATCCCAGCATCGCCGCTCTTAAAGATGTTTTTCAGATAAAATCGCTGATTAATGACTTCACCAATGATCACATCACACTTCATCCTTTATACAACACATCAAGGGCCTCACATATCCGTGCAAGCAATGTTGATGTTAAACGATTTCAAAGTCGATAAAGTTATAATTACTATGGAAGTCATCACCCGCTTAAAAAAGACATCGCCTATCAAGTTGGAAGTCGCCAATCCATGGTTCTTCATTATCGCATATTTCCACTGAGGGAATAAAGAAGAAGCCTAGCATATAATAGCCTCAGAGTCATCGAAACTGATGCCTACACTATCACTGACACTAATGCAAGCCGAAGACGTTGGAGACGCATTTCCTCTATGAGTATTGAGCTAGGGGTGCCATTTTTGGGGACGAATCTCTCTTCCCACTTCTTACATGTTTTCAACTTTGTAAATCTAGATTTTGCCGAGTGTAATACTTCAACATTATAGACATAAGGATTTGAAAATAAAATAATTGCATGGCCTATGGACTATGATTTGTGACTAGCATATTCGATTTTAACTATAATCAGACTTCGACTTTGAACTTGTATAACATGATATGACTTTAACCATGAACTAGTATTGCATACTGGACTACCAAATTCTTGAATTGAGATTTGTATCTTGCCTTGCTTATTGACTTCAAATTTAGACTTTAAATGCAAATTTGACTTCGACTCTTAACTTTTTAAGCACACATGACTTCGACTTTAAAGACTAAACAAAGAATTATAATGGACTCGGAATCATGCATGCCTCAGCCTATGACTTCGACAACTTCGACTAGCCTTGAAGAAGCTTGTCTTTGATTAATCCATTTTCTACATACTTTTGGGTGTTGACGAATTTATTCGTTAACGGTATTTATTTTATACTATTTAATACCCATGCTATGAACACGTTCACAAATGCAATCAATTGATCACTTTTCCTAAGATTTTTTTTAATTTATATATTTCATTTTGAAACATTAATTTTTTCCCAACATAAGAATAAATATAATAAAAAATAAAACCAAAAGCTTTTATGAATAAGATTCGCTATAAGAGTTAATTTACAAAATAAAATGAAATAATTTCCCATAAGGAACACCCTTAACTCTATTAACAAAAAAAATCAAATGAGTGAAAGGTGGTTAACATTGGACACATGAGTTATACAATAGTCTTCTCCCATCCCATTAGCTTCATTCTCGTCTTTTCGATCTCTCTTTAAAGCTTTAATGATATAATTGTATTCCTTAGTATCACTATTATTCTTATTTGCATTTCTATTAATAATAGAAAGAGAGTTTATCTTTTTCCTACTTAACACAATGTAGGTTCTAAGGAGAATAACCCCTATTATTTGGCTAAAAGTAACAGACTTCGGTCAAAATAAAAATGTAAACCATGTAACAGACTTGAAGACCCCTTTTTGTTACTTTACAACATCAACTTAAGCAGCAGCATATTATAAGATATAACTTCTAACTAGCATTTCAGTTAAATAGTTTATAAATATGAGTTTATGAAATTCCAAATATCAGTACCTTATATAAAGACCTAATTTGAAAACTTACCTTTATAAAATTCTATATAAAAGTTCAAACTATTTTGTAGGTTTTAAAATAAAATCGCATGTTACTAATTTAGAAATATAATTTTGAGAACTTCATTAAGATAAATGCCAACAAGATGACATTTTAGAAAAATATTGATAAGATTAATAATTGTTACAATACTTATAAACATAAACAAAGAGTTCCTCTAAAATACTATTTTTATTCTGAGTTAAAATTTAAAATGGATATAAATAATATTTTTTATTAAAAATATATGTGGTACTTTATTTAGGTAGAGCACTCATTTTGACGTCTAAGGAGTCCGAACTTAAGACCTGTTAAACTTCAGTCTAGCGCACTCAACGATATACCACTTTAGTCGGTGCACTTAACAACAAACCACTTTAGCTGGTGTTCCTTTACTAGTTGGGTATTAATGTGTAAGTGGAAAAGTTTAAATTTAATTTGATTTGACCCCCGAATATTTTATTTTCAAGTCGCATTCTTAATGATACATATGATTATCATGGAATAAAAATGGAAGTAAATTTAAAATATTTATGTTATATTGGATCTAGGAAAAATAGATGCAGTGAAATAACTTTCGTTGTAAATATTCTCGTACATATAATTCTTACACTAGCATGGTTAAAAAGTATTTTTTGTGAGAATAATGATATGACAAGAGATAACAAAGTAAATTTGAGTCCAATATCTAATATAAAAATTGCATGAAATCAAAATTTCTAGATTTTATGTATTTTCTCAATTTATGTAATATGTACTAAAGAATATGATTTGTTTGGATTAGGTAAATTGTATGAATGAAGAAAATAAATCATTGGATGTAAATTCCAAAAAGGGACCTCTAAAATTAGCAATGATTGTTTTTATTTATCTTAACAGAATCAAAATGAATTTTATTACATTTTACCAGAATTAATTTTAGCTTGAGGCAGAAACGAAACTCTAAAAAATCCATGTCAACATATCCAAAGAAAAATTTGTATTCATTTATTGGATTGCAAACTTTCGGAGAAGAAAAATCATACATATTTTGGCTATTGGATAGTAACCAAAGCATAAAAAATATTTATGTTTATGAAAATTATATATCTAAAAAATATGACTAAAGAATGTTATAGAGACCAAACATTGTAAGTGATTAATAAATAACTAATTTCACCAAGTTAGATCAGAATTTTCAACCAATAAGATCAATTTGATTTCATAAAATTTTAATTAAAGGCTTGGTTAAACATTGAAAAATTCACCGATCTTGGTTGGTTATAACATGCAAATACACATAAGGTAGTCAATAATGGAAAACCGGATAAATATTAAAGAGTGGTGAAATGGACCACATTTTTATGAGCTTGCATATTTGACTTCTCATGGGTGGATAATTTGCATTTCATAGAGTTCACATATAGTAAGAGTTACCAATCAAGCATTGGTGTAACACCTTTCGAAGCTTTATACAATCGACGATGCAATATTCGTTCGTGCTGGTGAGAATTGAAAGAGAAGCTCATACTTGGACTGGATATGATTAGAGATACTTTGAAGAAGATAGAGATTATTCTAAAATAAATGAAAGTTACACAAAATAGACAAAACAACTACATCTGTAAGAGATGAAGGGACTTAAAATTCCTTATAGTGATGTAGTGTTGGTCAAAATTTCTCCATTTATAAATGCAATTCGATTTAGTAACAATAGGAAGTCGGCATTGAGTTTTTTGGACCTTTTCTAATATTTGAAAGGATTGGGAATCTTTCACACAAAGTTGACCTATCTCGGAAGATTGTGGGTGTGCACACCATTTTCCATATTCCATGTCTGAGGAAGTTTTGCATAACTCGGGCAAGGTAGTCAAATCAGATCAACTCGATGACTTAGAAGTTGAACCTAAAGACGCAAGACAGCGTATGCCTACTTGTTGAATGTGGTTCGCTATGCAGGGGTTAGTTTGGGGATAAACTTTAAATTTTCCCTAGATGGATCTGTGGTGGGCTTATATAAATAATTATTCTCGTTAAACCAAATTTAATTTATCAAATATTGTTTAATATCAACATGGTATAATATGTAGGGTTTTAACATATGTTAAATGTTACATAAGTGAGGCATATATTATAAGAAAATAAATATATCTCCGCCAAACATTTGTATAATACACACACATACATATAATTAATAAGGTTAATAACCAATGTATATATACTTATAATATACTATATATATGTGAGGTCCTTCATATGCATATAATTATATATACGTACATATGTAGCATACACACATGTTGTGTGCATTAAAATATATATGTATGGTATGTATACAGATATATTTAATAGACTATATATATATATATCATAAATATATATACACACACATCATAAATATATATATATATCATAAATATATATATATATATAACAAATATATATACATATATTATACAAGTATATGCTATTTATAAATTTTGGGCTAGTTATATATATATAAGATTATTTGTATATAAAATAGTAGGTATATATAATGTATTTAATTGGTCTAATGTGTGTGTATGTATGTATATAAACAAGTGAGATTTCAAATACTGTTTAATTGTAAAATATCTTTTGTTTAAAATATTATACAAGTCAAATATATATTTATTGTTAATTAATGTACCAAGTGTTAGCGCAAAATTTCGTCTACACCAACACACCGAGGTCCACAGGTATGGCTCTGTAAGCTAATGGATTATTGAACCCGACAAAAAGATTACCGAGATGTGATGCAATCAAGCTTGGGTTAGGAGAAGTTGAACCATAGAGTCGCAATAGCTAATTCAGAGAAGGCGAAGTATGGAAAGTAAATAACACAAAGACTTTTGTGGTTGTTCAGGTTGAAAGTCCCTACATCTACTGTTTTTTCTAATTTAGTCACTCTTATATTATGGAGAGGTATATTTCATTGAGTCTATACATTTTCGTCATTAATGAGTTTGTAGATAGAGCTCTAATATAGGAAATTATAATATGATTTTATATTTCAATACTTTTTTAGTGCCAGCCCTTTCACTGTAGCAGGTGATCCTCTATTTATGGAAAATTTAAGATTTTTCCCTTAGTGCAGGTGCTTTCTCTTGGATTGATGACCTAGCTTGCTATGTGCGGCTTATAGTTGAATGCATTTCATCCTCTAATTGAGTGCATTTTAATGCGTATATTGACATGATGCTTTCATATATAGCTTTTAGGGTATCTTTCCCTTACCTCGGCCGTTGGTCTCAGCCTGGGCTATCTGAGTCGTTGATTGTTGATACTTACTGAAATATTTTTGATTTAGTTAACTAATGCCCTCAATTAAGCTTCTTCTCTTATCTAGACAATGATCTTGATCTAGATCATTGCTTTGACTCATGATCTTGGACTACATGCTCTTGGCTACTGAGTCCGGTGCTTAAGCTCTTGTTGTAGACCAAACAATAGGTCTAGGAGTCACAAGCCAAGGAACTTCCCTCTCGAGTTTTTGTAATCCGCACTCTGTGGAAATTATGATGTAACACTAAGTTTAAAACATATATTAGCAAGTTTATAATATACATGTACCAAGTTTAAAATGTATGTTAATCAAGATATATATTTAATTAATGTACCAAGTTTAAATACATATGTGCTTAATTAATTATACCAAGAATGATTATTATTTTGCATAATATTATGAAATTTAATATATATATATATATATCTGCATATAAACGTATATACATGCATAAATATATGAATAATTTTATACAAAAATTATTTTGTATAAAATACAAATAATATACATTTTCAATTAATGTTCTAGAATTTAATAAATTCAAATATACATAAATACTTATGCTATTATTCTATAATTAAAATCCAAAAGTGATATATATATATGTGTGTGTGTGTTTTACTTATTTTAATAATGAAATGAAATGGTGAAAATATATATAATAAATAATTTACCTATATTCGCGCACACACATGCACACTTTTCATACACACACACACATATAATTTAAACAATATTAAAATAAACTTTTATATTTAGATAAAATTAAATCTTCATGGCCAAAAATATATAGATAAAGATTTGGAGTTTATGTTATGAATATAGAAAAGGTTTGCTTCTTAAATCATGCTTATTCATCACACATCGATCTGAAAGTCTCCTACCAAATCAGTATCCTGCCTACTTGGTTATGCATAGCTAACGACAATAAACTAGAGAGAAAAATCTTTATGTTTTGGGAAGAGGAAGAGAAGCAATGGAGGGAGGAGAATAAGAGAAAGGAGGTAGAAAATAATGAGGAGGCTAGGTTTATGTAAGAGAGTATATAGAGATATATTTCCCAAAATATCTCATCCTTATCTTCTTTCTCTTAATTCTAAAAAGGCTACCTCATCCATTAAAATGCACAGCAAACCCTCTTCCCTCTATTTCAAAATTTTCAGCCATAATAATATATGTCACTGTATTTAAATCAAAATATTACTTCAATATTAAATATTATGTTATATAAATGTGCATATATTACAATTATATCTACAGCCGTAAAATTACAAGGAGCACCTAAATTTCTTTTAAAACCAATACCAAAATTATTAAAATAATTCCAAACATTAAAACACTTAATAAATTAATATTACTAATATATTTATTAACTTAATCAATCTATGAAAAGTTGTAAACATATCAGATCGTGTGATATTTCAAAGTCAGCATGGATTCGGCTGTGCGACTCTTAGTTATGATTTCAGTCAATGGTTATTCTCAAACACTTTGAATATTTAAGTTCACATATCACCTTTGTCGGCTATGTATATTTTTAAGAGATTTAGGGATACGCCCTATGGATATTATGCAATATGTTACGTTGATATATCTAACTCTATAATCAACCTTGTTTGTTCTACAAGTATTTTTTTATATACTTTTTTATATTATGATATAAATAATTTAAATTAATTTAAATTATATAGAAAATAAAATCCTTAGAAATGTTATATGATTGTTGTTTCAAATAGCTGCAACCATGAGTGATTAATCATAATATAAAATAATATTTTACTTCAAATTTTCCTAGTCAAGACGTTTTGAGAAAGGATATCGATTCATCCGTTTATACAAGAGCATGAAACACTCTCTAGATTTTGGGTAGGGTATTATTCATAGTTGTTGGTAGCATCAAGGGGTTACGTATTGATAGTTATTGCATAATTTATTTTAGAGTTTCTTGTTGGTTGATAACCATAAGGTTAAATAGGAAATACAGATGTTTTCGATACTTAAGTAAAAGACGTGATTGCAATTATATGGTTTAAATTGGATGCGACATGAGTTTGGTGGCATGTTCGCTAAGCTAGAAAATCATCCCTTTTTCTGATGTTCCTAGATACTTTTTAGATATGAGGTTGCCATGATTGCTTAGTATTATGTTGATTTGATTTATATGGTGAGACGTCATCCCTATTGAGTAGTTTCATCCATAGTATGAAAGAACAATAATTTGGTGAAATGATATTGAGGAAAGATACAATTAGCCGGTTATTATCAAAAAATGATACTTGGACTTTTGGTTATGAAGGGTATTGAGCTTGAACTTTTGATTTTAAATGGCTATCCTAGATTAATTTTAGTATTAAAGTAATAAAAGGATAATTATTGTGGTAAGATGGATGTGTACGTAAAAATATTTTGATATGGATCGATAATAAGATCATATAAGTTTGTGCTATTTATGACTGGGATGAAGTACTTGGAATTGTGTAGATAGACATGGTCTGAAAAGAGTAAAGAATTGATTGGAGATGTGATCGTTATTTGCAAAGGACGTTCCAAATGGATTTTGTAGTAGGAGTAATTTGAGAAGTATTCCAAATTGGTGTAGATAAAAGATTTAGATAATGAATTTTGAGCTAAGAGATTGACCCAATTTGAGAAGCCGAAGAAGGGATGTACTATAATACGTGGCTATTAAACTAAAATAAGGAAGTATCATTAAGTAGTGTGAGTTCAAATGTTCCTTAATAATTGAAGAAAATTAATTAGAATATTAATGCAATTTTATGAAAAATGGAAGTTTTGAGGGTCCAGATATGACTTTGAATGAGGAGTAGATAGAATCTTTTCAATCATCTCTCAGATTGAAAAGAGATCGTCTATTAAAAGAAACTCTTTTGGAATAGTGACTTAGAGTTGCAGATTTTACACTACATATGAGGTGCATGTAGACAATGTATCATATAGTTCATTCTTTTAAACCTATCACTATCTTAGGATATCACTTTTTTTAGATTGAAATTCTACTTAGATTTTGGATTTTGACCGCCATGTTTGAAACTGTTGAATATGAAAGGATTTATTTTATTTTGATGTTTGGATGCTTGCTCGGTTGTATGTTGTAGAACATAGGATGGAATGTTTGAATAATTGAGGAGGTCATACTTTGAGTAACAAACTTATTCGATATTTGAGAAGTGATATCGTAAGCATAATGAAAACACTCAAGTCAGATTAGCGATACGGATGAGAGAATTGTTATGTTCATCAGGTTAATACATAGATCATTTTAGATGTTTTTAGGTAGAAGAAGGAATGTTATGATGATTCAAGTTGTTTGGACTTGATTGGATAAGACACCATCCACTTTGAATAGTCTTACCTTAGGAATCCAAAAGATGAATTGAGGGAAGTATTACTAGATGGTTTAAGTGTTGAGTATGTGCATTTATGAATGGTATAAGTGATAGTAACTTTGTTTGGACACGTTTTTGCTAAAGCTATCCGTTGTTATGCATTATGGCGTTATTTACTTGAGTTAGTAGCATGGATTGCAGAAGTTGTAGATATGCATGTTCGATAATGGTTAATGTTTTAGAATGAATTAATGCCAGTAGTAGGGTCTTTCAGATTTAATTAGGGATATCGATTTGGTTAGGAGTATGTAAAAAGTGGACAAGTATATTTGATCTTTTCAATTAAGTACTTTTTGAAACATCTTCCATTTACTTGTTTATTAGCTATATCTTGGTTTGGTTGAATGATTTCTAGAATTATTTGTCATTTCGCTTAGCTTATAGTATAGATTGGATAGTTGCTTTGGATTTATTGATGTTTTGTTTAGGTTGCTTAATTTGATTTATAATTGACTTAAATGATTACTTATTTTATGTTATATATTGTGTTATGATCTTAATATGTTTCATATGCTATGATTTTGTAAATTATTAGTACATATATATTCAACATATGTAGTGATGATGTGATTAGTTGTGCATACATATAGGGCTTATATGTTCACCCTAAGATGCTTGCATCATACCTTATATGTTGTACCATCTCATTCATATAGGATGGCCAAAATGTTAGACAATCGCATGCATGTGTGTGTTTATACATACGTATATATATATATTGTTATATGTCTTCTGCATACATATTTTAATTTTATGTTATTGGTTGTATTTCATAAGTACACAGGCACAACTGTAAGTATATATATTGATAGAACGAACATACACCTATTTGATAAAATTGATTTTAGATTTTGTATGTTATATGCAGATGCTTAGTTTGATTGGTTTCTTTGTTATATGAATGATTGCTTAACTTAAATGGATGATGGCTAAACTAGATATTAGAGTATGTTGCAAATTGAAGTGATATGGAGTGAGAGTGTGCGAATTACATTACATGTCCTTTAGAATTTCGAGGACGAAATTCTTTTTAAAGGGTAGAGAATGTAATACTTGGTATTTTTAACATTCAATAATATTGGATTTAATTAATAATTTAATTAATTCAAATATTGACAGGACAAAATGATCGTTTTTCCAACTTTGCAATTTGATGAAGAATTTAAGCCATTGCGGCCAGCTCGATTTTCTAATTCGCGCCTTATATTTACTTGTTTGATTCGGAGGTCGTATGAAGGATATATGGGTGAAATAGGTGTCGGGTCGTTATTGATTTTGAATTGAACTTTAAATTTTTAGTTTAAATTAGATAGCCTTTGATTTTTTTCTCGAGATATAAATAGAATTCATGTCCAGTTACCTTATTTCGTCTTCATCGATTCATTTCTCAAAACATCTCTATCCCTCTTAAACAACCAAACTTCAAAATACAATATCTTCCTTAATTCTTAACAAAATTCAAAAAACCAGAGGAAAACCAAAAGGCACGATGAAGGCCACTGTTAGTGTAATTTTTCACCTACACTAACACCCCAAGGTCCAGAGGTATATCTCCAAAAGCAGAAATGAATATTGGACCCGGTAGAGAGGTTGTCGAGACGCGATGTTGCCAGGCCTGAAGTACGAGGTGTTGAATCGCATGGTAACAATAGTTCTTGCGGACAAAGTAAAGTGCAGAAGGTAAATAACATCATGACTTTTATTTCCCTACGTCCACTGTCCTTTCCTTTTTTAGTCATTCTTATATTGTCGAGAGGTTTATTACATTGAACCAAGCATTTTCTCCATTAATGAGTTTTTGAATAGAGCTCTAATATAGGAAAGTACTATAGTTTAAGTATGCTATTTATACATCGTAAAACTCCTTTGTTGTAGCAGGTGGTCCTCTATTTATAGCAAATTCAAGGTCCTTCTATTAGTGCAAGGGTTTTAACTCGGATTAATGACCTGGCTTGCTATAGGTGGCTCAGACTGTTGGAAAGTATTTTGACACGGATAGCTGATGTGGTGCTTTTATGTATACCTTCTTTAGTTTCTTTCATCTATCTCGATTGTTGATCTCGGTGTGGGCTATCCGAGCAGTTGATTGTTGAGATCTGTTGGAATGCAACTGTTCTTGGCGATTTTTGCTCTCGGCTATGTTTTTTTGCTTTACTTGGAAAATAATCTTGGTCTTTGTTGTTTCTTTAATTCATGTTCTCAGCCTACATACTTCGGGTTATCGAGTTTGGTTTTTGAGCTCTCTATGGAAACTAAACGATAGGCCTTGGTATTATAAGCCAATGGACTCTCAATTCGTAATCCGTACTTCGTGGAGATTATGGGGTAACATGTACCCCTCAAAGTTCACCTTATATGGTCAATATGAGGTAGATTTTGGAAAGAATAGAGCTATGTCATTTTAGTACTTGGATTTTTTGTTCCACTCCTATTGTAAAGTCGATCCTGATCTTTTAGGCAGAGTAGGATTCTAAGAATTCTCCAAAGCATTGTTTTCATGAGATGACTTGTGATGACCTGACCTTGTTTCAAAAACAATTTAAAATCCAACCACATTTAAAGAGTTTTAAAAATAAGCTCATCTAAAGGATTTTGAAAATAATTTGAAATCTAACATCGTCTAGAGGATTTTGAAAAATTACTTAAAATGAGTGCCTTGAGGTGAAAATATTCTAGTACCATGATCCAACCATCTAACTATGGTCTTATAGGTATTGGATTTTTAGAAAACTACTATTGGCAATATAATGCCTATATTTTGCACACGGCTAACTCACTATACAGCCTGGTGCATGGTACTTTTAACCATAGCTCACACTTTGCATGACACTATTCAGCCATGGCTCACTCTTTGCACAATGCCATGGTTGTGACTTACTTGGTGCATTCGGCATGGTCGACTTCCCATGACTCACTCATCACAAGACACTATCGGTCGTGGCTCACTAGTTACATGACACTTTTTGGCCGTGGCTCACTCATTACATGACACTATTGGCTGTGGCTCACTATCATTGGAAATCTACCCAATGCATGGTTTTGCATGACTAGATTTACTATTATTTGGAATCTACCCACTAGTTCTCACTTTCTTGGGAATCCACTCACTTTTCTAATCTTTTGCAAATCTACTCACTTTTCTAATCTTTTGGGAATCTACATGCTTTTCTAATCTTTTGGAAATCTACCTATCTTCCTAATGTTCTTGGGAATCTACCTAATGATGAAATTAAATATTTTCCATGAGGCAAAATAATTTCTTACCCTGAGGCGAAATCAGTTACTTGCCATGAGGTGGAACGAAGTAATTTCCATGAGCTGAAATCATTTACTTACCATGGAAAAAACAAGTAATGCTACGAGGCGAAATCATTTACTTTCCATAAGGCGAAATCATTTACTTGTGGTGAGGCGAAACTAAGTAATGGCCGTGAGGCAAAATCATTTATTTACCGTAAGGAGAAATCATTTACTTGCCATGAGATGAAACTAAGTAATTTTCGTGAGGCGAAATCATTTACTTGCCATAAGGTGAAATCATTTACTTGTAGTGAAGCGAAACTAAATAATTATCGTGAGGTTATATTAAGTAATTTCCATAAGTTGAAACCATTTACTTTGCTGGAAGAGAAAGCGTGGCTTTGAAATTCACTCGATATTACTTGATAAGAGCAGTATCATGATTAAACATTTTGATGTATTTTTGAAAGTTGCATGACATTGCTTGATCATGGCAATAATCACGGTTAAGATGTTTTTGATGCATTGTTTGAAAGTAGTGTGATATTGCATGATCATGGTAATAATCATGACTAAAACATTTTGATGCAGTGTTTGAAAGTTGCATGATATTGCTTGATCATGGTAATAGTCATGACTAAAGCGTTTTGATGAGTGTTTAAAAGTTGTGTGATATTGCTTGATCATGGCAATAGTCATGACTAAAATGTTTTGCTGAGTGTTTGAAAGATGCGTGATATTGCTTCATCATTGAAATAATCACGAATAAAACGTTTTGATGCAATATTTGAAATTTGCGTGATATTGCTTGATCACGACAATAATCATGACTAAAATGTTTTGATGCAGTGTCTAAAACTTGCGTGATATTGCTTGATCACGTCAATAATCATGACTTAAACATTTTAATGCAGTGTTTGAAACTTGCATGATATTGCTTGTCTTGACAATAATCACAGCTAAGATGTTTTTGATGCAACTTTTGAAAGTTGCATGATATCGCTAGATCTGCAACAAACCGGGTTTTTAGATATTTGAAATTTTAAATATTTAATTGATTTTAAATATTTGAAAAGTTAGTTTAACTTGAATTTCAAATATCACTGTTTATTTAGCAATTAAATTATTGAATTTAATAATTGGAAATGGGTTAAAATAGTGAATCTTGGTTTTTAAGCTGGATAAAATTATTCCAAAGGTTTGGAAAATTTACATTTAAAATACTGAAGGTAAGAGAACTTTTAAAATCGAATTTAAAAGCAGTTTTCTCAGTTTAAAATATATCGTTTAAATTGACATTTAAAATAGCCTTCTGAGGCATAGTCTCGGAATTCGACGAAACCGGTTCCGGTGGATCCGTAGTAGTGTATTATTATCATATTTCAATTTTTGTAGTGTTTGGAGTGATCGTTTGGCCGTGCGGTAGATAAACACGCTGAAATCTATATCGAAAATTTAATAAAATAACTGGGTCCAAAAAGATATCTTCTCCATACGATCGAATTAGACTCGAAACCTTTTTCATTGCATTTGGAATAGGGGTTTAACATTATAAATGCCTAGCAGCACACCTCGATAGGAGATCGAGATTGTGAGTTGCGATAATCGAGATGATTTAAATTTAAATTTAAAATTTAAATAATATTTATATAGACATATTGGTTTAACCTGGCAAATATTTTCACGACAGCAAACACGTGTCTCTTAAGGTCGGTTGTTTATTTTATCTTTTTATTAAATTTATTATATATATGTCTGAAAAGAAAAATATACATTTACAATAAGGATCTTTCCCTTGATTTAAATTTATATATATGTTTGTTTACTTATACATAATATATATATATATATAACTGTGAGGTATAATTCTGTTTTTAAATTTAATAAAAATAGATATATACATACATATATATATATATATATTGTAATTCACATAATATGGGTTAAAAGGAATTTTATTTTAGAATTTAATGCATATATATAGATAAAACAGAAATGTATATAGATAAGGGTTGGAAACATAAAGATTTTAAAATGTTTAAATTTATATAAAATTAGATTTTTTAAATCTATAAATAGTTTTATAATCATAGTTTCAAAAGAAAATAAATATACATATATACCTTTTTTCATTTACAGATTTATTTTTAAAATAATATATTGTGGAGATTAAACTTATCCAACTATTTTGGTCACTAGAAAATAATTTATAAAAACAAAATCGGTTTAAAATAAATTATTAATTAATTTAATTTTAAAATGGCAATTAATTGTTCGTTTGTTCAAAATATGTATAAACCATATAATGTTTATTCAAGGTCTAAATCGTGGGGAGACGAAGTCGAGATTGAAGTGGACAGTAAAATCAAAGGTGAGCTAATCTCACTCATTCGGATTATTATTATTTTTAAATTAAATAGTTAAATTTAAATTATTGGTTAATTGTTTGAATGGTCTCGTTGGTGTATTATATATAGTGTGTGTGTGTATATATATTGGAGTGATTGATTTCCCGCATTATCTAGCGGATGAGACCCTATGTGCACCGCATAACAGGGAATGACCCTTTATACCGCGATATCCTACCTTGAAGCAGGATTGGTATTTTAAATTATTGTGCTAACATATGTGGATGTAGGGAAACAGGTTGGAGGAATCCAACTGGATTCCTCAAAATGACGAATTTACTTTACAATTAGTAGTGTGATTTATGTGACAACCTCTGATGGATTATATTGATTTTGTTGAGAATTAAAATTATTGAATACTGTGGCTTAATTGAATAGAAATTAGTTTTTGAGGAAAATGAAATCTATATAAAGAATTAAATTTTAAAAGGAAAACAAAATAGAAGATTTTAAGTAAATAATTAAAGGGAACTTGATTAATTAAAGAATGAATTGGAAAAGAATAAAAGTTGATTTCTAAAATTCTAATAAATAAATTTCGAGTACGGGAAAAGTGATTTTTGAATAAACAGGAATAAATGAATTATTAAACATAAATGATATTATTTAAAGGAATAAAGAATTTATTTTCAAATTCAAGGTTTAAATTTATTGGAAAAGATAAAGAAGAAATTTGGAAAGGTATGAAATTTTTATTTTCAGTTAAATAAGATTTTAAACCATGGTAAAGAAGTTAAATATGAAATTAATGGTTTGAAATAAATTGAGAAAATAAAGGAATTTATATTTTTAAAATGGAGTAAATTTGGAAATTGATTGCATGTTTGAAATAGTGTTTTTTTTAAGGAGACGAGACTATGGAATTTATAAACTGAGTTTATAAAGTGAAATATTTATCAGAGGATAATTTGGAAATATAAATTCCGAATGGGAATTTATAAAGGAATGGGAAATTTGTTTTGAAAATAAATAATGATTTATTTTTAAAGGTGTGAAAAGCGAAGTGTATTTCCTGAAAGGCCAAGTATATTTTCAAAGTAAGATTTTGAAATATAAGTTAGAGATTTTAAAGTGTTTAAAAAATATTTTAGAGAAAATTTATGATTTTTAAATTGTTTTAGAATTTTTAAGTAAATATTTATTTAAATTAATTATAGTAGTAACTATTTTAATGGTTTAACCAGGATTATGATTTAAAAGTTAGTTATTTAATAATTATACCTTATAAAATAAGTTTTATTTTAAAATTAGTTTTGGCTTATGTTTTACATAAGAAATTATTATTAATTTCATAACTAGTATTTTAAATAAAGTAAGTAAATAGTTTTATTTTAAGTATTTTAAGGTATATATTTTTGGATGAAATGATTTAAATTATTTTAAAATCTAAAGTATTAAGGCTTGGTGATTTTCAATGGAAATAAAACAAATTTGATGGAAGTTATCCTGTAAGGAAAAAGTGATTTGAAAACTAATTTTTTTAAAAGGATTGTAGTATAAAGAAATATCATGTGAAGATATTTTAAATTAAATAATTTGGGAAATTATTAAGGGCTAATGATTGTTTATGAATGTTATTTGATAGTTAAATAACCAACTATCAATATTGGCCAATGCGTTGATCGTTTCGAAAAGACTGGGGTCGAGATTAATTTCCCAAAAACCACTGCAATCCGGTTTGACCGTTTTCGTGAAGCAGACAAGAGCATAGAGTCGAAGATGGAGCAGTGAAGTGAAAGGGCTAATCGCTACTAATCCTGAGGGCGATTCCAAAATGGATGTAGTAGGAGTAGTGCCTTCGGCTCTGTTCGAACCTGGAATGAACTTGTAAGGACGAATGCTATCAGAACATCGTCAGGTGGATGGTGAGCATTCAAAGTAAATGTGTGCTAAAAAGGTAACGCATAGCCTCGAGCCTCATTTACCGGGAATGGCTAAAACAAGGGAGGTGCACACAAGGCTAAGTGGCGAACAACCAATTAGGATAAGGTCATCTCTGTCTAGAGGTCCCTTTATATTGGTTGTGTGGGCGGTTGTTGATCCCAACCGCGGGGTGATCTTAGTCGGGCTATCAAGTAAGGGGTAGCTCTGGTCCTGTGATGCAGGGGACCATGGTGGATCCTCGGTACGGTGATCTAGACCACGTACTATGACGGGAGGTACCCAGTAGCCCTGCCATTGTATGGAATCCAATCTCCAATAAGCGCCTGTACGGTTTTGATTGTGCCCAACTATGCTGAAACGTGAAATGCAAGAATTTCAACTAGATTCTATTTTACTTTCTATAGACATTATTATAATATCAGACGGATTTGATAAAAAATGTTTTGGTTATCGTAAGGTAAAAACCCGGCATTTTTATTTATGGCGTGGTCTTACGAGATACCTTTGATTTTTTAAGGATTTTGAAAACTTTAATAATCCAATTGAGTGTGTTTTCTCACGTTGGTTTTCCATACTGACTCGGGTGTTATTTAACTATAATGCTCGGGTTAGACTGAGTATTATAGAATACAAGAAAAGATGCTGTGAAGCTCGGGAGAAGAGCTGGATGGCGAGACGTATCATCCCTATTTGATATATATTCCGCTGTGTCTGATTAACTGCATGGTCAGTTTTGTGAGGATAGGTTAATATAACTGTCCAGTTGTGTGTTATGAATTTCATTGTACTCTGATGCTGTAATGTATAAACAGATGTAGTTTCTTTTTACGTTAAGATAAATTATTATCTATTATATTTTATTCCGCTGCGATGGGAAGATTCTGTTGTTGTTTTGTTTTCTCTTCTTCTACCTCCTTATTCTTTAACCCTAATGGTTCGGTTTTTTGACATTCGATTGCTCGGCATTTGATACAATGGACATATTGATGTTGATTTTCAGGTATCGAAAAATCGGGTCATTACATATTGGTATCAGAGCTGAAGGTTAAGCGAGAATCTTGGCTCTGGTAGGGATTACTCATTAAGAATAGAGTCTGTAGTACTCTAGAATGAATTTGAGTGTATTAACAGATATGAGCACGTATTTGTTAGTGAATATAAGTTGTTTTATATTGTGTCGAATTATCGGTGGAATGTTTATAGATTATGGTCGGTGCAGTCTGAGCAACTGTATTGATATGGATTTCTAAACTCTCAAACAAGATAAACAGACATAGTATTGTTTTAAAATAGGGTAAATGAAATAATTGTGCCCAAATATTTTTGTATACAAAAGAAAAATTTTGTAAATTATTGTAGTATATGGTTGTTTGGTTGTTAGAAGTGATAATATTAAAATTATTATCATTGTTGTTATGATAATTGAAATAAGGAAATAAGGGTATAATCAAAGATTTGAGATAAATTAATTTAACAAATGAAATTCATAAATGTGAATTATAGTGTGATTTATAATTAAAATGAGATAAAATTCCAGAGTAATGTTCGAATATGAGTTGAAAGGATTTGGAATTTGAAAATTTAATTCCTTTTGAGTTTGAAAATGATTTTCAAAAGCTTTGGAGAAATAATGGTGATATTATTTGGGAAATATTTTTGAATTGGATATGAAATCTAGTTAGATTAGGAATTTAAAAATATTTGAAGGGTTTTAAAGAGATAAAAGCACTAAACTCTCTTCGGCCGCTAGAAAATAACTTCGGTGATGACTACAGCATCATCGATGTTCATTTTCGAGTTTCCAAGAGAGGAATTGCTGCCAAAATGTTTTAAATTGGAATTGTTTGCAAAACTAGGTTTCATTTTAAAATTCAAAGGGTGTTTTGATTTGCAAATGAATTATGTATATAATTGATTTTAAAAATGCTTTTAAAATATGAGTAATTGTTTAAAATACTTTAGAGTTGGTTTGGAATTGTTTATAGAATATAAATGGGTTGATTTTTTGTAAAATTTTGAATATGTTAGAATAAAATTTAACTTAAGAAGGATTTAATAAAAGTAAGTATGAAACCCAAATAAGTTGGAAGGTAAGCTAATTAATTGAAGTTAATTAAAAAAGTTAGCAAATGGAATTTAAATAAGTATAGAAGGTTTAAAATTTAAACTGAATCGGAACGTGAGTGAATCTAGTTAAGTAAAAGTGAGCTTTGAGGAAAATGATAATTGAAAATAAGTTTATTAAGATTGAAAACAAATGTATAGAGAAACAAAGGAAATTACATTGGTACGTAAGTAAAATGAAAAATGAATATTGGAATCAATTTGAATTATGTTAAGTATAATGGAATTGAAAAATATTGTTCGAGTGGATTAAAAGAACAAAGTTCTAAAAATTAAAATTTATTGGAAATTGAAATAAGTTAGTAAATGGAAGGTAGTTGATAGAATTCAATATTTAAGAATGGGAATTTATTCAAGTTGAGCTAAATAAAAACAAAGGATTGAAAATAAAATTTGTAAGTAAACTAATTAATTCGAATAAGTAAGCCAGTGGATTGAAATTGAATATTGAGATAATATTTAATTTATAGTGTGTAAAGTAGAGAGAAGATGAGAAATTGGTTCGAAGTAAATTAAAGATAATAAATATGAGGTATGGAAATAAAATCCATGGAGATTTAAAAAAAAATTAGTATGTAGAACCAATTAAAGAAATGATTAATTAAATATGGTTTGAGATAAGATGAACAAAATTCAATATTTAATGATGAAGGTAAATTGAATTCATATGGAAATTGGATGTGATATCCCGGAAATTTTAGCAATATCAATTTAATAATCTGTATTTAAATTTAAATTTATTTGATAAAATTTTGTTAATAAAATTTAACTTGATTTAATAATTCAATTAAATAGATGTTTAATTGGTGAATTTTATCTTTTAAAAGCTAATAGAATGTTTTCCTATTTATAATGTATGTATGTATATGTATATATATATATATATATATATATATATTATGAATAGATAAGTTTTGATTTGTAGTTTAATTAACAAATAAAATCTTGTTTTAAATTCTAATAATCATTTTGATAATTTGGAATTATGTATAAAAATTTAAAATACCATTTAAACATTAAACATTAATGTATTTAATTAAGTTAAATAAGATAAGTAATTTATAATTTCTTTTATAAATTATTTAAATTTGATAAATATGTTATTTTCAAATAATAATAAATGTATAAATATAGATATGTTTTAAAAGACAAAATTATTATTGTCAAATTAAATATGTTAATATAAATTAGTTTTAAAATTGGATTTTAAATGTATAAATAGCATTTGAAATTGAATTTAATTTTGAAATTCAAATGAATAAACATATCTAAATTTTGTAAGTAAGCTTCCATTTTTATATAAATTGTTTCATTTCATTTTCTTTAAAAAGAAATGCATAAACATTTACATATGAAAATAATTTATACATAAGTATTAACAAATAAAGAAAAGGGGTTTTATTTACTTTTAAATTAAATAAAAGAATAAGTAAAATATGTATAGTGACAAGTGTTAAGATTCTAATTTCTTAAATAACATGTGTTAGTAAATGAACTATTGCAAAAGATAAGTGTTGAAGATTTTTAACAAGTGTCCTTTTCATATTTTTTTGGTTTTCTTTTTAATTTATAAATAAATCATTTTATCTTATAAAAGCATGTTTCCATCATTCGCGTCTTTTTCTAATCTTCATTTTTTTTTCCAAAGAAAAATTCTCAACTGAAACAAATCAAATCTATAATCAAACTCTTCAAGCAAGAAATCAAAACTATGAAAAAAACTCTCCCTCAAAACTAAAATCAAAGCCTGCATGTTTTTATTTTTGTAATCCACTGTAAAAAAAATTAGATCATGCAAACCTGAAATTCATTTTCTTTAATCTGGAATCAAAGAAGTGGTCAGCAAGTTTTTTTTTTTCTAAAAGCAAGCTCTAAATCAAGCCTGCAATCCACTGTGTAAATCAAGAACATGCAACTGCAAGCTTGCCAAATTCAAGCATTTTCAAATGGAATCTGGGGATTTTCTTCTGCAACCTGGAATCTTAGACCTGTAGGAAATTAAACAGCATCACAGGTTAAATCAAGCTTCAGCAACTAATTTATAATCAAAGAAGTAAAGCATTCAGGTTGAAGTCTTTAAAAGCAAGGCACACTGGTTTATAAATTTAAGACAAAAGCTTTTCAGAAAAATTAGTGCTCTGCTTCATCACTGTATCCAGGTGAGTAACTTCATTAATTTAAATTATTAAGCATTATCTGTTGCATGTTTTTTTTCCCCTTGAAAAAAATATATGTTTGTGAATGTTATTTGATGAAATTTCTGTGCCATTTGGATATGCATGTATGTGAATGACTGAAACCTTCTCTGTTATCAATTTCTTAAAAAAATGAAATCCTCTTGCTCTTGTTTAAATATTTTTGTTAAGGCTTAGGCCTTGAAATGACTATGTTAATTATACCATAGTTTAGTTTAAAACTTATTAAGTAAAGACAAATTGGGTGATGTATCTGTAAATTGGAAAAAAAACATCAGAATAGATATATAATAAATTATCAATTCAGTATTATAATCTAAAAACTTAAACAAAAAGATGATTTTTAAAACTAAAATCATAGTGTTTAGTTAGAAGTTGAGACTACAGTACTTATTTGATATGATAATGGGTTTGAGTCAATCTTTGGTGATCAAGTTGATCAGAAGGTTTGGGATTCTTGGTGGAGGTAGTGTAGTGATCAGAGGGTGTGGCAAAATGCCAGGAAGATGAACAGGGCTCGGTGGAGAAGATGGGAGGTTGATGAAGTCTGTAAACCTAGTTTTTTTAGGGTGCAGCAATTTTGATCGTCGCGGCCTCTCCAAGTGATCGAGTGTGTTGGGATTCAAGGTATTGGTAGCTGGAGCATTGATGTTGATGTGGCCGGAGTTGCAATCGACACGGTGGTCGGAGTTGAGGAAACGAGCAGTTTCCAGGTTGGGGGGTTATTCCATACTGTTGCTGCCAGGTTGGTTTGGGGGAACTCGAATTTGATTTCGAGTGAATTGAGGGAATTTGATGGTTGCGATGATATTCAGGAATGAACGTCGACATGATAGTTGAATGGGTGGTGACCGGAGGTGGCCAAGACCACCGTGCATATGCACGGTGAAGAATGGTGTATCATGTGGAAGATTTGGGGGTTGCTGTGTTTTGACTCGAGTTTTACTCGAGTAATTCAAGTAATTGCTCGAAGTTTTGAAGGGGTTTACCCGAAGTAATATAAGAGGAAGCTCGGGCATTTTTCTGTAGTTGCAGGTGTCTTTGAAACCTGTATATTTCCAATTCAATTTGTTTAAAAACTGGAACAGGGTTTTAAAACAGAATTTAAAACTTAAATTTAAATTTTGGATTTCAAACTGAGTTTGAATCCAGGTTTGAAAATTTAATTTAAACTTTTTAAATCAAAATGTTTTAAACAACTTTAAAAGGGTTTAAATAATCTGAAATTAAAGATAAAGCTTTTAAATTTAAGTAGAGATTTAAACATAAGTTTAAATCTGGAATCAAACTTCAATTTGAAACAATGTTTTGAAAATAAAGAAAGTTTAAAAAAAATTAAATGTTTAAACAAATTTGGATGTTGAAACATATTTAAATATGATTTGTATTTTGAAATGAATTTGGGGTTTAAATTTCTTTTAACTTCTTTAATAAAATAAGAAAATCTTTAGCATAAAGTTTTTAAAGGGTTTTAAAATGTTTTAAAACTTTGTTAAAGTTAAGTTTGATTTCATTTTAAATTTAAATTTAAAATGTAATTTGAAACAAATTTTAAGTTAAGTTGTTTTAAATTATTTTGTTAATGATAATGTAATCATTAACAAGAGATGTTTTATTTTTAAGAAAATCAAAGAATTTTAATGATTTTTGAGTCATTAAATTAATAAGGTAATTTAAATAAGATAATTGATTTAATTTATTTAATTAATTAAGAATTGGAATAAATTAATTAAGGTTAAGCTAAGTAATTAAGATGAATTAAATTTGTAATTAGTATTAATTTAAGTTGATTACTTAGAAGAAAGGTAATTAAAGAATTAATGATAAGTTAGTGAAGGTCATTAACTTGGGATTATTCATTAATTAATTAATTAACGTAATTAATTTTGATAATTAATTGGATTTATTAATTTAGATAATCATTTATGGAATTTGGTTAAGTATGATTACTTTATGGAAGTAATTAAAGATATTAATTACTCATCGTAATTAATTTATTAATTAGATTAGTTTAAATTAATTAATTAAGTTTAATTAATTTAGAATAATCATTTGATGGGTTGATAAGTAATCACTGAGGAATAATTACTTCGAGAAGTAATTAAGTTAAGTAAATTACTGGAGGTAATTAATTGAAGTATGGTATTTTGGGATTAATTACTTTGTGTAATTAATAATGAGGATAAGTACTTTGTGAAAGTTATTAATAATTAATTACTTAGTGTAATTAATTTAAGCATTGATTGATTAAGTCTTTTGGAAATAATAAAAAGTGATGTAATCAATTAAGAGTAATTTTTTTGGCAAAGTAAACTTTGGGGACAGGGAGACTATGTCGCCCTGACCTTTGGTTAAGCCGGTTTTAAAGTGGCCGTGCACAATGCCTCATAATTGTGGCCGCTGGGATTCGATCTGGTGCCACTACAACTACATGTAGCAACTCCACTATGTCTTAACCACTGGACCACTAGTACTCCATTATATTTATTAATCATCCTTGATTAATCTCATTAGTAATTAATTATTAAGAGTAATTAATTACTAATGAGATTAATCAAGGATGATTAATAAATATAATTAATTATTAAATGTAATTAATTTAGAAGTAATTAAGGAAGTACTTAAGGGTAGTTAATTACTAAATGTAGTTAATCAAGAATGACTAATAATTGTGGTTTAATTAAGGTTAATTACTTAATGTAATTAATTTAAATAAGTAATTAATTTAAATTTAATTACGGATCATTAATTAATATGATTAATGATGTAATTAAGGATTTATTGATTAAGATTAATTAATCAATGATAAGTGATTAAGGAAGTAATTAATTAATGTAATTAATTAAGCATTAATGTAATTAATTATAATTAAATAATGAAGTAATTAAAGGTTAATTACTGATTTTGGTTAAGGATAATTAATTTGTAAAATTAATTAAGGATAATTACGTGAATGTAATTAAGGGATAATTAATCAAGGGTGATTAGTTAAGGTATTTGAGGATAATTATTTAATTGATTGGTAATCAATTAATGGTTAAGTAAGCAAGATTTAAAATGAGGAAGTAATTAATTTAATTCATTTTAAATTAATTAAAGATAGGTAATTAATTTAATTCACTTTAAATTAATTAGAGATAGAAGTAATTAATTTAATTCATTTTAAATTATTTATAGATGGTGTGATTATAGATCTTTGCTTATGAAGGGATGATATGGTTTGCCTTGAATGGTTTGAATCTCAAAGATGAGATTAGTATTGTGTGATATGGATGCATTGGTTGCATTATGATGATAATATGAATTATCTATTGATGATGATATTGTAGATTATCAAGTTGTGATGATAATATAGATTACCTCTGTATGATGATGATGTTGATTATCTATTATGATGATGTGAATTATCTATCTGTGTGTATATAGATAATTAAATTGAAGTGTTTTAAACTTTAAAACAACTTGGCCCTAAAAGACACGCTTTGGATTTCGATGAGACCGGGATCGGGTTTCTATATTTGGGATCCGAAAACCACATCGATTCCAATTAAATGTTAGGTCGTGAATCCAAGTGGAGCAAGTGAAGACTCTAGGTGTAAGGACTATACGCCAGTATAACTCTATGGGTGATTCCGTAATGAGTTGACGGAATAGTACTTATAGGTTCGAGATGGTGATTTAGAGTGCAAGGGTTATCGTCGTTAACTCTGAGGGTGATTCCAAAATGAGTGTAACGAGATAATGCCTTCGGTTTCGTTTGAACCCGGAACGAACTTGTATGGATTGAATGCTTTCAGAACATCGTCAGGTGGACGATGAGCATTCTAATAGATGTGTTCTCTAAAGGTAATCGTAGCCTCAAGCCTCATCAACCGGGAATGGAAAAAACAGGGGAGGTGCAGCAAGGCTTCGTGGGTAGCCCCCACTCGAGAGCAAGATTTACCCCTGTCTAGAAGTCCCTTTTTATTCGGCTGTGTGGGCGGTTGGTTCGCGACAACTGCCGGGGTTGTCTTGTTCGGAACTATTCAGTAAGGAATGGTTCCGGCCTTGTGTTGCAGGGGAGTTAGGGTGTCTCCTCGGTATGGTGATCTAGGCCACGTACTGTGACGGGCGGTACCCTAGTAGCCCTGCCATTGTATGGAATCCAAAATCCAATAAGTGCCAATGGTTTTGATTGTATTACCCACTTTTGTGGCTAGTAGCTGGAATTTAATAATGTAACAATTTCGGCTATTTCATATTTACTTAAAAACCCTAGACACTATTATAATATCACCGGATTTCCTATCAAATGTTTTGGTTAGCGTAAGGTAAAAACTTTTCCATGTTTATGTGTGGGAAGTCTTACATGATACCTTTCTTTTAAAAGGTTTTTCAAAAGTTAAGCAGCTTTAACATGTTACTCACACCAGACCCATGTCTGACCCAGAGTTTATTTTTGTTTTTCATAAACTCTTGGGTACTCAAATTTTTACGAGTAGTCAAGGGATTCAGGTTAGCTTTGACGAATTATGGAGGAGCAATGGAGTAGCAGGCTTCTGCGTTGTAGTTATCTAGTTTTCCGCTGTGTTGGTATCTCTGAGTCATTTGTTTAAGTTGTTTTGTATTGAGTTGTATAACTAGACAGGTGTTTATAACTGTCTAGTATGTGTTATATTATCTGTGTAACTCTGATAATGGTTATATATCTATGTAATACTTTTGATTATTAATATAACTTATTCGTTCCGCTGTTGAGATTCTGATGTGTTGTTTCTTCTTTCTTCTCTTTCTTTCTCTTTCTATCCCTTTCTTTTTTATTAATGATGCGTCATTCTATGGAGACGGATGGCGGGTCGTTACATTAGAGATCCAATATGAATAAAGTAGATATAAACTAAAGTGATAAAGTGAATAGAATTCAATATTAAGTTTGAATTGGAAATTTAAGATTAAATAAAATAGATATGGAAGCTTAATGGTAAAGTTAAAATAAATATAAGGAGCGGTATAAAATATTTATATTTAACTTAAGAAATGGATGGTGAAATTCTTAAGTAAAATTTGGTATTGGGAATATATTCTAAGTTAGTATTTGAATGAAGGTTTAAAGAAAATGGTGAAATGATAATTGAGAATAGTAAATGAAAATCAAAATGAATTTGAATAAAAAGAAAATTTATTTGGATAAAAATCAATGAAGATAAATACGTAGGATGTACGTATATTATTTTATTCGCATAGCGATTTGATCCAGATTCGAGCACAGAATTTCGAGGTAGTTATATCGATCCAAGTTGGGATTTTTCACTCGATTTTCGACGGCGAACCCTGAATATGGATTTTTGATTGATTCTGGAAATTATCAATCGTAGTAGATGGCTATACAAGGAGAATGACGGCTTCTGATGAAGAAACCAGATCTTAGTCTGCACTAGGAAATCGGATAGGCGATACTAGTTCGAAAGTGTAAATGTGTGATCGAGTGAGCGATCGAATTTGGTATTGTATATGGATGATATATGTGCATCGTACAACTTAGGTAAAGCAAATATAGAAACTTTATAAAGAAATGTGTAAAATGTTTCTGAATGTTGTAATTTGACATTATTGCTACGTAGGATATACAGTTGTTTAAAGAAAAAGGGAATTGGGATTTTTGATTTCATAAGATAAATGAAATTTGCTCGACAAAGTTATGTATTTAAATTTCGGTATGAAATTTGATGATTTTCTAGTCTAGCCACTTGGTTTTTTGTTTTCTTTTGAAATCTGGGGGCCCATAGTGGCAATTTTGTAGTTGTATTGAGCTAGGAGTGCAAAGGAGACGCTGGCGAAATTTTTCAAAATTTAGTGAGTTAGAAAAGTTTTGAGAAAATTTTGATAATTTAAATTTTGGTTTTAAATTTAAATTTGGTTTTGAATTATAATTTGAATGGTTGAGGGAGTAGTATTGTTTGAAACTTATGGATGAGTTTAGGAAGTTAGTAAGGGTAATAGTGTCTTTTAATGAAAGATTTGTTTTGGCAAGTTGCTAAAACTATTTGGTTTCGGGAAAAATAGTTAATGGGTTAGGGTCCATTCCTCTTAACTGGTAATTTCGAGGACAAAATTCTTTTAAGGGGAAGGAATGTGACAACCTAGAATTTTTAGATATTTGAAATTTGAAATATTTAATTGATTTCAAATATTTGAAAAGTTAGTTTAACTTGAATTTCAAATATTACTTTTATTTGGCAATTAAATTATTGAATTTAATAATTGGAAATGGGTTAAAATAGTGAATCTTGGTTTTTAAGCTGGATCTAGTAGAGGTGCCCTAATTTTACCTCCGCAACCTCCTACGGATACTGCTTCTGTTGTAAATGATCTTAACTCTGATAAAATTATGGACGATCAAGAACAGGAAGAAAACACATATAATAGGCCTCATACTGATCCTTACCCTAAAATGCTTAGACATGGTACTAGATCAGATTGGATTAAATTTCACTCTTCTAGAAAGCAACTTAAAGATTTTTATAACGAACAACCCTCTTCAACATATATCCTAACTTTTAATATAGATAGACTTCCACATAGAAAAATAAGAAAATATATTATAACATTGCTTCAACATATAAGTGGAACAATCTATTTATTACCTCCGAATATGAATGTAATGGAATACATACATTACGCTACCAGTTATTGGAAAGGAGATGCTTTAGCTTGGTTATTAAACCTTGAAAGAATAAATCCAAATGAATTACAAAGAATTAGAAATATTCAATCTAAACAAGAAGCTCTTGGGGAATTATTAAAATTATTATTGGCAGACTTTACAGGAGAAACTTTCCTAGAAGATGCTGATTATGAAAAACAATTATTAAAAATACAATTATGCGACGTATGTATGTTAGAAGAATTCGCTGAAAAATACATAGGCCTACTTCTCCATTTAAAAAATAATGACCAGAAAGTTTTCTGGGTAAAGGTCTTTTTTACGAAAATACCTTATCCATGGAATAATATTATTCAATAAAGATACGACATTTTAAGACAAAGTAATACGGATGAAAATCATAACACGGGCTTATTAAAAAAGGCATGCATGGATACTATGGAAAGGGTTTGTGAGCAAGCCAGTGCACACAAACATATGAAAAATAAAATTAAAAACTCAAAACTAGGATTTTCTTGTTGTACCAAATACACTGAAGATATTAACACAAAGTTTGGATGTTCTCCTGAATTTGAAAGAAAAAGAACAAGAAATTTCAAAAGAAGAACAAAACCAAAATATGGAATCACTAGGAAAAAATGGAAACCAGAATATAAGAAAAAATTTAAAAAAGAAAACAAGTTTTCTAAGAAAAAGTTTATTAAAAAGAAGAATTTCCATAAAGGCTGCAAATGTTTCAAATGTAATAAAGAAGGATATTATGCTAATGAATGTCCTACAAATATACAAAATATCATTATATCAAATATCGAAGAATACGGTATTAATGTTGGCGCTATAGAGGATATATCTAGTGATGCTAATTCGTCTGTATATGAAATTGAATCAGTTTATTCTGACATTACTGAAAATGAAGATGAAATTAATGATTCCTTTGATAATTTTAAAATAAACATAATCACAATCAATCAGACACATGACCAAATAAAAATTATACCATTAACCATATATGCTATACTTCCCAAAAAGGAAAAAGTAAATTATCCAGGTTATACATTATATACAGCAAAATGCTCCAGATTAAGAAGGTATTTCACAACCGAAGTATTCTTAGATCTACTAATAAAAATCCCACTCGGATATTATGGACAAATTTATAATATACCTAAACATACTAAAGAAAATATTTTTATAACTTATGAATTAATAGAACCTCTTTCTAAAACTAACGCTTCTATACTATTTAAAAGTACTAGTATGGAAGATAAAGACTATATTATAGAGCAAGGAGATCCATTAGGGCTACTTGTTATACATAAATATGAAGACCTTCCAATTGTAAAAGAAGAAATATACGATCACGATCTGTCTACCCCATTAAGTGGTTCTACATCCCGATCATCAAGAAATAAAGAGTCAGAATCATATCTAGAATATAGGATATACATGAACACTTTTACGTCTGAAGAAACATCTAACCCTCAAATGCAAGATAGCACAGGAGAAAAATTTGAGGTCACGGACGAAGATTTAGAAAAATTAAAAGAAGCAATCCCTCATTTATAAAAAGGATATTTATAAACCTTTAACTTTTAAATCTAGATTTTTGAATCAACATACATATATATTTGAACGTATGCAAGGAAATGTAGAGTTAAAGGGAGAGGAAGATTTTACTTCCATAAGCCTTTTAAATAAAAGTAAGATAGAAAAACTAAAAGCCAAATATCCAAAAATGAAATACCATCATATAGGTCTAATACAACTAAAAATAACAGGATTGTTTAGATCCGGAATTGATACTCCAATAATCATAGTTTGTATGGATGAAAGAATTATCAATAATCCTTTAAATGGCATTATTGGCGGAGCTAAGTCAAATTTAGCAAATAGATTATTTGGAGTAAATTTACATCCCGATTTTTGTATAAGTCTTGATGATCAAAATATAGAAAAAGCTTGTACATTATCGGTAAATTTACAAAATATAGAATTTCTTTCTGGATCCAAAGTTCTTGGCATACAATGGGAACATTGTATGGCCTTGAATGATACTGCTACTTTCAAATCAATTACACCCAAACAATTCGTTAAATTATTCGAAGTCGGATTAGGAAAAACAATTCAACCCAGATTGATTGACATAAGACAATTAAAATTCGATAACGAAATTCAAGTTTTTGTGAAATCACTTAAACCAAGAATTCAATTACCTACAGAATATTTATAGCATCAGGAAATACCATTTCCACCATAACCAAGAATAATGTAGAAAATACAAATTCATCCAACACATTAAAAAGAACTCAATCATACAATAAAATGTCTGATGTGGAATTAACTCCTGATATATTAAAATATATCAGTCATCGTATGAGCTTTAAACAAGAAAATCCAATAGAAGGAAGAACAATGAGAATACTTGGGGAAAAAAAGAACAGGAATCAAACCGAATGGTTATAAAGGTTCCTACAGAAAATATAAAACATCATGATTAGATCCATAGATCTTAAAAGAAAGGCACAGTTACATATATATATCTTCCAATAACGATATTTATCCCTGAATATCAAGAATTCACGGTACATGCGTTACTGGATTCTGGTGCAGAAGCCAGTTTATTACAAGAAATATTTATTCCCCAGCAATTCTGGGTACCTTTAGACAAAAACGGAATGCTAAATGATTTTATGGGAAGACAAGTCCCTGTTACTCATAAAGCAAAACACTTACAGGTACAAATACCTGATATACATGGAAATAATAAACTATACAACTTTGACTTTGCATTACTACCAAAGGAATTTGATAGTGATTGCATCCTGGGAATGGACAATTTAAGACATCTCCCTCCATTCAACAAATATTATTTTGAACTGGATGACGTTCTTGTGCCTCGAGTAACGCTACCCGCTACAATTGCACCACATTATACTCCAGCAGCACAGCGTGATGAAAAACCTGTTACATTAATTGAACATGTAAAAACACCGAAAATAATACAACCAAAGATTTGTACATACAATATACCAGCCACCAACGAATTTGAAATATTAATACACAATATGTTAGAACCTCTTTATTCAGACAATACATTAAAATGGTTTGACAAAGCACCACGGTATTGTAAAATTGAATTAATGGAACAATACAAAGATGCTAAAGTCAGAGTTAACAGTATCATGGTATCACCAACTGATAAAGAAGAATTTGCAAAACAAATAAAAGACCTATTAAATTTAAAATTAATACAGAAAAGTTTCAGTCCCATTCATCCCCAGCTTTCTTAGTAAGAAATCATGCTGAAATTAAAAGGGGAAAAGCTCGAATGGTGATAAACTATAGAAAACTTAATAGCTATACAAAGTTTGATGGATATTTTAATCCTTCTGCTGAACATCTAACAAAACAAATCCAAGGAGCAAAATATTATAGTAAATTTGATGCAAAATCGGGTTTCTGGCAATTAAAACTTGCTGATAAACAGTCCATAGAGCTAACCGCCTTTAGTTGCCCACAAGGACATTTTGAATGGCCAGTTATGCCTTTTGGATTAAAAAACGCACCACAAATATTTCAAAAATGAATGAATTCTATGTTCGGACATTTACCTTTTGTATATGTCTGTATAGACGACATTCTTGTTTTCCCTAATTCTGCAGAAGAACATAAACAACAACTTCTGGCGGTTGTTCAAATATTACTTCAAAACGGTGTTATTTTAAGTCCTAAAAAATTGAATTATTTAAAAAAGAAATAGATTTTCTCGGAAAACAAATTAAAAATGGACAAATAGAATAACAACAACACATTTATACTAAAATTTAAGATTTTCACGATACATTTAAAACATTAAAAGAACTCCAAAGTTTCTTAGGATTATTAAACTACGACAGAAAATTTATTCCTAATTTATCTGCTAAGACCCAAAATTTACAAAAAAGGCTTACTGACGAACAAGCAAAATATAAGCAGCATAATGGAGAACAACCAAGAAGATGGAACACAGACAAAATTCCTATTACCTTACAAAAGCAAGAAGAAGAAGAAATACAAAAGATTAAAGACCTAATAAAAGATCAAAATATCCTCTATTTTCCTTCAGATGAAGAATTACTTACACTACAAACTTATGCTTCTGATAATTTCTGGGCAGGAGTATTAATTGCAAAACAAAAGGAAGTTGTAGCATATTCCTATAGAAAATTTAGTAAACCCCAAATTAAATACGCTACCTATGACAAAGAATTACTGGCTATTAAATTAGCAATCAAAAGTTTACGAATTTATCTCTGACATAGACAGTTTATAATAGAAACAGATAACAAATCTGTTGCTCAATTCTTAAAAAAGAAAACTGTATACAATCCAGAAGAAAACCTTCGTAGAATTAGATTAGCTATGTATTTATAAATTTACAACTATGATGTCAAATACATTCCAGGCTACACTAACTTTGCAGCTGATCTTCTGACCAGGTTATGAAACATGGATGAGGACGATATAAAAAGAATCAAAGAATTATTAGAAACCATGAAAAGACAGGAAGATTTCAAACAAGTGAAATCATCTAAAAAAGCTAAGCAAACCTCCACAGAGGCTTCATCTTCACAGGAATCCAAAGAAACTAATACTCCACAGGAGTAAATGAAGAAAAGGTCCAACAGACCAAAACCACTCAAACAAACAAAGGCAATGCAACACCTTCCAATACAACTCAGAAATTTGTTCCAATGAATAAATGAAAAGCAATCGCTCCCTCAGGAGTACAAAGACCATACATCTCAGCAGTGGTCAAAGATTGGTACAACTTAGACATGAAAGCATCAAATCCTAATTTATATGTCAATTTCAATGGATGCTTTAAAGCCGTCCAATCTGCAAACCATAGAGCTGCAAATTTCTGGTTAACTCAACTAGAAAAGGCTTATCTGGGATTAAAGCATACAATATCCCAGAAATAGAAAATGTTACACGAAACTCATAAAATAGTGTCTAAACTATCACAACATTCTTTTACGTTTAGATCTGAAGCTCTAGATTTGAAGGAAGCTGAGTTGTTCACTGATAACACAGCTGAACATAGTCATTTGAAAATGATATTTTCTCAAATGCAAACATCCGATCTCGTAAATCTAAGAATTCAATATTTTCTAGAATTACTTAGACTTTATGAGATAGATAAGACAAAAACCAAAGAGATGGAAGCTGAAATGACAGTCCAGGATATGATCTCCTTATATCAGCAACATCTCATCGATGAAAGCAATCTTCTTCTATTCTTCAAAAAGTTAGAAGACACAGAGTTAGTTAAACACTTAGAAAATGAAGAGTTAATTCTCAATAACAATAGAAGACCACGGCTTATAGCCTGTTTTTCTGAAATACAAAAATATCAAAAACATATCAAAAAGGGCTTAGTACACGAAATTTACGTCAACACAAGCCATACTGAAGAATATTCAGGTAATATTCCAGAAATATGTACAGCAAAACTTGCTGAACATTCAAGCAGATTTTTTACTATGTTCATGTTCAGAATTTGGAGCGTTTGGGAAGAAAGACAGTATATACGTCTTTATCCCTCCATCCGATTATGGGAATTGCATCGGGTAACCGAAAATCCTCAACATGAATTCGTTAAATTCAACCGCAAAGAATTTAATGAAGAAAATGAAAGAATCCTAGCAGCACAAGAGTTCTTCTCAGAAGCCATTAACAAAGGCGAAATCGGATCACACTCTGCCACTGAAGGCAAAACAGTATTACTGTTGGACTACCTATCGGCTTTCGAACCATCAATAGAAAGAATAATGAAGGTTCAGCGTTTTTTAGACAGTCTCAAAATTGGCCCAGTTGGCACCATAGCTCAAGAAGAATACTTTAAAGAACAAGTAGAAAAGGAAAGACTTAGACAAGATTCTATAATGATAGAAACTATGAGTACCGACCCTTTCGACGACGAATCTTTAGCTAATCTAGAAATTCAAAATTAAATCAGAAGCATGGTGGACCAGCATCCAGGATAAACGGACAAAGAACACATCCTTTACACTAAGGTGACATATCACCCCTTAGCCTTTCCAACTCATCCTCTGAATAAACTAAAGGACACATCCTTAGCCTAAAAGCCTAAAAGTCATCCCTTAGCCTTTCTAACTCATCCTCTGCAAAGAATAAACTAAAGGACACATCCTCAGCCTAAAAGGGACACATATTAGCCCTATAATGGACAGATTTCTAGCCTAAGTAATAAGAAATAAAGGAGAGAAGATGCTATAAAAGGAGGAGACTACTCTGAAGATGATCATCAGAAAATTTGCTTCACTTTCGTTTCTTCTCTTCATTGTATCTGAGCTCTGTAATATTATCTACTGTAGTAATAAAATTTCTGTTTCTGCAAGAAGTGTCTGTTGCTGTAGATAGAAGCTTATGTTGCTGTATATTTTCAATTCCGCATACAAGTTTATGTTTTCAAGTTTGGGTGTCAATTTGGTATCAGAGCTTGGCTAACACTAGGTAAGTTATTCTATTTTAGATCATTCTGTTTTATATTTTCTGAACTCTATCTTTCTTTCTGGTGAAGTAAAAAAAAAGAGTACAAAAAATTTTTAATTTTTAAAATGAAAGCTTAAGCTATTCTTTTGAGCATGATTCATTATGAGTCTACAAAACTTCTGTGACAGCTAAAACTTTTTTCGAATTTGAAGTCAATTCGACGACCTATTGATTACTGATTATTACGCACCGGAGTAGGAAACGAACCATTGTTGTGCTCTACTTAAGTGAAGCAGCGATATAGGCTTGTGGTTGTTAATTCGAGGCCTAACCCTACTATGAAACCACGGTATGCTAGGAAAGCATTAAGGGGAATCGTGTTTAGCCGCTTAATCTAGGGTCAAAACTAATCTATAACTTTAGGTTTGCGAATCAAGATTTATTATTCGAATGAAAGCTTTTATCTATTTGCAAATGTTTTGTATAAACTCATTGAATTGTGTTCAAAAGACCCTTGTTTATGGAAAATAATAAGATTGTTATTTTGGACACACATAAGTGCCAATTTGATCTAAATACTGAACAATATGAGCATGTTGTTCATATCCCCACTCATAAAAACCCAGTAAATGGGATTCATAATTTCATGATTGATCTACTTCAAGAAATTAAATTAGAAGTTAAAGATATAAGTAATAAACTACAAAAACAAACAGCGACATTAGGATTTGGTCGAAATACACCAACAATCCATTCGCTTAACAGCATTAGAATGGTCAAATATACTTCTGAAGAAAATAACAAAATAAATGTTGAAGAGATTGATCCCACCTACTATAAAAATTATCTTATTCTTCAAGAAAAAGAACTTGCAGGAGAAATAGATAGTACTGAACTTTATTCTTATTATGAAGAACATTCGACGGCAATAAATTATTTTAAATATAAAGCAAATGAAGAAAATTCTTCATTTGAAGATTCTGAACAAGAATCTGAAAATTCCACAGAATTTGATTATAATTCAGATACATCAGATAACCTTATTTACAACATAAATGCCAATGAAGCCGGATCTAGTAGAGGTGCCCTAATTTTACCTCCGTAACCTCCTCCGGATACTGCTTCTGTTGTAAACGATCTTAACTCTGATATAATTATGGACGATCAAGAACAGGAAGAAAACACATATAATAGGCCTCATACTGATCCTTACCCTAAAATGCTTAGACATGGTACTAGATCAGATTGGATTAAATTTCACTCTTCTAGAAAGCAACTTAAAGATTTTTATAACGAACGACCCTCTTCAACATATAACCTAACTTTTAATATAGATAGACTTCCACATAGAAAAGTAAGAAAATATATTATAACATGGCTTCAACATATAAGTGGAACAATCTATTTATTACCTCAGAATATGAATGTAATGGAATACATGCATTACGCTACCAGTTATTGGACAGGAGATGCTTTAGCTTGGTTATTAAACCTTGAAAGAATAAATCCAAATGAATTACAGAGAATTAGAAATATTCAATCTAAACAAGAAGCTCTTGGGGAATTATTAAAATTATTATTAGCAGACTTTACAGGAGAAACTTTCCTAGAAGATACTGATTATGAAAAACAATTATTAAAAATACAATTATGCGACATACGCATGTTAGAAGAATTCGCTGCAAAATACGTAGGCCTACTTTTCCATTTAAAAAATAATGACCAGAAAGTTTTCTTGGTAAAGGGCTTTTTTACGAAAATACCTTATCCATGGAATAATATTATTCAAGAAAGATACGGCATTTTAAGACAAAGTAATACGGATGAAAATCATAACACGGGCTTATTAAAAAAGGCACGTATGGATACTATGGAAAGGGTTTGTGAGCAAGCCAGTGCACACAAACAAATGAAAAATAAAATTAGAA
Source organism: Allium cepa (assembly GCA_030765085.1). Classification (NCBI taxonomy): domain Eukaryota; kingdom Viridiplantae; phylum Streptophyta; class Magnoliopsida; order Asparagales; family Amaryllidaceae; genus Allium; species Allium cepa. Next base: position 390,367,889 of record CM060931.1, read on the forward strand.
ACTCAAAACTAGGATTTTCTTGCTGTACCAAATACACTGAAGATATTAACACACAGTTTGGATGTTCTCCTGAATTTGAAAGAAAAAGAACAAGAAATTTTAAAAGAAGAACAAAACCAAAATATCGAATCAATAGGAAAAAATGGAAACCAGAATATAAGAAAAAATTTAGAAAAGAAAACAAGTTTTCTAAGAAAAAGTTATTAAAAAGAAAAATTTCCGTAAAGGCTGCAAATGTTTCAAATGTAATAAAGAAAGACATTGTGCTAATGAATGTCCTACAAATATACAAAATATCATTATATCAAATATCGAAGAATACGGTATTACTGTTTGCACTATAGAGGATATATCTAGTGATGCTAATTCGTGTGTATATGAAATTGAATCAGTTTATTCTGACACTACTGAAAATGAAAATGAAATTAATGATTCCTTTGATAATTTTAAAACAAACATGATCACAATCAATCAGACACGTAACCGAATAAAAATTATTCCGTTAACCATATATGTTATACTTCCTAGAAAGGAAAAAGTAAATTCTCCAGGTTATACATTATATGCAGCAAAATGCTCCAGATTAAGAAGGTATTTCACAACTGAAGTATTCTTAGATCTAATAGTAAAAATCCCACTCGGATATTATGGACAAATTTATAATATACCGAAACATAATAAAGAAAATATTTTTATAACTTATGGATTAATAGAACCTCTTTCTAAAACTAACGCTTCTATACTATTTAAAAGTACTAGTATGGAAGATAAAGACTATATTATAGAGAAAGGAGATCCATCAGGACTACTTGTTATACATAAATATGAAGACCTTCCAATTGTAAAAGAAGAAATATACGATCACGATCTATCAACCCCATTAAGTGGTTCTACATCCTGATCATCAAGAAATAAAGAGTCAGAATCATATCAAGAATATAGGATATACATGAACACTTTTACGTCTGAAGAAACATCTAACCCTCAAATGCAAGATAGCACAGGAGAACAATTTGAGGTCACAGACTAAGATTTAGAAAAATTAAAAGAAGCAATCCCTCATTCGGATAAAAAGGATATTTGTAAACCTTTAACTTTTAAATCTAGATTTTTGAATCAGCATACATATATATTTGAACGTATGCAAGGAAATGTAGAGTTAAATGGAGAGGAAGATTTTACTTCCATAAGCCTTGTAAATAAAAGTAAGATAGAAAAACTAAAAGCCAAATATCCAAAAATGAAATACCTTCATATAGGTCTAATATAACTAAAAATAACAGGATTGTTTAGATCCGGAATTGATACTCCAATAATGATAGTTTGTATGGATGAAAGAATTATCAATAATCCTTTAAATTGTATTATTCGCGGAGCTAAGTCAAATTTAGCAAATATCAAACCTAGAGCTTCAGATCTAGACATAAAAGAATGCTGTGATAGTTTAGACACTATTTTCTGAGTTTCTTGTAACTTTTTCTCTTTCTGGGATATTGTATGCTTTAATCCCAGATAAGCCTTTTCCAGTTGAGTTAACCAGAAATTTGCAGCTCTATGGTCTGCAGATTGGATGGCTTTAAAGCATCCATTGAAATTGTCGTATAAATTAGGATTCGATGCTTTCATGTCTAAGTTGTACCAATCTTTGACCACTGCTGAGATGTATGGTCTTTGTACTCCCGAGGGAGCGATTGCTTTTCCTTTGTTCATTTGAACAAATTTCTGAGTTGTATTGGAAGGTGTTGCCTTACCTTTGTTTGTTTTAGTGGTTTTGGTCTGTTGGACCTTTTCTTCATTTACTCCTGTGGGAGTATTAGTTTCTTCGGATTCCTGTGAAGATGAAGCCTCTATGGAGGTTTGCTTAGCTTTTTTAGATGATTCCACTTGTTTGAAATCTTCCTGTCTTTTCATGGTTTCTAATAATTCTTTGATTCTCTTTGTATCGTCCTCATCCATGTTTCATAACCTGGTAAGAAGATCAGCTGCAAAGTTAGTGTAGCCTGGAATGTATTTGACATCATAGTTGTAAATTTCTAAATACATAGCTAATCTAATTCTCCGAAGGTTTTCTTCTGGATTGTTTACGGTTTTCTTTTTTAAGAATTGAGCAACACATTTTTTATCTGTTTATATTATAAACTGTCTATGCAAGAGATAAATTCGTAAACTTTTGATTGCTAATTTAATAGCTAGTAATTCTTTGTCACGGGTAGCGTATTTAATCTGGGGTTTACTAAATTTTCCAGGGGAATATGCTACAACTTCTTTTTGTTTTGCAATTAATACTCCTGCCCAGAAATTGTCAGAAGCATCAGTTTGTAGTGTAAGTAATTCTTCATCTGAAGGAAAATAGAGGATCTTTTGATCTTTTATTAGGTCTTTAATCTTTTGTATTTCTTCTTCTTCTTGCTTTTGTAAGGTAATAGGAATTTTGTTTGTGTTCCATCTTCTTGGTTGTTTTCCATTATGCTGTTTATATTTTGCTTGTTCGTCGGTAAGCCTTTTCTGTAAATTTTGGGTCTTAGTAGATAAATTAGGAATAAATTTTCTGCCGTAGTTTAATAATCCTAAGAAACTTTGGGGTTCTTTTAATGTTTTAAATGTATCGGGAAAATCTTTAATTTTAGTATAAATGTGTTGTTGTAATTCTACTTGCCCATTTTTAATTCGTTTTTCGAGAAAATCTATTTCTTTTTTAAATAATTCAATTTTTTTAGGACTTAAAATAATACCGTTTTGAAGTAATATTTGAACAACTGCCAAAAGATATTGTTTATGTTCTTCTGCAAAATTAGAGAAAACAAGAACGTCGTCTATATAGGCAGATACAAAAGGTAAATGACCGAACATAGAATTCATCCAATTTTGAAATATTTGTGGTGCGTTTTTTAATCCAAAAGGCATAACTAACCATTCAAAATGTCCTCGTGGGCAACTAAAGGCGGTTAGCTCTAAGGACTGTTTATCAGCAGGTTTTAATTGCCAAAAACCTGATTTTGCATCAAATTTACTATAATATTTTGCTCCTTGGATTTGTTTTGTTAGATGTTCAGCAGAAGGAATAAAATATCCATCAAACTTTGTATAGCTATTAAGTTATCTATAGTTTATTACCATTCGAGCTTTTCCCCTTTTAATTTTAGCATGATTTCTTACTAAGAAAGCTGGGGATGAATGGGTACGGAAACTTTTCTGTATTAATTTTAAATTTAATAGGCCTTTTATTTGTTTTGCAAATTCTTCTTTATCAGTTAGTGATACCATGATACTATTAACTCTGACTTTAGCGTCTTTGTATTATTCCATTAATTCAATTTTACAATACCATGGTGCTTTGTCAAACCATTTTAATGGATTGTCTGAATAAAGAGGTTCTAACATATTGTGTATTAATATTTCAAATTTGTTGGTGGTTGGTATATTGTATGTACAAATCTTTGGTTGTATTATTTTCGGTGTTTTTACATGTTCAATTAATGTAACAGGTTTTTCATCACGCTGTGCTGCTGGAGTATAATGTGGTGCAATTGTAGCGGGTAGCGTTACTCGAGGCACAAGAACGCCATCCAGTTCAAAATAATATTTGTTGAATGGAGGGAGATGTCTTAAATTGTCCATTCCCAGGATACAATCACTATCAAATTCCTTTTGTAGTAATGCAAAGTCAAAGTTGTATAGTTTATTATTTCCATGTATATCAGGTATTTGTACCTGTAAGTGTTTTGCTTTATGAGTAACAGGGACTTGTCTTCCCATAAAATCATTTAGCATTCCTTTTTTGTCTAAAGGTACCCAGAATTGCTGGGGAATAAATATTTCTTGTAATAAACTGGCTTCTGCACCAGAATCCAGTAACGCATGTACCGTGAATTCTTGATATTCTGGGATACATATCGTTATTGGAAGATATATATGTAATTGTGCCTTTCTTTTAAGATTTATGGATCTAATCATGATGTTTTATATTTTCTGTAGGAACCTTTATAACCATTCGGTTTGATTCCTGTTCTTTTTTTTTTCAAGTATTCTCATTGTTCTTCCTACTATTGGAATATTCAGGTACATGTGTTATTGGATTCTGGTGCAGAAGCCAGTTTATTGCAAAAAAAAAGAGTACAAAAAATTTTTAATTTTTAAAATGAAAGCTTAAGCTATTCTTTTCAGCATGATTCGTTATGAATCTGCAAAACTTCTATGACAGCTAAATTTTTTTTCGAATTTTAAGTCAATTCGACGACCTATTGATTACTGATTATTACGCACTGGAGTAAGAAACGAACCATTGTTGTGCTCTACTTAAGTGAAGCAACGATATAGGCTTGTGGTTGTTAATTTGAGGCCTAACCCTACTATGAAACCACGGTATGCTAGGAAAGCATTAAGGGGTATCGTGTTTAGCCGCTTAATCTAGGGTCAAAACTAATCTATAACTTTAGGTTTGCGAATCAAGATTTATTATTCGAATGAAAGCTTTTATCTATTTGCAAATGTTTTGTATAAACTCATAGTAGAATTGTGTTCAAAAGACCCTTGTTTATGGAAAATAATAAGATTGTTATTTTGGACACACATAAGTGCCAATTTGATCTAAATACTGAACAATATGAGCATGTTGTTCATATCCCCACTCATAAAAACCCAGTAAATGGGATTCATAATTTCATGATTGATCTACTTCAAGAAATTAAATTAGAAGTTAAAGATATAAGTAATAAACTACAAAAACAAACAGCGACCTTAGGATTTGGTCGAAATACACCAACAATCCATTCGCTTAACAGCATTAGAATGGTCAAATATACTTCTGAAGAAAATAACAAAATAAATGTTGAAGAGATTGATCCCACCTACTATAAAAATTATCTTATTCTTCAAGAAAAAGAACTTGCAGGAGAAATAGATAGTACTGAACTTTATTCTTATTATGAAGAACATTCGATGGCAATAAATTATTTTAAATATAAAGCAAATGAAGAAAATTCTACATTTGAAGATTCTGAACAAGAATCTGAAAATTCCACAGAATTTGATTATAATTCAGATACATCAGATAACCTTATTTACAACATAAACGCTAATGAAGCCGGATCTAGTAGAGGTGCTCTAATTTTACCTCCGCAACCTCCTTCGGATACTGCTTCTGTTGTAAACGATCTTAACTCTGATATAATTATGGACGATCAAGAACAGGAAGAAAACACATATAATAGGCCTCATACTGATCCTCACCCTGAAATGCTTAGACATGGTACTAGATCAGATTGGATTAAATTTCACTCTTCTAGAAAGCAACTTAAAGATTTTTATAATGAACAACCCTCTCCAACATATACCCTAACTTTTAATATAGATAGACTTCCACATAGAAAAATAAGAAAATATATTATAACATGGCTTCAACATATAAGTGGAACAATCTATTTATTACCTCCGAATATGAATGTAATGGAATACATACATTACGCTACCAGTTATTGGACAGGAGATGCTTTAGCTTGGTTATTAAACCTTGAAAGAATAAATCCAAATGAATTACAAAGAATTATAAATATTCAATCTAAACAAGAAGCTCTTGGGGAATTATTAAAATTATTATTAGCAGACTTTACAGGAGAAACTTTCCTAGAAAATACTAATTATGAAAAATAATTATTAAAAATACAATTATGTGACATATGTATGTTAGAAGAATTCGCTGCAAAATACATAGGCCTACTTTTCCATTTAAAAAATAATGACCAGAAAGTTTTCTGGGTAAAGGGCTTTTTTACGAAAATACTTTATCCATGGAATAATATTATTCAAGAAAGATACGATATTTTAAGACAAAGTAATACGGATGAAAATCATAACACGGGCTTATTAAAAAAGGCATGTATGGATACTATGGAAAGGGTTTGTGAGCAAGCCAGTGCACACAAACAAATGAAAAATAAAATTAGAAACTCAAAACTAGGATTTTCTTGTTGTACCAAATACAATAAAGATATTAACACACAGTTTGGATGTTCTCCTGAATTTGAAAGAAAAAGAACAAGAAATTTCAAAAGAAGAACAAAACCAAAATATCGAATCACTAGGAAAAAATGGAAACCAGAATATAAGAAAAAATTTAGAAAAGAAAACAAGTTTTCTAAGAAAAAGTTTATTAAAAAGAAGAATTTCCGTAAAGGCTACAAATGTTTCAAATGTAATAAAGAAGGACATTATGCTAATGAATGTCCTACAAATATACAAAATATCGTTGTATCAAATATTGAAGAATATGGTATTGATGTTGGCACTATAGAGAATATATCTAGTGATGCTAATTCGTCTGTATATGAACTTGAATCAGTTTATTCTGACACTACTGAAAATGAAGATGAAATTAATGATTTCTTTGATAATTTTAAAATAAACATGATCACAATCAATCAGACACATAACCAAATAAAAATTATACCGTTAACCATATATGCTATACTTCCCAAAAAGGAAAAAGTAAATTCTCCAGGTTATACATTATATGCAGCAAAATGCTCCAGATTAAGAAGGTATTTCACAACAGAAGTATTCTTAGATCTACTAATAAAAATCCCACTCGGATATTATGGACAATTTTACAATATACCTAAACATACTAAAGAAAATATTTTTATAACTTATGAATTAATAGAACCTCTTTCTAAAACTAACGCTTCTATATTATTTAAAAGTACTAGTATGGAAGATAAAGACTATATTATAGAGCAAGGAGATCCATTAGGACTACTTGTTATACATAAATATGAAGACCTTCCAATTGTAAAAGAAGAAATATACGATCACGATCTATCTACCCCATTAAGTGGTTCTACATCCCGATCATCAAGAAATAAAGAGTCAGAATCATATCAAGAATATCGTATATACATGAACACTTTTATGTCTGAAGAAACATCTAACCCTCAAATGCAAGATTGCACAGGAGAACAATTTGAGGTCACGGACGAAGATTTAGAAAAATTAAAAGAAGCAATCCCTCATTCAGATAATCTGTTTTCAAGTTTGGGTGTCAATTTGGTATCAGAGCACAGAATTTCGAGGTAGTTATATCAATCCGAGTTGGGAATTTTCACTCGATTTTCGACGGTGAACCCTGAATTTGGATTTTTGATTGATTATGGAAATTATCAATCATGGTAAATGGCTATACAAGGAGAATGACGGCTTCTGATCAAGAAACCAGATCTTAGTCTGCACTAGGAAATCGGATGGGCGATACTAGTTCGAAATTGTAATTGTGTGATCGAGTGAGCGATCGATTTTGGTATTGTGTAAGGATGATATATGTGCATCGTACGACTTAGGTAAAACAAATATAGAAACTTTGTAAAGAAATGTGTAAAATGTTTTTGAATGTTGTAATTTGACATTATTGCTAAGTACGATATACAGTTGTTTAAAGAAAAAGGGAATTGGGATTTTTGATTTCATAAGATAAATGAAATTTGCTCGACAAAGTTATGTATTTAAATTTCTGTATGAAATTTGATGATTTTCTAGTCTAGCCACTTGGATTTTTGTTTTCTTTTGAAATCTGGGGGCCCATAGTGGCAATTTTGTAGTTGTACCGAGCTAGCCGTGCAAAGGAGACGCTAGCGAAATTTTTCAAAATTTAGTGAGTTAGAAAAATTTTGAGAAAATTTTGACAATTTAAATTTTGGTTTTAAATTTAATTTTGGTTTTGAATTATAATTTGAATGGTTGAGGGAGTAGTATTGTTTGAAACTTATGGATGAGTTTAGGAAGTTAGTAAGGGTAATAGTGTCTTTAATGAAAGATTTGTTTTGGCAAGTTGTTAAAACTGTTTGGTTTTGGGAAAAATAGTTAATAGGTTTGGGCCCATTCCTCTTAACTGATAATTTCGAGGACAAAATTCTTTTAAGGGGAAGGAATGTGACAACCTAGAATTTTTAGATATTTGAAATTTGAAATATTTAATTGATTTCAAATATTTGAAAAGTTAGTTTAACTTGAATTTCAAATATTACTTTTATTTGGCAATTAAATTATTGAATTTAATAATTGGAAATGGGTTAAAATAGTGAATATTGGTTTTTAAGCAGGTTAAAAATATTTCAAAGGTTTGGAAGATTTATATTTACAATACTGAAGGTAATAGAACTTTTAAAATCGAATTTAAAAGCAGTTTGTTCAGTTTTAAAAATATATCGTTTAAATTGACATTTAAAATAGCCTTCTGAGGCACAGTTTTGGAATTCGACGAAACCAGTTCTATTGGATCCGTAATAGTGTATCATTATTGCATTTCAATTTTTGTAGTGTTTGGAGTGATCGTTTGGCGGTACGGTAGATAAACGCGCTAAAATCTATATCGAAAATTTGATATAATAACTGGGTCCAAAAAGCTATCTTCTCCATACGATCAAATTTGGACTCGAAACCTTTTTCATTACATTCGGAATAGGGGTTTTACATTATAAATGCCTAGCAGCACACCTCGATCGGAGATCAAGATTGTGAGTTGCGATAATCGAGATGATTTAAATTTGAATTTAAATTTAAATAATATTTATATAGATATATTGGTTTAACCTGGCAAATATTTTCACGACAGCAAACACGTGTCTCTTAATACAACACTTGTCCTCTTCTTCAACACGCGTCTCCTCCCATATTTCAACTCAAACCAAAAGAAACGATTTCCTCTCCAGTTCAATTCTATCCAATTCAAAATCGAAAGTTTCAAAAAAAAAGAGAATATAGATAATAGCCGATCGAAATCACTTCCTCCCTAGTTTTTTTCTTTTCCCATGAAGTAGTATCTTCTTCAATTTGTAATGCTTCCTACAATTTTCGAAGTTGACTCCACCACAAATGAATCGTGATAAAATGCTTCCTCTCCTATTCGAATTGCGTGAAGGGGCTGTTCTTATTGATCGTGATCACCTAACTAGGGGAGTTCGAACTCGAGCAGCGCAAAGAGCTAGGGTTTCGGAAGTGATGGTCGTTGTTGTTGACGAGGTGGAGTAGGTGGGTTCGATCGATATATAAATCAAGGTGGTCGCGATTGCTAAGGATAGAGGCGCGTGTGGCGAATCGAGAGTGCTTGGACTGTCAATTGATCAGGGTTGCGATTCGAAGGGCTAGGTTGCGGCTCTGCCATTGGTAGCAGAGGTAAGGTCGGTTATTTATTTCATCTTTTTATTAAATTTATTAAATATATATCTAAAAAAAAAATATACATTTACAGTAAGGATCTTTCCTTTGATTTAAATTTATATATATGTATGTATACATGTACAGAATATATATATGACCGTGATGTACAATTCTGTTTTTAAATTTAATAAATATAGATATATACATATATATATATTGTAATTCACATATATATGGGTTGAAAGGAATTTTATTTTATAATTTAATGCACATATATATATAGATAAAACAGAAATGTATATAAATAAGGGTTGGAAATATAGAGATTTTATAATGTTGAAATTTATATAAAATTAGATTTTTTTTTAAATCTATAAATTATTTTCATACACATAGTTTCATAATAGAATAAATATACGAATATACCTATTTTCAATTACGAGTTTATTTTTAAAAAAATATATTATGGAGATTAAACTTATCTAACTATTTTGGCCACTAGAAAATAATTTATAAAAAGAAAATTGGATTAAAATAAATTATTAATTAATTAAATTTTAAAACGGCAATTAATTGTTTGATTTGTTCAAAATATTTATAAAACATATAATGTTTATTCAAGGTCTAAATCATGGGGAGACCGAGTCAATATTAAAGTGGACAGTAAAAATCAAAGGTGAGTTAGTCTCACTAATTCGAATTATTTTTTTTAAGATTAAATAGTTAAATTTAAATTATTGATTGATTGTTTGAATGGTCTGGATGGTATATTATATATAGTGTGAGTATATATATATATATATATATATTGGAGTGATTTATTTCCCGCGTTATATAGCGGATGAGACCCTATGCCCTCCGCATAATAGCGGATGACCCTTTATACCATGATGTCCCGCCTATGTCCCGCCTTGAAGCGGGATTGGTATTTTAAATTATTATGCTAACATCTGCGGATGCAGGAAAACAGGTTGGAGGGATCCAACTGGATTTCTCAAAATGATGAATTTATTTTACATTATGTAGTGTGGCTTATGTGATAACCTGTGATGGATTATATTGATTTTATTGAGAATTAAAATTATTGAATACATGGCTTAATTGAATAGATATTAGTGTTTGATGAAAATGAAATCTATATAAAGATTTAATTTTTAAAAGGAAAACAAAATAGAAGATTTTAAGTAAATAATTACAGAAAATTTGAATTGATTAAAGAATGAATTGGAAAAGAATAAAAGTTGATTTTTAAAATTCTAATAAATAAATTTCGAGTATGGGAAAAGAGATTTTTGAATAAACATGAATAAATGAATTATTAAACTTAAGCGATATTATTTAAAGGAATAAAGAATTTATTTTCAAATTCAAGGTTTAAATTTGTTGGAAAAGATAAAGAAGAAATTTGAAAAGGTATGAAATTTTTATTTTCAGTTAAATAAGATTTTAAACCATAGTGAAGAAGTTAAATCTGAAATTAATGGTTTGAAATAAATTGAGTAAGTAAAGGAATTTATATTTTTAAAATGGAGTAAATTTGGAATCGATTTAGAAATTGATTACATGTTTGAAACTGTGTTTTTTTAAGGAGATGAGACTATGGAATTTATAAACCGGGTTCATAAAGTGAAATATTTATCAGAGGATAATTTGAAAATATAAATTCAGAACGGGAATTTATAAAGGAATGAGAAATTTGTTTTAAAAATAAATATTGATTATTTTTATAGGTGTGAGAAGGGAAGTGTATTTCCTGGAAGGCCAATTATTTTTTCAAAGCAAGATTTTCAAGTATAAGTTAGAGATTTTGAAGTGTTCTAAAAATGTTTTAGAGAAATTTTATTATTTTTAAATTGTTTTAAATTTTTAAGTAAATATTTATTTAAATTAATTATAGCAGTAACTATTTTAAAGGTTTAACAAGCATTATGATTTAAAAGTTAGTTATTTAAAATTTATACCTTATAAAATAACTATTATTTTAAAATTAGTTTTGGCTTAATTTTTACATAAGGAATTATTATTAATTTCATAACTAGTATTTTAAATAAAGTAGTTAAACAGTTTTATTTTAAGTATTTTAAAGTATATATTTTTGAATTAAGTGATTTAAATTATTTTAAAATTTATTGTATTAAGGCTTGGTGATTTTCGGTGGAAATAAAACAAATTGGTGGAAGTTATCCTGTAAGAGAAAAGTGATTTGAAAACTATTTTTTTTAAAAGGATTGAAGTATAAACAAATATCATGTGAAGATATTTTAAATTAAAAAATTAGGGAAATCATTAAGGCCTGATGAATGTTTGTGAATGTTATTTAATAGTTAAATAACCGAATATCAATATTGGCCAATGCGTTGATCGTTTCGAAGAGACAGGGATAGGGATTAACTTTTCGAAAACCACTTCGATTCGGTTTGAATGTTTTCATGAAGAAGACAAGAGCTTGGAGTCGAAGATGGAGCAATGAAGTGCAAGAGCTAATCGCTACTAATCCTGAGGGTGATTCCAAAATGGATGTAGAAGGAGTAGTGCCTTCGGTTCCGTTTGAACCCGGAATGGACTTGTAAGGATGAATGCTATCAAAACATCGTCCGACGGACGGTGAGCATTCTAGGTAAATGTGTGCTAAAAAGGTAACGCATAGCCTCGAGCCTCATCAACCAGGAATGGCTAAAACAGGGGAGGTGCACACAAGGCTAAGTGGCTAACAACCAATTAGGATAAGGTCATCCCTGTCTAGAGGTCCCTTTATATCGGCTGTATGGACGGTTGCTGATCCCAACCGCGAGGTGATCTTATTTGGACTATCCAGTAAGGGGTAGCTCCGGTCTTGTGATGTAGAGGATCAAGATGGATCCTCAGTACGTTGATCTAGACCATGTACTGTGATGGGCGGTACCCCAGTAGCCCTGCTATTGTATGGAATCCAATCTCCAATAAGTGCCTGTACGGTTTTGATTGTGCCCAACTATGCTGAAATGTGAGATACAAGCATTTCATCTAGATTCTATTTTACTTTCTATAGACACTATTATATTATCAGATGGATTTGATATAAAAAATTGGTTATCGTAAGGTGAAAACCCGGCATGTTTATTTGTAGCGTGGTATTACGAGATACCTTTGATTTTTAAAGGATTTTGAAAACTTTAATAATCCAATTGAGTGTGCTTTGTCACACTGATTTTCCAGACTGACTCAGGTGTTATTTAACTATAATGCTCGGATCAGACCAAGTATTTTAGAGTACAGGAAAAGATGTTGTGGAGCTCAGGAGACGAGTTGTATGGCGAGACGTATCACCCGTATTTGATATATATTCCGCTATGTCTGATTAACCGCATGGTCAGTTTTATGAGGATGGGTTAATATAACTGTCCAGGTGTGTTATGAATTTCATTGTACTCTGATGTTGTAGTGTATAAACATATGTAGCTTCTTTTTGTGTAAAGATCAATTATTATCTATTATATTTTATTCCGCTGCGATGGTAAGATTTTGTTGTTGCTTTGTTTTCACTTCTTTTACCTCCTTCTTCTTTGACCCTAATGGTTCAGTTTTCCGGCATTCATTGTTCGACATTTGATACAATGGACGTATTGATGTAGATTTTATGGGCGTCGAAAAATGGGTCCTTACATGATCACTGCAATAATCACGGCTAAAATGTTTTGATGTAGTGTTTGAAAGTTGCATGATATTACTTGATCACGATAATGATCGTAACTAAAATGTTTCTATGCAATGTTTGAAAATTGTATGATATTGTTTGATCACGGCAAAGGCAACTACAATATTTCGATGTAGTTTTTGAAAGTTGTGCGATATTGCTTGATCACAGCAATAATCATGACCAACATTTTGATGCAATGTTTGAATATGCTTAAGTCTTAAGACTATTGAAGTCTTGCGTGGAAAGCCTGAGGCATGGCCAAGATATTGGTTATTATCTCAAACTTGTGGACAAAACTTTTATTCATGTAATAGCTCCATACTGTGGTAATGTCTCATATAATCGGCATTCCAAGTCCGAGGTATTATGTTGTGTCTAGTCTTTTTAATCTATATGTTCCTTTTGGAGGACGAGGTCTCCCTTCTTGAACTTCCTAGTTCGAATTATTTGGTTATAGTATCGTGTCATCTTTCGAATGTATAATGCCATTATTAAAGCGACTTGATCTTGAAGCTCTGGTAATACATCTAATGACTCCTCATGGAGCCCTAAATTATATGGCATATTACAACAATACCTTTGATGGTAGGCATTTTGTTACTCAATTAGGAGCATGGCATAAGAACCGTAAACTAGAGAAATGGGGATATGTCCTGTCGAGGGTTTTGGAGCTTGTCCTATAATCCCATAGGACGAATGGAAATTCATTTGCCAAGTGGCATTTTTCTTTGTTCATTCTTTTCTTCAAATAGGCCTTGATAGTCTTATTGGCTACTTCTACTAACCTCATTTGGTTGCAGATGGGTTACTAAAGAGAAACTCTTAATAATACCATAATCTCGATAATATTATGTAAACTCTCGACTCTTGAATTGAATGCCATTATCTGTAACGACCTTTAGTGGAAGATCAGATCAGGGCACAATATTTCTCATTACAAACTTTCTCACTAAATGGGAAGTTGTGGTAGCTAAAGGTTCTACCTAAACCCATTTTGTAAAGTAATCAATTACATTATGGCATATCCCGCCCCTACTTTAGCAGTCGAAATGGGACCAATAAAATCGACACCTCAGATATCAAAGGGCCATGGACTCATCATTGGTGTGAGTTCGCTGGGAAGAGCCCTTAGCACTTTTGCTTAAAACTAGCACTTACCACATTTTCTTGCATAATTCAATGAGTCTTGATCTAGTGTCAGTCAGTATTTTCTTAGCCAACTTTTGGTCATTGTAATGATCTCTATAAGTTTCGTCATGGGCTAATTTTAAGACCTTCCAAGGTCATTACACACAGGGGGTATGGAGTTAAAGATCCCATCCATAAAGTACTTCATCCATAATTCTGAACCTTGGAGCATTATATTTAATCCATCTTACTTTGGCAGTATCCGCAAGTAGAATATCCTCGGTCAAATATCGAATATGTGGTGACATCCAATTTTCTTTGGTTATTACTGGTGTTGTAGATCCACTTCCAGCAGCTTAAGCCCGCATTTTAGCTAACACTTTCTCCAGTACTTGTATGGTAGGCTTCTCCTGGATCTCGATCGAGATGAAATAAACTCTCTCAGATCCCTCAAGCTTGCATATTTTGCTATGATATTGGCCTAAGTATTTTGATCTCTAAGGATGCTTTCTATGCGATAACTCATGAAGGCTCCAAGTGGTCACTTCACCAGCTTAACATAAAGGGTTGTCCTTGGGTCTTGGGTCCAATAATGACAGGGGACCTATCGATGACTGTTTGGGAGTTACTAGATAACAATAGGTCTTAGAACTATAAGCCATGAGGCACTCAATTCATAATTTGTACTTCGTGGAAGTTATGGGATAACATGTACCCCTAAAAGTTCACCTTATATGGTCAATATGCGATAGACTATGGAAAGAATAGAGTTATGTCATGTTTAGTACTTGGCTTGTTTGTTCTGCTCCTATTGTAAAGTGTAACATCCCGCCTTTTCGCACGATTTAAACCGACACACATGCCGATTCAAACCATACGGAAGGGCGGATTTGTTATGGGGTAAATAAGAAACAAAAACAGAGAAGAAATAAACAAATAGAATCTCACAGCGGAAGGATAAAATATAATAATCAAATATACAGTTCATGCAACTGTTTTACAAAATAATTTATTTTTCTTGTGCAATAAATATCAGAGTTACACATACCAATACAACAATGCAGCGGAATTAAATGGTGTAGTGCACTAGTATAAATAATAATAATACAAATCTTCGTCTTCGTCCTCCAAAGCTAAATCTTCAAATCCTGAAACGCTCGGACTGACCCGAGCGAATTTGAAAAGACAAAAACACTCGAGTCAGAACTAAAGGATCTTATGTGAGTTAAATTAACAGAGATAAATATGAGTGCAATAACTCAAAAGATGTTCGGGATTTACATCTCCTAAGGATCCGTTAAACTATTTACTATGTAGTATATTGCGCTATTATAATAGTGTCTATAGTAAAATAAACATACTTTTAAATAGCATTAAGGCTTTACATTTTCCACCTTAACACGTAATAGTCCCAGTAGTCCATCCAATATCATAGTCCCTCCTGATCGGGAAGCCACCAGAGGATACCACACGGGCTACGGGAGAAATCCAAACTCATACAAGGCGCGATAGGGTAGGTGACACGGCACAACTAGGCAATGCCAGGGTAGATATACCAATTACGCTTCCGGGTCGATGGTAACGCGTAGCCGCAGCTACCGCCCACCTCGAACAAACTCCCCAAAATCAAAATAGAAGTGGCCACTGAATCAATCCAAAGTCAAAGTATAATATCGAAGAGGAGTGTCCGATCAGAGGAATGACCTCATTAACCCGTCAATCGCTCCTGTTTTAGCCACCTTATGCCAACTCACGGGAGTTGGGTCCACGTATTTACCTTACAGGAAACGTCGCCACCAACCTACTTCATTTTGGAATCTCCACCGCGTACATGGTTAGTCAAAGTGGTTTTCGGTATCGACAGAGAGTATGTCCATATCCGATCCCGGTCTCTTTGCCAACCCATCGTTATTATAACACCGCGGTCATTTAAAAGTAGTTTATACTTTAAAAACCAGAATAAATTTTCCATTTCAAAACTATGAATTCGATATCAATTTAAAAACCCAAAATAATATGATATCATTTTATCTCAAATATAACTCTTTTTCCAAAATCATACCGGTTTAAAATATAAATATCTGGAAACCAAACATTTGAATTATATTTTCAAAACATAATATTTCGGAATTCATACTTTTAAAACCATACTTCTAAAACTTGAATGGTTTGGATATTCAACAGTATATAAAATAAATGGTTTACTTTTAAGGTTACTTTGTAAAGAAATTATTTCCAGGGCTTTACAAATATACTTCTTTATTTAAAGTCTACCAAATTTAAATATCACTTTCAAGTTCCAAAACCACTTCAATTTCTATTTATATATATATATATATATATATATATATATATATATATATATATATATATATATATATCCATTTGGAGTATTAATATTTCAAAACTAAAGTTGGAATTTATTCTTTCAACAAATTAAATGTTCTATTATTTAGTTTTGAATATTTACATAAAATCTATAAATAAAACTCCAATTTCTAGAAATTAACTATTTTCTTAAATTTAAATTATACTAAAATATTCTATTTAAGTAAATCTTGGAAAATCCATTTATAAATATCATACCTTAAAATTTCCAAATTTAAACATATAAGATAAATCACCAAATTCCATTTTCTCAAATTTTTATCATTTTATTCAACAGGTTTATACACAGCTTAAATTTAAAATTTTAACTTCATATGTGTATATCTCGAAGAAAAATATTTTATAAAATATCAAAATTAAATTTTATAAACCGTATCCCATCCAACCCATAGAAATCACTTTTAAAATAATTTATATATAGACCACGGTGCCTGTATATAATTTTCTATCCTATGGTCAAGTGATACGGATATTTATCATTTCAATCCGCAATTTAAAAATAAAATTTTGCGGTTGTATATCATTTCAAACCACAATCCCGAATGAAATGAAAAATGCATGATAACTTGCAATTTAATGATATCAAATAAACATCCATTCATCAACATCATCCATTGTCCAAATCACAATCATCCATCAATATCAATCAAAATCAATATATATATGAGATTATATAGCAGGTAATAACTGTCAATTATATTCAAATTAAATTTAACAACTATTAATCTAACATTTTATATTCAGTAATAATTTATATAACTGTTAACTAGCAGTTTATATGCAAACAAATAAATTATAACTGTAAATAAATACGCAATAAATAAATTAAATTAACAGTTAAATTAAATAAATGCAATTTAACAGCTATGATGAAATAAACATGCCAAATAGTCATAAATAAATTTCTATTCATTTCTAAAATTAATTTAACAAACATAAAAGCTTCTAGTAGTTGTGAGTGGGTTAAAACACTCACCTTTTGAATTTAAATCGAATTTAAACCCGATTTAAACCCAAAAATTCGCCCGTCTCAGAATTCGTCCAAACCAGCGTCATCAAGTCCGGAATTAAATTACGATCCTAACAAAAGAAATTTCGTGTGAATCCGAATCCATATGAGAAAGTTATGGCGAAAAATGGTGATTGAATTCAAAATTAAAAATAACCAAAATGGCACACATTCTTCACTTACTAATATATGTGCTATGTCATCACAATATACCCTCCAACACTCACGCAACAACAGAGGAGAACGCACGCCTCCTTCATCACACGCTACAGACATGCGCCCTCTACCAGATCAACGCGAGCACCTCCTTAGGCAGTAGCCAACGCACGCCGCCTCCAAGCTTCCTCCCTCCGGCCGACCACACGTAGGGCTTGCGAACGCCCCCCAAAATCTGCACGTCTCGGCCCATATACACAGCAGCCGCCACAAACATCAAGCCCTAGGTGAATTTTGACTCCAATCCGACCATTGAATCGCCAAACAAATTACATAGATGTGCTCCCCATCGTCCATACTACAATACCCAGAAACAGAATCTCGATCCGATGAAGTTTTGTGCGACGATGATGAACGATTTTGGGTCTGTTTGAATTTATTCTGGATGAACGACAGCTCCAATTGAAAAACGAATTACACCATGAGATTACGCGTATCGAAAACATCAACATATATTTTTTTGAGAATTTTCTGAATTTTTTTGAGTTTTGACTTTTGATTTTGAACTGTGGATAGATCTGGAATTGGATCTGAGATGTATACATTTGGGGAAGAGAAAAGAGTGAAGAAATGAACGTACGGCAAAAGAATAGAGACTAGGGTTTATAGCTGTATATATATAGGTAGGCTAGCGATAGGGTAGATAGGCTGTAGAATGAACGTGCGTGACAAACTATGGTCCAAAAAGCCCGCTATGCCTCCGGAGTCGAATTTGTTAAAACTATATATCCAAATAGGTGTTTTAAAATATTCTGAACGCGATGGAAAAAGTTTCGCGACCAAATTCGATCGTATGAAGAAGTTATGCTGAAAACAAGATTTCCAAATTGATTTCAAATTGATTTTAATAAAATTGATTTCAAGGCGTTTCGCGTCCGTACGATCAAACGACAAGTCCGATCGATATGAAATTTGAAATCCTATAATAATTCACCGATACGGATCCGATGAAACTAGTTTCGTCGAAATCCGAGTCCGTTCCCAAAATGGCTATTTTTAATATTTATTAAATAAATTAAAATAAATCATAAAAATCCAAATTTTCTTTCAACTTTAAATATTGGCCAAATTTCATTACTTATATAATCCAATCAATTCCAAATGATTTAGCAAGCTTGGATGTGAATTAAAAACTATAAGTATATCAATTTGCAGTGTTAATCTCTGCACTTCTTATTATTTGGGAATTATAAATTTTATTCTCAAAACCCAATTATTTAATCTTATACTTTTATACTCTCATCTTAAATCTAATTAAATAAATAACTTGATTTCCATTTCAACTCATTTTTAATTGCAATTAACCTTTTTACCATAAATTAAATCCCAAATTATAAATAAACTTTTATTTCCATTTCCTTTTTCTCAACTGTTTATTAATTCCCATCCAAATGAATTCAACATTATGAATTTGATAAATTTATTAGATTTACTTCCTTTCTATATTTCTAAGTTATTGTTGTCAATATGAACATTAGTTTAAGATTTCACTCAAATGTTTACCAATTCCAATCTAAACTCAATAACGTCATAATTAACGTTAGAATCCGTTTTATTATGCATAAATTCTAAATTTTACTGACCCAAATTTTCTTCTTTTCATTCCATATTAATTGTCAATCCCATAGAAAAATTAACATTAGGTTCATACCTTTTTACAAATAACTCCAATTTCTTCCAAATAATAATTACATAAACTATTAAATATTAAATCCATTAAATTGCAATAAATTCAATTGATTGCAATTTATTTCCAAATAAATTTGGATTTTTATTTGGTTATACACAAAATTCCGTTATCACTTGCCTAACAAGGTTATTATCACTTAAGATCTCACTGCATCCACATTTTCACATTTTCATTTCCTAGTTTCTTTACTTTATTCTACATAATTTATTACAAATGGGATTTTCTTTGGTTTACATCTTATTTGTATTTAACATTTCTCAATCACCAATTCATTTCACTTTAACTGCGGTAAATTGGCGGATAAATTGAATTTGATTCCCAAAATCTAAATTAATAAGAAACAAGGGTAGGTAACATACAATAGTCATTACTCCAAATTCTAGTCACCTAAATAGGCTTTTATTCCTTGCAAATAAATGTTACTATTTATTTTCATAGTACAAATCTCAATGATTATTCCATTTTATATTTGCTTAGGCCATTTATAGTCCACTATACATATCTACATAAATGGGTAATTTATTCAATTCATTAAGTGTCAATTCTATTAAGCCCTGTTTATATCTTTATGCATTCTTCTATTACTTTACAAAAGGGAATAACTTTTAAACTCATACACTTAATAACAAAACCGTTATAAATCCAATAAACTTCCAAATCCAAGTTTGTACACATTTTACACAACTATTATGATTTCTCACAAACGTTGAATTTATTAAATGACCATTTATTATAATTTAATTCCCTTAATTGAATCAAATGCTTATTATTATATATATTCTTTTCATTCTACCATTCCTTCCCATTTTATATTCATTAACGTATTTACACATCTCTATCTTTCAAATATAAAATAACCAAACTGATTACAAACACTGTTTCTATCAATTTTCATAAGTTTGTTCAAAACTATACTTTTGTTTACATAAAATAAATTTTATGTTTCTATTAGTTTTCTTTTCCTTTCACTACAAGCATAAATTATTACTATCTACACTAATTACATCTTTGTATTAATGAACACCATTTAAGTTAATATTTATACTAACATTCACAAATTCAACATTTATTTGTTTCTTCAAATTTACTTTAAATCAAGTTGTGAAAATTTACATTATTCACATCTATTATCATAAAATTTTATAGTTACACTAAATTGCAACCACTATACCAAACTTCTACATTTATTCTTAACCAAATTAGAAATTATATTAATTCATTTTATTAAATATCATAAATTTAACGCGTCGTTACAATCTCCCCCACTCAAAACTTTTCGTCCCCGAAAAGAAAAAAGAAGGGAGGAGGAAGATTTACAGTGCATCTTATTTCAAATATTAACTTATAAACAATATTTTACTGGATTAATTTCCTTTAATGAAATATACTTGTTTTATAATCATTATATCCTTTAATACTTGAATTATTAAAGTTGGAAAAATACTTTCACAAAATTCTAAGTCCAAAATTTCCTGAAAATTTTGGCAAAGTCTCCTTTGTACGGAGGGACTCTGGAGAAAATATAATATCCAAATATACAAATATATTACATATATTATCAAAATATTTTCCCAATACGGGCAAAATTATATAAAATAGCGCTAAAACGTAATCCGGAAACGTACCTATTTGTCGGGCAATACGCTTATTATTACGGAACCAAAAGCAGTAGCAGTTGCTTCCATAACCTGTATTTTCTTATAAGCCTAAAAGGTTAAATATTTATTTTAAAATGAACTATTCTAGTGGATTCAATCATTCATATCCAATCAAATGCAACAACCATACATTTTAACAAACAGCACACACCGCAAACAAAATCATTCAATCAAACAAACAATTAGTTGTTAGGTTCAAATTCCGAAATTGTACGAAATGTAAAATAACTATCAAGTGCATCCTTTACTCAACAATCTTAGATGGAACAAAGATAGATTATTTCTCCATCCAACAACTTCAAAATTCCTTACCCAACAACCATACATCAACCA
The DNA here is from genome assembly GCA_030765085.1 of Allium cepa. Taxonomy (NCBI): domain Eukaryota; kingdom Viridiplantae; phylum Streptophyta; class Magnoliopsida; order Asparagales; family Amaryllidaceae; genus Allium; species Allium cepa. Next base: position 390,389,134 of record CM060931.1, read on the forward strand.
AACAATTCAAATCAACACCAAAATAGCTTATTATACATTTATTTCATACTTCAGTGGTTTGATTTTCTTCCCTTCATTTATGAGGGATTTCTTTGTTCTTACAAGTTTTATTTTCCAATTATCCCCAAATTTATTATATTTGTATTTCCTTTTTATTACTTAAGTTTATAAAATAATTCTCATTAATAACAACAAATATTTTGAATATCTTCCTTTCCTTACTCTTCACTTGTAAGATTTCCCTTAAATTCTTAATCTGCTAACATTCATTCTTATAAGTGGAAGTTTTTATTTATCCATTAACTATGGATTACAGTCATTTAAATTCTTCCTACTTTCCATTATATTAGAATAGGGGAGATTAAAACATACTTAAGTGAATAATCATATAATAAATTCTTATTTTGAATTTCATTTTATATACTTAGGTTCATATCATCTATTAATAATAAAATTTCAATTATAACCTAAGTTTATACCATTTAAATTCTTATTTATAACAATAAATTATTGAATACTTCATTATTTCCAAAATTCTACTTGTATAATATCCTATTTAAAATTCTTATTTAACATTTCAACTTTTATATTTGGGTAAGTTATTTATGTCAAAGAAAGTGCAATTGAACTTATACAAGTTGAATCTCAATTCTCTAAATTAAATTTGATGTTTATCCATATTTCTCTTTGTCTTATATGTATGCAAATTCCTCTTTATAACTTTGCAATTATTCTCTTATTTAAATTAGAGGTTTCAATTCATTTATTACTTAACTTTTATTTCACTATAATTTAACAATTGATTAATTAATGGAGAATTTTAGAATTGGATTCCGGGTCAGATTTCAATTTATTTCAAAATAATAGATAAATAAGTTCTTACAACTCAAAATCTCTAATTATAGTTAGAACAATAAAAGAAAAAAAAATTTAGAAAATTTCATAATAAATCTGCAGTAGAATTTACTACAGTGGCCTTTCCCCTTCGAAACTCGAAAATGAAAGTCGATGATGCGGCCGTCATCACCGAATTTATTTTCCAGCGACAGAGAGGAAAGTACAGAATTTAATTCTTTTCCAAAATCTTCTTTAAAACAATTCTTCCAATTTATACAAAATATTTATATAAGAAAATACTTATAAACCGAACCATTATTTTTCATAAATTCTTTGAAAACATATTTGGAAAAATCCCGGACTTAAGTTCTAAAATCTCCAATTTGATTTATCATAATTTCAACTTAGCTTCAATTATTATAGATATTTTTATTTTCTAACACCCAATCTATAGCAACCAAATATATACATATCTTTATAAAACTATTTTTATATATAGAAAATATAATAGGCAAAATTATTTCATTCACCTATATTAAAAACGGATATTATGTCGGTCTGTCCTATTAAGTGTTTAGAAATCCCTATTGATGGCATAGCGTCCCATGCATCAACCAGAATTTATAAATACAAAGCGGAACAGATTAACACAATATAAAAATCTTTTTATTAATACTAACAAATACGCTCTCTCATATATATACACTCAGCGACTCCCATAGGATATTACTACCCTATTAACAAAGAGTCAAACCCCACAAAGCCAAGGTTTATCGCTAAACCCAATCTCTGATACCAGATGTAACATCCCGCCTTTTCGCACGATTTAAACCGACACACATGCCGATTCAAACCATACGGAAGGGCGGATTTGTTATGGGGTAAATAAGAAAAAAAAAACAGAGAAGAAATAAACAAATAGAATCTCACGGCGGAAGGATAAAATATAATAATCAAATATACAGTTCATGAAACTGTTTTACAAAATAATTTATTTTTCTTGTGCAATAAATATCAGAGTTACACATACCAATACAACAATGCAGCGGAATTAAATGGTGTAGTGCACTAGTATAAATAATAATAATACAAATCTTCGTCTTCGTCCTCCAAAGCTAAATCTTCAAATCCTGAAACGCTCGGACTGACCCGAGCGAATTTGAAAAGACAAAAACACTCGAGTCAGAACTAAAGGATCTTATGTGAGTTAAATTAACAGAAATAAATATGAGTGCAATAACTCAAAAGATGTTCGGGATTTACATCTCCTAAGGATCTGTTAAACTATTTACTATGTAGTATATTGCGCTATTATAATAGTGTCTATAGTAAAATAAACATACTTTTAAATAGCATTAAGGCTTTACATTTTCCACCTTAACACGTAATAGTCCCAGTAGTCCATCCAATATCATAGTCCCTCCTGATCGGGAAGCCACCAGAGGATACCACACGGGCTACGGGAGAAATCCAAACTCGTACAAGGCGCGATAGGGTAGGTGACACGGCACAACTAGGCAATGCCAAGGTAGATATACCAATTACGCTTCCGGGTCGATGATAACGCGTAGCCGCAGCTACCGCCCACCTCGAACAAACTCCCCAAAATCAAAATAGAAGTGGCCACTGAATCAATCCAAAGTCAAAGTATAATATCGAAGAGGAGTGTCCGATCAAAGGAATGACCTCATTAACCCGTTAATCGCTCCTGTTTTAGCCACCTTATGCCAACTCACGGGAGTTGGGTCCACGTATTTACCTTACAGGAAACGTCGCCACCAACCTACTTCATTTTGGAATCTCCACCGCGTACACGGTTAGTCAAAGTGGTTTTCGGTATCGACAGAGAGTATGTCCATATCCGATCCCGGTCTCTTTGCCAACCCATCGTTATTATAACACCGCGGTCATTTAAAAGTAGTTTATACTTTAAAAACCAGAATAAATTTTCCATTTCAAAACTATGAATTCGATATCAATTTAAAAACCCAAAATAATATAATATCATTTTATCTCAAATATAACTCTTTTTCCAAAATCATACCGGTTTAAAATATAAATATCTGGAAACCAAACATTTGAATTATATTTTCAAAACATAATATTTCGGAATTCATACTTTTAAAACCATACTTCTAAAACTTGAATGGTTTGGATATTCAACAGTATATAAAATAAATGGTTTACTTTTAAGGTTACTTTGTAAAGAAATTATTTCCAGGGCTTTACAAATATACTTCTTTATTTAAAGTCTACCAAATTTAAATATCACTTTCAAGTTCCAAAACCACTTCAATTTCTATTTATATATATATATATATATATATATATATATATATATATCCATTTGGAGTATTAATATTTCAAAACTAAAGTTGGAATTTATTCTTTCAACAAATTAAATGTTCTATTATTTAGTTTTGAATATTTACATAAAATCTATAAATAAAACTCCAATTTCTAGAAATTAACTATTTTCTTAAATTTAAATTATACTAAAATATTCTATTTAAGTAAATCTTGGAAAATCCATTTATAAATATCATACCTTAAAATTTCCAAATTTAAACATATAAGATAAATCACCAAATTCCATTTTCTCAAATTTTTATCATTTTATTCAACAGGTTTATACACAGCTTAAATTTAAAATTTTAACTTCATATGTGTATATCTCGAAGAAAAATATTTTATAAAATATCAAAATTAAATTTTATAAACCGTATCCCATCCAACCCATAGAAATCACTTTTAAAATAATTTATATATAGACCACGGTGCCTGTATATAATTTTCTATCTTATGGTCAAGTGATACGGATATTTATCATTTCAATCCGCAATTTAAAAATAAAATTTTGCGGTTGTATATCATTTCAAACCACAATCCCGAATGAAATGAAAAATGCATGATAACTTGCAATTTAATGATATCAAGTAAACATCCATTCATCAACATCATCCATTGTCCAAATCACAATCATCCATCAATATCAATCAAAATCAATATATATATGAGATTATATAGCAGGTAATAACTGTCAATTATATTCAAATTAAATTTAACAACTATTAATCTAACATTTTATATTCAGTAATAATTTATATAACTGTTAACTAGCAGTTTGTATGCAAACAAATAAATTATAACTGTAAATAAATACGCAATAAATAAATTAAATTAACAGTTAAATTAAATAAATGCAATTTAACAGCTATGATGAAATAAACATGCCAAATAGTCATAAATAAATTTCTATTCATTTCTAAAATTAATTTAACAAACATAAAAGCTTCTAGTAGTTGTGAGTGGGTTAAAACACTCACCTTTTGAATTTAAATCGAATTTAAACCCGATTTAAACCCAAAAATTCGCCCGTCTCAGAATTCGTCCAAACCAGCGTCATCAAGTCCGGAATTAAATTACGATCCTAACAAAAGAAATTTCGTGTGAATCCGAATCCGTATGAGAAAGTTATGGCGAAAAATGGTGATTGAATTCAAAATTAAAAATAACCAAAATGGCACACATTCTTCACTTACTAATATATGTGCCACGTCATCACAATATACCCTCCAACACTCACGCAACAACAGAGGAGAACGCACGCCTCCTTCATCACACGCTACAGACATGCGCCCTCTACCAGATCAACGCGAGCAGCTCCTTAGGTAGTAGCCAACGCACGCCGCCTCCAAGCTTCCTCCCTCCGGCCGACCACACGTAGGGCTTGCGAACGCCCCCCAAAATCTGCACGTCTCGGCCCATATACACAGCAGCCGCCACAAACATCAAGCCCTAGGTGAATTTTGACTCCAATCCGACCATTGAGTCGCCAAACAAATTACATAGATGTGCTCCCCATCGTCCATACTACAATACCCAGAAACAGAATCTCGATCCGATGAAGTTTTGTGCGACGATGATGAACGATTTTAGGGCTGTTTGAATTTATTCTGGATGAACGACAGCTCCAATTGAAAAACGAATTACACCATGAGATTACGCGTATCGAAAACATCAACATATATTTTTTTGAGAATTTTCTGAATTTTTTTGAGTTTTGACTTTTGATTTTGAACTGTGGATAGATCTGGAATTGGATCTGAGATGTATACATTTGGGGAAGAGAAAAGAGTGAAGAAATGAACGTACGGCAAAAGAATAGAGACTAGGGTTTATAGCTGTATATATATAGGTAGGCTAGCGATAGGGTAGATAGGTTGTAGAATGAACGTGCGTGACAAACTATGGTCCAAAAAGCCCGCTATGCCTCCGGAGTCGAATTTGTTAAAACTATATATCCAAATAGGTGTTTTAAAATATTCTGAACGCGATGGAAAAAGTTTCGCGACCAAATTAGATCGTATGAAGAAGTTATGCTGAAAACAAGATTTCCAAATTGATTTCAAATTGATTTTAATAAAATTGATTTCAAGGCGTTTCGCGTCCGTACGATCAAACGACAAGTCCGATCGATACGAAATTTGAAATCCTATAATAATTCACCGATACGGATCCGATGAAACTAGTTTCGTCGAAATCCGAGTCCGCGCCCAAAATGGCTATTTTTAATATTTATTAAATAAATTAAAATAAATCATAAAAATCCAAATTTTCTTTCAACTTTAAATATTGGCCAAATTTCATTACTTATATAATCCAATCAATTCCAAATGATTTAGCAAGCTTGGATGTGAATTAAAAACTATAAGTATATCAATTTGCAGTGTTAATCTATGCACTTCTTATTATTTGGGAATTATAAATTTTATTCTCAAAACCCAATTATTTAATCTTATACTTTTATACTCTCATCTTAAATCTAATTAAATAAATAACTTGATTTCCATTTCAACTCATTTTTAATTGCAATTAACCTTTTTACCATAAATTAAATCCCAAATTATAAATAAACTTTTATTTCCATTTCCTTTTTCTCAACTGTTTATTAATTCCCATCCAAATGAATTCAACATTATGAATTTGATAAATTTATTAGATTTACTTCCTTTTTATATTTCTAAGTTATTGTTGTCAATATGAACATTAGTTTAAGATTTCACTCAAATGTTTACCAATTCCAATCTAAACTCAATAACGTCATAATTAACGTTAGAATCCGTTTTATTATGCATAAATTCTAAATTCTACTGACCCAAATTTTCTTCTTTTCATTCCATATTAATTGTCAATCCCATAGAAAAATTAACATTAGGTTCATACCTTTTTACAAATAACTCCAATTTCTTCCAAATAATAATTACATAAACTATTAAATATTAAATCCATTAAATTGCAATAAATTCAATTGATTGCAATTTATTTCCAAATAAATTTGGATTTTTATTTGGTTATACACAAAATTCCGTTATCACTTGCCTAACAAGGTTATTATCACTTAAGATCTCACTGCATCCACATTTTCACATTTTCATTTCCTAGTTTCTTTACTTTATTCTACATAATTTATTACAAATGGGATTTTCTTTGGTTTACATCTTATTTGTATTTAACATTTCTCAATCACCAATTCATTTCACTTTAACTGCGGTAAATTGGAGGATAAATTGAATTTGATTCCCAAAATCTAAATTAACAAGAAACAAGGGTAGGTAACATACAATAGTCATTACTCCAAATTCTAGTCACCTAAATAGGCTTTTATTCCTTGCAAATAAATGTTACTATTTATTTTCATAGTACAAATCTCAATGATTATTCCATTTTATATTTGCTTAGGCCATTTATAGTCCACTATACATATCTACATAAATGGGTAATTTATTCAATTCATTAAGTGTCAATTCTATTAAGCCCTGTTTATATCTTTATGCATTCTTCTATTACTTTACAAAAGGGAATAACTTTTAAACTCATACACTTAATAACAAAACCGTTATAAATCCAATAAACTTCCAAATCCAAGTTTGTACACATTTTACACAACTATTATGATTTCTCACAAACGTTGAATTTATTAAATGACCATTTATTATAATTTAATTCCCTTAATTGAATCAAATGCTTATTATTATATATATTCTTTTCATTCTACCATTCCTTCCCATTTTATATTCATTAACGTATTTACACATCTCTATCTTTCAAATATAAAATAACCAAACTGATTACAAACACTGTTTCTATCAATTTTCATAAGTTTGTTCAAAACTATACTTTTGTTTACATAAAATAAATTTTATGTTTCTATTAGTTTTCTTTTCCTTTCACTACAGGCATAAATTATTACTATCTACACTAATTACATCTTTGTATTAATGAACACCATTTAAGTTAATATTTATACTAACATTCACAAATTCAACATTTATTTGTTTCTTCAAATTTACTTTAAATCAAGTTGTGAAAATTTACATTATTCACATCTATTATCATAAAATTTTATAGTTACACTAAATTGCAACCACTATACCAAACTTCTACATTTATTCTTAACCAAATTAGAAATTATATTAATTCATTTTATTAAATATCATAAATTTAACGGGTCGTTACATAAAGTCGATCCTAAGCTTTTGGGAAGAGTAGGATTCTAAGAATTCTCCACAGCATTGCTTTAATGAGACGACTTATGATGACCTGACCTTGTTTCGAAAACAACTTAAAACCAAACCACATTTAAAGGGTTTTAAAAATAAGCTCGTCTAATGGATTTTCAAAATAATTTGAAATCTAACCTCATCTAGAGGATATTGAAAAATAACTTAAAATGAGTGCCTTAGGCGAAAATATTCTGTTACCATGATTTAACCATCTAGCTATGGTCTTATAAGTAATGGATTTTAAGAAAACTAGTACTGGCGATATAATGCCTATATTTTGCATGCGGTTAACTCACTATACAACACGGTGCATGGTACTTTTAACTATGGCTCACTCTTTGCATGACACTATTCATCCATGGCTCACTCCTTGCACAATGCCATGGTTGTGACTCACTTGGTGCATTCGGCATGGTCAACTTCCCTTGGCTCACTCATTACATGACACTATCGGTCGTGGCTCACTAGTTACATGACACTTTTTGGCCGTGACTCACTCATTACATGACATTACTGGCCGTGGCTCACTATCATTAGAAATCTACCCAACGCATGGTTTTACATGAATATGATTTACTACTATTTGGAATCTACCCACTAGTTCCCACTTTCTTGAGAATCTACTCACTTTTCTAATCTTTTGCAAATCTACTCACTTTTCTAATCTTTTAGGAATCTACCTGCTTTCTAATCTTTTGGAAATCTACCCATCTTTCTTCTATTCTTGGGAATATACCCAATGATGAAATTAAATATATTCCATGAGGCAAAATAATTTCTTACCTTGAGGCGAAATCATTTACCTGCCATGAGGTGAAACAAAGTAATTTCCATGAGGCGAAATCATTTACTTACCAAGGCAAAATTAAGTAATTGTTGTGAGGAAAAATCATTTACTTGCCGTGAGGCTAAATCATTTACTTGCCATGATGCGAAACTAAGTAACGGCCATGAGGCAAAATAATTTACTTACCGTAAGGAGAAATCATTTACTTGCCATGAGATGAAACTAAGTAATTTTTGTGAGGCGAAATCATTTACTTGCCGCAATGTGAAATCATTTACTTGTTGTGAAGCGAAACTATGTAATTATTGTGAGGTGAAACTAAGTAATTGCCATAAGTTGAAATCATTTACTTAGATGAAGCGAAAGCATGGCTTTGAAATCCCCTCTATATTACTTGATAAGAGCAGTATCATGATTAGACATTTGGATGTATTTTGAAAGTTGCATGACATTGCTTGATCACGGCAATAATGACGGTTAAGATGTTTTTGATGCATTGTTTGGAAGTAGCGTGATATTTCTTGATCATGGCAATAATCATGACTAAAACATTTTGATGCAGTGTTTGAAAGTTGCATAATATTGCTTGATCATGGTAATAGTCATGACTAAAACGTTTTGATGGTGTTCGAAAGTTGTGTGATATTGCTTAATCATGGCAATAATCATGACTAAAATGAAGTATTTGAAAGTTGCATGATATTACTTGATCACGGCAATAATCATGACTAAAATGTTTTGATGCAGTGTTTGAAACTTGCGTGATATTGCTTGATCACGGCAATAATCATGACTAAACATTTTAATGCAGTGTTTGAAACTTGCATGATATTGCTTGATCATGACAATAATCACAGCTAAGATGTTTTTGATGCAACTTTTGAAAGTTGCATGATATCGCTTGATTATGGCAATAATCATGGCTAAAAATTTTAATGCAGTGTTTGAAAGTTGCATGATATTGCTTGATCACGATAATGATCATGACTAAAATATTTTGATGCAATGTTTGAATGTTACATGATATTGCTTGATCACGGCAATCACAACTAAAACGTTTTTATGTAGTGTTTGAAAGTTGTGTGATATTGCTTGATCATAGCAATAATCATGACCAACATTTTGGTTCAATGTTTGAAAATGCTTAAGTCTTATGACTATTGAAGTCTTGCATGGCTTGCCTGAGGCATGGCCAAGATACTAGTTATTATCTCAAACTTACGGACACTTTTATTCATGTAATAGCTCCATACTGTGGTAATGTCTCAAATCATTGGCATTCAAAATCCAAGGTATTATGTTGTGTCTAGTCTTTTTAATCTGTATGTTCCTTTTGGAGGACGAGGTCTCCCTTCTTGAACTTCCTAGTTTGTATTATTTGGTTGTAGTATTGTGTCATCTTTCGAATGTATAATGCCGTTATTAAAGCGGCTTGGTCTTGTAGCTTTGGTAATAGATCTAATAACACCTCTTGGATCTCTAAATTCTACGGCGTATTATAATAATACCTTCGATGGTTGGCAATTTCTAACCCAATTGGGAGCATGACATAAGACCCATAAACTAGAGAAATTGGGGTTTTTCCTATCGAGGTTTTGGAGTTTTTCCTAGAAGCCTACAGGACGAATGGCAATTCATTTGCCAAATGCATTTTTCTTTGTTCATTCTTTTCTTCAAATAAGCCTTGATAGTCTTATTGGCTACTTCTACTAACCCCATTTGGTTACTGATGGGTTACTAAAATAAAACTGTTAATAATACCATATTCTTGACAATATTATGTGAACTCTAGACTCTCGAATTGAATTCCATTATCTATAACGACCTTTGGTGGAAGATCAGATCTGGGCATAACATTTTTCATCACAACCCTTATCACTAGATGGGAAGTTGTGGTAGCTAAAGGTTTTACCTAAACCATTTTGTAAAGTAATCAATTACCATTATGGCATATCCCGCCCCTCCTTTAGCAGTCGAAAAGGGACCAATAAAATCGATGCCTCGGATATCAAAAGGCCATGGACTCATCATTGGGGTGAGTTCGTTGGGAAGAGCCCTTAGCACTTTTGCTTAAAACTAGCACTTACCACATTTTCTTACATAATTCAATGAGTCTTGATCTAGTATCTGTCAATAGAAACCTTGCCACGGTATTTTCTTAGCCAACTTTTGGTCATTGCAATATCTCTATAAGTTCCATCATGTGCTCCTTTTAACAACTATTGACCTTCCAAGGTCATTACACACCAGGGGTATGGAGTTGAAGATCCCATCTATAAAGTACTTTATCCATAATTCTGAACCTTGGAGCATTATATTTAATCCGTCTTGCTTTGGCAGTATCCGCAAGTAGAATATCCTCAGTCAAATATCGAATATGTGGTGACATATAATTTTCTTTGGTTACTACTGGTGTTGTAGATCCACTTCCAGCAGCTTAACCCCACTTTTAACTAACACTTTCGCCAGTACTTGTATTCTAGGCATCTCTTGGATCTCGATCGGGATTGAATGAAACTCTCTCACATCCCTCAAGCTTGCATATTTTGCTATGATATCGGCATAAGTATTTTGACCTCTAAGGATGCTTTCTATGCGATAACTCATGAATGCTCCAAGTGGTTGCTTTACCGGCTTAACATAAAGGGTTGTCCTTAGGTCTTCGGTCCGATAATGACCATGGACCTATTGATGACTATTTGGGGGTTACTATATATCCAAATCTCTAATATTTTAATAGAAATAGCCCTCCTTAATCCAACGATTAGGGATTCATATTTGGCTACATTATTGGTGACTGAGAAGGCGAGCTTAACTGCCTAGTAAATGTGATAGTTGTCTGAAGTTACCAAGATATAGCCAGCACTTGCCCCGTGTTCATTTGAGACTTCTTCAATCATAAAGTTGCTAAGAGAATAGTTTATTTTTATCGTTTTCTTTTTCGGATTTGGTTTCAAAGCCATCGCATTTGGTGATGAACTCAATTTGCATTTGACCTTCTATTGCTATTCTCGGTTCATAAGATATCTCATACTAGCTGAGTTCTATTGCCAATTTAAGTATCCTTCCCGCAGTCTCAGATTTCTTGAAAACTTGTCAATATGTTTGATCCGTAAGGACCTTAATAGGATGGGCTAGGAAGTACTGCCGAAGCTTCCTAGATGTGAACACTAGGCTATAAGTGAGTTTCTCAATCGTTGGGTATTGCTTCTCAGTTGGATCTAGCTTTTTGCTTACATAATACACCGGTCTCTAGGTCCCATCATCATTTCTTACTAAGGTTGAACTTATGGCCTACTCCGAGGCGGCCAGGTAAAGGAACAAAGTTTCTCAATCTATCGGTTTACATAACATCGGGCGAGAACTTAAATATTTTTATAGATCTTCAAATGCTTTCCAACATTGGCCTATCCATTTCAAAGTGATATGTTTCTTTAAGAGTTTGAAAAAAGGGACACACTTGTCGGTTGATCAACTTATGAACCTGTTCAAAGCAACAATTTTTCCATTTAGGCTCATTAACTTCTTCCCTTTGGTTGAAGCATTCATGTCCGTTATGGCTTTTATCTTATCCGAGTTCATCTCTATCCCTCTAATAGTAACTATAAAGCCTAAGACCTTCTCTGATTGTATGCCAAAAGCACGCTTCAGAGGTTTTAACTTTATCTAATACTTTCAGAGAATATTAAACATCTCGACTAGATCCGAAACATGACTTTCTGACTTTGATATTCTATTTTTGATTTTTTAAGACTGAAAGACATTACCTAGAATAAGCGTCCATAAACCAAAGCAATCGGTGCCCTTTGATTAAATTTTTGAAGATTCAAGACTATGAGGTGCCCTCTCTTGGAGTTCGATCTTTTAAGGTTATAACCAGGATGAGGACTTAATGGAACTGGGGTCTTTTACTTATCTGTGGGAATTTGATTTATGAAACAGATTCTTCTTGCAATTTTAAATTTGTAAAGGGAAATAACTTATGCATTCATTTGATAAAAGGTCATACCGAGTTGTCTGAAAAGGAGACCGTGAATGCCAAGGCTTGAATGCACTCACCAAGTAAAGACACAGTAGATAGGGTTATTTTGAAGAGGATAGCACCAAGAAGGAGCCAAGACTTGCCGATTAGACTTTAAGAAACCAATGACCATGTGGCACCCTTCAGAGTTGGAACTGATTTATAAGAAATATTCCTATTGCGACTTAAACTTCGTAGAACATTATTATGTGCATTTATTTGGCAAGAGTTGCATGGATTTCTCCATTTAAGGCTTCCCTCTTCGATGGAGGTTGATTTGGGCAATACAGATTTTCATGAGTTCCCGGGTATATTCGAAATAAGCTTTGGTTAAGTGGAGTAAGGTTCTCATTCTGTTTTGATTTCTTTAGGTTCTTACCACTTTAGGTGTCTGAAAAGGCTCTCTTGTTGGAAGAAAACAAACTATTATATTTTAGTAACTCGGTGGAAAGATTCCTAACTTCACTACTTTGGATCTTAATTATTTTTCGAATTGGTTTGATTTCTGGAGGGATCTCTGAATATATTCCGGGAGCTGACTAATCCGGAAGGCTTGAGGCTTACAATTAGGATCATATTCTCTATTATTCGAGAGTGTCCAACTTTTTATCATTGTCTTCTTTAATGATTGACGGGTGTCTCCAAAATGTCTTCTTCAGAATTAAACATAGTTAAGCAAAACGTTCTGTTGGATACTCGAGAGGAACGGAGGTGCGGTGGCTTAAGGCTTCCAATTTGAAATTGATCGCATGTCTTTTATGTAGGCCCCGATCTAGGCTATCTATTCGGTAAGGAAAGCTCTCTTTGTTTAGGGAGGAAGGTATGGACATTTTGAACGTCACTTGGTGAACTCAATGGTGGAGGAAAGTCCTTTTGATGTGCATTTCATTTTATTAATCAATGGGTGCATCAATTGAATCTTCTGGTTTACGAAGAGAATGTGAAAATAACTTCAACATTAGGTCACCATATGAAAGTCCTTCTCTTATCCTTTTGGTAAAGTATTCATAGTTTTATTTAAACTGCTTCCGTGTTCTTAAGGTGGTTCTCCACTTAAGCTCCAGTACCTTGCTAGTTTAGGGGTTATTCAGATTGAAAGTAATCATATGTGTTATTTTGATGACATGCGAAGTTGTCGGACCTTCGTTGCTTGTTTTGTTTCCTTCCTTTAGCTAGTGAGAATCTTTATACCCAAAGATTCTCTGGGCATATCTTTGACAGGAGAGTTGGAAGAGGAAGAGATGGTGATTATGGAAGATGAAAAGTTTAAATGCAGTGAGCGTCTACCATCAATAGGGTTATTCCTTCCTTGCCACTAAAATTGGTTGAGTCAGTCTATCAAGTAGTGGGTGGTTGGCTTCACCGCTTTCACTTTTGAGGGCTCCGTAATCAGTTATCTACTGCATAAAACAAGCACCTGATAAGTAAGATGGTGAGCTAGGAATTTTAGAGAAATGGGAACTGGAATCTGGAGTTTTCTAGACGTTGGGAGAAGCAAAACAGAGGGACGGAGGTTCGGGTACTCCTTCTAGCGCTAAAAATGTTAGTGCAATTTTTCGTCTACACTAACACCTCGAGGTCCAAAGGTATACCTTCAAAAGCAGAATGGAATATTGGACCCGGTAGGGAGGTTGCCAAGATGCGATGTAGTCGGGCCTAGGGTACAATGTATTACAACGTATGGTAACAATAGTTCATGCAGAGAAAGTAGAGTGCAGAAGGTAAATAACATCAAGACTTTTATAGTGATTCGGGCCGAAAGTCCCTACGTCCATTGTCCTTTCCTTCTTTAGTCACTTTTATATAGTAGAAAGACTTATTACATCGAACTAGGTTTTTCCACCATTAATAAGTTTTTGACAGAGCTCTAATATAGGAAAGTACTTTCATTTTATGTATGCTCTATATATGCCCCCAGAAATCCCCATTTATTATACCAGGTAATCCTCTATTTATAGCAAATTTAAAGTCCATTTATTGGTGTAGGGGTTTTAATTCGGATTGATGACCTAGCTTGCTATAGGCAGCTTTGATTCAAGCACTTGTCATTATCTGGTTGGAAGTTTTTTGACACGAATAGCCGATATGGTGCTTTTATGTATAACTCCTTTGATTTCTTTCATCCATCTCAACCGTTGATCTTGGTTTAGGCTATCTAAGCCGTTGATTATTGAGATTTGTTGGAACGCCCCCGCTCCTGATGGTTATTGCTCTAGGCTAAGCTTCTTGCTTTATTTTGACAATAATCATGGTCTTTCCTGTTTCTTTAATTCATGTTCTCAACCAACATGCTCTCAGGTATCAAGTTTGGTTTCTAAGCTCTCGGTGGCAACTAAACGATAGGTCTTGGAACTACAAGCCAAGGGACTCTTTTTTCATAATTTGTATGTAACAACCCTGTATTTTGTGATTTATTTATTTTTTTGTATATTTTAATTATTTTAATTGAATTTTTGATTTAAAAACTTATTTTATTTATTTTGAATGATAAACTTTAGTTTTGATATGAATTATCATTCCAAAGCATGACTAAAAAGAATATTTTCCAAAAAGTGAATTTTGGTCAAAATAATCAAACTTTGACTTTTAATTTAAATTTTTAAAAGTTTAAAAATTTAAAATTTATCTTTTATTATGAAAGTACATAAAATTTTAAGAACACTGCTTTTCATTTCGTTGAAAACGGATTTAAATTGCAAAAGTTATACTGTTTTCAATATTGTGTGTATATTGGGTTATTCAGCAATAGTCTTTATTTTAAATTATATAAATGACATTTTTGTTTGATTTATCTTATTCTAACTTTTATATTTATGTTATATTATGTATATTTTGACTTCTAATTATTTTTAAAAGGATAATAGAATTTTTCCGAAATTAACTGTATTTATTTCCTATTTTTAAAGGCTGTTTCTATTTTTCTGCTATTTTCTTCATCTAAACTATATTTAAATAAAAAAATTATTTATTTTGTGAATGTATTTTTTTTGTTATTATCTTTATTTATAAATATTTTTCAAGTATATAAAATTTTTCCAAAGTCCATTGCATTTATTTTCAAATTTTCTAGCTTAGTTTCTGTTTTCTTTGCTATTTCCTTAATTTAATTATATATAATTAAAATTTAGTAATTTATTTTATACATTCACTTTTATTTTCTGTGTTTTACTTTATTAATATTCATTTTTCATGTATTTAAATTTTAATAGATTTTTCCAAAGATTATTTGAGTTGTTTTCAATTTTAAAGCCTAGTTAGCAATTTTAAGCCATTTTCTTAATTTAAATTCTATTTAATTAAAATTTAATTATTTATTTTAGATATTTATTCTTATTTATGATTTTTTATCTTTATTTCTCAGTTTATATGTATTTATAAAATTAAAAATTATATATGTGAAATTTGAAAGGTTTAAAGGCTAAGAAACGTAATGTCGTTTCACGTTTCTTTTACAGTTTCTTTTGTCATCAATACCTCTGTTATTTTAGCCACTCCTTACTCTATCTCCAGCCAACTTCCCTTTCTTATTTTTCACGAAATTTTCTCTTTCTCAAACCCTAAAAAATTCATGGCCTCCATCTTGCAAGTTTTGGTAATGGCTTCCCTTTCTTTTTCTTATTTTTCTTCTTATTTTTCTATGAATTATGCCTTATTTTCTCATGCTTTCTGCTAGGCTTCTCCTCCATAGCCGCAGCCACAAACTCCTATACCTCTTCCCTGCCATCACCACCACCTATGCTTCCAGCCATGACCAAGGCCGAGCCATCCATGGTGGTCAAACCCTTTAAAATTGCAACCTACATGCCAAAAACAATGTTTGTTGACCATTTTGGCCTCATCCCCTTCAACCACCACCCTAACCACCACCATAGCAGCAACCACCACCTCTGACCTAATCACCACACACCCCTCCAACCTCTGTCCAGTCATGGTGCACCCACAGGCCGAGCACACTTCCATGGCCGAGCCCTCTAGCCAACCAAAACTCCATTTGTTTGCCTAAGACCCTTCACCTCTTCATGTATGAAACTCCACCTTGCTCATGACATGAACCCGACCCATGCTAGCCTAGACCTGAGCCAAAACTTAACCAAATCTGAACCAAACTATACCCTAGGCCGTGACAAAGGTTTGAGGAAGCAAGACAAAAAGTTTGGCAATTCGTTTCTCTTTTATTTCAAAGTTATTGCATTTTAAAGTCGTATTGAATTGCGTTGTTTTGATTGTTTGTTTTGGGTTGTACACAAGAGTTGTAGCTTGGATTCGCTCTCCACTCAAGTCTGTAATTGTGTCATCGTGCTTTGTTTTCTGTTGTGCCTTTGGTTTTGACATCTTCAGCAATTAGAGGTGAGTAAAGCTCACACGACATTTATACTTATGCAGTTGTGAAACAACAACAACTGAATGTGTAGAATTAAATATGATGTTATAACTGCCATGTGATTTTTTTTATATATGATGTTAAACCTGTTAAATTTCATGTCGTATCATCTGTTATCATATATATGTTGTTACTGTTCATTTATATATGTTTATCATACTGCAAGTTCCCTGTAGATTAGAAATCACTATGGGTTGAAATGATACATACCCAAACGGACTTTAGAATAGGGAAAAATTGTTATGGGCTGAAATGATAGGCTTGAACGGTTTTTATTTAATTTATTTTAACTTGGGATTGCGGGTTTGAAATGATAAAACCCGGATTTTTCTTTGTAAATTACGGGTTGAAATGATGTATTACCCGTATCACTTTACCCAGCGTAGAAAATTATATACAGGCCCGTAGTTAAAATATGTTTTTCTAAAAAATTTAAAATATTTTAGAAATTTAATTATTATAATATTTGATTTGAAATTTAACAAAAATATAACTTTTGTAAAGGATTATTTATTTTCTGGAAATCTATAAGTTAAATAAATTATGGGGAAGTTAGAAAATATGAATGTAAGTTATTTTGGAAATTTTGACTTAATTTTTAATGGAATTTAAATAACTTTGAAAATATGATAAAATTATGATATTTTGAATCTAAATCAATTTTAAATGATTTTATAACATATTAATGATTTTGAATAAAGTTAAAATGTGAAATGAATGGATATTTTAAGTTGAAATTTTGGAATATAACTAAAATTGGAAATTTATGAAATTGACTTAAAAGTGAACTTTTAGTTAAGTAAATAAAAATAAAATTAAGTTATATTTGAGAATTTGAACTTAAGTGTTAAGTTGAAATTTAATGTAATGAATTTAAAATTGAACATTGCATTTTAATAAGTGAATTATTATTAAATCTTGATTTTTGAATGGAAATTTAACTTTATAAAATCATGAACTTGAGGAAAATTAAATGACGTTTATAAATGTGAAAATGTATGATTTTACGAGTTAAAAAATGTTTTAAATAAAAATATAATTGGTTGAGAAATTATATTGAATATTTGAAGTTAATTTACTGCATTTTTGAAATGATATTAATTACAATGTAAATGATATTACAGCATTTGTAAATGCTGTAGTTGATGATAATGAATTAAAAAGCTATTGAATTAAAAACTATTATGGCAAGTGTTGTAAGTGCTGTAATTTTTGAATTTAACTAAGTTTATTTGAAATTTAAGTAAACCCTATTACAACATTTTAAAATGTAGTCTTTTGTCAAATTGAACCGTTTTGAATGTAACTTTCCGTAACGTTCTCTAAATGCTGCGTAAAGTGAAATTTCACTGTTTTGATAAACGTAAGTGAATAAATGAACTTTGAAAATTGAAAATTTTTGAAAATTTAATAATTTAATTATTAACATGAAAACTTCATTTTAATGATTAAAAAAATGATTTTTTTTGGAATATAAACTGTTTCAAAATATGAATTGAAATGGTATTCTAAATTGAATAAAATGAATAATGATTGAAATGTGGTTTCGAAAAGATATGATATTTTGATATATTAAAACGATTGAAATGTGGTTTCGAAAAGATATGATATTTTGATATATTAAAATGATTGAAATGTGGTTTCGAAAAGATATGATATTTTGGAAATGAAGCTTTGAAAGTTATGATATGTTGATATATTAAAAATGATTTGAAAGGAAGTTTTGAAAGGATATGATAATTTAATATATTGAAATGGTTAGAAATGACTTGATATTTATTTTGATAAATATTGGAATTGAAAGATATGGTGTGATGATATATTGAAATGGTTTGAAAATGATTTAATCTTTATTTTGATAAAGATTTGGGTTGAAATGACATTTTATTTTTGAAGTATAAAATATTGTTTTGAAGTTATAACTACGGGTTATAATAACGATTGGTTGTTAAAGAGACCGGGATCAGATATTGTCTTATAGCCGGCCAATATCGAAAACCACTTTAACAACTGTGTACGCGGTGGAGATTTTAGAATGAAGTAGGATGGTGGCGACGTTCTCGAGGTATATTACGTGGACCCAACTCCCGTGAGTTGGCATAAATGACTAAAACAGGAGCTATACCGGGCTACACAAAGGGTCGCACCCTTTCATCGAGCATGCTCCATCGAAAACCATTCTATTACTTTTGTGCTTCGATATGTGGCGCCACTTTGATTCGGGGGTATTGTTCGAGGTGGGCGGAAGCTGCTGGCTTGCCGTCACCACCGGTCCGGGAGTGCAAACGGTGTATCCACCCTGGCATTGCCTCGCGTGCCGTGTCATCTCCTTATAGCGAGCCCACTACGATTTTGGTTTTAAAGATCCGACCGCGTTAAGGTTCACCATCCCCTTAACGCTATTTTCTATATGATTATACATTACTGATTAGACACTACTGTATATAGCGTATATTACTACATAGTAAATAGTTTAACGGATCCTTAGAGGATGGGCGGTCCCAAGCATCTTCTAAGTTACTTGTACCTTTGCTACAGTTCACTTGAGTTGGTTTACATTGTATAAGTATGTATGTCCTGACTCGAGTGTTTGTATTTTTATTTACGTTCAGGTCAGCCTGAGTTACTCACAGATTTGGATTTCCACTTTCTGGAGATTGGAATCGCTGGAGATTATCTACTTGTCAAGTTTCATCTTTTCAGTTCGGTTGTTCTATTCAGCTTGTACTTGGTTATCATATTTAAACTTCTGTTGTACTTTATTTCTTCTATTGTATCTTATGTAACTCTGATATATTTATATAGTAGCGTCATGAACTACTATCTCTTTTACTTCCGCTGCATTATTATTACTCTGTGTCTGTGATCTGTGATTTGTATTTACTGTATATTCTGAGATTTGCCAAATTTTTATTTACAACGCGGTATTTTGAGCAATTCAATTCCGGCATGAGTGCGCGGTATTTTGAGCAATTCAATTCCAGCATGAGTGTCTGCCTATACACTTATAATGGATGCAAATGGTTGAAAATATCGGGTCGTTACAGTTGGTATCAGAGCTTTGGTAGCTCTAGGCAAAACTCAGCATATGGAGTGAATGTATTTACAGAATCACTTTCATTCGAGTTTGAATCTCGTCCTTTTTGACTCGATTCCTTTAAATTTTGGAACGTTCCCTGTGGTTCCAAAATCCATTCGTATCCTTCACTATTCATCTTCTTTTGATTCTGGAGTATTCCATAACTCTGCTTCGGATGATCTTTTTAGTGAGTCGGCGGTCACGCCAATTTCAAATTGAATTGAAAAAAGGGGGAAAACTCCCTTACAATTAGCATCGATTCACCAGAGATTCTTATCTATCCTTGGTTTAGATTCTAATATCTTTTGTTATTTCAAACTCTAACTTTTGAGATCGAATGTAGATTTACCCCAGAAAATCCACACTGATCTTATTCTTTAAGTCACGGTTGACCTGATAAATGTTGCCCGTGATTTATTTAAGCTTATCCACCTCCCTATTTTGTTATTTAATCATCTTGTCTGGTTTCCAACCTATCTTCAAACATTTTGAATTGTACTTGTATATTGTTTTGTTTTATATATTGTGTTGTTTGAGTTGTTGATGTTGAATTGGGTTTCTGATCGATTCGTCTGATCAACGCTATCGATAAGATTTCCAAAACACTTTGACAGAACAAACTGATATAATATTACTTTAAAAATTTGGTTAATGGAATAAATTTTGATATATAGGTAAATTTATGGAACTTAATAAATTGATTTAGATTGATTATTTAAAGTGATAATACTTGATTTATCATTTATTGTTCTACAAATGAATTTATAAATAGTTGTTTATAAATTGATTTGGGAACTGAAATGAATTTAGAACAAGAAATTTGAGAATTTAAATTCCGATGGTTTCAAACCTTGTGTTTAAAGTTTTAAAAGATTATATTATTTAAAGTATTTTTGAATAGAAATTTGTTTCCAAAGAATTTTAAGTTTAAAATTAGTGCTCTTCTCTTTGTCGTTGGAAAATAACTTCGGTGATGACTGCAGCATCATCGACGTTCATTTTCGAGTTTTGAAGTGAAGAGACTGTTCTGTAGTCTTTCTACAGCTTTGTTTTGGGAATTTAATTTGGTTTGAATTTTCTAAAATATGACTTGATTTATAATATATAATATAGATATATGATTTAAAATTTTGATTCGATAAGTTATGTACATACATTTATTTATCTCTAAATGGTTTGGAGAAATTGGAAATTTAATTCTTAAATTTTATTTTTAAAGAATAATTTCAATTAAAAAAGAAAATCAAAATTTTTGAATAAATGATTTAAGCTTGAAATGATTGAATTGGAAAGTTTTATTTGTATAATACAATTGCATTCAAATATAACTTACCTTAATTTCAGAAGTTAACAATGTAGTTGGATAATATACAATATAAAAAGATTTTATAAATAAAATTTGAGTGGATATAATAAACGTTATACACTTAAATTTTAGTTGAAAAAAAAGAAGAGATTAACAAAGGTAAATATAATAAAGGGTAATTGAATAACTTACAATAAAATAATGTTAAAAAAAACTAAGAATAAAAGAAAGCAGTTATAATAAGTGTAAGTATGTTTAACATAAGTGATAAATATATTGAGCGGAATAAATTTAATTTTAATTAGGAATAAAGAAGAATAAAATTTATTAAGTACATTGTGAGTGTAATAAATGATTATTTTTTCAAACCCATGGTTTTAAAAATTGTTAATTTAAGATGATTGGATAATAAGATAATGAAATTTGAGATAGTTAAGATTTATTTAGCTTGTGTAAAGATTTATTCTCTATTTAAGTTGAAGTTCCCATGCTTTCAAACTTATTTCCTTATTTCATTTTTTTCAAACTATCTTTTGGTTGTCCTTATCATCCTTATCTTGCTATAGACTGGTATAGGCATTTTTCTATAAAAAAAATTCTGTTTAGAAATCTTTCTATAATCTTTGATAATCTGCACCTTGTTAAACTTACCTATAACAATAGTCATCATGTATAATTTCATTCTCCTTGTCATCTTGTCCTAATCTTGTTTCACTCTATCTTTTTCTGTTTTTTCCGTACCTCATTCCTTTTCGCGGACGAAAAGTTTTGAGTGGGGGAGAGTGTAACAACCTTGTATTTTGTGATTTATTTTTTTTGTATATTTTAATTATTTTAATTGTATTTTTGATTTAAAAACATATTTTATTTATTTTGAATGATAAACTTTAGTTTTGATATGAATTATCATTCCAAAGCATGACTAAAAAGAATATTTTCCAAAAAGTGAATTTTGGTCAAAATAATCAAACTTTGACTTTTAATTTAAACTTTTAAAAGTTTGAAAATTTAAATTTTATCTTTTATTATGAAAATACATAAAATTTTAAGAACACTGCTTTTCGTTTCGTTGAAAACGGATTTAAATTGCAAAAGTTATACTGTTTTCAATATTGTGTGTATATTGGGTTATTCAGCAATAGTCTTTATTTTAAATTATATAAATGACATTTTTATTTGATATATCTTATTATAACCTGTATATTTATGTTATATTATGTATATTTTGACTTTTAATTATTTTTAAAATGATAATAGAATTTTTCCGAAATTTACTGTATTTATTTCCTATTTTTAAAGGCTGTTTCTATTTTTCTGCTATTTTCTTCATCTAAACTATATTTAAATAAAAAAAATTATTTATTTATTTTGTGAATGTATTTTTTTTCTTATCTTTATTTATAAATATTTTTCAAGTATATAAAATTTTTCCAAAGTCCATTGCATTTATTTTCAAATTTTCTAGCCTAGTTTCTGTTTTCTTTGCTATTTCCTTAATTTAATTATATATAATTAAAATTTAGTAATTTATTTTATACATTCACTTTTATTTGCTGTGTTTTTCTTTATTAATATTCATTTTTCATGTATTTAAATTTGAATAGATTTTCCCAAAGATTATTTGAGTTGTTTTCAATTTTAAAGCTTAGTTTGCAATTTTAAGCCATTTTCTTAATTTAAATTCTATTTAATTAAAATTTAATTATTTATTTTAGATATTTATTCTTATTTCTGATTTTTTATCTTTATTTCTCAGTTTATATGTATTTATAAAATTACAAATTATATATATGAAATTTGAAAGGTTTAAAGGCTAAGAAACGTAATGTCGTTTCACGTTTCTTTTACAGTTTCTTTTGTCATCAATACATCTGTTATTTTAGCCACTCCTTACTCTATCTCCAGCCGACTTCCCTTTCTTATTTTTCACGAAATTTTCTCTTTCTCAAACCCTAAAAAATTCATAGCCTCCATCTTGCAAGTTTTGGTAATGGCTTCCCTTTCTTTTTCTTATTTTTCTTCTTATTTTTCTATGAATTATGCCTTGTTTTCTCATGCTTTCTGCTAGGCTTCTCCTCCATAGCCGCAGCCACAAACTCCTACACCTCTTCCCTGCTATCACCACCACTTATGCTTCCAGCCATGACCAAGGCCGAGCCATCCATGGTGGTCAAACCTTTCAAAATTGCAACCTACATGCCGAAAACAATGTTTGTTGACCATTTTGGCCTCATCCCCTTCAACCACCACCCTAACCACCACCATAGCAGCAACCACCACCTCTGACCTGATCACCACACACCCCTCCAACCTCTGTCCAGTCATGGTGCACCCACAGGCTGAACACACTTCCATGGCCGAGCCCTCTAGCCAACCAAACTCCATTTGTTTGCTTAAGACCCTTCACTTCTTCATGTATGAAACTCAACCTTGCTCATGACATGAACCCGACCCATGCTAGCCTAGACCTGAGCCAAACTTAACCAAATCTGAACCAAACTATACCCTAGGCCGTGACAAAGGTTTGAGGAAGCAAGGCAAAAAGTTTGGCAATTCGTTTCTCTTTTATTTCAAAGTTATTGCATTTTAAAGTCGTATTGAATTGTGTTGTTTTGGGTTGTACACAACAGTTGTAGCTTGGATTCGCTCTCCACTCAAGTCCATAATTGTGTCATCGTGCTTTGTTTTCTGTTGTGCCTTTGGTTTTGACATCTTCAGCAATTAGAGGTGAGTAAAGCTCACACGACATTTATACTTATGCAGTTGTGAAACAACAACAACTGAATGTGCAGAATTAAATATGATGTTATAACTGCCATGTGATTTTTTTTATATATGATGTTAAACCTGTTAAATTTCATGTCGTATCATCTGTTATCATATATATGTTGTTACTGTTCATTTATATATGTTTATCATGCTGCAAGTTCCCTGTAGATTAGAAATCACTATGGGTTGAAATGATACATACCCGAACGGACTTTAGAATAGGGAAAAATCATTATGGGCTGAAATGATAGGCTTGAACGGTTTTTATTTAATTTATTTTAACTTGGGATTGCGGGTTTGAAATGATAAAACCCGGATTTTTCTTTGTAAATTATGGGTTGAAATGATATATTACCCCTATCACTTTACCTAGCGTAGAAAATTATATACAGGCCCGTAGTTAAAATATGTTTTTCTAAAAATTTTAAAATATTTTAGAAATTTAATTATTATAATATTTGATTTTAAATTTAATAAAAATATAACTTTTGTAAAGGATTATTTATTTTCTGGAAATCTATAACTTAAATAAATTATGGGGAAGTTAGAAAATATGAATGTAAGTTATTTTGGAAATTTTGACTTAATTTTTAATGGAATTTAAATAACTTTGAAAATATGATAAAATTATGATATTTTGAATCTAAATCAATTTAAAATGATTTTATACCATATTAATGATTTTTAATAAAGTTAAAATGTGAAATGAATGGATATTTTAAGTTGAAATTTTGGAATATAACTAAAATTGGAAATTTATGAAATTGACTTAAAAGTGAACTTTTAGTTAAGTAAATAAAAATAAAATTAAGTTATATTTGAGAATTTGAACTTAAGTGTTAAGTTGAAATTTATTGTAATGAATTTAAAATTGAACATTGCATTTTAATAAGTGAATTATTATTAAATCTTGATTTTTGAATGGAAATTTAACTTTATAAAATCATGAACTTGAGGAAAATTAAATGACGTTTATAAATGTGAAAATGTATGATTTTACGAGTTAAAAAATGTTTTAAATAAAAATATAATTGGTTGAGAAATTATATTGAATATTTGAAGTTAATTTACTGCATTTTTGAAATGATATTAATTACAATGTAAATGATATTACAGCATTTGTAAATGCTGTAGTTGATGATAATGAATTAAAAAGCTATTGAATTAAAAACTATTATGGCAAGTGTTGTAAGTGCTGTAATTTTTGAATTTAACTAAGTTTATTTGAAATTTAAGTAAACCCTATTACAACATTTTAAAATGTAGTCTTTTGTCAAATTGAACCGTTTTGAATGTAACTTTCCGTAACGTTCTCTAAATGCTGCGTAAAGTGAAATTTCACTGTTTTGATAAACGTAAGTGAATAAATGAACTTTGAAAGTTGAAAATTTTTGAAAATTTAATAATTTAATTATTAACATGAAAACTTCATTTTAATGATTAAAAAAATGATTTTTTTTGGAATATAAACTGTTTCGAAATATGAATTGAAATGGTATTCTAAATTGAATAAAATGAATAATGATTGAAATGTGGTTTCGAAAAGATATGATATTTTGATATATTAAAACGATTGAAATGTGGTTTCGAAAAGATATGATATTTTGATATATTAAAATGATTGAAATGTGGTTTCTAAAAGATATGATATTTTGGAAATGAAGCTTTGAAAGTTATGATATGTTGATATATTAAAAATGATTTGAAAGGAAGTTTTGAATGGATATGATAATTTAATATATTGAAATGGTTAGAAATGACTTGATATTTATTTTGATAAATATTTGAATTGAAAGATATGGTGTGATGATATATTGAAATGGTTTGAAAATGATTTAATCTTTATTTTGATAAAGATTTGGGTTGAAATGACATTTTATTTTTGAAGTATAAAATATTGTTTTAAAGTTATAACTACGGGTTATAATAACGATTGGTTGTTAAAGAGACCGGGATCAGATATTGTCTTATAGCCGGCCAATACCGAAAACCACTTTAACAACTGTGTACGCGGTGGAGATTCCAGAATGAACTAGGATGGTGGCGACGTTCTCGAGGTATATTACGTGGACCCAACTCCCGTGAGTTGGCATAAATGACTAAAACAGGAGCTATACCGGGCTACACAAAGGGTCGCACCCTTTCATCGAGCATGCTCCATCGGAAACCATTCTATTACTTTTGTGATTCGATATGTGGCGCCACTTTGATTCGGGGATATTGTTCGAGGTGGGCGGAAGCTGCTGGCTTGCCGTCACCACCGGTCCGGGAGTGCAAACGGTGTATCCACCCTGGCATTGCCTCGCGTGCCGTGTCATCTCCTTATAGCGAGCCCACTACGATTTTGGTTTTAAAGATCCGACCGCGTTAAGGTTCACCATCCCCTTAACGTTATTTTCTATATGATTGTACTTTACTGATTAGACACTACTGTATATATCGTATATTACTATATAGTAAATAGTTTAACGGATCCTTAGAGGATGGGCGGTCCCAAGCATCTTCTAAGCTACTTGTACCTTTGCTACAGTTCACTTGAGTTGGTTTACATTGTATAAATATGTATGTCCTGACTCGAGTGTTTGTATTTTTATTTACGCTCGGGTCAGCCTGAGTTACTCACAGATTTGTATTTCCACTTTCTGGAGATTGGAATCGCTAGAGATTATCTACTTTTCAAGTTTCATCGTTTCAGTTCGGTTGTTCTATTCAGCTTGTACTTGGTTATCATATTTAAACTTCTGTTGTACTTTATTTCTTCTATTGTGTCTTATGTAACTCTGATATATTTATATAGTAGCGTCATGAACTACTATCTCTTTTACTTTCACTGCATTATTATTACTATGTGTCTATGATCTGTGATTTTTATTTACTGTATATTCTGAGATTTGCCAAATTTTTATTTACAACGCGGTATTTTGAGCAATTCAATTCCGGCATGAGTGTCTACTTATACACTTATAATGGATGCGAATGGTTGAAAATATCGGGTCGTTACATTGTACTTCGTGGAGATTATAGGGTAACATCCATAATCTAGAAAAGGAACTAGGCTGAAATTCAAAAGTTTGTGCATGCAGCAGTACGGACGGCGAGCTATTTTGGTATTTGGTTCATCGTTTTAGTAAACTGGCTTCTCTAGCCATCTATATTGCAATTTGAATGTTAAAACATTATTAGGAACCTAATTTAGGGTAAATAATGAATTTAGTTATGGTGATATACGATTAAATTTTCGAAATAGT
The DNA here is from genome assembly GCA_030765085.1 of Allium cepa. NCBI lineage: Eukaryota > Viridiplantae > Streptophyta > Magnoliopsida > Asparagales > Amaryllidaceae > Allium > Allium cepa. The sequence goes on from CM060931.1 coordinate 390,416,128, forward strand.
GATTAATTAGAGTAAATAGTAAATTAATTTACGATTAGGTGATGATATATTGCTTTGAGTTGGGTCTGGATGATTATATACGTGAGTATGAAGTTAAAAACCAAAATATGATCTAAAATAGAGTATGAACAAAGAAAATGAAGTATATTAACTCTGAAATCGAATCAAAGAACGAATGAAATGAAACAACAACCAAAACAGACAAGACAACCAAAATCCGCCATGTCGACCAATGGATCGATGGTGGTGCCCATTGATGGATTGCTGGCTGAACTTCCGGGCCAGGTTGAACCTGGACCAAATTTGGCCGGTACGAATCAGAGATACTTTACGGGATTAAGAGTTTGTGTGATGCTTCAGGCTAGGACAAAGGAGGCAGTGTAGTATGATGGTGAAATTGTGAAACATATAGATGTTGTCAAATATATGTGTGTTTGTTATATGTGATATTAGTCGTTTGACTAGTTTATTTATGTTTGGATATCGTATTGAGTATCTATGACTGGTTGTTGGATATTGGGCACGCATGACGTGCTATTAATTGTTGAGTAGTTAGATACTGGATATTGGGATATGTGTATGAAGCGCATATGGTCTAGGGAATAGTTATCCCAAGGAAATTGTTGTTACATCAGTATTCGAAACAGAAATGGTTGTTCAGGGAAAATGGTCGTTCCCTTAATATCGGTGTTAGTGATTTAGGAAATAGATGTTCCAAGGAAATGTTGTTCCCTTAGTATATCATATTGGTTGTTTGGAAAACAATTGTTCCATCACTGATAACATAAGTTCGTTGTTTGGAAATTGGGGTTCCTTAGAAATGTGAATTTGATAGACTTCAATGGTTGAGTATATATGTTTGCATATAAAATAAATTGAACTAAATACGACCTTAATCATGCAGTCAACCTTGGTTTAGTGTGTAAGCATGCAGGTTAAGGTATGAGTTTGGATTAAGAGACACTAACGATTTTTACCACTCTTTTTGTAGTATATATGAGGTAGATATTTTTCACTCACTCAGACATATGTCTGATCTCCTTTTTATCTATAACACTAGGTAATGGACCTTGGTGGCGTGGTGGACATGAAAAAGAAGCTTTCATATTGTAAGTACTGTGTAAATTATAAATATAACCAGTAATGGTATATTTCTATGTATAGTGGTTTCGATTGGGATTTACTATACAGATCTAAATACACACACTGGATATATGATTTCAACATAAGATGTTTTACATCATATGTTGTTTCTTTCCGTTGCGTAAAAAGTAAATGTTTATATTATGTTTATTTTACTTGTTATCATATCATAACAAATTTTTCGTTTTCAGCCTTCAAGATGTTTACGTCGTTTCGGATGTTGAATTCGATGGCCAAAAAAGCGGGTTGTTATAGGGTGATGATTCCGTTTAAAAAGTTTAATAAATATCGGAAAGAGTTTATTGTGTTTCTTTCTATTGCTTGTATTTTCGATCCACGTTACAAAGTAAGTTTTCTTCGATTTTCTTATTAAATGATATATTGAAATAACTTAGAATCTGCACATAAAAAAAGTGAAAGAGCTGTATGTTGAATATTTGAAGAAAGTGCATAATGAGTTGCATATTAAAAAAAATTATAAGAGATATGGAATCTCCACATTCATTTACACGTCCTTATTCTTAAGGACATGAATAGATGTTAGAACAGTTTGATTCTTATTAAGATTTGGAATTTACTAGCAATTTTAGTAGATTAGAACATTATTCATATATAAATGATGAGTAGGCTGAACACAAAATCTATTTTAGAAATCACAACAATATTGATATGTAATTTTGTCTTTCGTGGAAAAAGATATTTTGGCGATCAAAATTACTACCGTGGCTTCAAAGAGTGCTTTTAGCTTGTTGGTAGGGTACTCAATGATTATCATACCTCACTAAAAGAAGATATCGTGGAAGCATTATTATGCACAAGTAATTGGATGTGAAGTTGTACCATTAAGCAAACAACCGAGGTTCTTACCAAAGACAATATAAATTTTCATTTTTAAGAATAACTTAATTGATTTAGACATTTATCCATATTATCGTGTATGATGCACTTATAAATCATCTAAAAGCACTCATATAGTTTTTCAGGTGATGAAAATTAGATGAAAGTGGAGATTGATTTCAAATATAAATATTTGCTTTCTAATTTAACTGTGATGCTATTAAAACTGTTGTGATCCATTATTGGAGCATACTGAAATTATTGCATCGTTCATTCATCCAAAAGTAAGCTATGTTTTACATAAATATCATTATTCCATTACGATGATGATATGATCAATAGTTGGCTAAATCTTGTTAGAGGAGTTGTAGCTTCGCACTTTGGCTGTTAGCATTTGTAAATACCTCAAGTGATAAGAATAGATATTAAGTATTATAAAAAAAGGTGTAAAAATATTCTTGTTTTTAAACTGAAGCAATTATACAATAAATAATGCACAATTAACATGATATTTATCATATTTTAGCTAAATGTTTTTCTTTCACAGTTGCTGCAACTGCAAATCTACAGTTGTACTCATTCGAATTTTTGGGTAAACTGTATAAGACAATAGACGATTGCTTTGAGCTTTAGTGTATTTTTGTACGAAAATGCAGCATGCAAATTTTTGTATATTTGATCAATACAAAGTAAATATTGGTGAAACCACCACATTTTGATGGCAAAGTTATTTGCAAGCAAAGGTAAAAATTGATAATGGTTAATTCGGATGAAGATAAGTAGATAATGGATTCCCTTTGTTGTAATTTAAACCTTATTAGTTAAAATTATTGTAGTTTTGACATCCCTTCCTCTACCCGTGTATGAGCGCCATAGTTGAATATCTCAATATCCCTTTATATTACATAATACTTATTTGATATATGTACGTATTTTATTTGAGAGATTTTACCATGTGAGATTAATCATAATTTGGCTTGCAAAAATACCATATAAATCACACTAAATAATAAATGCAAATTTATTTAGATAACGGTCCGGGTGCCTAATTAAAATTATTATTTGAAGATATTTCAAGAGGTGGAATGTTATTTTAAAAAATTATAAGAAAGGTTATTTGAAAAAGGAATAAGTAAACCTTTATTGAAAACAGCATTTTGATATTCTTTTCTAGTGTTAATGTTTATTCCAATTATGTATAATATTGATTAAGAATATATATATATATATTCCCCTCTTAGTTACAATGCTATGTTAAACATATCAACTGTCAACTTCATTTTCATGTACAATGCTCGTAAAAAGGAGCAACTATTTCCGCGCTTAACGTGGTTTTCATTCACCGAGCTCACACGAATGTCCCATACATTCGGCCCTGGGAAATTATTTCGGACTATTATATAGGCTAACATCATGGTGGGCTTTCTATGTGGTAAAGTTATAAAATTATTAAATATTGACCGGTTTTTGTTTGGACATTGCGGGTTTGGACTTGAATTATGAAGTACTGTGCTTCTCACGAGGAGGCAAAAAAAGAAGGAAATTTAACGCAGGTGGATCAACCGATTGACACTGCCTATTGAGCCAATCTTCCAAGAAAAAAGACAATGACAGAAGAAAGGAAACGTCAATTAATTATTCTAGATAACATCACATGATTGAATCCTTTTATAAGCTACTGGATCGTTACGTGAGCCTTATAGCAGCCCTTTGGATTGTTAGATTAGGTTTTTTTTTTTAAAAAAAAAGGCTTAAACAACCAAACTTCTGTTATTATTTGTTGAATGATTCACGTTTCTTCAAATGGCAAATTCAGGTCCACTCGAATCTAGAAAGCTTCTGTTTGTCAACGTTTAAACCAAGTTTCTAATCCGTTTCCGTTCCGGCCATTTGTAATTTTAAAATTTTCGTTTGGTTCCGAAAATTTCAAAAGTTCCGCTTTAATTTCGGTTTTCTAATCTGGGTTTGCTTTAATTTGCTATATACTGTCATAAATGTATAATACGTTTTTTCATTACATATAAAATATACACACTTTAATTAAAAATCTACTGTGTAAGATTCTGTATTGTTTTTTTGAGATTTTAAAACTTTAATTAATTTTAAAATTTTTAAATTTTTTATTATGAATCGAAGTAAATTAACAAAAGTATAACAACTTATTTCAAGAAACTGTATGATTTCTTCTCCGTTTATTGTCCCGATTAATTTGTTTTCTTATTTTTAATTATTATATATTTGTCATATTTTTTTTTAATTTTTTATAAGTTTTTTTCAATATTTGGAAAACAAATCCGAAATTTAAAACGGAAACAGAACGGAATCACCGGAATTCCATCGGAATTTCGAACCATGGTTTAAACAAACCTAAATTCTGCTTCATATGACCTTTTCTGAACCAACGTTAACCAATATAACTTGTCCAGTTTATATTCCTAGTAGATGAACTTAAGAGGAGATATCAATACTACAATCAAAATTGATGCAGAGTGGTTCTGGCCCTAATAAATTTTAGGCAACTAGTACGTAATTCTCCTATATTCTCTGTAGCAAGAAAAAATGAAAATGGAAAATGGGAAGGGAAAAAAAAAAAACATCAAGGTTTTTGTTAGCTTACCAAAAAGCCAAAGACCAAAGTTTTGGTTTATTAGGATAAATGACACGATGGATACATAAATGCACGGACACGTCTTTTCTCGCGTGTTGTGTATAAATAGACATGTCAAATGTTGGGTTTGGTCTGGGTAACTTTAAACCCAGAGTCACATTAGTTTTAACTTCTAGCTATTTAAAAATGATATACAAATAAAGTTTACTAACAAATTGGATAGTAAAATAATCAAATTTAGAAACGATAGTATGCAAGAAATTCCACATTTAAAAACAAAATGATATACAAATATGCACATTCATTTATTTGGTATAATAAACAGACAATAATTGAATCGGACTTAAACCGAATTGAATCAGATAGCGATGAAACTCTATAATTACCCTAAAATTAACTCGGTCAGATCAGTGTTTGCATATAGATAGTTAAAGCTGGACTCGTCCCATGTTGTTATGGTAATAATAAATTTTACATTATCATACCATTACTAGTAATCGGTTTGAAATGGACATGCCAATTTAATCGGTATAATAACGGTAAATTTACAATTTTCTACGATAAATCATGGATAACATTTCTTCAATACGAGCGGTAACAGTTTTTTTGCAAGTCAATTTATAACACGTGCATTCATGTAATATGTTTTCTTACAAGCATTTAAAACCAAACAAACGATTAAATTTAGTTCGTTAATCATGTTAAATAATGTTAAATATATTTCATTTTTTTCTCATTTATGTCTTTTGTTAAGTAACACTATAAATTGTATAATGAAGCAGTGTTATAGTGTGAATGCACGTCAAATTACCGATCATTTTTGGATAACCGATAATTTACCTTTACCAATGTAACAGTTATCAGATTATCGATATACCATCTTCGATGTACTAGCCTATCAGTAAAGGTATTGGTAAGCAATTTTAGCTTACCAATAAAAATAGTACGGTAACAGCATTTGCGAAATGGTAGCGGTAATCATTATCATAACAGCCCTAATTAAGAGGACAGGTTCTGACCGGACCTAAACTAAAACTCATGTCATTAGACCATTACCAACAATGTGGCTTGTTTAGTTCACTCTTTCCTATACTTTTGAGCCGACTGAACGAGCTCCGCAATCAGGTAAGGTAAAAACTAGCCACATACCATTGAAAAAAAAATTCAAAGAAAATTCATAAAGACGAAGTCTTCACCGTTATAAATTATAATATTTGGATTTTTGGTTATAAGCTTATAACCACGAAGACTTTGCCGTTATAATCACCAACATCTGTTCACTCAACTAATCACGAGAAACAGCTCAAATTAGCCACGGAAAAGTGAACAAACCACACCGCTTGCTCCGTGGCTTGTTTAGCAACTGAACATGCTATTCTTGGTTATGCCCTTGAGTGGCTTATATAAAATATGATCAATATCCTAGTTTCCTGGTTGAAGATAATGACAAAATTGACAGGTTATTGATTAAAGATTTATTAATCAATATCTTCCTACCTTTACTAACCATCGTCCTACCAAATTCCACTAGCAACCATAATCATGTTCTTGCTAAGCTACAACCTGATGCACAACTAGACAAAGGAGCTATATGTAAACAAATGGGCACGATGCAATATAATTTCATTCACAAACTCAAACAGACGGAACTGAGAGTTGTGGTGAGCAAATGATTGGTTCGATTCAAATTAATCATTTAAGAGACATAAACAAAATAAAACAAAACCTAACAGATGGTTTTAAAACCAAAACCATTCAAACCGATAATATTGGTTTGGTTTGATTGGTTTATTTGGTTATCATAAAATTAACTAGATATTATGCTTGTTGATATAATATAAGATTAAAACAATTAATTAAATCCATTTCATACGAACATTTTTAAAAACAAATTTCTCTTCTAAAAATATTAACATGAGTTGAAAGAAAAATAATTTTGTTATAAAAATATTGTAAATAGTAGGTTGTCAATAGTAATTTTGTTATTTTAAAATAACTTAATTTTTAAATTTTGTTAAATTGGTTGGATTGATTTACAAATATTGAAAACCAAACCTGACCGATAAACCAAATAAATATAAAAATAGAAACCAAAATCAAATAATTAATTAACAAAACCGATACGAACTGACCAATCATAATTGGTTTGGTTGGCTTATTTGGTATAACCAATACATGCTCACACTTAGTCATTGTGTGCAACAATTAAAGAGGAAAGGATGATGTTACCTTGGAAAAACTGTGTATGGAGTTGTATGAGGCAGATCTTAAAGCTGCATATTCTGACCCCAAAAATATTATGCAGCTGGAAGTTTCAAAGTTAGAAAACATTGATCTAGTGAAAACCATTTGAATTTCTGGTGGAATTGGAAGTTTTATGATTGAGGGTATTTAGATTATGGTTTTATGCAGGGGTTGATAGAAAGACAAGAAATACAAGATGGTCAAACTAGCACATTAAAGGGATATGATCAGAAGATAAAAATTTAAATGAAAGAGCGAAGAAGTCCATCCGAATGGTGGGGTTTCAGATGAGAACAAGAACGAGGAAATGGAAATCAAGAAGGCAAGAAATTATACAAAAGGTAATGGAAATTCAAAATGATTTATTGACCTTTTTCTGCAGCATTTACAATAACAGTAACAAGTTTATCCAGCCTGAAATCTTATGCAGAATAGCCCTCATTATATCTATTAAAACATAATTAACTGCTTCGGGTAGCAAGTGTGATACCAATGTATCAGTAGCGTGCATGTGTAAACATGCACATGCTGATAAGTGTGTTTCTTATTCATTCTCCCTGCGTGGTTCCACCGTCTGGCTCTCATTTTCTTTCTGACACCTTATCCTTTCATCTCTGACAAACTCTGGATCATTTTCTGATGAACTTTGCTGGAATTCGTAGCATGTGGAATTAGATTCTTGTTGTTACATAATGCTTTATGGTCAAATATGGTGGAGGCAAACAACAACCTGAAGCAGCAGATGATTTTATTTTTATTAATTGAAATGCAAAAGGGAAAAAAAGAAAAATTCCTTGGCTACGAGAGAACACAAAATTTCTTCATGCTGGATGTCGAATAGGAGACATAAAAGGACATTGAAGCTATTCTAGCTGAAAATGGGGACATGGTATATGATGACAAGACAACTGAAGTAGTTCATTCTGTGTACTAGACTTTTAGTGACGACTGCCAAAATGCCAATACACAAAATCATTTCCAGAAATAGCATATGAAAGAATAGTGAATAAATATGGGTGGAAATACATGTCCGTGGAGGTCTCATTGTCAGAATTAAACGAAGCTGTCTATTCTGTCCCTGATGAAAAGAATGGATCACCTGATGGTCTCACCTCAAAATTTTGCAAATTACATTGGAATGAGATTCAATTTCATCTTTACACTTGCAAGCTTGCTACAGGGACTAATCACTCTTTTCTTGTGTTAGCCGGAAAAAAAAAAGATCATCTCTATCTGTGATTTGCCGTCCAAATGCGTAATATAACATGTTTGATTAAATAGTATCTAAAGCATGGCTCAAATTTTTGATTTTAGGTTCCATTCCGATCAAAATTTTCGCAATTCAGCTTCTTTTCCAAAATTTTGTTTAAGTTCTGTTCCTTATATTTTACAAGTTTTAAACCTTTTTTAGGTATAAATACATTAATAAATAATAGTATACCTATATTTGCAGTTATAGTCTACTAATTATATTTGAACAAGATCTGTAGTCTAGTCAAACCGACCGTAGGGAGGTTTGCCTATTTCCATTGGCCAAAATCAATTTTCCTGAAGCCAAAAAAAACATGCTGCCTGTTTTGCTTCGTCTCCCTATTTTCCTCCTTATGCTTTACGTTTCAAAATATCTATCCACCTTCCTTCTAATTTCAAATATCAAATCTTGGTGCGTTTTCATATTTTCCTCCTTTTGCTTTGCGTTTCAAAATATCTATCCACCTTCCTTCTAATTTCAAATTTCAAAATTCAAAATATCTATCCACTTTTCATGGTATGGTTCAAGATTTCTGCAATCTCAAATTACTTACAAACCGTATGCAATAAAGATTTCTAATTTCAAATTACAATTTCAAATTATTTTATTTAAATGCACTTAATTTTTTTATCAAATTTGTAATAAAGAAAAAAATTAAACAAAAATGTTTTTCTTTCATATTAAATATCACAACGGTCGGTTTCCCCACCGTTGGTACGGTTATACTAGTATAATGTTATTTCACAAGCCCAATTCAAAAGGAACAAACCCTAATAATGATATGTCCAATGTCCTGATCCAATTAATGCAATGCCCAACAAATCCAGAAACAAAAATGCTTAGCTGTAAAATAATTACATTCCAGTGTTAACAGTAGAAGACGGGTCTACAATAGAACCCCAAACATATTCATTCTCTTTCCTAAAATATCCTAGCTTGTCTCCTCTTCGGTTGATTTGGTCCCCCCTTTTCTTGCTCAGTCATTAATTGATGTTGCAGCCTCAATCATCGTCGATTTTTTCTTTCTCTATGCCCTTCTTTTTCCCATCATTCATGTTGCTCTATATAGAATTCATAGGTAATATAAATCCATTTATTTGTAGGTTTTGCACCGGAACAGGGATTTTGAAAGAATTCCATTCTACGGAAATGATCAGAATTCCAGCATGTCGGTAGGAATGTTGAACCATGGTATAATTTTTTTTCTCGAAAACCCAGGAAATCCCGGCAGGCCGGTAAACGACCGAGGAGAAGAGTATAGTAGAATCGTCTGCTGATCCAAACCTCCGTACCCTCGGTAAATTTATATAGGATAGGAAAATGCACGGTAGGAATCGAATCTGGGTCTTTTTACCAGAATTCATGCCTGCGCCGCACCCACGGACAGCATGGTATAAAGTTATTTACAATGGAATAAGGACACCATTATCTTTTCTTTATTTTCGATAATTAATCAGCTTTTATTTCATGGAGAAACATTTCAGAAAACATTTTAATGGCGGATGAGCTACTGCAATGTTTCATGAATAAAGGGGTCGTGAGAGTATGAAAATCGATCTGCAAAAAGCTCATGAAAGAATTAATAGGTAGCTGCCGCATGATGTATATGATGGGGTTTCCTAACAGACTAGTTGAACTTATAAGACAGTTTATATCATTCCTAAATACTCGATACTTATTCGAGAAGCTCCAAAAGATTCTTCAGAGCAATAGGGATATTTGTCAAGGACACGGAAACGGTATGCCTATATATACGTATGTGTGCGTATAATAAGAATCGGAGCACTTATTTTGATGCCCCGATATCAAACAAAAGATCTCTAGAACACAATAAATGCATAAGATGATTTAATGTTGATGATCCCTATATTTGAAGTCTTGCATGCTGATGATGATTTAACGTTACTTTGCAAAGGTAATGTGAAAATACAGAAGAGGATGATAAAAGCATTCAAGTTGACAGAATCACATGTAGACTCGGAGTTAATCAACTAAAATCCGAACCATTTTTCATTAAGAGCAGTAAAGATAAAAGGACAACTGCAAACATATTAAATATGAATGAAAATGAGTTTTCCATTACCCATCTGGGAAGACCGCTGTCATCCAAGTACCTGTATTACGCTGATTGTGGTTCCCTGCTAAAATAAAAGATTACTATAAAACTAGAACAACAGATTATTATCTATGGTACGAAAAGCTGAATGGATTAATACACACTGAGGCTATATTTCGGATCGGTACCGATCCGATTGAATCGGGTCGGTGCCGATCCGAATAGTTGCATATTTCTTATCCAAAATTCTTGGAGTCCATCTTCTAGTTGTTTTAGACATTCGGGTCAAGTCTCTTATTATTCTGGCTTAATTTGAATATTTTAACTCCTATTGAATTCTGTTGGGATAAAAAACCGGTTAACATTTTTTCCACAGAGTACGCTGTCGTTTAAAAAGCGGTATACTGTGGAATTGTTTATCTCTGGGTTTCCGTCTGAAGAAGTTTCATTGATCCTAGTTTTGAGATTGATGGCCAAGAAACATTGAGGATCAACGGAAGGATCTGTGTTCCGAATGATAGGGATCTGCGACAACAGATATTGTCAGAAAATCATCGCTCCAGATTGAATATCCATCCAGGAATCTCGAAGATGTACAAGGATATGAAGAGAGTTCTTTGGTGGAAGGGCATGAAGGAAGATATAACCAGATTCGTTAATAGTTGTGCTATATGCCAGCAAGTTAAAGGAGATCAGCAGAAACCGGCCGGTTTGTTATAACCTTTGGAGGTCCCGATGTGGAAGTGGGAGATGATTTCGATAGACTTCATCGACGGTTTGCCTAGAACTAAGAAGGGGAATGAAGGAATATGGGTGATTATGGATCGTCTAACCAAGAGCGTCCATTTTATACCAGTTAAGGCAACCCGTACTGCAACTTCACTGGCAGAAATTTTCTTGAAAGAGATAGTCAGATTGCGTGGCTTTCCAGTCAGTATTTTAAGTGATCGAGATCCTATTTTCACCAACAAATTCTGGAAGGCATTGCAATCGGCTATGGAAACAAGTTTGAGATTGAGTATAACATATCATCCCCAAACAGATGGACAGAAGGAGAGGCTAAATCGAATTTTAGAAGATATGCTGAGAGCCTGTGTATTGGATTTTGGTGGATCATGGGAGGACCATCTACATCTAGTGGAATTTTATTATAATAACAGTTACCAAGCAAGTATCAAGATTGCTCCTTATGAAGCAATGTATGGAAGGCCGTGTAGATCCCCAGCTTGTTGGATAGAGTCGAAAGACTGTATTGTGCTTGGACCAGATCTGATTCGTGAAGCATCTGCTAAAGTCGAGCTTATCAAGAAAAGGATGAGAGCTGCTCAGGATCGTCAAAAGAAATATGCAGATAAAAGACGAAGGCAATTGGAGTTCGAGATTGGTGATTTAGTCTTTGTCAAAGTTTCCCCTATTAAAGGAGCAGTAAGATTTGGGAAGACAGTGAAACTCGCTCCGAGATACATTGGTCCGTTCCGAGTACTCGAGAGGATTGGTGCCGTAGCATACATGATTGAATTGCCAGTCCGGATGGCTGGAATTCACAATGTTTTCCACGTATCTCATCTAAGGAAACATGTGCACGATCCATCTCTTATTATGAAGCCCGCTGTGCATGAAGACTTAGTGGTTGAGCCGGACTTATCAGTTGTCAGACATCCTGTTCGAATTGTCGATCAAGACGAGAGGCAACTCAAAAGCAAGATAGTGAAGATCGTTAAAGTCCAGTGGAGTGAGGATACCAGAGATTGTACCTAAGAGACTCTGGATAGCTTTAGGAAGGCTTATCCGGAGACGTGTCTGGATAGCTAGTGGTGTTTGTATTGAATGTATTGTGTTTGGATGTTTTGTTTGATTTCTTATGTATGGATATTATGTATGCTTGAAGTATTGAATAAAATAAAATTTTGGATTACCTTTTGTTTAAATTTGGGGGACGAAATTCTTTTAAGGGGGGAGGAATGTGATATTCTGGAATTTCAAACCCAATTTAAATATGATAATCTTTGTAATAAATTAATTTAAATTGATAAATTTGTTATTTTATTCAATAACAATAAATGAATTGTAAGTGTACATTGATTCTACTTAAAATTAATATATACATAAGGGTAATGAATGTGTTAAAATTGTATTCTTATCAAATTTGATTTTGAATTGAATTTGAAAATTTAATTTGAATTTGAATTGTTAAATTAAAAGATTCAAAATAGGTTAATTATATTCTAAATTATACTTTGAGTTTTAAAAAAGTATTTTCATGATTTTATTTAGGATATAACATTTGTTATATATTATTTCTTTAAGAAGAATTGAATTTTATGAATTAAAAATGTATTTTAAATTTTGAAAACTAATTAATAAAAACATTTAAACTCTTTTTGCATGAAAATAACACTTGTTAACGTTTAAATCATACTAATGAACATGTGTTAAAGAATTAACAAGGAATAGCGACAAGTGTCATAATTAAAATTTTTTTTCTTTAAATTTTTATATAACAAAACTATTTTATAAAAGACCACTTCTTATGCTTCATTTCACTTTTATCATTCTAAATTTTCTTAAGCAAGAAAAATAAAATTTTACAATCCCCGTTTAACAATCCTGAAATTCTTAAAATCTTCACTTCAATCCAAAATTTACAAAACTCAAACCTCACTTCAAAAATCAGGAAAACTTTAAACTGCAAGTCAAATTCCAAAAATCTGTATACCATAGAAATCTGCAAAACAGTCACAACGAAATTTCTGAAAGGCAAATTCAAGTTCTTCTATCACTGACTGATTTAAGGATTGAAGCATCATCATCAAGCAGAAATAATTTAATCAAGCAATTTCAAGTAAAAAGGAAAACTACAGTTATTTTCCCAGGAATTCAATTCTTTGACTCTGCTTGGCAAAAATCAGGTGAGTAAATTTAAAAAAACAGAAAATTTAAGTTAAAAATGTTGCATGTGAATGTTAGTCCTGATAATGCTTGCATGTTCCTATTTTATAAAATCTTTGTTTATAGGTTATAATTTAAACTGTGTATGTTTAAAATATTACTGATGCCCTATGTATTTTCAAAGTTCAGAGTAAATTTTAAAAAAAAAACTTCAAAATGTATGCAACAAATCATAGTTAAGTTAGAATCTTCGATGCAGAAGTTTCATTTAGACATGAATCAAGTACTAATTTGATATTTAAAAGAAACTGTTTTAAAAATCTGCAGAATCAAGATAATACAGTAAAAAAAATTTATCATGATAAATCATGCTCTGAATTTTGTTAAATTGAGTTCACATCTTAAATCTACTATGTATAACATGAATTTTAAGATAAAAATCAAAAATTTTAATTTGAATTTGAGGAAGAATTTTGTTGTTAACTGAATTTGGGATTTTGGGCAAATTCTTGAAATCGGATCAATTTTAGGGGTTGGGTTTTGGATTGAAGCTATAATATTGATGGATTAACATGAGAAAAATAATGAATGTAATAATTATTCAATAGAGAATTGGGAATTTAGGATTTTAGGGTTTTATTTTCGGTGGTGTTCGAACTCGACAAATTCGAAAGTGTGAATCGTGGGATGGATCGAGTTGCGAGTGGCTTGGGGTGAAGATGCGTCTGGGTTGTACGAGGATATGGCCGGAATTTTGGGGCGTTCGGTGGTCGGCGTTGCTGGTGAAGGGGATTTTTTTGATGAGGGTTACGGTCTGATGGGTTCGAGCAACCATTTTTCGATTGAGCTCGTGTTAGTGTGGTTTGGGGGCTGGAGTTGAGTCGTTGGTCGAAGTGGAGCTTGCGCGTGGTGTCGTGGATAGTGGCGGCGGCGTCGGAGCAACGTGCGCGTGCACGAGGCGGAGACTGTGTCAGTGGAGTTGGGTATCAGAATGACTCGAAGCAGTGTTCGTGAGTTTGGGAGTGTGGCTCGCGTGTGTGCTCGGGAGTGTTTCTGCTGTAGCTCGTGTAGGGGTTTGGGAAGAAGTGTGTTTTCCAGTTTTTTTGTTTTTGGTTAGTTTAACTAAGAAGTGAGGGAAGGTAGTGAAGGAGTTTGGTATTTGGTGTTGTCTTGAGCTTTGGTCGAGACAAACAAAAAGGAAATGAAGTTGAAGCTTTCTAACGTCTTTAAAATTTTTAAATTTGTTTAAAACTTTATACTTTATAAAATGTTAAATATTTTTATTCAAAGTAATTCATATTTTATTAGTTGAATTTTTAAATGATTTTACATTCTTTTAAATTTAACTTTTAAAAAAAAGGGTAATTAGCTTTTAACAAATTGGAAATGTTTTAAATATGTAATAATTTTAATAATTAATGAAATTGTTTGGTTTTGAAAGTTAATTAAGTTTTTTGAAATTAATAGTTTACTTAACTTTATAAATTAATTAAGGTTAAAATTTATTAATAATTTTAGATTAATTAATTTATTAAGACTTAATTAATTAATTATGGTTTAACAATTTTATATTTAAGGATTAAATTAAATAATTATTATTAATTAAATAATTAATTAATTAAAGATTTATTAATAAGTGATTAGCAACTAATTAATTAACTGATTAGCGATTAATTAATCAGTAATTAAGAATTAATTAATAAATTGATTAAGAGTTAATTAATAAAGTAATTAAACATTAATTAATTTATAATTAATAGTTAATTAATTAGTGATTAAGATTTAATTAATTAAATAATTAAGGTTAATTAATTTTTAATTAATTTGGCAATTAAGATAAATTAATCTGTAATTAATTAAGGTTAATTAATTTATAATTAATTTAGTAATTAAGATAAATTAATTTGTAATTAATTAAGAATTAATTATTAATTAATTATAAAATAAGGTTATTTAATAACCAATTAAGGAATGATAAATTTTAAATCAAGTTTTAACTAATGAATAATTATAGTAATTAATTAATAGTTAATTAAAGGATTGTTAATTAATTAAAGATTTATTTAATTAATTAATAGTGAGGTTAATTAAGAAGTGATTAATTAATTAATTAAGTGATTATGATTAATTAATTAATGATTGGTTGAGCAAGGTAATATGATTAATTCTTAAGTAATTAATTTAATTTAAATTAATTATCTTAATTAAAGAAGCGCTTGCTTATGGATGATTGTTTGAATTGAATATCTGAATATGGTTGATATCTGTTGAATGATAGTTGAGATATTCTGTGATGAGATTTGTATATATTTGAGATGGATGATTGTTATTATCTGTAGATAATGCTGTGTGTATTCAATGTTTAAAATTGAATTGTTTAAATATTTAAACAACTTGGCCTTTAAGACACGTTTGGATTTCGATGAGACCGGGATCAGGAATCAAATTTGATTTTTTGAAAACCACATCGATCCAAGTTAAACGTTAGGTCATGACGTCTCAAAGCAAGACCGAGATGGAGTTTTAGAGTGCAAGGGTTATTGTCGTTAACTCTGAGGGTGATTCCAAAATGAGTGTAACGAAATAATGCCTTCGGTTTCGTTCGAACCCGGAACGAACTTATATGGATTGAATGCTTTTAGAACATCGTCAGGTGGACGATGAGCATTCTAAGAAATGTGCTCTCTAAAGGTAATTGTAGCCTCAAGCCTCATCAACCGGGAATGGCTAAAACAGGGGAGGTGCAGCAAGGCTTCGTGGGTAGCCCCCACTTGAGAGTGAGATTTACCCCTGTCTAGAAGTCCCTTATTATTTCGAATGTATGGGCAGTTATTGGCTACAACTGCGGGGTTGTCTTGTTCGGAGCTGTCCAGTAAGGGATGGTTCTGGCCTTGTGTTGCAGGGGAGTTAGGGTGACTCCTCGGTACGGTGACCTAGGCCCCGTACTGTGACGGGCGGTACCCTAGTAGCCCTGCCGTTGATGGAAACCCATTTTTCCTACGATACCCTACGGTTTTGATTGTATTACCCACTTTCGTGGCTAGTAGATGGAATTTAATGAATGTAACAATTTCAGCTATTTTCTATTTACTTGAAAACTCTAGACCCTATTATAACATCACTGGATTTCCTATCAAATGTTTTGGTTAGCATAAGGTAAAACCTTTCCCGTATTTATTTGTGGGGAGTCTTACGTAATACCTTTTGTTTCAAAATGATTTTTAAAGTTAATCAACTTTAACTGATTTACACACACCAGACCCATGTCTGACCCGGAGTTTATTTTGTTTTTCATAAACTCTTGGGTACTCAAATTTTTATGAGTAGCCAAGTGATTAGGTTAGGATTAGCAAATGTTTTGGAAGCTGAAGCTGGAGACCCGGCGTACTTATCTATCTCTATTCGCTGTAGTGACTTTTGATGTTGTATTTTGAGTTGTATGGTTTGGAAAACTCTTATGAATGTCCAATGTAATGAAGTTGTATTATTTTGTGTACTCTGATATGTAAAACTATATAATGGATATGTGTAATATTATATTTTGTTCGTTTCCGCTGTGAGATTCTGATGATTGTTGTTCATTTCTTTCTATCTTTTCTATTTCTATCCCTTTCTTTTCTTATTGATGATACATCTTTCTGGGTATTGAAAGACGGGTCGTCACACTACCGATCCTCACAACGCTGACCCAGCGTTTATGCCCGACAGATCCAAAGCATGCTGAACCACCTTCAATCACCGACCCACTCCATTGCCGAACCAGGCCTGACCGACCTATCTTGGCCGACCCATGCACGACCTTTCCTCCTTGACCGAGTGGCATCCGGTGATCCACCTAGACCGAGCCACATATGTCCTTCGTCTTTGACCGAGCGACATCTGTTGATCCACCTAGGCTGAGCCATACATATCGAGTCATCCATAACTGATCGTCTATCCATCCAGCTGGCTCAAACCCATCATATTCCAGTCTCGACAAACAAGCAGTTGATTTTAGTTAATTCCGCCTGTATACCGCCTTTCCAAAAAGCGGCTTAACATTTTCCTTTCCAAAACATGCCTTGCTATTGGAAGGTGTGTTTTGAATAGCCTCAAATCCAATACCCGAAGTCCAATGTTATCCATGGCCAAACCTTCTGATTCATAATCCAATCCATTTTATCCAAGTGTCATTGCTGTATCCTTATCCAAATCCACAACTGCACCGAGCCGTTATCCAATTCCAAATCCATCTCTAATCTATTGATCGACTCCATGATCTCTCCAGATCATTTTATCAGAGTCAGGACCTCTCTGAGTACAGTAATCCTAGTCGAGGACCTAGCCAGGTCCAAAGCCAAAGCCGAAATCCGAATACGATAACCAAGCTTTAATCCATCCATATCCAATAACCAATAACCAAATCCATGACCTCTTCGGGTTGATATCCGAATCCGGGATCGCTCCAGATCATAACCAATCCTTAGCCATTCAAAGCTAAAATCCGAATCTGTAACATCTCAGGGTTCTTGCCAAGCGTAATCCACACTCGGCGACTTGTGTTAAGCAATGCCATGGTGTTCTTGGTTCGGTATCCCTGAATGCTAAGTAATGCCGTGGCTTAAGTCCTAAGCCAAATCCTGGTCGCTTCGGACTCTTGCCAAGCATAATTCATACTCGACGACCCACTTTAGTAAATGATATATAATATGGGGCCTATGTCCTAGGCCGAACCTAGTCTCACTAGAACCTTGCCGAGTGTAGTCGATGCTCGATGATCTTTTAGCCAAAAACCAGACAAAAAGTCAATCAAAATCTAATCCGAAATCCAGATTCAAATCAAAACACCATAAACCCATATCAAAAGTCAAAGCCAAAAGGAAAATGTCCAAAAAAGAATCCAAATCAAAAAACAAACCAAACTAGGAGTTCAAAATAAACTCTAAAACCAAACCAGAAAAAGCAAGTGTCCAAGCAAAAAAGAAAAAGAAAAAACAGATTTCACAAACCAGAGAGTCACGGTTTATTATCATCTCAAAGCATGCCTATGGGCTGTCTCCGTCCCCATACGTGGGTAAGTGACTTAGCCATCTGCCTAGTGTTTGCTACTTATTCCAAACTATCATGATCAGTTGATGACCAACCGACCACCATTCCTAGGCCTCACGCCATTGTCGTTCAAGGTAGGAGGTGGCTACTGCTGTTCCACCACCCCATTTCGAGTTTTGACATATTGCCGCAACTGACCATTCCATACATGCTCCTCGATTATATCCTTTAAATGCTTGCTGCTATTAGTATTATGCCCATCCAGGTCGTAAAAGAGATAGTGCCTTCGCGATGCCCTTTCATGTTCTGACGGTTTCTTCCTTGTCGGCCTTTGATAAGGAAGGTGATCCCGGCTGTCAAGTGTATCCGTTCCAATGTTTCATTCAGTCCTGTGTAAGTGGAGAATTTTGGTTCTTCCCAGCTCTTCCTCTTCCCTTTATCCTTATGTTTACTTGAGTTTTCACCGGACGTTTCTCCATCCTTAACCATGTTTACTTACATCCTTTAGCTTCATATCCAAACATGCATACTCTTGTCGAAGAAATCTTTCAGTTTTATGAAAGAATTTCCCGAGACCCATTGGTGGATCCCGTATCAATGATACTTTGAAATCTAAATCATCCTTGACTCCTGACACTGCCGCCATCAGAACCATTGATAGATCCGGCCGATTCACCGAAGCAACTGCTGCATTAAACCGAGTTAAGAAAGTCCTGAGCGATTCATCTGCCCTCTGCTGTACTGACGTTAGTGTCATCACATTCTTCATCCTTTTGATGTAAACTCGAAACTGTTTCAAAAGATGTCCACTAATTCTGCCTATGTTCCGATTGATTCATCTTCCAGCTGTTTAAACCATATAGCAGCTATATCGGTTAAGTATAGGGGGAAATACCAGGCCATAACCTCCTCCGATTCCCTAGCACTTCCATATGTCGTGTGTACCTCATCAAGTGGTCAGTGGGATCCATCTTACCATTGCATACTTCTAGAGTGGGCAACTTGAAATCGGGTGGACTCCTAGCTATCCTGATGTTATGGTTAAACGGACTTTTGTTTACTCCCTCCAAATCCCAGTTTGTCAGACCTCCACGAATTGTTTGCCAGATAATGTCGGCTAATCCAGTGTTACCTACCAAGGGTGCCCCTATCTACATTTCCTAACTGCCTCCCATGTCCTCGAGGGAATTCTGGTACATACTCCCCATCATGCACTCCCGTATCCCTGTTGGCCCCAGGTTGCGCCGTGTCATCTGGTATCCCTCCATAGGTTGGCTCTGTATTACCTGGCGGTATGCCGCCAAGTCTAGGTTCATCTAGATTGACAACTGTTTGCCGATCAAGGGTTGCCCCCTACCGAATCACTCCATTTGGTTATCGGTCGTGCCCTTCTAATCCAGCTCCACGGATCTGAGCTCTTGCAGCTCCTATTTTCCCAAATCATCCGAGAAGGGTCTGCATCATTTCCTCTTGCCTTTTTATCAACTACTCCTGCATAGAATCCATCATAATCTGCATCTCGTCCTTAGAGATGTAGATGGATGCCTGATCTGATCCAGCTCTAGAGGAGGCCTCTTGACTCTCTTCTTGATTGCTCCTTTCTATCACTTGTCTCCCTATCGATGGCTTAACCATTGCTTCGCAGAATTTGAATTCCTAAGCCTTTAAATCCAAAATCCAAGCTCCTGAATCCATGAATGCTAGCTTTCTCAATGAAATCACCAAAATGTTAGCACCCAAATTGGTCACTAACACCCAAACACCGTTGAAAGCACCACATTGAAGTTATAGATTACAAACAGAATGCATGTAGAGAGTATCAATACGAAGAACGGTTAAAATTAAAAAGAAAGCAGTAATAACAGAGGATTTATAGTGGTTCAACTTACTCTGCCTTACATCCACTCTAGAAATTTCTTTTTTTATTGATATCAGAATCATTACCATTACAATCTTGAGTTTTTAAAGAAATAGTGGTAGAGTAGCCTTAATGAAGAAGATGAAGGGAAACAAAATGAAGATCCTTTTTCTAAAGTCCCGTATGCTGTATTTATCAGCAAAACTTGAGTTACCAGGCTTCCTGAATGATCCAGGCTCGTTAAGACCATAGCCGACCCTAAATCTGTCATTACGACCGACCTCGAGTTTAGAATATGCCGACCTGATATTTCCTAGGTGATGACCTGAGTCATGCCTACCTATGACTCAAAGTAAATGAAGCTAGGACTCGAAGCAGTAAACACACCGATCCACTCCATCCTACCGACCCACATCATCGTGCCGACCCACACCATCCAGAATACTTCAACATGTCAATCCACTCCATCCTACCGACCCACACCATACTGCCAAGCCACAACATCCATACCACTTCAACATGTCGATCCACGCCATCCTACCGATCCATACCGTACTGCCGACTTACTTCCTTGGACCGACCCTATATGATCGATCCACTCCATTGCCGATCCTATCGAGGCTGAACCACCAAAGTCGATCCCATATGGTCGAACCAAGGACAACCGACTCCATATCAAGGGCTAACCCATTCAAATGCCAATCCAGAAACGCCGATCCACTTATGACTCCAACACATTGATCCATCTTCCTACCGATCCTCACAACACCGACCCAGCGCTTATGCCCAACCAACCAAAAGCATGCCGAACCACCTTCAATCACCTACCCACTCCAATGCTGAACTAGGCCCGACCGACCTATCTTGGCCGACCCATGCACGACCTTTCTTCTTTGACCGAGCGGCATCTGCCGCTCCACCTAGGCTGGGCCACATATGTCCTTTGTCATTGACCGAGCGGCGTCTGTTTATCCACCTAGGCCGAGTCATACATATCAAGCCATCCATGACTGATTGTCTATCCATCCAGCTGGCTAAAACCCATCGTATTCTAGTCTTGACAAATGAGCATTCGATTTTAGTTAAATCTGCCTGTATACGGCCTTGCCAAAAGGCGGGTTAACAATTGATTTGGGAGATATAAGTAACATTTTTGTGAATATGGACGACTTGATGGATGACTTTACTTCGAAAGGGTTGCCTTCCCAGTCTACTCAATTATCCCTATAGGAATCAATGTTCTGACATTAGTTGGTGGCCGATTTGGTTTTTGTATTTTCTAGTGTCGCTAAGTTGCGACACAAACTTCACTAGGATCACACACTTTATATTATTTTTTTCCTTTTAGAATGTTTTTGTTCATCAAACGCCTTTTTCCTAAAGCAATTTTATCACTTGCTGTAGGAATCAAGTCTTGTGGTCTTTACAACGATCTTGATCTAGTTTTGGAGTCTCAACATTCGTAGAGACAATCTTCACAATACCATGCTCCCCCGAAGACTGATGAGAAGAGGAGAAGGAGGAAGGAGAGGGAGCTGGAAGAGCGTCGCCTTGTCGAGAAAGATCAAGGCCGAGATAGTGGAAGTGGCTATGAAAAGAGGAAGAACCCAACTAGATAGGGAGATTCGTCAAAGAGCACAAAAAGAGACCGAGAGTGAGAATCCGCTTCACAGCCTCCTACTTCCATTAGGATAAATTTCCATGCTTCCGGCATCGTGAGCACCTCCACCATACTACCGTGGCTAGCTCTCTTGGAGCTTTAGGGGAGGGCTTGGAAATCTTGAGACTGGAGAGGGAACAAGAAGCGATTGATGCCAAGGCCGCCGCTAAGACTATAACATGGAACTTTCCTTCAGGCCCTAGTGATCCGTCTTCACATCTTCGCACTGATGAGGGGTTCGTTTCTACCTCTCCTCTAGTAATGCACCCATGAAAAAAGGGCAACGATGAGGGCTTCGATGTTGTGGCGCATGAACAGACCCCAAAGCAGGTAATTTTCTTATCTCTCCAATGTTTGAAGACTTCCAATTAATGCCTGATGAATTTGCTGAAATAACCATCCTTTATTGTAATATTATAAATCAACCTCACTTCCTGCCGAGTTACAATTAATGCTTGATGAAATTGCTGAAATAACCATCCTTTATTCTAATATTATAAATCAACCTCTCTTCCTGCCGAGTTACCTCCTCCTCATGGTGCCAGATCTATTGCTATTCTGACCGCATCAATTGTCATCTCTGCACTGGCTCGTAGCTTGGTTCGCATTCTGAGTAAAGTGTAGCGCTTCATGGTTTGGATGACCCCTTTGTATCTCAAGAGGAGGGTTTGGCAGGTACTAACATACATGAGCAGGCATATCAAGCTAGGTAACCAAAAATAGTAGAAGTTGATCAGCAGATGACCGAGCAGCAGATGGTAGCAGTGAAGAAGGGGAAGGTCGAAGAGTAGAGAAGATTGTCAAAGAGTTCTCACAAATTCTGCAAGCATAAAGGCAAAGGAGGGTCTGTATGCAAAAATGTTTCAAAAATCAAGATCACCCAGGAGGAGAGAAGATTGAGAAGTTGCCGATCAGAGGTAGGAAAGGCAGTAGGGAATGTAGTGATAAGAAGTCATGATCTGTCTGTGTACTCGTGAAGTAGAGCTTTTGCTTTTTGTTTGCTTTTTGTACAAGTACATAGTTTGCACTTATCATCTATTCTTGTTGTTGCATCAATAGTGTTTTTATTTTCATATTCTTGGCTGACATTGTGCGGGTATGGACCACGCTGTTTGTTGTTGTATACGAAAAACATTATAAGTAGTAAAACTATTGAAATTTTGATTTTAACATCACTTGTCTACTTATCTACATTCCATGCGTTGTTGCCTTTTTATACCACTTTTTTTATTCAGCTTTTTTTTCCTATACTGTTTTATTTAGTCCCGCAATTACTACCAAAATTTTTTGTTTGGAGTAAAAGGCCTGTGAAGTATTTGCTGTTTTTGTTGAGTGTTAATGTGTGCGCCCCTAGTTCACGGAACTGTTTACTACGAACACTTCATACAAGACTGGGTGTCCCTGGTAGTATTTCAGATGCTCCAATCGGGTCTACACTGCAACTCCTATCTTCGGAAAATTCTAGTTTTACTGCCCTCATTTTAGATAGCATATTTTAATTTCAGACTTAAGATATCCGTGAAGCTTTTTAGCGTCCTTATGGTGAGTGATTTACGCATAAGTGATCGGTGATGTCGGACAAACATCGATTACTTGAAATTCTGCTAAGTGGTTCCATCGCAATGCAAATGTTCAGGCTTTTGTGCACATTTGTCGCTCCTGAAGTGCTATTTCCTTGGCTCCAGAGGTGATGCGTGGCTTTTTTTAATATGAGAGTTCCTCATCCTTGGATGAAATTTTGTTGATCCAAATAGTGGTGCGCGACTTACGAAATGAGCATAGTAGGGCCGAGGCTTGCTCGGTCGTAGTTTTGTGAAACAAGAAGTGATACGCGGCTTATGAGATGCACAGCTTAGGTAATTATGGTCGCTTGGATGTGATTCTATAACCCAAGAGGCGGTACGCAACTTAGATTTGAACCTTTTGGTGTCGTCGAAGCATTACCGGTTCTTAGAAGGCCGAGATCGAGTTCTGTCGATCAGTGGTTTGAGTCGATTTTCTTTCGTCGACTTGACGGGTAGATGGGTCATATTTGAGTATAATTTCACTATCTCAAGTAGCAATCGGATGGTTTTGAGTTGATTTGACTCCGTCGACTCGACATATTACTTATGTGAACACGGTTTTATTGGTTCAGAAGCAAAGCAATTCATTAATTGAAATAAATGTTGGGCAAGTCCTGTCTATTTACAATGCCTCCAGTGTCCCGGGATGGCTTATTTACAGAAATAGGAAAAACATAAGATAGTCCTAGATAAAGCAATAATGAGTGATTCATTGTTCCAAGCAAGGGAAATTTGGATTCCATCAACGGTTATTAGCTTGAACGTTCCATCCCCCAGCTTCTAGCCGATCACATTGGGCCCTTCCCAGTTTGGTCTGAATGTCCTGGTACACGATAAACCCGTTTGAGGACAAGGTCTCCTTCTTTGAAAGTACGGTCATAGAACTTGGAGTTGAAAAGCGATGTGACCCTTTTTTGGTGAGCGGTAGTCCTTAATTCGTCTTCATCCCGCTTCTCATTGACCATATCGAGTGACTCGAGCAGGAGCTTCTCATTCTACCTTTGATTGAAGTTTTGCCTCCGATGAGAAGGGACTTACAGTTCGTCTGCAATCATTGAATTTAAACTATATGTTAGGGCAAATGAAGAGTGTTGGTTGTAGATTTGTGCGTTGTTTTGTAAGCCCATAGTGCAAGCGAAAGTTCATTAACCCAATTTCCTTTAGCTTTAGTTAGCCGCTTTTTGATAGTGGACTTGATGATCTTGCGTATTGCCTCCACTTGCCCATTTTCCTATGGTTGTGCAACAACAGAAAACCTTTTCTCGATTTAGAAGCGTTTGCTAAAGTCTTTGAATTTAGCATGTTCGAATTGAGTTCTATTATTCGTGATGATTTTTGTGCCACTACAAACCTACAAATAATGTTTTAAGTGACAAAGTTAATAACTTTCTTTGTAGTACTAGTGGCCAGCGGTTCCACTTTGGCCCGTTTGGTAAAGTAGTCAACGACAACAATAGCGTATTTGGCTCCTCCTTTGGCTATTGGCGATGCACCAATCAATCAATTCCTTAGATTGCGACTAACCATGGGCTGGCCATCTGTGTTAGTTCTTTTGACCTTGCGAATCTTATGCATTGGTCACATCGTTTTGGCATAACCTGCTGCATCGTGGTTGGTCGTTGGCCAAAAATACCCATATCGGAGAAATTTCTTTACAAAGGTTCGGTCCTTAACATGATCTCCACAGTCGCCTTCATAAACTTCCCTAAGGAATTTCCAAGCTTTTCCGTTGGTCACAGAGCTGAGCATGGAGGTAGAGAACCCCTTTCCGTAGAGTATTCCATCTTATACTATGAACCATGATGCCTTTCGAAGGAGCTTTTTCTTTTAATTCCATTTCACGGGGAGTAATTCCTGTCCGTAGAGAGTGTTCCTCTCTGTAGTTAGTCCTTGATCCGTGTCATCCAAAATTGGCCGGTTTAGCAAGATAGTGTGCCTTGTGTTTTGTTCCCTCGGGATATGAGCTATAGTGTAGTGCTCAAGGTCGTTCAACAATTTCTGCAATTTAGATAAATATGGGGCAATTTTCTCTCCCTGGGCTTGGCATTCTCCTCTCACCTGACAGACGACCAGCTAAGAGTCACTATAGATATGTATGGACTTTATCCCGAGTTCCTTTACAACTTTCGGTCCGATTATCAATGCTTCATATTTTTCTCCAATGATTGTTTGCAGAATTTACAAGCATAAGGCGTAGCAAGCAGATCGTTCTTCGGGAGTTTCGAGCACGACTCCTGCCCCTGAGAAAAACTTTTCTGATGCACCATCGAAGAGAAACTTCTAGTGTATCTCCACTTCTGGAATAATTTCTTCTTCGTTATCTCATATTGTAAACTCTGCAATGAAGTTTGATAGAGTTAGAGGTATGCCTCAGGGGCAATTATGTAATTTTTTACATATATCTAACTCGTTAACCAGTCTTGTTCGAAATAAAAGATAATTTCT
This sequence comes from Allium cepa, assembly GCA_030765085.1. NCBI lineage: Eukaryota > Viridiplantae > Streptophyta > Magnoliopsida > Asparagales > Amaryllidaceae > Allium > Allium cepa. Next base: position 390,441,713 of record CM060931.1, read on the forward strand.
TCTTATTATATACTTGATATAATGTGATTATATTAATTAAATTAATTAAAAGTATATTTAATAGAAAAATCTATAAATAATGTATTTGTGATAGTAGTTACTATTAGAAATGCGGATTATGGATCTTAAGGCTAGGATAAACACTAGAGAGGGAGGGGGTGAATAGTGTTTTAAGGAATTACTAAATCTTTTTGAGTTTATGTTAATTTAAACATAAATGTATGCAATATTCAGACACAGATACGATCACAGAAAAAAACATAGATGCAGAAATAAAGTAAAAGCAATAAAGGAAAGAACACACCGGATTTTATACTGGTTCGGAGTTACCCTACATCCAGTCCCGCACACAAGTATGGATTTCCTTTCAAAAGCAATTGTACAATTACACCCTCAATTTCAAGGCTACAAGGTACACCCTCCAGATTCACAATCCTCTGGGTAGAGATACTTGATTTCACAAGAAACTCACCCAATTGATTTCCTAGGCTATAATCACACGTTTACACTTGATTGATTTCCAAGGCTACAATCACACCTTTTACACTTGATTGATTTCCAAGGCTACAATCACACCTTTTCTCACAGAAGTGATTACAAAGAAGTCTATAACTCTGAATAGCACTAAGGATCTTGTTGAGATGGTGATAGAGAATCAAACCAGAAATGATCTAGTCAGATTCAATGCTGATTTCGGCAGAGTAATGGTAAGAATATATATAAAGAAATGTGGAAGAAGAAGAGGAGTGAAATCAAAGAAAATATTGTTAGAAATTCGTTGAAAACAACCCCTATTTATAGAAGAACAACAGCCATGTCCATTCGTGAAGGGATATGACGAATAGACACTTCTTTTGAAATTCAATTTTTTGAAATAAACTGACACTATGTCGACATGGGTAACTTGGATATGTCAACATCCCAAAGGAAATTTTTGTGTTTTGTTTTTCTTTGAAAATAACTTTTATCTTATATTAAAATTATTTTATACTTTTTTAAATATACTTAACTATAGTTAAAATACATAAATAAATATAAAGAATAATATTTTGGTATAAACAAAATTTTACTTATAATTTTATATCTAAATCTAAGTATAAATATTAAAAGTTAAATATATTATTATTAAAAGATAGTTTAAAACTAAGGATAATTTGATTTTGAAATTAGAGATTATTTTGAGGCTAAAAGTATTTAAAACCAGGATAGATGATTTCGATTCTTTTGAAAGGAAGGTTTTGAAATCATTTTGAAAACAAGATATAATTTTGTAAAAACATTTTGAATAAAAGTTAGTAGATACAAAACAATGTCCCACTAGATTTTTTTTTAGGTTCCATCCCACTTAGGGTTCCATCCCTTTAACGGGCTCGAAGTGGATTCGATTCGATGAATAAATTTGATTTTAAGATGCCAGTGCTTTTCTAGTAGTTTTAACAAAATTCCTAATTAAATTACTTATTCTTGAAATCTTCAACTCTTGATATACTTGATATTCTTGATACTCATGAGTCTTCAATCTTGATATCTTGAATCTCTATACTGTACAGTCTTCATTCTTGGTACCTACATGGTTAAATCCTGCATATACATATATTTCTAAACTATAATGTTAGTATTTATATTTTATAATCCTATTCTAAGGTTGTTGTCATCAAAACCATCATCTCAAGGACTAATAATTTCCCCTTTTTTGATGACGACAACCTTTGTTTATAAAATATTACTTCTATCCTAATAACTCCCCCTAAAACTAATAACTCCCCCTTAATCTATGCCTAACTATCCTATTTTATATTTACCCCCCTTTGTCATCAACAAAAACTAACTCCAAACTATATAATCTCCAAACTATATAACTCCCCCTTAATCTAATACTCTATGACATGTGATTATAATGACAGTGTTATCATAAATAATTAACACTTAACTCTAAAACATAAAACTTAGTCCCAAACTACTAACTATCCTATCTAAGTATCCATATAATAATACTTTTAATAGAACACATATAAGAACACGAACTATTTATTAATTATATAGTTATATTAACATTTTCGTAGAGAACGTAAGAAAGAACATACAACAATAAGAAAAAGAGAAAAGAAACTAATGAGTATCTTTGAAAATGGCGGATCTATGAATCGAACAATTCGGATAGTGGAGACAGAAATTTCCACATTGTTCGACAAGATTTCCAACTTTGTCAAAGCACACTTCGCCAACACAAAAGACTTTGTCGTCTTCTTCAACGTGCTCTTCATCCATGAAGGCTTCTTCTTCTTCTTCCTCGCTGCCCTCTTGCACTTGATCTCCTGAAGAATCTTCGTCAATCAAGATTGGGTTAGCATGATTATCCATTAGAAATTTTTGCAAATTCCTAAGGATTTTGCCTTCCCTCTCTTGTTCGTTCGCCATTCCAAGTTGCACCACTTGAATTTCTGTCAATAATTGCAGTGCATCCTCCAGAGAATCCTCCTTTTTGTCACTCGAGATAGCGTAGTTTGCTGAAACGGTCCAGAAGTAGGAGAAGGGAATGAAAATGTTGACTTTTTGTTTGATTTGGAAGAGGAGGCCATGGTTTAATTTATTTCAAAAGTTGGAATAGAGAGAGAACAAAGAGAATGATCAAAATTTCGAATATATGAGGAATATATAACCAATTATTTGAATTTTGGTGGGAAAAATTTCAAAAATAAAAAATCGTTATATGTCGACATGGGTAGAGGGGGGATGTCGACATGGTGCTTGATTTTTTGCTATTTAATTTATTTTGATTTAATTTTTTTGATTATACTTTGTTATTTACATTTTATATTTCAGTTATTGAGTAAATACCTAATTCACTTCTTAATTTAGTAAATATAGATTCATTTAAGGGTTTTATTAATATATCAGTAATTTGATTCTTGGAATTAATATAATCTGGAGAAATTACTTCCTTATTTATATTATCTCTGAGAAAATGATGTCTTATATCAATAATTTTAGTTTGAGAATGTTGAGTAGTATTTTTGGATAAAAATATCGCACTAGTATTTTCACAATAAATTGGTGATATTGAGATATTTAAACCATAATTTTTTAAAGTTTGTTGCATATATATTATTTAAAAACAAGCCAAAGTAGCAGAAATATATTCTGCTTCAGTTGTCGATAAAGAAACCGTGTTTTGCTTTTTACTAAGCCAGGAAATCACAGAATGCCCCAAAAAGTGACAAGTTCCACTTGTACTTTTCGGTCTGATTTACAACCAGCATAATCAGCATCATCGTAAGATATTAAGTAAAAAGAATCATTTTTAGGGTAAAATAATCCATAATCAGAGGTGTGTTTAACATATCTTATGATACGTTTTACGGCTTTTAAGTGGATCTCTGTAGGTTGGGATTGATATCTTGCACAAAGATAAACACTATGCATGATATCAGGTCTACTAGCAGTGATATAGAGTAGTGATCCAATCATTCCCCTATATAAATTTTGATCTACATCTTTCGAGAGATCTTCTTTACCAATGTAATCATTGGTTGCCATGGGAGTGGGTTTTCCACTCGCAATAGTTAAACCAAATTTACTAATTAGGTCTTTAGCATATTTTTCTTGACTAATAAAGATACCATTATCTAATTGTTTTATTTGTAATCCTAAAAAGAAGTGTAATTCACCCATATGACTCATCTCAAACTCTTTTGTCATTATATCAGAAAATTCATTATTCATTTCAAAATAAGTTGATCCAAAAATAATATCATCTACGTAGATTTGTACTAGTTGAATATCATTTTTATTTCTTTTAATAAAAAGAGTATTGTCTGCTTTACCAATTTCAAAATATGATTGTAATAAGTAAGATCACAGTCTATCATACCAGGCTCTAGGAGCTTGTTTTAGACCATATAGAGCTTTCTTAAGTTTGTAAACATGATTTGGTAATTTTTCATTTTTAAAAAGTGGTGGTTGTTCAACATATACTTCTCCTTTTACAAATCCATTTAAAAAGGCACTTTTAACATCCATTTGAAATAATTTGAAATTATTATGATTTGCGAAAGCAAGTAGAATCCTAATAGCTTCTAAACTTGCTACGGGAGCAAAGGTTTCATCAAAATCTATTCCTTCTACTTGACAATAACCTTGAGCAACTAACCAAGCTTTATTTCTAACAACCTCTCCTTGTTCATTCATTTTATTTTTATAAACCCATTTAGTTCCAATTATAGTCTTATTTTCAGGTCTAGGAACAAGTTCCCAAACATCATTTCTAGTGAATTGATTTAATTCTTCTTGCATAGACAGAATCCATGAATCATCAGTTGATGCTTCTTTTGGATTTTTGGGTTCAATAGTTGATATAAAAGCTACGTTGCTCATTTGACTTAGTTGATTTCTAGTTTTAACAACAGATTGCATATCTCCTAGTACATTTTCTATAGGATGATCTTTTAAAAGTTTAATCCTTTTATTAGGATGATTAATTTCATTATTAGTTTCAGTTAATTCTTGATTTTGAGTGATTAAATCCTCTTCATCATTTGAATCTTCAAATTTTTTGAGATTTTCATCGAATGAAACATGCATTGTTTCTTCGATGGTATTAGTTTTTAAATTAAACACTCTGTATGCTTTACTTCTATTAGAATATCCGATAAAGATACCTTTGTCTGATTTAGGATCAAATTTATCTAAGTTATCTTTTGCATTTAAAATAAAACATTTACTTCCAAAAATTCTAAAATAAGATACCTTAGGTTTCTTTGAGTGAAGAAGTTCATAAGATGTCTTATCAGTTAAAGGTCTAATTAAGATTCTATTTAAAATATAACAGGCGGTAGCAATTGCTTCTGCCCAAAAATACTTTGGTAATCTACCATCTGAAAGCATAGTTCTTGCACACTCTTGAATCATCCTATTTTTACGTTCTACTACTTTGTTTTGTTGTGGAGTTCTTGGAAATGAAAAATTATGAGTTATTCCCTTTTTATTGCAGAATTCCTCAAACTTTTCATTTTCAAATCCACCGCCGTGATCACTACGGATGGTTATAATTTTTAGAGAAACTTGATTTTGAATCCTTTTTGTAAAGTTCTTAAAACATTCAAAAGTATCACTTTTATGTTTCAAAAATATTATCCATGTAACACTAGTATAATTATCTACAATTACAAAAACATATTTACTATGATTGTGAGAGAATTTAAGATGGACCAAATAAATCAAGGTGAAGTAATTCAAGAGGTTTTGAGGTTAAAATCATATCTTTTAATTTATAGGAACTTTTTCTAAGTTTTACTAATTGACATGCATCACATAGACTATCTACTTTAAAATTCATTTTAGGGAGACCACTAACTAGATAATGTTTAGATAGTCTGGATAGGATTTTGAAATTCAAATGACCAAATCTCTTATGCCAAATCCAAGGGACACTTGTATTTGCCAAAAGACATAAGTTATCATTTGATACTTTCCTACTAAGAATATAAATATTCTTTTTCCTAATTCCCTCAAATATTATGGTTGAATTATTATCTTCAATGTGACATTTATCTTTTTCAAATTTATTTTTATATCCTTTATCACAAAGTTGATTTATACTTAGCAAATTATGTTTCAAATTCTTAACTAGTAAAACATTAGTAATAATAGGAGTTTCAGAGTTACCGACTTTTCCGATGCCAATCACATATCCTTTTTAATTGTCCTCAAAGTTAACCAGTCCTCCGTCTTTGTATATTATATCATTTAACATATCTAGATTGCCAGTCATGTGTCTAGAGCATCCACTATCGAGTATCCATTTATTCTTTTTGATCTATACAATTTGTCCATTGTGGATTGATTCCTCAACCCCCATAAAGCATGTTTCTTGCACATCAAACAATCTTAGTAGACAACTTGTATTTGAATATTGATTATATGCAGACTTAAGAGACGATGATGACCTGAATATTTCTAAACTAGTATTAACAAACATAGCCATTTTAAAAACTATTTAAAAAATCAGATTGTGAAACTTTGAAAACCTTGCTTTGATACCATCTGTTAGAAATATGGATTATGGATCTTAAGGAGGATAAACACTGAAGGGGGGGGGGGTGAATAGTATTTTAAGGAATTACTAAATCTTTTTGAGTTTATGTTAATTTAAACACAAATGTATGCAATATTCAGACATAGATAAGATCACAGAAACAAACACAGATGCAGAAATAAAGTAAAAGCAATAAAGGAAAGAACACACCAGATTTCATACTGGTTCGGAGTTACCCTACATCCAGCCTCGCACACAAGTACGGATTTCCTTTCAAAAGAAATTGTACAATTACACCCTCGATTTCAAGGCTACGAGGTACACCCTCCAGACTCACAATCCTCTGGGTAGAGATACTTGATTTTACGGGCAACAAGTTCACCCAGTTGATTTCCTAGGCTACAATCACACCTTTACACTTGATTGATTTCCAAGGCTACAATCACACCTTTTACACTTGATTGATTTCCAAGGCTACAATCACACCACTTCTCATAGAAATGATTACAAATAAGTCTATAACTCTGAATATCACTGAGGATCTTGTTGAGATAGTGATAGAAAATCAAACCAGAAATGATCTAGTTAGATTCAATGTTGATTTCGACAGAGTAATGGTAAGAATATGTATAAAGAAATGTGGAAGAGGAAGAGGAGTGAAATCAGAGAAAATATTATTAGAAATTCGTTGAAAACAACCCCTATTTGTAGAAGAACAACAACCATGTCCATTCGTGAAGGGATATGACGAATAGACACTTCTTTTGAAATTCAAAAACTTCAAATCAACTGACACTATGTCAACATGGGTAACTTGGGTATGTCGACATCCCAAAGGAAATTTTGATGTTTTGTTTTTCTTTGAAAATAACTTTTATCTTATATTAAAACTATTTTAAACTTTTATAAATGTACTTAACTATAGTTAAAATACATTAACAAATATAGAGAATAATATTTTGGTATAAATAAAATTTTACTTATAATTTTATATTTAAATCTAAGTATAAATATTAAAAGTTAAATATATTATTATGAAAAGATAGTTTAAAACTAAGGACAATTTAGTTTTAAAATTAAAGATTATTTTAAGGTTAAAAGTATTTAAAACCATGATAGATGATTTTGATTCTTTTAAAAGGAAGGTTTTGAAATCATTTTGAAAATAAGATATAATTTTGTAAAAACATTTTGAATAAAAGTTAGTGGATACAAAACAATGTCCCACTAGATTTTTTGTAGGTTCCATCCTACTTAGGGTTCCATCCCTTTAACGGGCTCGAAGTGGATTCTATTCCACGAATAAATTGGATTTTAAGATGCCTGTGCTTTTCTAGGAGTTTTAACAAAATTCTTAATTAAATTACTTATTCTTGAAATCTTGAACTCTTGATAATCTTGGTATTCTTGATACTCATGAGTCTTCAATCTTGATATCTTAAATCTCTATATTGTACAGTCTTCATTCTTGGTACCTGCATGGTTAAATCCAGCATATACATATATTTTAAAACTATAATGTTAGTATTTATATTTTATAATCCTATTATAAGGTTGTTGTCATCAAAAGCATCATCTTAAGGACTAACAGTTACAAAGTGTTGTAACCATGAGTATTTTATCCCAACGAAACAAATAAGCCATTTTAAATGTTCCTAGTCAAGATGCATCAAGGCCGGATATCGATGTATCCGTTGAGAATGGAGTACGTAACGTTCTCCAAATGTTGGGCAGTATATTACTCATGACTGTTGAGGGCACCTAAGACTTACGTACTAATACCTATTAGATAACTATGAAACGACTCACTCGATAGTTTTCTATTGGTTAATATAACTAAGGTCAAACAGAAAATATCGATGCCACTAATTTACATATTTCTCTCGACTTGAGAATACTATGGATCTTCAATATGAAAGCTCCACTTTGATTATAGCCAAATCATGGCATGATGTCCATCGAGTGACTATAATTGGGTCGAGTGGAAGTATTGGAACTGAAGCACTATTCAAGAGAGGATTCGTCTTCTCGGTTATTTATAGTTAGTATCACAGTCAACTATAGTCAACTCAAAGTCAAAGACTCTGGCAGAGCATTTTGGTTAATAATAGTTATTATTGAACCAAGGACTTTGTATTTGGACTATAAAGTTGAAGTGGATGAGGTTGGAATTTTGACCATTACCAAATTCCATAAGTCCAAAGTAAGTTTTGATGAAGAGAATTGGTGCAACAAAATATCACGACTGGGTAACGCTTATTAAACTAAAATTGGATATTTATCGAAAATGAGTAAGTGATAAATTTGGCCATAGTGCCACACCACCTGCTAAGTGACGTGTGAACGTTAACATTAGAATTGTTCGGTGTTAATTGCTGATCAAATTTACATCTAAGAGTTACACAACCGAAGTGATGAATTCCCTTAAGATCGAACGATTTAATTAGTTTACAATTGTTATATATTAATTAAATAAATTAATATTTATGAAATATTAATTATAAATTTTGAATATGATTTGAGTAATAAATAATGTTATGTATATTTATAACAGTTATAAATATATCGATCGATATACAATATCGTCAAGCAATTAAATTAGATTTGATTGCATAGTTTTTTAGCTTGGGCATAAATGGGATTAAAGCCCATCATTAGGGCTGCAAATTTCAGTTTTGACAAGTTATTGGGGCCAGCTAAAAGTTAGGATTAGACTTAGAGATGGATGACTAAGATTAAGAGAAAATAGATAATGAGATTGACTTTATATCTCTCTTGTACATGGCTATATATATGGATCTCTAAACCCTTAATCAAAAACAACTTTTGGCTGCTATAATTATAAAGTTTGTTGGCCAAAATTAATTCCCATATCAGTTCTAAGAATCCAAAATCAATTCAAGTTAAGCAAAAGCACTATTTGATAGAAAAATGTTGACGATTCCAGACTTGCAATATGACCGATTGGGCATAACTAGAGAAGGGAATTCATTGATTCAAGTGGACTCAAAGGCATCATCAATTGGTATTTTATTTGTATATTACAGTAATCATATCATATTTTATGATTTAATATTGATTAATCCCAAATTTGTATATATATATATAAATGATGTATATCTAGTTAGGTGAGGTTTTTACAGGTATATGTAGCAGTCACAAAGTAGTTTGATTTTTTGCGTGGTCATATTATTATTTGTTAAAATTTATGTGTAAACAAAACTAATTTGCTATAAAATTAAATTTTGTCATTATTAATTATTTTATGTATATTTATAGATGAATTTTAAATATAGACTAATGTATAATTTAAACATATAATAACACATATGTATATTTATAATGTATAAACAACTTAGAATTTTTCCTTACACCTATTTATACATAATATGAATTATCTATAGGAATGCGGATTTCGAATCTTAAGGCTGGATTAACAATAGGGGGGAGTGAATAGTGTTTAATAGATTTTCATTCTACATGCCCATTATGCATAGTTACTGCCAATAAAAAGTGGTGGTCTGACAGTAGACTGACCCTCTGCAACTGAACTAGTGATAATGTCGACATTACCAGTGTCGCAGCCATTTAAAAACTTTTCAAAAATTATATTATGAAAACTTTAAAACTCAATGCTTTGATACCAAATGCAGGAAATGCGGATTATGGATCATAAGGCCGATTAACACTAGTGGGGGGGCGTGAATAGTCTTTAATGGATTTTATGGAATTTTTGAAATCTTTTCAAAGTAAATACATACAGATGCAATTTCACAAACATAGAGAAAACCATAGAATCAGACACACATACAAATAGTAAATGAAAGCAGTAAAGGAAAGAACACACCAGAATTTTATACTGATTCGGAGTTACCCTACATCTAGTCCCGTACAATTTCTTGTGAAGATTTATTTTCAAATATAATATCAATATTACAACCTCGATTTTAAGGCCACGAGATATACCCTCCTGTCTTCGAGTCCAGGTAAAACTCTCTTGATTTAACCAGGTTACAAGATCACCTAATTGATTTACAGACTACAATCACACCCAGTTGATTTACGGGCCACAATCACACCGTTTCCAATCATACTTTGATAGAGAGACTCGATACACTTCTTCGATTATAAATAATCCTAGAACTCTGAATAGCACGGAGATCTTTAAGAGGGAGTGGCAGAGAATCAAAATAGAGATGATCGAGTTTGATTAACTTAGAATTTCAGCAGAGTTTTGTTAAAGCATTTGAAATATAAGAGAATATTTAAGTGGAGATGGAGTGAAGAAATAAAGAAAAACTAACCTAAAATATGTTGAAAACAACTGGTATTTATAGGACAATAACGATGATGTCCATTCGCGAAAGGTTATGACAAATAGACACCTCTTTTGAAAATTTGAAATTTGAATTTTACGGCTACCATTTTGATATGGGGGATAAGGGATATCGACATGCTTACGTTATTTTTGAAAATAGATTTTGCTTTAAAATGATTTCTATTCTAAAACTTGTCAAAACAATTTCTAAACTTTGTAAATCATTTTGAACATAATTTAAACTTACAAAAGAGTTTAGAAAGCAATCTTAAAACATATAATCTATAATATAAAAGTTATATTTAAAACTAAGTATAGATTTCTTTAAAATATATTAAAGATAAAATATTAAAATCAAGAGATAGTTTTAAAAACAGGAGATGATTATGAAATTAATAAGATTAAAAATAGTTTTTGAATTGATAGAGATGACTTTAAAAAGATAATTTTGAAAAAATAAATCATGTTGAAAATTTCGTGAATTCCATTAAGATCATGGGTTCCTTCCCACTAAAGAGGTCATGGGTTCTCTCCCACTATTAAAGTGAGAAGGTGATTTCCATTCCACAATTAAAATCTGATTGAAGATTTTAGTGATATTATGAATTTTTAATATAAATCTAGACGCTATTATTTATCTTTATATCTTGAACTCTTGATACTCTGAGTCTTTAGTCTTGATTTCTTCAATCGTGAATTCATCAGTCTTGAATCTCTATATCAGCTTTATATCAGTCTTGAATCTCTGTACTGTATAGTCCTCATTCTTAGTACCTGCATATATATATGTGTGTGTGTGTGTGTGTGTGTCCTGCATATACATATATATCTAGACAATAATATTAGTATTTATATTTAATAACAAGGCCTAGTATTTATATTTAATAACAAGGCCTAAGGTTGTTGTCATCAAAACCATCATCTTGGGAACTAACAATCTCTCACTTTTTGATGATGACAACCTATGTTTATAAAATATACACCACCATACCCTGATTCCACTCTGACTCCCTCTTATTCCAAAAACTCCCCCTTAATCTACTAACTCCCCTTAGTCTAAGCCCAAATAACCTATTTTATAATTCCCCCCTTTGTCATCAACAAAAACTAATCCTAAACTACATAACTCCCCCTAAATCTTATACTATAGCACTGTATAGGATAATAACACAGTACAATAGAATATAAATGATAAATATACTAATATGAATCAAATATAGTAAGGTAACTGTGAGAGATATGAAAATTTCAAACACAATCAATCAATATATACATCATGTTCTTATCAAATCAGACCATGTTCAATCATATGTTACACACCATATTCAAATCAATACAAACCATACAAATCAAACCAAACAATTCAAACTAAATCAAAGTAAATCAACTTATATGTCAAATGAAACATTTCTTGGAACTTGAACCCATCCTTCTTCCCCGAAGATAGGATCTGCCTTATAGCATCCTATTCTTCATTATCATTGTTTAGAGTTCCTTCTGGATTCGCTTTAAGTTCATCTTTATTGAGGGTTGAGATCATCCATCGAATGGCATCGTAATGCCTTTCTTGTTCTTTTATCATCTGCATTTGGTTAATTCTAAACGATGTTGATTGCGAAGGATAAAAGTAAGTATATTCTTGAAGGATTTTAGAGTTTCTTCAAGATTCTCACTTAGATTATGAATAGGAGAGGATATTTTTTTGATAAAATATGAAGAAATTTGATAGAAAATAAAGAGAACTGAAAGTATGCATTTTTTTGGAAGTAGGTATTTAAAGAGTTAGAAAGTCATTTGAAATGATAAGACACGAGGTAGTTATGTCAATTTCAATTTCAAAACAAAAACCATTTTCTGGCCATTACATGTCGACATAGGGGTAGAGGGATGTCGGCATGACCTTGTTAATTTTGGCAATTTGCTTTGTTTCTTTATATTATCTACAAGTCTACATATATAAACTTATATAATATAATAACAAGCATTCCAAAGACATTTTAGAGATTTTCATTGATAAATTTAGTTAACATTACATAAACGATACATAATGATGTGCACGTAAATGTGCATATTTTTACCACCATTTTAAATCTATTTAAATTAAATAAATGATCATATTGGGTATTTTAACATGTTAAAAACAAAATTCAAATTATTTTCAAATCGTCATATATTCATCTTCATCCAAGGGCAAAATGGTCATTTTTGTGCATATATTAATTTGAGAAAATTTAATTAGAAAATTTTATATTATTTTGTAGGAATTTGGCTTCATATACATGTAGTTTCATGAAGATATATGCATGCACAAGAGTGAATACAAAGGAATAGAGATGGAAATAATTCATTTCACGGATCATGGAGGACCCCACCTACTCACCTATCTTAATGTACAAATTAGAGACTAATGCACATGCTAATAAAGTTTAAAGCTTCATGCACACTTAAATGATGATTATTTGATGCTGATGATTATTTGGCCTCCACACTTCCTAAGAGGGTATTTTGGACATTCCCCAAAAAAGTGTATTAGGGTTTCATTCATATATGAATACCGCTTATGCTTCATGTAACCTCTCTTCCTTTTAGTTAGTTTTTATCTTAGATTAGAAATAAAATAAAGCCCTCTTTCTCTTTTCATGGCTACTTAGCCAATTTTTATCTTGTGTAATTTTCCTTTTTTTATGCAGTGTTAATTATTGTTCTCTTTTATTTGTTGTTTATTTCCTTTCATGCTAGTAGTGTAGTTTATTTTCCATGCAAGTAGATTAGTTTTATTTCTTGTTAATTAGCTCTTCTTTCATTCAGCTCACTTTTTCCTCTTCTTTTTGTTTCATGTTGCATGCTACATTTGTTGATTTGATAACAAATATGAGAGTTTAAACCCCTTCAATTTAAGAGTAATGAAGCTCTTTAATTATGTAGCTTTAATATTTTGATAATTATTGCTCTCTTTATGTGCTTAATGGAATTGGTGGATGTGGTTTAATGTTGTTTATCTTTGAATTTGATATTCTATGTTGTTAATAACAAATAGGCTATGCTTAAACAAACAAATCACAAATTGCCTCTTCATCTTAATATGATCATGGCGAAGAATCGAATGTTGAAATTAAAATTCGATGGCCTATATTTCTAAACAATAGTTAACAGGCCACGCTTAACATAGGTGTCATTTTCAACTTGTTTTTACTTTTCATGAGATGTAAAAAGTAGCTTAATAGGTGTTTTATAGTTTTATGGCTTATGTTGAGCTAATTAATAGCACAAATATGCCATATTTATGATAAACACATCAATTAAACTAACTAATGACAAAAAAAGAGAGATCATAATTTCATAATTTGTTGATTTATGTGATTTAGAGAGTGGAAATTACCTCTAAATTGTCTTAACGCTCTCATATTTTTATCACTTTTTTTGTTAGTTTTGTTACATTTTTAGCTTAACACCATCAAATCTTTGGTTAATTTGATTGAATAGAAAATTTAAAATTAACAATTCCTTGCAGATCGATCCATGCTCACCACGTACTAACATTGTACGCCATGTGTTTGTGGTAAATTTTTAATTAAAATTCGCTTGACGGATTTCTAACTCGATGGAATTCCCATCGACGAATACATAACATTAACTAATGAGAGATACAAACTAATATAACATGAAATGAAATTAGTATTAGTTAGAGGATGATGAAGATGACGATAATCCAAGCTTGCGACTCTCTATCTCAAAAAACTTGTTCATTTTGGCGGAAATGTTGTCCAACTTTACTAACGAATCTTTTGAGAATCCTTTGGTTTTCCATGATAATCTTTTGATTCTTGAGAAGCATTTTACTAGATGGATTGCTAAGAGTGATAGGTTATTCAATGCTTTCCAATGAAGTCTCTTCCTCGTCCTCTCCTTCTTTTTCAATTTCCATCTCCTCCCCTTCTTCCACCTCCTCCTCTTCTTCTTCCATCTCTTCATGAGCCAATCTCTCATCCTTTTCGGCAAGCATTTCATATGGTTGAAACACAAATAGAATTTACATGAGAGAGATGTTAGCATGGTTAAATATTTTCCTAGAAACGAACTCCTCCTTCTTATAATCAACAGAAAAGTAGTTAAAAATTCGAGTGAGATAAATCCTATGATATAAAGCGTTTTCACCTAAAGTAATTTTTTTGGAATGAAGTTCATCCAAAATCACTTGCGCCCAATTAATGTCATAGTGGCCAAAAATAGCAAAAAGTGCCTTATAAACTTTTAAAGTAGGGTGATTAAAATTTCTCGATCTTGGAGTTATGGTATGTTGCAAAAGAAGGTTCACAATTCTAGATTTAGGATGGAAATTTTGGTTTATAAACTCAAAGCTATCATCTTCTTCCAAAATGTGATGAAATGTCTCACGATCGTGTTTATAAATTTGAAAATCCGAAACATCTATTCTCGTATACTTACAACTAACAATGTTACCCAAAATCTCATTATTTAAAAACAATACGCGTTCCTTTAACACTACTCCACAATTCCCCTTCATTTCATTCATAAAAACCACGATTAAAATTTGCATAAAACATTTTGACAAGATTCGGATAACAAACAAAATCATTTTGAGAATAATCAAATAATCTATGAATTTGATTCTCTTAAAAAGGAACATTGATTTCATAGGAAGAAAAATCATTAAAGATAGCAAATTTTCCCATATGGAACTTTCTAAAGTTTACATAGCTTATGTGAACCTTAATGGCATTCAGATCATTGTTAAGGAACACTTTGGTGGCCTTGGACAGTCTAATGTTGGATGGAGTGCTTGAGGAAGCCATTTTTGAAGAAAGTAGAGAGCTTGAGAGTTTGAAAGAGAGTTTGAATTTTGAAATGAATGTGAAAAGATAGGATTAAGTTAAGAAGACAAATAGGTATCTAAGAGCAATTTTCTCTGGTCAAGAGACACCTTTTAAGAGCTTTGGAGTTGGTGAAAAGGTGGAGGGAAATACAAAGTTTTGTATTCATATTTGAATTCCAAATTTCTAAAGGGATGTTGACATGGATTCCTTAAATCATGTGACTTATTTTTCATTTTTATTTAGTATCTATATATATATAATCTAATACATATTTTATTTGAAATAATATAAAATATAATAACCTTTAATATTAATATTTTAATATTGAAATATTATTAAAATAAATTATTTTGAAAATCAAAATTTTAAATTCAAACAACAAGCATTTTTAAAACATGCAACTAATCAAACATTCAAATAAGCAATTTTAATCAATATAATTTAAATGTGTACATATTTTTAGATCCGTATTTCCGAGATCATCAGAATCGTGAGTTGCTGTAAAGCATATGTTTGAATTTTCCGTCTCTTGATGTTCATCACTAGAGGATGATTCTGAATCATCCAGCGTAGCAGTATATGCTCTCTTTCTTTTCTTTGACGAATGATTACTTGGAGAAAATTTATGTTTATACGGATGCGGATAATCACTTTTTAAGTGGCCTGGTTCACCACAATTTTAGCATTTGCTGTTGTTTTGAGTTTCATTTTTGTTTACATAATTCTTGTGATGATTTATCTTGTAATTGTTCTTCTTTCTGTATTTCAGAAACTTTCTAAAATTCCTTATCATCAAGGTTATTTCTTCATCATCGTCACTGTTGGATTCTGAACCATCTGTTATTGCAATGAACGCTATTGTTTTCTTTTCTAGGGCCTTTCTTTCTCTTTCCATTGCATTTGTACTTCAAAAGACATCAAATTCCCAACCAATTCTTCAATTTTTAGAGTACTAATATCATTAGCCTCTTCGCTACAGTCTTCTGGTCCCATTACGGAGTGAGTGAACTCAAAAATTTTCCAACTTGATCTTCTTCGAAAAAGTTCTTTCCTAATGCAATTAGTGAGTGCACAATGTCTTGAAACCTATTGTACATGTCTAAAATGGACTCATTTGGATTCATCTTCAATAATTGAAACTGATTGGTCAAGGTAGATATTTTGGTCTATTTAACTTTGCTTGTTCCTTTATGAGTAACTTGCAAAATTTTGATATCTCATATACAGACTTGCAGACACACACTGTATTAAACACATTCCTATCAAGTGAACAAAATAGAATATTCATGGCTTTGGAATTGTTTTGTGCAACAGTCTTTTGCTCAATAGTCCACTATGCAAAATCAGTTGTGGGTTCAATGTACTTAGATTGTGTTATATTCCAAGTGTTTAGTCCTATTCATTGTAAATAAATTTTCATCCTACATGCCCAACATGCATAGTTACTGCCATTAAAAAGTGGTGGTCTGGCTGTAGACTGACCCTCCATAAATGAACCAGTGATAGTGTTGACATTACCAATGTTCGTATCCATTTGAAAACTTTTCAAAATTCAGATTATGAAAACTTTGAAAACCAATGCTTTGATACTAAATGTAGGAAATGCGGATTACAGATCTTAAGGCTGGATTAACAATAGAGGGGGAGTGAATAGTGTTTAATGGATTTTATGGAATTTTTTCAAATTAAACACATACAAATGCAATTTCACAAACATGGATACAATTACAGAATCAGACACAGAAGCAAAGGAATGAACACACCAGAATTTTATTCTGATTCGGAGTTACCTTACATCCAGTCCCACATAATTTCTTGTGCAGATTTCTTGTTAAATATAATGTCAATAATACGGCCTCGATTTCAAGGCCATGAGATACACCCTCCTGTCTCCGAGTCCATGGTAAACTCTCTTAATTTAAATAGGCTACAAGATTAACTAATTGATTTACGACCTACGATCGCACTCAATTAATTACGGGCTACAATCACACCGTTTCCAATCACACTTTGATAGAGAGAGACTCGATACACTTCTTTGGTTATAAATGATCCTATAACTCTAAATAGCACCGAGATCTTTGAGTGAGAGTGGTAGAGAATCAAACTAGAGATGATCGAGTTTGATTCACTTAGAATTTCGGTAGAGTTTTGTTAAAGCATTTGAAAACTAAGAGAATACTTAAGTGGAGAAGAAGGAGTGAAGAAACAAATAAAAACTAACTTAAAATTCGTTGAAAACAACTAGTTTTTATAGGAGAAAATGGTCATGTCCATTTGCGAAAGGTTATGATGAGTGGACATTTCTTTTGAAAATTTGAAATTTGAATTCTACGATTACCACGTGGACATTT
Source organism: Allium cepa (assembly GCA_030765085.1). NCBI lineage: Eukaryota > Viridiplantae > Streptophyta > Magnoliopsida > Asparagales > Amaryllidaceae > Allium > Allium cepa. The sequence continues at coordinate 390,459,254 of CM060931.1, forward strand.
GGGGATGAGGGATGTCGACATGCCTATGTTATTTTTGAAAATTGATTTTGCTTTAAAATGATTTTTATTCTAAAACTTGTGAAAACAATTCTAAACTTTGTAAACCATTTTGAATATCATTTAAACTTATAAAAGAATTTAAGAAAGCAATCTTAAAATATATAATCTATAATATAAAAGTAATATTAAAAGCCAAGTGTAGATTTCTTTAAAATATATTAAAGCTAAAACATTAAAATCAAGAGATAGTTTAAAAATAGATGATTTTGAAATTAATATGATTAAAATATTTTTTGAGTTTAGGCTAAAATATTTAAATTGATAGAGATAACTTTAAAAAGATAGTTTTGAAAAAATAAATCATTTTGAAAATTTCGTGAATTCCATTCCACTAGAGAAGATCGTGGGTTCCATCCCACTAAAGAGGTCATGGTTCCATCCCATTATTAAAGCGAGGAGGTGGATTTCTTTCCGTAATTAAAATTTGAATAAAGATTTTAGTCCTATTATGAAGTTTTAACATAAATCTAGAGTCTATTACTTATCTTGATATCTTGAACTCTTAATACTCATGAGTCTTCAGTCTTGATTTCTTCAACGTTGAATTCATATACTCAGTCTTCAATTAGTCTTGAATCTCTATACTGTACTCAATCTTCATTCTTAGACCTGCATATATATATATATATATATATATATATATATATATATATCCCACATATACATATTTATCTAGGTAATAATATTAGTATTTTATATTTTATAACAAGTCCAAAGGTTGTTGTCATCAAAACCATCATATATGGAACTAACATTTTCAAATTTGAGAATAATTTTTTTATATAAATAATTTTAAATTATCTTTTATTGATTATTTAAATTGTTTATTATATATAAAATAAGTATCACATTGAAAATTTTATTTTATATTTTTCAAAATTAATACATCTATGCAGGAACCTATGGAAAAATTTTCAGATTTTTTTAATATTTAATAATTAAATTACTTCGGTTGAACATTTCTTTATTTATTAAAAATAATATCTTATTTAAAAAATCATGAAAAAAATTTTGAACCTGTATTTGATTATCCTAAATTTTCGTAAATTTTAAAAATTTGATTTTTGTTTGACATTTAATACAAATATTTTTAATTATTATGATAAAATAATTTATTATATATATAATAATGATAAAATTATAAAATTATTATTTTATGTTTGTTATGCTAATTTCGATCTGGAAATAATTTTGAAATATATATTTATATTTTAAATATTTGAAAGTAATTATTATTCATATATATACATTTTATTTAACCTTATATATATAATTTTGATAATTATATATTTATTTATGTATGTATGTATGTATAATTTTATATGTTTAATTATGTATATATATTTATACATATGTTTTAAATTATATATATATATATATAATTTTGAGACTTTTAGTTATAAAATATATTTTAAAAATATGTATATGTATTTATATAAATATACTTTGCATTATAGATTTATGCATATATTTAGACAACATAAATTTGATACGAAATAAGCTAATAAGTCCATTGCGATGTAAATTCCAACATCTATATACAAGCATGTTATACTCTTAATGGATTATTATGTTACACATGCACACATATGTATATGTATATGATGCATGTATATGTATAAATTAAATCATTAAATTTAACTTTACATTACAAAATACTTAAATTTAAATAAAATACATGATTTTATTTTAAAAAAAATTAAAATTGTTCTAAATGAATTAGAGTTCATAGGCCCAATAAAAGATCCAATAGGGTAAATTTATTGAAATTCACCCATAATTTTCGCCGCGGGCTGGCCCTGTTCCAACAATGGTATTGGAGCCCAATAGTCTATGCGGTCTAAATTTGTCATATTTTAAGATCATGTATTCAACTTGAATGATTTCAAAAGGATCATATTGTGTTAATATAACACATGACCATAAACAACAAGATACATCTAAGAACTCGACTGTTGAAATGTCATCTTGATCGGTTTACATAAAGTGTAATATATTTGATGTCTTAAATGTTAAGAATAATCTAATGCGTTTTTGTAAAAGGTTTGTTATGATATAGTAGTAAGGTTTTCTTTTTAATAGTTTGACCATTTTAAAAAAAAGATGTCTAAGAATAGATGTATTTTATTGTAAAGTAGGAATGAAGACAATGAATAGTCACTTCTGCTTCATGGAGAAACATTGGAGATAAGAATCATATTAATAACTGATACTTAATATTGGAATATGAAATATTTATTTTTATTCCAAAATGTATTTTGACATAGAAAATTATTTTCTATAACATTTATTTCTTTGAGTTCAAGATATTTGATCAAAGAACTCTCCATGTAAACTAGCTGCAACATATGAAATAAGTAAACAATATTAATAATATTAAGTGAATGGTGGACCTCTAAATTTAGTACACTATTATAGTAATGGCGGAAATAGTGGGAGCATGCCATATAACACCTAATGATTGCATCAAATAACGAAAATTATTTTCGTAAAATGTACCAAACATTATTTGTGAAATAATGTTTATTTTTTGGTACTAACTAAAAAATAGATATAAATATATTTCAGTATGAGTATTATAAATATTCATTATAAAATAGAACCATATTATGGAATTTGTTTTTAGAGTAAAAGTGATGCAACAAAATACATATGTGCCTAATATTATTTACAATCGTTTTGGAATTATAGACTAAGCCATAGTTTCGAGAAATAATTTTACTATATGATTATGAATTATATGATACAAATTAATTATATCTCAAATAGTTAATGGCTATGCACCCATTCAGGGGAAGCATCATAAGAGTTGATGAACCCTTTGAATTAATACATATTGATGTATGCAATCACAAGTCTATTAATACAAAAAGGGCTCCACATATTTTGTTATATTCATCGATGATTTATTACCAATATGAACATGTGTATTAGATAGACATGTAGTAAGTTTATGATAAAATCATAGAATATAAAAGAAAAGTAAATAAAATAACATGGAATAGAATAAAATGATCTGATTTGATCGAATAAGTGAGTATACAAGAAAGAGTTCCAAATGTACCTAAAAATGAATATAGATTCAATCTCATAAGTTACTTCTCCATGTGATACATAATGATGCGTCGATAAGGAGCAACCAAACATTGTTGGACAATTTACGATTAATTATGAGTGAAGTTGAGTGTAATGACCTTCCTTTTTGGAAAATTTAAATCTACAATAAACCACACATGTCAGGCTCAAACTATTCAAAAGGAAAGATTGTTATTAGGGTGAATAAGAAAAAAAAACAGAGAAAGAAAAAAACGAAACAGAATCTTGCAGCGGAATGACACAGTATAATAATCAAATAGTAGTTCATGAAGCTGTTTACAAAAACATTTGATTATATTTATACAACACAGAATTAGAGTTATACATATCAGAGATAAATAAATAATGCAATGGAATAATATGAATGCAGTGAAATAAATATAGCAAATAATAGTAGCATAAATCTTCGTCTTTGTCCTCCATAAATGAGGTCTTCAAATCCTGAAATGCTCAGGCCAACCCGGGCGAATTGAAAAGACAAAACACTCGTGTTAGAACTAAAAGATCTTATCAAAGTTAAGTCAACGGTAAATAAATATGAGTGGAACGACATCAGAGATGTTTACGGGGTTTGACATCTCCTATCCAATGTCTAACGTGAGTGCAGTAACTTAAGAGATGCTCGGGATTCGCATCTCCTAAGGATCCGTTAAACTGTCTACTATGTAGCACAATACGCTATTATAATATGCCTACAGTAAAGTAAAAGTATTAAAATAGTGATAAGACGTTACCCATATCCCCCTTAACACATTTTATATAATGCCGTAGTCTTTACAGATACAGTAAACTCCACTTGCAAGTGGGCTATTAGAGAGCACTTCATGGGTACGACACAAAACAAACTCGTAGAAGGCGCTCTAGGGCATGTGAATGCGGCACTCGAGGAAATGCCATGGTAGATATACCAATAGCAGAATCGGGCTAGTGGTAACGCATAGTAGCTACTACCGCCCACCTCGGACACACTCCCAAGTCAAAAATCAAGGGGTGGCCACCAAATCAATCACAAAGTCATAGTATTGTTTCGAAGAAATGTGCTTGATAGGAGGAATGACCTCACTTGGCCTAGGTGTAGCTTCTGCTTTAGTCACATCTATCTGACTCATGGGAGTCAGGTCACGTCATACCTATACAAAAATCGTTCTCCAAACCATCCCACTTCATTTCTGGAATCTCCACCAGGTACACAGTTGTTAATGTGGTTTTCGGTATTGGCAGAGAGTATGACAATATTCAATCCCGGTCTCTTTAACAACCATATTCTTATTACACACCGAATGATTTTTGTACATTTGAAAAATCAATTCACAATTTATATCAAAATATTATATTCTCAAAACCATCACTTCGAAATCATATTCATTTTGAAATCATAGCAACCTTTGAAATCATATCGATTTCTTTCGAAAGTCATACTTCCAAAATTGATTAAATCCTTACTTCAAAATCATCATATTCAATTATTTATAACATTTAAATCCCAACTTCGGTTATAACATCATTTAGCTATATTTGCTTTTAAATCATTGAATTTGAATATAACCTCTTCAACTTTTCTTGGTTTGAATTTTAGAAAAATAGTTTAGGTAGTTATAAATGGTTTAAATAGATTTTCAAATAGTAAAAAAACTCTAAGATATTTAAAATAGATAAAAAAATATTTTTAAATTGATTATGGTAGTTAAATAGATTTAAAATAGATTAAATTTAATTAATATAGATTGAAAGCTTTAAAATAGATTAATTAGATTTAAAATTAATTAAAATGGTTTAATTAGTTTAAAATATATTAAATTGGTTTAAAATAGGTTAACATAATTTATATAGTTAATATTGGTTAAATAGTTTAATAAATTTAAAAATCTTAATAATTAGAAATTTTAAAATGATATTTTTAAACAGTTTATATTAAAATATGAATTTGAAATTAATATTAGAGTAAACCATTCATTTCATTTCAACACATTTGGACCATTTTAAATTTCCAAATTTACAAGCCAAATTTCAAACCTTCAAATTTTAAATTCCAAATAAACTATTGAATTTCATATCGTTTTCAATCCATGTTCCAATATCAATTCGAATTACTCCAATTTCAAAATATTTCAAACAAATTCAATAGCTCAATTTAGATAGAATTTCATTTATACTAAAAATTTCAATTTCAAACTTCAATTACATTTCTTAAAGCAATTCTTTTAAACCAATTCACATTTCAACATAAACCTAGATTTTCCAATAATAATTCAAATTATATAAGTCAAATTTTATTTCAAAATATCATTTAATTAAATTCGAAAATTAAGGATTTTAAAATAATTTAATTTAACCAATCCGGTGTCCGTATATAATTTTCTACCCTAGGGTCAAGTGAATCATTTTAATCCACAATTTAAAATTTTACAGTTATATATCATTTCAAACCGCAATCCCAAATTTAATATTAAAATTCATAAAATCGCCCTATTCTATCATTTCAACTCATAACGACGTTTCCATAATCTATAGTTCTTTCGGGTATATATCATTTCAACCCATAGTGATTTTTCTAAATAATGACTAAGGGAACTTAAAGAGTGATAACAATATATATAAATCAAATTTATCATCCAATCATCCAATAATAATTCAAACATCCGTTACAATCTTCATCCAATTCAAACCATGAACATAAACAAATAACATATTATTATTTATATGGGATTAACTGGTAATATAAATTCAATAAAAAGTTAAATGAAAATTTTACACAAAATAAATTCAAATTAACAGAAATAGCAGTTTTAAATATACCAAATAGCAATAAATAAATTCCTAATCACATCCTAAATTTATAGCCAACTTAGAAGCTTTAGAAGTTGTGAATGGGTCAAATCACTCACCTTTGAATCTACATTGGATTTAAATTCAATTTAAACCCAAAATTCAAACTATCTCAGAATTCATCCAAACAACTGCAAAAATGTCCAGAATTTCAATACGATCCTAGTGGAGAAAACTGCGCATGTAACAGACCTCATACGTAAAAGTTATGCCGATTAGAGCACTTGAATTTGAAATTTAAAGGAAATGGAAGAAAACGAATCACCTCCACCCAGCGTTCGCCATGTCAACATGCAACAGAGCATCATCCTCCCTCTTGCAAGAAACCATAGCAGCAGTCGCCATCATTCCCATTTGTAACCAACGCCTACGGCCGCTTACGAGCCAACCGCGCCATCTAGGATGAAGCGCCGACCTCGGCATCCTTCTCTCACCCATCGACAACCAGCGACGACGACGAACCACGTCGAAAAAACCAGCCGCCACTGCCTCTTTATAAACCCTAATCAAAAAATGCCGAACATCCCACCGTTGATTCAACGCAAAATCTACACTGATTCACTGTAACAACCCTGGTTGGAGATTACCACTAATATTAAATTATAATGATAATTGTAGTTTAATTGGATTTATTGATTTAATTGGAAGAAAATTTTGAAGTATATTGTTTAGTTGATATAAACAATATTGTTGGATAAAATCTTGGGTAAATGAAATTGATTGTGTTTCATCATGAGAACATGAGATTTATTTCAATTTAAAATGGTTGAAATAAATTCTAAAATGAAGAAGAATTATTTTTATTGTGAATAAAAATGATAAACATGTGTGGAAATAAAGTTATTACTTTATTTCATGAATTTTTGAGTGGAGTTGTGCAACTACATTCAATTAACATGAAAAATTTGGTGGTATAGCACTTTATTGCCAAAATTGCTTTTTCTTTGTTAATAATACAAAGGAAAATGTTTATTAATTAATTAATTACAATAAATATTTTTAGTAATGGTGTTTTTATGTTTTAGGGATGTTAAAATAATTATTTACACTTTATTGGATGGAAAAATGTATTTTATGTAACTAAAACAGGAAAATGGGCTGGAGGAACTATTACTTCTTTTTTTTGGGCCTACAGACGCGTATCTTTTTTTTTCGTTTGAAGGACGCGGGCTTTATTCTTTCGTTCCAAGGACAAACTTCTGTAAAAAATTAAATTTGCCTTTTAATCTGTCGTTGATCTTTATTTTCATATCACCGATCTTACTTCATCGATCTTCAATTCAAGGATGTGTTTTTCTTTATTTTTGTATCCGAACTTTTCAACTATCTATCGATCTTCATCGCATTTCTTTGTCGTTGATCTTCATCGTCCTCTGGAATGGTAATGATCAATTTCCTTACATTCAGGTATATTGCTCTTTTTTTCGATCTTCTTCTTTTCTTTCTCTAATGTAATAAATTTAGATATTGCGTATATTTTTATTTCTGTAGGTTGCACAGTTTTGCCTTCTTTCAGATTTCATTACCTATTTTGGATTTGTTTCAATGGCAAAGTAAGATTTTACTCTGTACTGTTATGCTTATTCGGCATTGTTTATTGTTTTACAATTTTAATGGTAATCTATCATTGCACTAAATTGTATACGTGGTTTGTTGTGTTATGCTATATTTATATAGCATTCTTTGTTTATGTATTCATAATTTGTTTCAATTTGATTGTTCTATTTTTATTTTGTCTTATTTTTAATTGATTTATATTTGTTTTATTTAGCGCTTAATTTTAGATTCTTCTTTTATTCTATTTTATTTTAGCATTTTTAACTGGTTTTTAATTTGTTTTGCAGCACTGATATCTACAATGATGAAGCAAATAGTTCGCTGGTTATTTTTGAACATAATGAGAATTGTTTTTCTACTCGACTTACCACAGGAACTTCTTTGTTTGCTGTTAAGACTGAAATCAATGAAGTTTGGCCACATCTTAGACCATTTTGTACTGAGATATCTTATGTTCTCGAGAATAAGAATATAATCATTGATACTGATTCAGATTTGATTAGTATTATGTGTTTTCTAATTTTCAAGAAGAGTGAATATTTTAAGTTCACTGTTAAGGAAAAAGTTTGTGCTATAGAATCTGTTAATGCTGGCTGTGGATTAGGCTATGCAAGTGTTCAAAGCACTTCAGTTGGTAGTAATTCTGGTGGTAATAGTGATTCACATGATGATTCTTCTTACTACTTGAAAGATATGTTAAAGAAAGGTTCTCAAAAAAGTATTGTGGATTTTCTTGGATTTTGTTTTAATGGAGCTGAGGATTTTCGGGAGTTTTTAATGGCATATCAAATTAAAAATGGTTATGATTTGATTTTTGTAAGAAATTCTCCTGATAGAATTTCAGTTAATTGCTCTTGGTTGAAGGATGGTTGTAAGTTTTATCTTAATGCTTCTTCGGATCCTGGTCTACTGTCTCGCTTTTTTATTAGAACGTACAATTTTCATCATTCGTGTGGAGCCGGTCTTAGAGATGTTAATAAAGTTAATATTTCTAGTAGATTTGTTAAATCTTTGATCATTGATCAAATTCGAGATGCTCCTATGAAGAAGCCAAATGATATTATGAATGAATTTAGACGAGATTACAATTTTAATTTGTCATATTATTATGCTTATAGCGGAAAACAGTTGGCTTTAAAAGAAATATACGGGGATGATGCTATGTCGTATAACGATTTAAATTGGTATTTGAAGGCATTGCAGAAGTATAATCCTGGTAGTTATGTGGCTATGGAAGTTAATCCTTCAACTAATCAGTTTGAGAGAGTTTGTATTGGTTTTAGTGCTTGTTTGCTTGGATTTAAACACTGTCGGCCATTAATATTTTTGGATGCAGCTGCTTTGAAGGGAAGACCAGGTGTTTTGTTAGCTGCTACTTGTAAAAATGGTAACCAAGGTATGAGTTTCCTTTTACTTTTGTTTGTTTTATTACTTATTTATGTTTCTGGTAATGATATATTGAACTGTCATTGTTCAAAGTTGTACACAATTTATACCGCATTCATGTTTATAGTAGAGTTCTTTCTTCATTTTATTTAATGATTGAGTTGGTTACAGTAGAAATGTTTGTAGTACAAATGTTTACATAAACAAGAACTTTAATTTTATGCAGCAGTTACTGGAAGACTTTAAAATAACATATGCTATATTCATATGTCATTTTGAATCTAATTTAATTGTGTATAATATAAATTATTGTCAAGTGATACAGGTTTTGATGCTTTTTATAATTTATGTTTCTTACTACTAAGCTGTTATTAATTGTTTATTTTGTAGGTTTCTTTCCTCTTGCTATGGGGATTGTTTCACATGAAAATGAATCTAATTGGTCTTGGTTTTTATCACATCTGAAAGAAATGCTTAATGAAGATCGGTCTTTAGTTTTTATGTCTGATCGTCAATGGGGTCTCATTTTAGGTGTTCCGAAAATATTTCCTTCTTCATATCATAGTTATTGTTTACTTCACATGGAACAGAATATTGGTACTGTTGTCAAGTCAGCTAAAGGCGATTCATCTATTGTGGAGTTGTTCAAACTTTGTGCTAAAGCTTCTAATATGTATGATTTTGAGCGATATCTTTCTAGATTTAAGGATATTGGGGGTACATCCGCAGAAAATTTTCTTAGAGATAAACCTTTTGACCATTGGGCAGATTTGTTTTTTCAAGGAAAGCGTTATGGTGAATATTCATCAAATGTTGCAGAAAGTTTTAACTCATGGATTTTGGAAGATAGAGTTATGCCTATAACTTCTTGTTTGGATGGTATTCGAGTAAAAGTTATGGAGCAAATGGCAAGACGAAGAGAGGAATGTTGTTTGTGGACTACAAATCTTTGTCCTGTTATGGAGGAACGTTTGTCTAAGTTAGTAGATGATGGCTTTGGTTGGGATGTTTATAAGTCTTTGGAATTTGTGTTTGAAGTTAAATCTCCTAAGTCACAGGTTGTTGATCTTAAAAATTGTTTATGCAGTTGTAATCAATGGAGAGTTACTAGTTTTCCATGTGCGCATGCAATTAAGTGCATTAACAAGTCTAGATTATCAGTTTATGATTTTGTGGAGGAATATTTTACTGTTAATGCTTTCAAATCCTCGTATGCAAATGCTATCAATCCAATTCCAGATTTTGATAAACCAGTTGTTGCTGAAAATGATGTGTTGATTAGGCCTCCTAAAGAAGTTCGTGGTGCAGGAAGACCATCTACAAAGAGGCGTGGTGGATTTGGATATTCTCAAAGTAAAAGAAACAGATGTAGCCAGTGTAATGTAGTTGGCCATAACAAAAGGAATTGTCTTGCTTCTTTAAAAAGTTAAAAAAATTTATGTGTTTTGTTAGTGTAATAGAATATACTTTTTACCTGTAAAGCTGCTATAGCTTATAGAAGAATGAAGTCGCATTTTGTGAATTGAATAGAAAATAAAATGTTAACTGTTTTGGCTAATTTGTTTTAGCTTCATATATCTGATTTTCTTATATTTTGATTTGTTTTTGAATTTTTGTTTTTAGGAATTTATTATTTGATCATACTGCAAAATATATAAAATGATATGAACAACTGTATGAGTTCTACATTTCAGTATTAACATTTCTGTTCTATGTTAGGTGTACTTATCGTTTCACCCTGATGCTAGTTGTAACTAGCATTTCATTATACTCAGTATGCATATAACCTGAAATACAGTTTCAACATTGAAACCCATAATCTGTTATTGTATATATCTGAGTATGCTGTTGTGCAAGAATGAAAGATCTAGCATTTCATAAGTTGCTTTGTAAATTATTGACATTATGATGATGTACAGTTTAATGAAAGTTGTATCCAGCATTTCAGTTAAATGCAACTTACAGTGTAAACAGTAATCATCACTCCTGAAACGGAGTTCATATGATTAGCTAATGAGATTGCATGAGTGGTTTTGTAAATAATTGACAGTATGATGATGTACAGTTTACTGATAGTTGTATCTAGCATTTCAGTTAAATGCATGTTATAGTGTAATCAGTATCCATTATTCCTGAAACAGAGTTCATATGAGTAGCTAATGAGATTACATGAGTGGTTTTGTGAATTATTGACAGTATAATGATGTACAGTTGAATGATAGTTGTATCTACTATTTCAGTTAAATGCAAGTTACAGTGTATACAGTAGCCATCATTCATGAAACAGAGTTCATATGATTAGCTAATGAGATTACATGAGTGGTTTTGTTAATTATTGACAGTATGATGATGTACAGTGAAATGATAGTTGTATCTAGCATTTCAGTTAAATGCAAGTTACAGTGTATACAGTAGCCATCATTCATGAAACAGAGTTCATATGATTAGCTAATGAGATTACGTGAGTGGTTTTGTGAATTATTGACAGTATGATGATGTACAGTTGAATGATAGTTGTATCTAGCATTTCAGTTAAATGCAAGTTACAGTGTATACAGTAGCCATCATTCATGAAACAGAGTTCATACAAGTGTTCTTTCTAGCATTTCAGTTAAATTTACACATTATTCATCACAATTCAATTCAATACAGTAGAATCATCAGAAAACATATAAAAATGACAATTTAATATATCTTTAGTTTGTACATTGTAGTTCATGCACTGAAAACAGACAATTATAATCAAGTCAGATTCAAATTGAGAAGTTCAAATACATCTTAGCTGTTTATGCACTAAGAACAAAATACAAGTGTTAGGTAACATATAAGACTCTATCTCAGAATTCATGTCAGACTCCATCTCAAACTCCACCTCGACTCCATCTTACACTCTATCTCAGAATCCATCTTAGTTCAATTAGCAGACGTGTTTCAGTTCAAATAAATGTAAAGTTCAAAAAAGCTACAATGGAACAACTATTCTTCTGTACAATTTTTGTAGGATTTCAGCATTGACCAACTATATTGTGGATGATTGAGTATGTCAAAAACCACTGCAGCTCTCAGGTTGCTAAGCATTTCCTTTGAATATTTATCCGGCATCTCATCCTTATCCAGTTTTTTTAAGTTTGCCATGACGAAGAATGCACAATCAAGTCTGTTTCAGATATAGAAATATTAGTTAATATTACAGTATAACCTAATGCTAACATAAAATATTATTTTTTACAGTAGAATTCTAAAATATAGCTTTATATTTTTATTACACTACTAATCAGTGCGTTCATAAAGATATCCTTGATGAGTTTGCAATGTGCACCTTATACGTTATCTTTTTGTTCAACAGATGTAGTTCAATGAACTGTCAATTAGAAATGCTATATTTAACTATCATTTTACATATTTAATGCATTCTAGTGCAATTTAAAAATACAAATGATGTTTTGTTATTGTTTTGCATGTTTACTCTCATCCAAAAGAATTTGAAAATATGTGTAATAGTGTAAACTATCATATGCGATAATTGATAAATTTGCAACCGCAGAAAAAATATAAATGATAGTTTTAACTGTCATTTTTTTTTCATTTTCACAGTTTTATGCATTTTAAAATTTTCAGTTGTAGGTGTTTGTATCATGTTGATCACTAAATATAGTCAGCTGTATTTTGGAAACAGAATAATAAAAGTTTGATGAATATACAAACTAAAATGACAAGTGAAGAAATGGAATTATTTACTTACGAATCAGAATTCTGTGGTGGGCTTTTTGGCTGCAACACTTTAGGTTTGTTAAATTCTTTGTTTAGTATTCCAATTTCTTCCCATTTCTTCTTGAACATTAGTTCAATTTTGTCTTTCTGCAAGAAGAAAAATGGGTGTTGTATATTAATGTTAAACTGATATAAATATTATACTTTTCTTACAAGAATGATGGCTTAGTTATAGCTGGGGTTTGAAGTCCTTGTTGATCTGCTTTTTGGTTTGGTTGAATCATAATGACTCCACTGCATTGTATCATAGTTTAGCATCAACAAGCTCCAATGGTTTGTGTAATGTATAGGGAAGAAAATTTTCTCTGTAAATTCATCTTTGACAATAACATCTATTGTTGGCATGACTATGTCTTTGATCACAGTTTGCAGATCATGTGCTACAGCATTCTGCACATTCATATGCAATTAGAATACTTTATATTATTTTTTAACATTTTATAATGTAAAGTTTATACTTACCATCATCAATGTACTGAAGTAGTAACTATGTTCATACATCTCTTGATTGTAATAAAACCAATCAATTATCTGTTTAACCAAACAAAGAAAATTGTAAGTTTGATGGGATATTTTGTTTTTGAACCAAGAATATTTATGCTAGTATTCACTATGATTTATATGTTTACTTCATTGTATGCACTGAAAAATGTAAATGATAGTTTAAACAAGCATCTTTGACATTCGATTTATCTATATGTTCTTTACAAATACCAATGTTGTTTTTAACTATCATTCTTTTATTTAATACATTTATATGCAGTTAGAAATTTCGAATGCTAGTTTTAATTATCATTCTATTTTTTTGCATTTATATGCACTTAAAAAACTATGAATGCTAGTTGTAACAATCATTTTGCTTTTCTATATAGTTATATGCATTTTACAAATAGTAATGCTGCTTTTAGCTATCATTCACTCATTCAATTCATTTATATACACTTTGAAAGTTGAATGCTAGGCTTACTTATCATTCTTTCATTTTATACATTATATACATTTTTTTACTATTACAATTATGATTTGACGCATACCTGTCCATCTGTAAGTCCCTCAAATAGAACAGCTTCCAACATAGATTTGACTATTGTGATTCCTCCTTTATTTCCTTCATCGTTTTCATATGCTACAGTGCTGTAATTGAAAATCAATAATTGACAAGTTGGTTTTTTTTCACTTTTATTTAATTACAAATATAATGAAAGAAAAAAGATTAGAAATCTTACTTCTCATTTTCATTAAATTTGAAGAAAGTAAGAATTTTGTTTTGCTGTTCTTCATTCAATAATTTTAGAATACCGCTTTTTGTTATGTCTCTACTCTTGTAAGCTTTAGTTGATGGCGAGTACCCATCAATATCAACATCAATTGGTTCTTCATTTTCAATTGTAGTGACTTGCTCATCTGTCTCAGTGTCAGATTCCTCTTCATCCTCAAATTCTTTATTTTGTTCTTCTTGTTTTTGTTCACTTGTATATTTTTCTTGACCTTCTTTAGTTTCAGGTTTCTCCTTTTGGTCTTCATTGTCCACATTTTGCTTTGTTTTTCTGTGAACAATTTCATATTGACAATCAGGATCTATTCTATTCCTTCTTTGGCGCTTTTTAACCCTCAAAACTAAAGAGCTTGGTTTCTTTTCTGTTCTTTTATTCACTGCCGGGGATTTTCCTGTTTCCTCTGAAGGTTTCTCCTGATGCTGTTGTTTTTTTTCTTCCTTCATCTTCTTTATTTCCTGAGTTATTTTCAGATCAAATGATGGTGCTTCTATATCTTCTGTTGGTTTTGATTTTAACATTTTGATCTCCTTTCTCAACTGTGTGACAATGGCTTCTGCTTGTATTCTTTTTTGTCTCTCCTTTTCTACTTCTTTTTCACTCTTCTTTAATTTATTTTCCAAATCTTGAATGTACTGTTTCATTGACTCAACTTGCATTTTTGATGACTCTTCCAAGTTTTCTTTTTTTTGCATCACAATATTCTCATCTGAATCCAGCTGAACAAATTTTTGTTCCTTTTTTTGTTGAAGTAGAGCTTTTTCATCTTCATTCAAGTCTTTTATTTCAACAAAAATCTATGTAATAAAATAAATATTAATGAATGAGCTAAAAGATACAATGAATGAACTACTTTTTTATATAATTTTCATTTTTCATGTGATGCTATATGTGACTATCATTATTTATTAGCAACTATGGAAATTTGTATTTGTGCAGAAATGAGATGATATATGTAACTATCATTTAAAGTATGATTGTATAATAACAAAATTAAAACTGTTAATATACATTATGTTATGATATATCTATCTATCATTATACATTTCTTGTATTTGTATGAGAAATAATACCTTGCTACTGTCCATGTTTATCAATGTTTCTTTTGAAATTATCTTTTTCAAACTTCCAATATTCCACCTTCCAAATCTTGGTAAAGTAGAACAGTACGTTGCCAACGGAGATATCAAATTGACATGCTCACATAGGAAAAACTACAAATAAAATATTGCTTGTTAAAATATATAATGTATATAATTTAATTAATAGAGATAGATGTATTAATATAAAGTTAGAATGTTGCACTTACAATTGGGAGCATGGAACAGCCTGGCATGTTTCTTGGCTTTGTTTTGAAAGCCGTCAACGCTCTAATCAATGAATGATGAATTGAAATTGGCCAAGACACTGAGTTCATTTTGTTGTCATCAATAATATAAGGAATATATCCCCATGGCAAGTATCTTTGATTATCGGGAAAGAAGAAGGTTATCATTGCAAGAATGATAACCAATTTTGGAAAATCAGTTTCATTTTCAAATTTTTGTGTTTCTAAAACATTATTTATTTTTGAAACTGTAAGATCTTTTGTTATGTGTTCTATTTTTCCAAAATTTCTTAAAACAAAATCCTTACAATTGTCTGGAAGAATTTGTAAACTCATTTTAGGTAATGGAAAAATATTGATTCCAGACAAAGGTAAGCAAAATAGAATAGAAACATCTTCAGGTTTGATTTTCAGAAAAACGTTCCCTACTTTAAAAGCTTCGTCAGTAATAGAAAATGTTTCTATTATATCATCTAACATTGTTGGTGATTTTGTAAAAGCATTTATGGATAAAATTTCTTTGAAAAAAACCAGCATAAATTTTTCAAAAGGTGTTTGTTTTAAATAATTGAACTGCTCTATAAGATAACCTCCTTTTTCCTTAATTTTCTTGAAAATTTTAATCATCGGAAGCAGGCTACATCGATATTGAATTTTTTCTTGAGATGATTGCTTTGATTTTTTCTCTTTTGTTATTTTTGCTTTCTTTGATTTTTTCCCTTTTGATTCCTGCACAAAAAATTATGAATCAATAAGTCAGTATTTGTCCAACTATAATCTACTTTCTGAAGTATGAATGCACAATATAATACTGCTATATCTATGTATCATTATTTGTAGAAATGCTATATTTGCCTATCATTACTCTTTTTCAATATATGCTTGTACAATTTCAAACATTGAATGCTATATTTGTCTATCATTACTCTTTTTCAATTTATACTTGTGCAATTTAAAGATTGAATGCTACATTTGTCTAACATTACACTTTTTTGATGCATGCTTCTATACTTTAAAAACTGAATGCTATGTTTGTCTATCATTTTATCAAATGCTACATTTGTCTATCATTACTCTTTTTTGATGCATGTTTCTATACTTCAAAAACTGAATGCTATCTTTGTATATCATTTTATCAAATGCTACATTTATCTATCATTACTCTTTTTCGATGCACGCTTATACATCAAAAACTGAATGCTATGTTAAAATGATACATTTGTCTATCATTACTCTTTTTCGATGCATGCTTGTATACTTTAAAAACTGAATGCTATGTTTGTCTATCATTTTATCAAATGCTACATTTGTCTAACATTACACTTTTTTGATGCATGCTTCTATACTTTAAAAACTGAATGCTATGTTTGTCTATCATTTTATCAAATGCTACATTTGTCTATCATTACACTTTTTCGATGCATGCTTCTATACTTCAAAAACTGAATGCTATGTTTGTCTATCATTTTATCAAATGCTACATTTGTCTATCATTACTCTTTTTTCGATGCATGTTTCTATACTTCAAAAACTGAATGCTATCTTTGTATATCATTTTATCAAATGATATATTTGTTTATCATTACACTTTTTCGATGCATGCTTCTATACTTCAAAAATTGAATGCTATGTTTGTCTATCATTTTATCAAATGCTACATTTGTTTATCATTACTCTTTTTCGATGCATGTTTCTATACTTCAAAAACTGAATGCTATCTTTGTATATCATTTTATCAAATGCTACATTTGTCTATCATTACTCTTTTTCGATGCATGTTTCTATACTTCAAAAACTGAATGCTATCTTTGTATATCATTTTATCAAATGATATATTTGTCTATCATTACACTTTTTCGATGCATGCTTCTATACTTCAAAAATTGAATGCTATGTTTGTCTATCATTTTATCAAATGTTACATTTGTCTATCATTACTCTTTTTTGATGCATGCTTCTATACTTCAAAAAACTGAATGCTATCTTTGTATATCATTTTATCAAATGATATATTTGTCTATCATTACACTTTTTCGATGCATGCTTCTATAGTTTGAAAACTGAATGGTATCTTTGTATATCATTTTATCAAATGCTACATTTATCTATCATTACTCTTTTTCGATGCATGCTTCTATACTTCAAAAACTGAATGCTATCTTTATATATCATTACTCTTTTTCAATTATGCTTCTATGGTTTAAATACTGAATGCTATGTTTGTCTATCATTTTATGAAATGCTATATTTGTCTATCATTCAATAATAATGCATTTTATTGTTGTCTATCAGCCATCAAAAACTGTATGCTATATTCATCTATCATCTCAAATTTTGATATTGCGTATACAAATGAAATTATAGATTGAACTATCATTCAATTACTATCTATTTAATTATTGTCTGCCATATATCAAATATGGAAATGTTTTTTTCAGTTATTATTGCATCATTATACATACAGTAAAAAAAAGTGATATATTCAACTACGATTGTATAATGCATTGTTTTTCTATCATTCTATAACTATGCATGTTATTGTTGTTTTGTCATTTGTCAAAGACTGTATGCTATGTTCATCTATCATCTAATATTTCAATATGATGCATGCACTAAATCAAATAATGTATTGAAGTATCAATCAATAACTGTCGATCTTATTATCATTTACTATGTATTAAATATTGAAATATTATTCTTAACAAAAATAAATCAGATATTGTACCGTCGTCTTTCTTTTTCTACTGATGATTTCATCACAAAGCTCTTGTCTCTTCGTGTCGTCTTCTTTTACAGTTTTTGCTGCCCTAGACCTTATCGTTCTCGTTGTTTCTTCGTCAAAATCAGTAGAATCGACGGCCGTGGATGATTTATTTTTTCGTCTTCTCTTTGTTGCCGTACACATTGCAGTTGAAGCCCTAGTTTTTGAAATTAAAGTTTCATCGTTTATTTGTTCTGGATTTGTTGGAATTTGTGGATTTACGTTGATCGACTTAGCTTCGGAAGTCGACTTAGGTTGTACATCAGCTTCAGGAAGAAAATTGCTTTTGGTTGGGGCTGCCATTGCTTGATTGAGAAAAATTTTTGTTTAGAGAAGAAAAGAAAATAAAAAAGCAGAAACGAACGACAGTGCAAATTTTCGCGCTTGTCCTTTTGACGGAAGTTTTAGTTTACCGTCCGTTAAAATAAAATATTATTAAACTTTTTCCTTTAAACTAATTTTCTCCAACTAAAATATGTCAAATTTCCATTATTTCTTTAAATAGTGTAAGTTTGTTAAAAATAAGAGTTTATTGATAAAATAACATTTAAAATTGTTGAAATATGATGATTTTATCATCTTAATAAATTCTGGACGTTGCAACGATCGCAACGCAATTTATTTCGTTTAAAAAGGATGAAAATTGAGAAAGATAGAAAAAAACCTTCATTATTTAGGCTAAGTAATTAATTTTGGGCCAATGGGTTGAATCTAAACCCAAACCCACTTGAGAAGCATCTGAAGAAAGGAGAAGTACGTACAGACACTTCGTATTCCTTCTTCTCATCTTCATAAAAATAAAGAAAGCTTCTGGAAATAGAAATAATGGGCTCCATGCTAATTTCTTGTTAATTTTCTAATTAAATTCGCAAAATCTAGAGTTTCTCTGGTTAAAAACATAAACCATGGTAATCTCCTTCCTCAATAATCTTTAATTCATGAGAAATCTCTGTTTCAGTTACTGTAAGTTGAGTTTTGATGTTTTTTCCTTCTTGCATGCTTCTATTTCAGCTTCTACAGGTTCCCTAGGCTCAAATCTTCGTTGAAAGGCTTCATCTTGCAAGGAAATTTAGCATTTTTTGCCTTCTTACAGTAAGTTAAAGCTTATGCAAACTGAAATGGCCAGTCTATGAAAGAAAAAAAAAATCTGAAGCTATAATGGTTGATTACGTATAAAATTTAGCTCTTAATATATGTCATGTCTTGCTGAAAATGGTGCAACTTTGTTTGCCCATATCTTGTGCATCCGACATCGGATTGCCGTCAATTTTTTTCAGTTTATAGTATACTTGTAAGAGTTCATTTCTGCAAAGTTTTATTGAGTTTCAAGTCAATTTGGACCTCCTTATTTGCTGTCAAAGTTGCAAAACCGAGAGGGTATTTGCACAGAAAATAGTAATAGTGCTCTAATGCCTGAATAGTATTTCCAGCATAACTTTTGCGTTTCACATCAGAATTTAGAAATTTTAGATGTTCTGAAATCCTTGTGAAATATTCCACAACTTTTATGTTTTCGGTTTTGAATAATTTTGAAGTTTACATAGTGAAAAATTAACTTTTTCGTCGCTGGTCTGTGTTGGTAAGCAGTGCACAAATTTTTTTCTATGTAGTATTTCGATCATAACTTTCACATTGCTGTTCGGAATCTTGAAATTCAATATGTTCTGAAATCCTTAGAAAATATTCAACAACTTTTGTGTTTTAAGTTTTGTACGATTTTATTGTTTACATGGTCGAAAATTGATATTTTTACCGCTGGCCTGTCGTGGACAGCCACAATATTATATATTTATCCAATTTCGACAATTTCGTTTGTATTCTTTTGCAAATTTTTATATATGAAATTTGATGCTAATGTTTGATCGTTATTTCCAGAAATGGACTAGTCAAGTTAGGATGAGATTTGAATTTAAATTTAATTCAAATTCGATTTAAATTTGAATATCGGTTTATGCCGATTAAATTGCAAATTGATGTTTTTCTGAGTTTTAAAAAATCCGAATAAATTGCATAAAATCTTCTAAAATCATGGTTTGTATAATAATAGTTTTTATACATTTTTAAAGGTTTTTAAACAATTATTCTTTATTTTCTAGGCTTTCAAAAATCATTAAAATTCTTTTGAATGATGAGTTTTCTCTCAAAATCCTTTAGATAAATTTGTAGAGATTGGTTTAAAATCCCATTTTCTCTAATAAAATATATTATAATTAATTTTATTTATTTTAATTACTTTGATACTTTTTGGACGTATGAGGAAGTAAATTAAACGGTTTAGTAAAATTATGAGGTATGGGACTCGTGAATTTACTTTATCGGTTAATTTCGGACTTGTACGATCGAAACAACTTTTGGGAATTGTTTGAATTCCTCTTTGATGACAACCACTTCGTGGTATGTTTTTGATGTATTTAAATCCTAACTGGGGCATTATTCCATATCAATTTATTTGGTTGATATATATATATATATATATATATATATATATATAGTCCGAGAACTCCTAAATAGGAGTATATTTGATGATGGGCTATATTGATTGAGATGCTCTTGCCAATGATACAAGGCAAATATTTCGATGGAATTTGATGATGATTGATGAATTTATGGTATTTCTTACTTGTCGATGAGATAAGACAAGTTTGGCATTTCATACCATTCGCCGATGACATGAGGCGATTCTTATGATGTTTTGGATGATTTTCATAATGTGGCATCGACTAGCGGCTAGAAAACCGCTAAGTGAGAACGTGTGGTATGGGACGTAGTTACCACTTTTCGGGTCACTATCCGAGAGTTTCTGACACATTCTAGAAGGACTACCAGTACTTTGAGTCCCGATCGGGTCAAGCAATGTTTGGCTCGATCACTGTGATGGGGAGGGCTCAGCGGACACCGAATGGAGTGAAGACTCCAATCACTATGATGGCGGGTGTTCGGGATGGATATAGATGACGCCATAGACCGGAACAATTCGATGTGAGGACTCCGGTCAGTAGATGGATATGGTACCATAATTATGGTAGTACTGGTAAGTAGCACGTGCAACATTGCTTAGGCATGCGGGATCTGGCCAATCCGCGGTTTCTTTTGATGATTCATGATGATTTTGATTTCACTGCCTTTTTATGTGTTTTCTACAGCTTTATAGATGTGAGGAAGGCATATATGATTTCTTGGTGGATTTTGGAAATTTTGAATTTATGAATTGATACTTGGGATTTTATATGATTTTGGAAGGTTGACTATTTCATAAATGATTGTTGGGAGTTTTTCCTTATACCCTACTCACTCGTTCTCTTATGTTAAACTCAAATATATATATATATATATATATATATATATATATATATATATATATATAGATGCAAACCACTTGAGTGACATATAGAAGTTATATGTTATCTACTCTAGTAGTTCTTATCTGCTTATGTTTCCCTTTAGGCTATAAGGGAAAAGTTCCCTTTTACCTCATCGTATTTCTTTTCTAACGATAAGATTCAGTTTGCCTGACCCGTGTGTTTGTCACTCGGGTCAGACCGAGTTACAGGTTAGGTAGGATATCTATCTTTTGTGCTTGGACCCATTTTGCTTTTTGAGGGGCTCATGACTATGGACTTGGCTACATCTTTCGTGTGTGTCTTTTGGGTCAGCTTATTGTACATATTATTTTATGGGGACGGAGATGTATGTATATTGTGTGGTTACACGCCACTATGATGTAGGGTATTACATTTGATGTTTGGCTTGTATTAGTATATATATCTGTGGCTGCTGTTCTGTGATGTGATTGTTATATTTATTGCATTTTGTTTCTGAATAGATCCTATAGCCGTGTAGTATCGTATTAGTTAAACAATGAGTATGTCGATCACTTGAGATACACGAAAAAAAATAGTAAAAATGGACGTACTTAGTCTTTAGCTAATGCATTACTATACGGTCGCCCTTAACCAGCCCTATTCTCTGCATTAGTAGACGGAATTACTCGTTAATTCTATTTACTAATGTGGGTATTAGGGTGGGGCGTCATATTCACTCCACTCGCTGTTCTCTACAAGGCTGTACCTTCGATTCGTCGATCAGACGAAGTTGATCTTGACGTGCGGTTGGCTGAGAGTTTTCATGGATTTCTAGACAAATGATGATCCAATTTGAGAAATGAATCATTACAGTGAATTACGCTCATTGAGAGCTTCAATTTGATATAAAATATGATATAGTCTGAGAATATTAAAATTTTGAATTGAATTTGCATTTGAGATTGCAATTTGAGAATTAGGGTTTGTATGCCTTTGGAATGAGGTGTTGAGAAGGAAATATATGTACAGACAAATGGAAATAAGAAATAAAATAGGGTTTATAATGAGCTATTTATAGGCATAGCTGAAATAGAAAAGAATGGAACAGATCGATTTGGATTGGAACAATAAACGACACGAAAAGCCCGTTCTGCCCTCGAAACGGAAATCGGGCAACCCATATATCAAAATAGATGTCTTTGATGATTTTAAACTCAATGGAAAACGTTTCAGTCCTAATTCCATTGTCTAAAGAAGTTATGTTAAAATCAGCTTATTTCAAATTGATTTCAATTAATTTTAAATAAATTGATTTCTAGGCATTTCGAGCTCGTACGATCAGACGACAAGTCCGATTGTTACGACACATGAAATCCTAAAATAATCCACTGTTACAGATTCGATAAAAATGGTTTCATTGAAATCCGAGTCAGTGGCAAGAATGGCTATTTTCACGTTAATTAAATGAATTAATATTAAATTAATTACATCACTTTTCAATTCAAATTTTATTATTTACCATTTCTATCATTTTAGATTACTTGGAGGTTTACCATAATTTAAAACAAATTTAGATATCAATTCAAAGTAAATTATTTTACCAATTACAGTGTTAAATTCAAATTGTAATTAAATCCAATTATTAAAAATTTAATTCCATAAATAGTTTTTATTTGATTTTAATCTTTATACTCAATCCATTATTACTCAAATAACATAATTAATATTTGTTTGTCGTTCATTACATTAATATTCTCCAGTTTCCATCTTTATTTGTATTAACTAGTATATTTCCCTTTATATTGAATTTTTTCAAATTTATACATTAATTAAAAAAAATCTAAATTAATTTATTTAACTTGGTTTCATTCTTTTGTTAAGTCAATTATTATCTCATGAATAAAATTAACATTTCCATTCATTTTATTACATTTAAAAATTTCAGTTATTGTCTTAATTCTCATTAATGTAACATTAAATTTCATTTAATTAAAATTAATTTCCAATAAATCTAACAGACTAAATAAATAGGCAACACATCATTGTTGTTGCCCTTTTACTTTTAATCACACTTGTAAGGGTTTATTATTTACAATCAAATATTATAATTACTTACATAATATTGATCTTATTTGACCACCATTTATTATGCTATTTCATAAATTAATTCAATATCCACATTTGTTTTCATACATTCCATTTATAACCAAGTATAAACTTTACACTATTTCATTTATTGGAATTTCACTCAAATTGTTAATGATTAGCTTTAATTAACACTGTTACATTTCATTTTAGTATTATTTCATTATTAAATTACAAATTTTTATTTCTTTCAATATTAAGTTAACTAAATGTCATTAAGTTAACTAATTTAAATTATCGAAAATTTACAGGTCGTTACACTCTCCCCCACTCAAAATTTTTCGTCCCCAAAAAGGAAAAAGGAGGGAAAAAGAAATTAAGTAATCTATATATCTTATTCAAAATTTTAAATTATAAACACATAGATTTAAAAAATTAAATAATTTAAATAAAATATATTAATTTATAACAATTAAATCTTTTTTAAATTCAAGTTAACATAAGTTTGGAAAACATTTCATAAAAATTTTCTAAGTCCAAAATTCGTGGAAAGATTTCGGCAAAATCTCTGTTGTGCGGAGAGGCTCAGAAGAAATAATAATATCAATAATAACAATATATATCATAATTTTCAGAGTAATATATCCTAACAGCGGGAAAAACAATATAATATCGCTAGAAAACTGTAATCCGAGAACGTACCTATTTGTCGGGCAAATAACACTTATTTTTATGAAACCAAAAGCAGTAGCAATTGCTTCCATAACCTGTATTTCACTTGTATAATCTAAAAAGTGTTAATAATTATATAAAATGAGATGTTTAAGTTGTTTCAATTTATAACCAACAAATCATTATAACATAACAACAATCACTTGCAAAGAAGTATACAATCATCACAAGAAATCAAAGAAATCAACCATTCATCCATATCAAGCAAAACAAATGGTTTGTTTGGGTTCAGAGCTTTTAATTCTTTAAAATGATGAATAACGACTAAGTATACCATTTACTCAGCAGCCTTAGATAAAACTCAACAGATTATTCATACAACCAAACAATTCGAAATATCCTTCCCCAAGAAACCCAAAAGCCAAAACAAATAACAAATTTTAAATATTATTTAAGTTTATTCTTATAAATTTTCTTTCACAACATTTTTTGTTTATTTTCCTTTTCATTCATACAGTGATTTATCATTTTAAATTTACATTTATTTCTCATAGAAAATCTAAATTTCCATTCATTCATCCAGTAGTACTTAATTCCATTTATTTCCTTTCGTTACCTACAAAAATTCATTTTCATTTAATCATATAATGTAAATTTCTTTTCATTACTTTATATTCATTTCTTACATAAGTTATTCTCATTCAATTGTTTATAATAATCACTGAATTCATTATTCAACTATCTCACACATTTTATTACAATTTAGTTCACATTTATTAATTATATATACTTGATTTCCTTTAGATACCAATATTCATTAGTGCATAAGTTTATACTCCAGTTCTTACTTTCTAACTTACATTCATTTCCTTACATAATGTCATTGGATATTAAATTTATTCTCCAAATCATTTCAATAATTTTTGAGGTTATAACCATTTAATTTACTATAGTATTCATTTTTCTATTCATTTCAATTATAAATGGCTTCCATCATTAACAAAAATTTGTAATTATCTTCTTACAGTGTTCATTTTCCTACTTATTTTTGTTATAAATAACTAAACATTTACCTATGTTTATAATTCATTTATTTATAATATTCATGTTCAGTTCAATTACTTAGTATCTCAATTCATTTACTTAAGTTTATAATTTTTTACCTATAGTACCTACTTTCTATTATATTTAATTAGTAACATTTAAGTTATAACTCAAATTTATAATAATTATAATATTAAAATTCTTATTTATAAAAGCAATTCCATTGAACACTTTCATTACATAAATTTTACTTGTATAATTTTCATTACATATTGTTTTTTAACATTTCAACTTTTTATATTTGGTAAGTTATATATATATATATATATATATGTATATATGTTTTAAGGAATGTAATTGAAAGTTACACGAATTTATCTTATTTATTTTAAATCAAAATGTACAATAGATACATTTCCTTATTTTCAATTCTTTTGACTTAAAAGTTACAAAATTTTCGATTCTTATATATTTCATTAATAACTTGGCATTTAATTTCTTAATTTCATTTTAGAAATTCCAATTATTAAATAGTTAAAACTTCATTTTATTACAATAATTTCAATTTCTAATTTACATAAACTTAAGAACTAAATAACCGGGTTTCATTTCAATTATTTTAATGTATATATAATCATATCTTATATATATAAACACACAGATATATATATATTTATATATATATCAAATCATATCTGAAATTCAAAATTAAGATTAATTTATCAAACAATTTGCAGTAAAATTTAATACAATGGTCTTCCTACTTTGAAACTCGAGAATGAACGTCGATGATGCGCGCACTCATCAACGAAATTATTTTCCTATGACAGAGAGGGGAGTACAGGATTTATTTTCTTCCAAATTTCTTTTAAAACATTTCTTCCAAATCACATTAAAATATTTACATCAGAAAATACTTCCAAATAATATTAATATTATATTCTAAAATCTTTTGAAAAAGATATCCAAACTCTTAGAGCCTAAATTCTCAAACTTCAATTTATTTTCATTTTATTTGTAACTCTTATCTTTCCATTAGTATTTACAAAATTTCACTACCTAAGAAACGACATATTACATCCAATTATATAAATTATAAATTTTTATTTTTTTATACAAAATATATCATAGGCAAAATTAATTCATTTACCTATATTTCAAAACAATATTGTGTTGGTCTGCCCTATTAATTCTTTAGAAATACCTATCGATGTCATAGCATCCTATGCACCAACCAGAATTTATAAATACAAAACGGAAAAAATTAAAACCATATAAAAACCTTTTATAACACTAACAAATACGCTCTCTCATATACATGTGCATATACACACTCAACGACTCATTCTAGGGTATCACTACCCTATTTCTAAAGAGTCAGATCCCATAAAGCTAAGGTTATCACTAAAGCGAAGCTCTGATACCAACTGTAACGACCAGCCTTTTCAGACAGTTTAAATCGACGATAAACCACACACGTCAGACTCAAACTATTCAAAAGCGAAGACTATTATTGGGGTGAATAAGAAAAAACAGAGAAAGAAAAATCAAAACAGAATTTCGCAGTGGAATGATAAAAATATAATAATCAAATAACACTTCATGAAGCTATTTACAAAAACATTTGATTATATTTATACAATGCAGAATCAGAGTTACACATATCAGGGATAAATAAATAATGCAGCAGAACAGAATGAGTGAAGTGGAATAAATATAGTAAATAATAGTAGCACAAATCTTCGTCCTCGTCCTTTAGAAATATGGTCTTCAAATCCTGAAATGCTCAGGCTGACCCGAGCGAATTGAAAAGACAAAACACACGAGCCAGAACTAAAAGTTCTTATGTAAATTAAACCAACGGTAAATAAATATGAGTGGAACAGTGTCAGAGATGTTTATGGGGTTTGCCATCTCATATCCACTGTGTAACGTAAGTGCAGTAACTTAAGAGATGTTCGGGATTCACATCTCCTAAGGATCCGTTAAACTATCTATTATGTAGTACAATACGCGATTATAATATGTCTACAGTAAAGTAAAAGTATTAAAATAGCATTAAGGCGCTACGCATTTCCCCTTTAACACATTTTATACAATGCTGTAGTCTATACAGATACTGTAAACTCCACTCGTAAGTGGGCTATCAAGGAGCACTCCATAGGTACGACACATAACAAACTCGTAGAAGGCGTTGTAGGGAATGTGACCACGACACTCGAGGAAATGTCGAGGTAGATGTACTAATTGTAGAACTGAGATGGTGGTAATGCGTAGTAGCTACTACTGCCCACCTCGGACGCACTCCCATATCAAAAATCAAGGGGTGGCTACCAAATCAAACACAAAGTCAAAGTATAGTATCGAAGAAATGTGGCTGATAGGAGGAATGACCTCAATTGGCACAGGTGTAGCTCCTGTTTTAGTCACATCTTAGCTGACTCACAGGAGTCATGGTCACGCCATACCTATACAGAAATCATTCGCCAAACCATCCTACTGCATTTCTGGAATCTCCACGACGTACACAGTTGTTCAAGTGGTTTCGGTATTGGCAGAGAGTGACAATATCCGATCCCGGTCTCATTAACAACCAAACGCTTATTACACATCGGATGGTTCTTTTACATTTCAAAAGTCAATTCACAATTTATATCAACATATCATATTCTCAAAACCATATCACTTTGAAATCATATTCACCTTGAAGTTATATCTACCTTTGAAATCATATCGATTTCTTTCAATAGCCATACTTCCAAAATAGGTTAAATCCTTACTTCAAAATCATCGTATTCAATTAGTTATAACATTTAAATCCCAACTTAGGTTATAACATCGTTTAGCTGTATTTGCTTTTAAATCAATGAATTTGAATATAACCACTTCAACTTTTCTTGGTTTGAATTTTATAAAAATAGTTTAGCCGGTTATAAATGGTTTAAATAGTTTTTCAAATAGTTAAAATACTCTAACATATTTAAAATAGATAAAAAAATATTTTTAAATAGATTAAGGTAGTTAAATAGATTTAAAAGGGATTAAATATAATTAAAATAGATTAAATAGCTATAAAATAGAGTAAATAGATTTAAAATAGGTTAACATACTTTATATAGTTAATATTGGTTAAATAGTTTAATAAATTTGAAAATCTTAATAATTTGAAATTTTTTTAAAATTTTTTTTAGAACAGTTTATAGTAAAATATGAATTTGGAATTAATAAGATTAAACTATTCATTTCATTTCAACACATTTGGACCATTTTAAATTTCCAAATCGACAAACCAAATTTCAAACCTTCAAATTTTAAATCCCATATAAACTATTGAATTTCATAAGGTTTTCAATCCATGTTCAAATATCAATTTGAATTACTCCAATTTCAAAATATTTCAAAGTTATATTTCAAACAAATTCAATAGCTCAATTTCAATACAATTTCATTTATACTAAAAATTTTCATTTAAATTTCATAATGCAATTCTTTTAAATCAATTCACATTTCAACATAAACCTTGATTTTCCAATAATAATTCAATTTATGTAAATCAAATTTTATTTCAAAATATCATTTAATTAAATTCGAAAATTAAGGTTTTAAAATCATTTAATTTAACCAATCCGCTGTCCGTACATAATTCTCTACTCAAGGGTCAAGTGATACGGATATTTATCATTTCAATCCGTAATTTAAAATTTTACGGTTATATATCATTTTAAACTACAATCTCGAATTTAATATTAAAATCCATAAAATTGCTCGAGTCTATCATTTCAACTCATAACGACTTTTCTCTAATCTATAGATCGTTCGAATATATATCATTTCAACCCATAGTGATTTTTCTAAATAATAACTAAAGGAACTTGTAGAGTGATAATAATATGTATTAATCAAACATATCATCCAATGATCCAACAATAGTTCAAACATCCATTGCAATCATCATCCAATTCAAACCATGAATATAAACAATTAACAAATTATTATATATAGGGGATTAACTCCAATTTAAATTCAATAATAAATTAAATGACAATTTAATACAAAATAGATTCAGATTAACAGAAATAGCAGTTGTAAATATACCAAACAGCCATAAATAAATTCCTAATCACATCTTAAATTTAATTTACCAACATAAGAAATTTTAGAAGTTTCGAGTGGGTCAAATCGCTCACCTTTGAATTTATATTGAATTTAAAACCAATTTAAATCTGAAATTCAAACAGTCTCAGGATTTATAAACTTTATGGCAAAATACCCAGAATTTCAATACGATCCTAGCGAAGAAAACCGCGCGTGAAACAGATCTCGTATGTAAAAGTTATGTCAATTAGAACACTTGAATTTGAAATTTATATAAAATATAAGAAAAAGAATCACCTCCACTCAGTGTTTCCACATCAACACGCAATAGAGTATCATCCTCCCTCTTGCACGAAACCCTAGTAGAAGCCGCCATTGTTTCCATTCGTCACCAATGCCTACCATTACTCGCGAGCCATGCACACCACCTAGGATGAAGCGCCGACCTCAGCATCCCCCTCTCGCCCATCAACAATCGGCGATGACGACAAACCACATCGTAAAAAACCAGTCACCGCCACCCCTATATAAACCCTAATCTAAAATTTTCGAGCTTCCTACTGTTCATTTGATGCAAAATCTAAAAACACGTCGCTGCTCTCTACAAGGCTATACCTTCGATTCGTCGATCAAACGAAGTTGATCTCGACGCGACGGATGGCCGAGATTTATTCATGGATTTATGGAAAAACGATGACCCGATTTGAGAAATGAATCATTGCAGTGAGTTATGCTCATCAAGAGATTCAATTTGGTATAAAATGTGACATAGTTTGGGAATATTAAATTTTTGAATTGAATTTGAAATTGAGATTGCAATTTGAGAATTAGGGTTTGTCTGCCGTTGGAATGAGGAGTTGAGAATGAAATGTAGGTATAAACAAATGGAAATAATAAATAAACTAGGGTTTATAATGAGCTATTTGTATGCATAGCTGATATAGAAAAGAATGGACAAGATCGATTTGGATTGGAACGATAAACGACCCGAAAAGCCCATTCTGCCTCCGGAACGGAAATGGGTCAACCCATATATCAAAATAGATGTTTTTGATGATTTTATACTTAATGGAATAGATTTCAAGTCCTAATTGCATCGTTTAAAAAAGTTATGTTAAAATTAGCTAATTTCAAATTGATTTCAATTGATTTTAATTAAATTGATTTCTAGGCGTTTTGAGCCCTTACGATTAAATGACAAGTCCGATCGTTACGAAACTTGAAATCCTACAATAATCCACTATTAAGGATATATGAAACCGGTTTGTTCGAAATCTGAGTCAGTGGCCAAAATGGCTATTTTCACGTTAATTAAATAAATTAGTATTAAATTAATAAATCACTTTTCAATTCAAAATTTATTATTTATAATTTCTGTCACTTTAGATTACTTGGAGATTTACCATAATTTAAAACAAATTTAGATATCAATTCAAAGTAAATTATTTTACAAATTACAATGCTAAATTTCAATTGTAATTAAATCCAATTATTAAAAATTTAATTCCAATAAATAGTTTTTATTTGATTTCAATCTTTATACTCAAAATATTATTTCTCAAAAAACATAAATAATATTTGTTTGTCTTTCATTACATTAGTATTCTCCAATTTCCATCTTTATTTGTATTAACTAATAAATTTCCCTTTATATTGAATTTTTGTCAAATTTATAGATTAATAAAAAAATCTCAATTAATTTATTTAACCTGGTTTCATTCTTTTATTAAGTCAATTATTATCTTATGAATAAAATTAACATTTCCATTCATTTTATTACATTCACAAATTTCAGTTACTGTCTTAATTCTCATTAATGTAACATTAAATTAAATTTAATTAAAATTAATTTCCAATAAATCTAATAGACTAAATAAATAGGCAACACATCATTATCGTTACCCTTTTACTTTTAATCACACTTGTAAGGGTTTTGTTATTTACAATCAAATATTATAATTTCTTACATAATATTGATCTTGTTCAATCACCATTTATTATGCTATTTCCTACATTAATTCAACATCTACATTTGTTTTCATACATTCCATTTATAACCAAGTATAACCTTTACACTATTTCATTTATTGGAATTTCATTCAAATTGTTAATGATTAGCTTTAATTAACATTGTTACATTTTATTATACTATTATTTCATTCTTAAATTACGAATTTTTATTCCTTTCAATATTAAATTAACTAAATGTCCATAATTTAACTAATTCAAATTATCGAAAATTTACAAGTCCTTACATTGAGTTAGTTTCTTTCTAGAAGTTCATGTACATAAGAGCAGTGCACGAGGTTGATATTATTTCATCTAAACAACAATTTACAAAATCATACAAGATAAGGGTTTGAAAGAAATCCCAACATATCCTAGGCCAATGAGATGGCAGGTTGTGCAAGTTGAAAGATTGCACGTAATAATTGTTCATGGGTGATCTTGTATGAATCTCCAAAAATGTTTTCGGAAAGGCCTGTCATCAAATTACATTTTTATGTTTTAAACATAATTTTTGTTAACAAAATCGATTTTATAAATAAAAAGTTTCAAAAAAGCATTTATGAATCCCTATTCTATTTGCATTAAGAAACAATTGTTGTTTCAAAATATATCGACTTCATTCTGAAGGAATTTCTTTGAGAAATTTTTGGTAGTAAAATGTAGTTGGACCCGATCCAAAGGTAGAACTGATTATATGAGATGAGGTAAAATTAACTAACCTAAATAAACACAGAGCAATAGAATGTCTAATAAGTATTCTCGTACATCGAAGAGAAACTATGTGTTGCTTATTAATGTCAAAAATATACATAACCCTCGGTTGTTCAATTAAACCATTAAGATTGTTGAAACTATGTGGTATAACGCGCAAATATGAAAGAATTCCAAGTACACCATCAAAATATGATTTTGGTGGTCGTAACCAATGAGACGTGTTCCATTGGCCGAGATTGTGTCTTTATTGGAAAGACTAATATGGTTGGAATTAAATGAGCAATGTTGATAAGAATAATGTCGCAAATTTCAAACCATGAAATGAGCATGACAGATTCGATATTCAACATGCTCAAGTTAATTCAGATTTACTCACAAAATTATCGATCGATAAGACTTAATGTTTGGTACTTATGTATTGAAACAGAAAATTTTAAATAATAATTTAGGGTAAGCCATTTACACATATTAACCAAAAATGCCTTGAAGTCAATGGAAGCGATATTGGGTTTGTGAGTCTTTGGATATGATCTAAGAAATGGTACGAATGCATCATTTTACAAGCATCAAAATTGAATAAATATTTTGATAGAAATATCAAATAGTTTGATTTTCAATCAAAGTGTAGAGAAAGCGTGTGTTCATAATAAAGCACGTTGAAAGATATAATGATATTTCTAAACTATATGTAAAGAACACGTTGTTGATTTTAACAGTATGCTTGTGTTAAAATCAATTTTTGTTGTTTAATACCCAATTTTGGATTGTAAATGATATCTTTTATGGCGAGTATAAAAGATATAGGGATTTCCCCAGAATGATTTACAAGAGCAACTTACTAAAAAGAGAACATGTAAGTTGGATTCCTTTTGCATTAGCAGTAGAAGTTATCATACAGATATTGTTATGTATGATATTATGTTTTGTTTATATATTTGATAGATGGAGAAAATATAAAATCCAAATTGATATCACTAAACGGTTGTTTGAGGTTGTCACGACCCGATTTTTTTAACGCCCGAAAATGGACTTCAATACGTCCACTGTATCAAATGTCGAACAATTGAGTGCCGGAAAACCAGTCCGTAAGGGAAAGAAGAAGGAGGTAGAAGAAGAAATAGAAACAACATCGGAATCTCACAAACACAGTGGAATAATATATAATAGATAACAACAGATTTTCGTACAAATGATTCTGTAACTGTTTATACATTACATCATTAGAGTACAACACAAATCAACATCACAATTCTGGAAAGTTATAATAATTGTCCTCCCAAAGCTGAACATACAGCTTACACTACACAGTGGAATATAAATCTACGGAAATATGCCTCGTCATCCAGCTCATCTCCTGAGCTCCTCAACATCCCATCCTATATCCTATAATACTCTGTCTGACCAGAGCATTATTTTGAAATAACACCTGAGTCGGTCTTGAAAACCAGCGTGGGAAAACGCACTCAATTGGATTATTAAAATTTTCAACATCATTTGAAATCAAAGGTATATCGTAAGACCACGCCATAAGTAAACATGCAGGGTTTTTACCTTACGATAACCAAAACATTTTTATCAAATTCATCTGATATTATAATAGTTTCTATAAAAAGTAAAATAGAGTCTAGCTGAAATGCTTACATCTCACGTTTTAGCAATAGTTGGGCATAATCAAAACTGTACAGGCGCTTATTGGAGATTGGATTCCATACAATGGTAGGGCTACTAGCAGTAAGTGGTCTAGATCACCGTACCGAGGATCCACCCTGATCCCCTGCTACACAAGACCAGAGCTACACCTTACTGGATAGTCTGAATAAGATCACCCCACGGATGAGATCAGCAATCACCCACACGGCCAAAATAAAGGGACATCTAGACGGGGATGACCTTACCCTAATTAGTTGCTAGCCACTTAGCCTTGCTGCATCTCCCTGGTTTTAGCCATACCCGGTTGATGAGGCTCGAGGCTGTGTGTTAACTTTTTAGAACACATGTCACTTAGAATGCTTATCGTTCTCTTGACGTTGTTCTGATAGCATTCATCCATAGAAGTCCTTTCTAGGTCCGAACGGAACCGAAGGCACTATTCCTACTATATCCATTTTGGAATCACCCTCAGGATTTGTAGCGATTAGCCCTTGCAGTTCAGTGCTCCATCTTCGACTCCAAGCTCTTATCTTCCACACGAAAACGTTCAAACCAGATCGAAGTGGTTTTCGGGAATTAATCCTGATCCCAGTCTCTTCGAAGCGATCAACGCATTGGTCAATATTGATAGTCGGTTATTTAACTATCATATAACATCCACAAACAACCATTAGGCTTTAATAATTTTTCAAAGCATTTATTTCAAAATATCTTCGCAAGATATTTTCTACACTTCAATCCTTTGAAAATAGTTTTCAAATCACTTTTTCTCTTAGCGGAATAAATTCCACCCAATTGTTTTATTTTCACTGAAATCACCAAGTCTTAAATACTTTAGATTTTTAAACAACTTAAATTACTTTATCCAAAAATATATACTTTAAAACATTTAAAATAAAACTATTTGAAAAACTTTATTTATAATACTAGTTATGGAATTTTATAATAATTTCTAATGTAAAACTTAAGCCAAAACTAATTTAAAATAAAGTTATTTTATAAGGTATAAATATTAAATAATTATCTTTTAAATCATGATACTAGTTTAACCATTTAAATAATTACTACTGTAACTAAATTAATAATATTTACATTAAAACCTTAAAACAATTTAAATAATAAACTTCTTAAAAGAAAACATTCTTCTTTAAAACATGTAAAATCTTCTAATTTATACTTCAAAAAAAAAAAATACTTTGCAAATACACTTGACTTTTCAACAAATTTCACTTTCCATTCCAATATAACCGTCTAATCATTTATAAATCCTTTTTGATTTATCTCTAGTTTAATTTACGTCTCAATCCCGTAAATTTTCCTTTCCACCTTTAAAAATAAAACTACTATTTATTATTAAAACAAATTACCCATTCCTTTATAAATTCCCACCATTAATTTACACTTCCAAGTATCCACTGATATCTTATTTCACTTTATAAACCCAATTTATAAATTCCATAGTCTCATTCTCCTTTTTAAATACAGTTTCAAACACTGAATCAATTTCCGAATCGATTTTCGAAATTTACTCCATTTTAAAATAAATTCCTTTACTTACTCAATTTTAATTCAAACCCCATTAATTTCAGATTTTACTTCTTAATTATGATTTAAAATCTTATTTAAACTGAAAATAACAATTTCACACTTTATTTCAAAATTCTTCTTTTATTTCTTCCCCAACCATTTAAATCCTGAATTTAAAAATAAATTCTTTAATTTTTAAGCAATACTACTTAAGCCCTTAATATTCATTTATTTCCATTTATTCAAAAATCTCTTTTCCCATACTTGGGATTTATTTATTAGAATTTAAAAATCGATTATATCCTTTTTCAATTCATTCTTTAATTATCCAAATTCCTTAAAATTATTTTACTTAAAAATTCTCTCTTTTATTTTCCTTCAGAAATCCAACTTTTATATTTTCGATATCTTAAAATACCAAAATATTTTCAGCCAAACATAGCATTCAATAATTCCAATTACCAATATAATCTATTACAGATTATCTAGTAATCATATCACAGAATAATAAATAAATTCAACATTTCGAGGAATCCAGTTGGATCCCTCCAACTCGTCTCCCTGCATCCACAGATGTTAGCACAATATTTCTAATACCAATCCCACTTCAAGACGGGATATCGCGGTATATGGGGTCATCCGCTATTATGCGGGGCGCATAGGGTCTCATCCGCTATATACTGTGGGAATCAATCATGTAACAAACCGATATTTTCAGCCATTCGCATCCGCACATGTCGGACTTGAATTGCTCAAAATATCGCATTGTAATAAAATTTGGAGCAAATAAAATCATTCACAGAACCACAGACACAGAAATATCAGAATAACTCGCAGCGGAAATAAAATACCATAGTAGTTCATGAAGCTACTATAACAAAGTCTCAAAACAAATACATAATATCAGTCTGAAAACAAATACTATAGAAATCCCAAATACATAGAAGTTTGCTAATACAAGAGCTGAAACTGAAAGATATAGATAACTAGATAAACAGAATCTTCAGCGATTCCTAGCTCCAGAAAGAGAAATCCAAAGCTAAGCTGTGACTATTCAAGCTGACCCGAGCGTAAAGAAAAACACAAAACACTCGAGTCAGGACATACATACTTATACAATGTAAACCAACTCAAGTGAACTATAAATAAGTACAAGTAACTTAAAGGATGCTTGGGACCGCCCATCCTCTAAGGATCCGTTAAACTATTCACTATGTAGTAATATTGCGCTATTATGATAATGTCAACATTGAAATAAACTTACTTTAAAATAGCGTTAAGGGGTTACCCATATAGCCTTAACACATAATAGTGCCAATAGTCTATACAGTACGTGCATATCTCTTGATCGGGAGACTATAAGAAGATACTCCATAGGTACGACACAAATAGAAACTCGTAGTAAGGCTCGCTATGGTAGATGACACGGCACACTAGGCAAT
This sequence comes from Allium cepa, assembly GCA_030765085.1. Classification (NCBI taxonomy): domain Eukaryota; kingdom Viridiplantae; phylum Streptophyta; class Magnoliopsida; order Asparagales; family Amaryllidaceae; genus Allium; species Allium cepa. The sequence goes on from CM060931.1 coordinate 390,495,853, forward strand.
GTCAGGGTAGATATACCAATTACGCACAGGGGCGGCCGGTAACGTAGCAGCCACTACGCCCACCTTGGAACACACTTCCAATCAAAATCGGAGGATGTCCATCAAATAAACCATAAGAAAGAGTATAGTATCGAAGAAGTGTGTCCGACCAGAGGAGCTACCCCTTTTGTCCCGAGATCGATCCTATTTTAGCCACCTTAAGCCAACTCACGGGAGTCGGGTCCATGTTCATACCTCAATAGAATCATCGCCACCATCCTACTTCGTTCTGGAATCTCCACCGCGTACACAGTTGTTAATGTAGTTTTCGGCATCGATAGAGAGCATGTCCACATCCGATCTCGGTCTCTTTAACAACCAATCGTTATTATAACAGGTGGTTATACATTCAAAAATATTTTATATTTAAAAACCAAAACCATTTATTTCAAAACTATATTCAAATCAAAATAGTTTATCATTTCCATTTCAAACATATAGTTCGCCTTTCAAAAATCATAATACTTTCAAAAGTTATAACCTTTTTCGAAACCAAAATACTTGAAATCATTACACTTTGAAAATCATAACATTTTGAAATCATACAATTGATACTTCCTTTAATTCTTACATTTTACAAATTTATTCAATTAAACCCAATTTTCAAAATTTCAATTTAATTCAATTCATACCATCAGTTTAAATTCAATTCAGTTTTCCAATAAACCATTTCAAAATTCAAATATCATCTCCTTTCAAAATATCATTCACTTTATGTTTATAAATGCCTTTTCAAATCACATTTCAAAAATGGTTTATATTTCAAATCAAAATACTCTATTTAAACAATTTATAAGTGAAATTATTATACTTATAAATCAAATATTCAAATTTCAAAAATTTAATCTTCTCTGAGTTCATTTATTTAGTTAAAACATTAGAACAGTGAAATTTCAGCTTCCCACAGCACTTAGAAAATGCCATGGTATGTTACATTTGGAAACAATTCGATTCAGCAAAGACAGCATTTACAAACTGCTGTAATGGTTCAATCATATTCAAAAATCTTATTTCAGCCAACTGCAGCACTTAACAAGTGCTACAATAGCCCTTTTATTAGTTTCAAATTTTAGTTTTAATTTCTGCAACTACAGCACTTACCAAGTGCTATAATAGCTCTTAATTAATTTTAGTCTTTAGTTCATTTGCATCAACCACAGCACTTACAAAGTGTTGTAAATACTTTACAATAGATTTTAATTTAACTTCATAAACAATAGCATTTCTGAATGCTGTTAATTAAATTTCCAGATTTCATTACAATTTCATAAACAATTAAACTTCAATTTAAACCATCTTAACTTATAAAATCATAAAGTTTTACATTCAAAATGTTCATTTAAATACCTATTAACTTATGATTTTTATAAAGTAAATTTCATACATAAATCAAATTTTTAATAATTCACTTATTAATTTCAAGTGCACAATTTTCTATTCTTCACATTTTAAGAATTAACTTAACAATTAAGTTTTAAATTACCATTTCAAATATAAACTAAATTTCCATTTTATTTACTTAAACTTAATTTTATCTTTAAACCAAATTTCACATTTCCAAATCAAGTTTTATTTCAAATTACACTTTTAAACATTCATTTACTTAACCCTTTTTAATTCATAGAAAAAATAATAACACTTTATTAAGTCATTTTAAATTCAAATTTAAATCCAATTATCATATTGCATTTACTTAACTTAAACTCCATTTTTGAAAAAAATCCCAGATTTCAAAATAAATTTATATTTTCAGTTTCAACCTAAACATTCATTTATTTAACATATTTTTAACTTATAAAAAAAATCAATAATACTTTATAAAAATCATTTTTAATTCAATTTAAATCAAAATATCGTAAATTTACATTTTTAAAATACTTTAAAAATTCCAGAAAAACATATATAATAGCCACGGGTCTGTATAATATTTTCTAACCTAGGCAAGTGATACAGATAATATATCATTTAAATCCGTAATTTACAAAGAAAAATCCAGGTTCTATCATTTCAAACCCGCAATCCCAAGTAAAATAAAATAAAATAAAAAATCGCTCAGGCCTATCATTTCAACCCATAACGATTTTTCCCTATTCTAAAGTCCGTTCGAGTAGTCTAGTGATTCTATTCTATAGAGAACTTGCAGTGCGATAAATACAAATAAATGAACAGTATAGCAACATATAGCAGTAACAGATGACATGACAGGTTTATAAACAGGATTAACATCATATAATTCATATCACAGGCAGGTATAACATGATATAATATTTCTACAGATTCACTTGCGATCAATTCACAGTTACATAAGTATGAATGTCAAGTGTGATTACTATCCTTTTTACGCTAGAGTTAGCAAATCAAACAACGCGGAACAAATCCAGAAAGCACGATACGGCAGGATACATCACGACTATGGATTCAAATGAGTGCAGAGAGCCAAGATATGATCTTGTAAACAACCAATCAAATAAGACAATGCAACATACATGAATTTGCAACACAAAATATCATGAAACAAATTGAAATAAAATGCAACAAAGACAAGATAGTTTTGACCTTGCCCTTAACCACTCCAATTGCTTGACCATAGGGGATCAAGTGCTAGGCCACGACTGGTGCAATAGAATCGGGTTTGGCATAAATAAGGCACGACAACATGGAGATTAAGGTGGTGGAAGTTGCACAGTGAAGAATGGAAAGGACAAGGAAAATTGGTAGGTTTGGTTCATCATTTAGGCTCGGCTTGGACATTGCTTCGCTCCGCCATGCCATATATGGGCTAGGTCAGATCTAGAGATGGTGTAGCAGAGGCCAAAGGTGATGTAATTGTTGGTGGTGGTGGTTCAAGGTGGTGGCCGAAGCGGATATATGAAGGTAGGGTAAAGACTTGAGCTCGGCTAGCATGTTTTGTGGAGTGTTTGCAATGATTTTGTGGTGATGCTTCATGTGGAAGGCCACGGCCTGAATTTTGGTCTGAGGAGGGGAGGAGGAGCTGATGTAAATGTTGGTGGTGGTGGTGATGTGGTGGTGAAAGGGTAGTGGCCGAGCAAAGTTAAAGGGGAGCAAAGGCAAAATAACAATGAAACGAAGAAGAGAAAAGCAGGGAAAGGGAAGAAGCCACTGCCATGTTTTTTCTATTGTCGTAAGTTTTTGTGATGGTGAGAAGTATTTTTATGTGAAAAGTGAAGGTTAAAGTCACGGAAATGCACAAGAATGAACGGCCAAGCATTAAAATGAAAAGGCAAAAGGCAAATGAAGAGACAAGGGTAAATGAAAAGTCAATGGAAAATGAAAGGTCTATGACTCTTTGAATTTCTTATTTTCTTTTAATCAAAGTAACTAAATAAAATTTCAGTAAAAAAAATGAAAAAAATAAAGTGAAAAAGAAATAAATATTTTAAGGAAAAATAGAAAATAAATAAGAAAATATTTTAATAATTGAAACTAGACTTTAAAAATTGTAAACAAAATACAATGAACATTAGAAAATTATAACCACACTTTTAAATGTTTTAGAAATAAAAATATATACCTAACATGTCATATAACACATATATACACAATTTAAAATATGAATATGAAAAACAAAATATTATTTATATAACTTAGAATAAACAATTTTATTAAATAAATAAATTTACGCACAATATTGTAAAAAGCATAACTTTCACAATATAAATCGGATTTCAACAAAACAAAAAACATTATTCTTGAAATTTTATCTATTGTCATAATAAAAGATAAAATTCAAAATTAAAATTTTAAATTTAAAAGTCAAAGTTTGACTATATTGACCAAAATCCACATTTTCTTGAAATATTCTATTCATTCATGTTTGAAATTTTAATTCGCATAAAAATCAAAATTTATATTTAAAATAACAAAATTTATTCATTTTAATAAATAAAATAAAGTTTTTAAACCAGGAATTCAATTAAAATAATTAAAACATACAACTAAAAATAATCACAAAACACAGGGTTGTTTCAAATCACTCTACTATATATATATAATATCACATACAATCAATTCAATCATTCAACCAAAAATTTAAATTTAACTATTTAAATTTAAATGGTAGTCCAAATGAGTGCGATTAACTCACCTTTTTTTTACCGCAATCTGCTCCACATTGGCTTGATTCACCACGATTTAGACCTTGTATAGACATCTACAGTTCATTAATCATTTGAAACAGTCGAACAGTAGATTTTTATTCCAATAATTTAATTTAATTTATTTTTCTTTTAATAAATTTTTAGTAATTAAAATAATTGAGTGAGTTAATTTAAACAAGATAATTTCCTTAATCCATTATTTTAAAATAAACAAGTAAGCGAAAATAGATATGTATATTTTATCTAGATATATTTGTACTTATATTTTCTTTTTCTTTGAAATTCCTACACTTATAAAAATTAAATATAAACTCTTCAACATTTAAAGTCTCACTTTTCAGAATCATATATATATTTATTAAATCCTAATAAAATAAAATTTTCCTTCTAACCTATATGTTAACAACAGAATTCCATATACCTTACTGTAACAAATTTCTAACGTATCTACATATATATTAGATTATAACAGAAATGGTTTTATTTTCTTTTTCTATTTTCTTTTCTTTACCTTATATATATATATGTATGTATAAATAGAAATTTCCTTTAAACCTATACTGTAGGAATATATATTGTAAATTTATGTATATATATAAAATTTTCCAACATGCATACATATATTATCTATTAACCTAATAAAAATGAAACTGCTTACCACCACGAATCGCCGACAAGCCACCCAGACCTTGCCATCGCCATTGCCTTCCCACTCGCGGCCAACTTCCTCAAATCCAAACTTCCCATTGCGAATCCTTCGGCATGCTCGAGCTCGACCACATGCTGAGATGCCGACGCAGCCGCCTCGCCTGACTTCGCAAAACCCCTTCATCGATCGATTTCGAATTGAAAAGAGGAGAAGAAAGGCTCGACATTCTTTAGAATCGCTCTGGTTTTCGATATCACTCGGCTATCATTTAACATACAGACAATTTTTTTGAATGTTGCCATTATTTTCGAATTCGTTCTGTTTTGAATGAAAATGGTTTTCATTGTAAATGAAATTTGATTTGTTCTTGGTCGATTTGAAGTAAGAAGGAATGGAACGAATTTGATTTTTGAATTTCCCCTTCTTTTATTTCTCTTGGCAACTTTTCTTTCTTTTGATGTTAGATTTTGATTTTTCTTTCTCAGTTGAAATAAGAAAAAAGAGAAGGGGACATCAGATACGTATAGGCGGTAGATGGCATGAACCAGAAGACAAGTGGCTAGGGTATGGAAAAATAATGTTTTGGTCTGAAAAGAATGTATATATATTTAAATTTAAATTTAAATCATCTCGAAAAAAAACAACTCAAAATTCCGAACCCCTATTTATGCGTGCTGGTAGGCGTTTATAATATTAAACCCCTATTCCGAACGCAATGGAAAAGGTCCCTAGTCATAATTCAATCGTTTGGAGAAGACAGCTTTTTGGATCAGTTATTTGATTAATTTTTTGATATAGATTTCTATGCATTTACCTATCGTACGATCACATAACAACTCCAAATGCTACGAAAATTGAAATTCGATAATAATACACTATTACGGATCCAATGAAACTGGTTTCGTCGAATTCCGAGTGTGTGCCTCGGAAGGCTATTTTTAAATTCAATTTAAACTATATATTTCTAAATCTGAACAAATCACCTAAAAATTCAATTTTAACACCTTAACTATCTTCAGTATTATCAATATAAATTTTACAAGCCTTCAAATTATTTTTAACGGCTTAGAATTTCAGATTCAACAATTTGCTCAATTTCCTTTAAATTCAATAATTTAATTATCCAATAAATGGAGATATTTGAAATTTAAGTTAAAATTAACGTTTTAAATATGTAAATCAGTTAATATCCCAATTTCGAATATTAAAAAATTTCGGTCTTCACATTCCCTACTTAAAAGAATTTCGTCCTCGATATTACTGGTTGAGAAAAATGGTCCACAACCTGTTTAACTATTTTCCAAATCCAAATAGTTTTTAACAACTTACCATTCATCTTTTATTAAATACACACTATCATTTCTACTAACTTCCCAGACTAATCCATAGATTCCAACCAATATTATTTACTCAATCATTCAAATTATAATTTAAAACCAAATTTCAAACTATCGAAATTTCTTAAAAATTTTCTAACTCCCTAAATTTTCGAAAAAATTCACCGGCATCTCCTTTGTGCGGTTAGATCGGTACAACTAACAAAACGCCTCTACGGGCCCCCAGATTTCAAAAGAAAACAAAAACCCAAGTGGCTAGACCAGAAATCGTCAAATTTCATACAGAAATTTAAGTACGTACCTTTTATCGAGCCATTCAATTTATCTTCCGAATTCAAAACACTAATTGCCCTTTGTTTTTAAAATATCTGTATGTCCTACTTAGAAATAATGTCCAATTACAACATTCAAAATCATTTCATACATTTATTTACAAAAGTTTCAATATTTATTTCATTCAAACCCGTATGATATACACATATCATCCATACGCAGTATCAAATTCGATCGTTGATTTGATCACACAATTTCACTTCCAAACTAGTATCGTCCACCCGACTTCCTAGTGCGGACTCATATCTGGTGTCTTGATCAGAATCCATCATTCTTCTGACATAGCCATACTATGATAGAGAATTCTAGAATCAATCAAAAATCCATATCCAGGGTTCGCCAGCAAAAATCGAGTGAAAAATCCTAATTCAGATCGATATGGCAATCTCGAAATTCTATGCTCGAATCTGGATCAAATCGTTACGTAAATTAAATAATATACGAACATCCTACATATTTATTTCCAATTGATTATTAGCTATATCAATTTTCTTTTTATTCACAGTTACTTTGATTCCGTCACTAATTCATAATTTATTATTTCATACGCCTCTATTAAATCTTCATTTCAGATTTTAACCAAGTATCTTTCCCATACCAAGTTTTACTTGAGAATTTCATTATCCATTTCTAAAGTCCAATATAAATATTTTATGTACTTCTTATATTTATTCTCCACTTCACCACTAAAGTTTATCTATTTTTATTCAAATTGGATCTCCCATTTCAATTTACCTTTCATTTAAATATTGAATTCTATTCATCTTATCTCAAACCATATTTCATTATCCATTTCTTCAGTTAATGTAACGACCCGATATTTTCAACCATTCGCATCTGCAAGTGTCGAAATTGAATTACTTAAAATACCGCGTTGTAATTTTTTTGGAAAATCTCAGAATATACAGTAAATTAATAAATCACAAATCACAGACACAGAGTATTTAATAATGTAGCGGAAGTAAAAGAGACAGTAGTTAATGAAGCTACTATATATGTATAAGATACATCAGAGTCAAACAAGATACAATAGAAGAATAACAAGATACATCAGGTACAAATCAGAATACATCATTGGAATCAACGGATACTGAAAGCAAAATAGATGGCTGGATCTTCAAGTAAAGCTCCGACTTCGAAGGTGAGCCTTGAATGCTGAATCACTTAGTCTGACCCGAGCGTAAAGAAAAACACAAAAAACTCGAGTCAGGATATACATACTTATGAACTGTAAATCAACTCAAGTAAACAGTAACAAAATGCATCAGTATCTTAAAGGATGCTTAGGACCACCCATCCTCTAAGGATCCGTTAAACATTTACTATGTAGTAATATTGCGCTATTATAATAATTTCTACAGTAAAATAAACTTACTTTTAAATAGCTTTAAAGGGTTACCCATATAGCCCTTAATACGTAATAGTCCCAGTAGTCCATTCAGTATCAGCATACCTCCAGATCGGGAGGCTACCCTAAATACTCCATGGGCTCTGGGAGAAAAACAAACTCGTAGTAAAGCTCGGTGTGGTAGGTGACATGGCACACAAGGCAATGCCAAGGTAGATATACCAATTACGCACACGGGCTGGTGGTAATGTAGCATCCACTACTCCCACCTCGGAACACACTCCCAATCAAAATCAGAGGATGTCCATCAAATCAACCATAAGTAAGAGTATAGTAACGAAGAAGTGTGTCCGACCATAGGAGCTACCCCTTTTGCCCGAGATAGCTCCTGTTTTAGCCACCTTAAGCCATCTCACGGGAGTCGGGTCCACGTAATATACCTCAAGAACATCGCCACCATCCTACTTCATTCTGAAAACTCCACCGCGTACACAGTTGTTAAAGTGGTTTTCGGAGTTGGCAGAGAGTATGACAACATCCGATCCCGGTCTCTTTAACAACCAAAAGTTATTATAACGCCGTGGTTATTTTAAAATAGTTTATACTATAAAAATCAAATCATTTCATTTCAAACCATATTCCTTTCAAAATAGTTTATACTTCGAAACCAATATCATAATCTAGTATCATTTAAATAAACCAGAATTACAAGTAAACCAAATATCCTTCATACTAATATAAACTTCAAATATTCATTTATCAAATAAATCGAATAAATAAAAATCAAATATCATTGCAAATTCACATTCTTTATCAAAATAAAGACATGTCATTCAAACCATTTCAAAATCATTTCCTTTTCAAATCCATTATAAATTCATTATCATTCTTTAATTCAAATATTCAATTTAAATATTGGTTTAAAATCAAATATGTCATTCATTTATTATTTCAAATATCATTACAAAACACATTTCAAAATTTCATTCAAAAATTCATTTATCTCATTACATTTCATTCCATTTAACATATAACCAAGCAAACCTTATTTAAATTCAAATTTAATTTAAATTCCTTAAAAATTTAAAATAATCAATTCCAAAAGTTAAATCATTTAACACTTTAAAATATAACTCAAATAGTGTTAAAATCTATAATATTTCAAACATTGTCAAATTATAGTGACGACAACATTTATAAAGTGCTATCGTAGCTTATATTTTCCAAAATGGTTTAGTTCAGGAACAATGGCATTTATAAAATGCCGTAATAGATATTTAGTTATTTCAAACATAGTTAAGTTCAAAAACAACAACATTTAAAAATGCTGTCATAAAACCACATCATTTTCGGAAATGCTATTAATAAAATTCTAGATTTTATTATAACCTCAGAAACATTAAAACTTCAAAAAATTTCTATTTTAAATTTATAAACCATTTTTTAGGCTTCAAAACTTCACATTTAAATAAATTTAACATATGATTTATCACAACAAAATTTTATAATTAAATATCCAATTTAAAACCCAATTCATTTGTTAAGTAAAAATTCACTGTTTTCTTAACTTGTAAATTTAACAAAACTTAACATTTTACTTCAAATATCATTTCAAAACTTTAAATTTAATTTCTATTATTTACTTACATTTTAATAAGTATAATTTAAAGTCAAAATCACACTTACTTCAAATTTACATACTTAAATTCGATTCGAATATTTAACTTTCTTAAAATATAAGAAAAATATTTAAATCATAATTTCATACTTTTAAAAATACATATCTTAAGAAAAATCATTTAAAAATATACCACGGGGTCTGTATATAATTTTCTAACCTAGGTCAAGTGATCCGGATATGTATCATTTCAATCCGCAGTTTACAAAGAAAACCGGGTTGTATCATTTCAAACCCGCAATCCCAAGTCAAATAAAAATCCAATAAAAATCACTCGAGCCTATCGTTTCAGCCCATAATGATTTTTCCTTATTCTAAAGTCCGTTCGGGTATGTATCATTTCAATCCAAAGTGATTTTATTTTAACAGGGAACTTGCAGTGTGAACGTATGCATAAACAATATAAACAATCATACTAACACGTCAATGTCACGATATACTCTCATTTATCATATGTCAGGTGATAATTAACAAAGTTAACGTGGTAATAACATGGAATAACATATCATATAATCATCATTAACTTGCATAAACATTTTAATTACTAATCACTTGTCATCAATTTACCATTTCATAAGTAATAATGTTAGAGTGAGAAGGACTTACCTTTATCAAAGCTAGAGACCACTACGACATACAAGAACAATTCCAAAGGCATGACAAACATGCTACATCATGACTTTTGATTTGAATGAATGGAGAGCCAAGATGTTGCTCTTGTAAACAACAAATACAACAAGACAATATAAACATATATTTTCAACACAAAATTATATTGAAACAAATGGAAAATAAAAAGCAACAAAACAAGATAGCCTGACCTTGCTTTGACCATTCAAATGCTCGGCCTAGGGGTTCTATGTGCTCGGCCATGATGGTGTTATTAGCTCGGGTATTCATCCCATATGCATGGAAACATGGAGATGAAGATTAGGAGTTACAACATAGGGAAAATCAAAGGACAAGGCAAAAGAGAAGGGTTTGGTGCACACTAGGATCGGCCCGGTCAACATTGGGCTCGGCCATGGTCAGGTACAGTTTTGGTCAGTTGTCATGTTGCGGCCAAAGGTGGTGTAATTATTGGTGGTGGTGGCTAAGGGTGTGTCCAAAGTGATATATGAAGGGTATGGTGAAATCTTGGCTCGGCTAGGCAAGTTTTCAAGGAGTGTTGTAAATTTTTGAGGTGCTAGCTTCACTTGGTGGTCACGACCAGTATTGGTCAGAGGAGGAGGAGGTCAGACCATGGATGGTGATGGGGAGGAAGTGATGGGGTGTTCGGTAGTGATAGTGGATGGTAGGGGCCGAGCAAGGCTTGAAGAGGGGGAAGCAAATCAATGAAAAAGAAGAAGGAAAATGAAAAAATGAAGCCATTAACAAATTTTCTTTAGCCGTAAGAAATGAAGTGAAGAGAAGTTTCTCACATGAATGATATGGAAAAAACACGGCTATGCAGAAAAATGTACGGCCAAAGCTAAATGAAAAGCCAAAAGAAAATGAAAAGACAAGGCTAAATGAAAAGACACAAGTAAGTGAAAAGGCTTGTCTCTTCAAATTTCTAATTCTTTTATTCAAAACAAACAAAATAAAATTCAGTAAATAAAAATAAAAGACAACGAAAATAAAGTGAAAAAGAAAATAAACAATTATTCTTAGGAAAAATAAAAAGTAAATAAAGAAAATAGTTTATTATATTGAAACTAGAATTAAAAATTGTAAAAATAATACAATAAATATTGGAAAATTATAACTACACTTTTAAAATGTTTAAAAAAATAAAATATACATAACATGTCAAGTTACACATGTAAGATAAATTAGAATATGAAATGAAAAACAAAAATATTATTTATATAAATTACAATAAACAATTTTGTTAAATAAACAATTTACATACAATGGTTTAAAAAGCTTAACTTCCACAATATTAATCGGATTTCAATGAAACGAAAGCAGTATACTTAAAATTTTATTTACTTTCATAATAAAAGTTAAAATTCAAAAAATTCAAAATTTTAAATTTTTGAATTTAAAAGTCAAAGTTTGACCATATAGACCAAAAATCACATTTCTGGAAATTATTCTATTTAGTTGTGTTTGGAATTATAATTCACATATAAATCAAATTTATATTTAAAATAACAAAATTTATCCATTTTAATAAATAAAATAAAGTTTTTAAATGAGGAAATTCAATTTAAAAATAATTAAAAAATATAGGGTTGTTACACTCTCCCCCACTCAAAACTTTTCGTCCTCGAAAAGGAATGAGGTACGGGAAAACACAGAAAAAGATAGAATGAAATAGGATTAAGACAAGATTACAAGAAGATTAAAATTTTACCTGATAACTGTTGTTATAGGTAAGTTTAACAAGGTGGAGATGATCTTCCCAAGATCCTCCAGAATTAAGAACACAAGTACAAAAAAAAGATCTTCGAAAATCTGATTCACTCTTTCCGTTTGACCGACGGTCTATGGATGGTAAGCAATGCTCAGATTCAAAAATGAGTACCAAAGATTATTAAAGATTATAGAGAGATTTCTAAATAGACTGGTATAAGCAATAACCTCCCCATTCTTTAGCAAAGATAAGGGAAATAAGGACAACCAAAAGATAGTTTGAAAAACAAAATAAGATAATAAATTTGAAACCATGAAAATTTTAACTTAAACTGATAATTAATTTTACATAAGTAAAATAAATCTTAACCATCTCTAATTTCATTATCTTATCATCCAATTATCTTAGATTAACAATCTCTAAAATCATGGAAAAATCATTTATTATACTCATAATGTACTCAATAAAATTAATTCTTCTTTATTCCTAATTATAATTAAATTTATTCCTCTCACTATATTTTCTCACCTATGTTAAATATATTTATACTTATTATAACTGGTATCAATTTATTCTTAGCTCCTTTAACATCATTTTATATTGTAATTATTCCATTACCCTTTTTTTTTCTATTTACCACTGTTAACCTTTTTATAACTAAAATTTAAGTGTATAACATTTATTATAACTACTCAAATTTTATTTATAAAATCTTTTTTTATATTGTATATTATCAATTACATATTCAACTTCTGTATAATTTAGGTAAGTTATATTAGAATGAATTTGTGTATTATACAAATAAAGCTTTCTAATTTAATCATTTCAAGCTTGAATATTTATCCAAATCTTGAAATTATACTTAAAAATTATCTTTCAAGATAAAATTTAGGAATTAAATTTTCGATAAATTGCAAACAATTTAGAGATAAATAAATGCACATATACTATATAAATATATCCATTCAAATTTAAATCATATATCAGCATATGTTTTAAATCCAGTCTTATTTTAAAAATTCAAATCAATTAAATTCCCCAAAACAAAACTATAGCAAGACTACAGAACGGTCTCTTCACTTCAAAACTCGAAAATGAATGACGATGATGCTGTAGTCATCATCGAAGTTATTTTCCAGCGAGAAAGAGAAGAGCGCTAATTTTAAACTTTAAAATTCTTTGGAAACAAATTTCTATTCGAAAATACTTTAAGTAATATATCCTTTTAAAAATTTAAATACGAGGTTTGAAATCCATCAGAAATTAAATTCTCAAATTCTTGTTTTAAATTCATTTTAAATTTCCAATAAATTTATAACCGTGTTTTATTGTTCAATTATTTATATATGAAACAAGAGATAATGTTATATAAAATCAATTATTATTTCTTAACAACCAATTCAATAAAATCCACAATTTTTTTTATAATATAGTTACAAAATTTATTTCATTACTAAATTTTGAAAAACCACATTGTGTTAGTCTGCTCTATTCAAGTGTTTTGGAAATCCTATCCATAGCGTTGATCAAACGAATCGATCGGAAACCCAAATCAACATCAAGAACTCAAACAACACAATATATAAAACATTAAATATAGAATTACAAGTATAATACAAAATGTTTTGAAAATAGATTGAAACAAAAGATAAGACGATTAAATAACAAAACAAGGAGATGGATAAGCTTAAATAAATCGCGGGCAACCTTAACCGGTGTGACGCCCCACCTCTATGCTCACAATAACAAAGAGTATTAAAAGAAATACTGTGTGTTATCACGAAGAATAAGGCTGGATAGGAGTGGCCATCCGTAGTTAGGCCTTACACTAGTATTGGTTATCTCGATAGGAGTAGTATATTTTTTGTTTTTCATCTCTTATTTATTTACTCCCATCGACATACCCAATTCCAGTATAAAACAAACTACGATGGTTCATAATAGTTTAGGGCAATAAATATAAAAATAACACAGATCATATAAATGCGGAACACAGATAAAACAAAAAGTCTCACATATATAATAACTGATGTCAGTTACAATACATGTGATACAGTACATATGATACAACTACAACAGTCGACTCTGGAAGTTATATATACAAGTACATTATCGACTAATATACATGAATACATAACAACCTATACTATGACACGACAAGTCCAAAAGATATGCAAAGTCTTTATAGCTCAAACAGCAACCCAAAGTAAGATATCAACAACCTGTAAATACTCGGTCTGACCCGAGTATTAAATTCAAAAGAAAATAATACACGGGTCAGTCTAGTTCAAACTCAGTTATTAGTGCACAGAAGCAATAATAACTAAATAATGAATAGACGACAGTCACAATAAATCTCGTCTATCCGATCATTAAATAAAGAAATAGGATAACGATAAATATAACACGTAATAGTGTTAAACAACAATCAGCAAATTCAAATCATCAACAAAGATAAGTGAAAAGAATATCGATGAAGATAATTTAAAAAAATAAGAATTGCCTAAACGGAAATTAACAACAAAATCATCAAATTAACCAATCAAAATACAACTCCAAAACAAAATGAAATATCAATTGAAATGCCAACTCGGGTAGGGCTGCAGTACACGCACGCGTGTACTGCCTCGCCACTACAGCATATAGAATATGCAAAAGATCAATAAATCAAAACAAAATAGAATATCCATAAAAGCCATACCGTGTGGCTGCAGTTCACGCTTGCGTGCACTGCCTTGCCACTATAGTGGTGATGTACCCAAAAGCTCAATAGAAATTCACAAACGAGCAATAGGTCAAACCCAAGGAAAAATCAGGTTCAACTCAAATGCACTAATTTGAAGAACAATGGACAACAGACTGTACATGATGGCAGCAAAACATCAAGACAGTAACCCAAAGAAAACAGCAAGGTCAGGTCTGGACAGCATGAATAGATAAGCACATGTATGCAACAGTGTAAAGCAAGACTACTACAGGGTGCAACAGACACAAATGTAGATTCAACATGCCTCGAAGTCATACACGAAAACAAGCAGATAGGTACAGGTATCAGGATTCAAAAAGTATCAGACTTAAGCATACAGGAAGATGCAACATGAATCTGCAACTCAAACTACAAGTCCAAACCAGTGCACAGTGCAAACTAATGCCCTAAGCAAATGACGCAGCTGAACCAAATTACTTCAAATGAAACAAGGTACAGATTTGTATCGAAACAGTAACAAAAATACCACTAAACACTGATGAATGCAATTGCATGCAAACTGTCTCAACTCGAGCAAATGCATATCGGACGATGCCAATAGGACTAAGGCGACTGTAACAACCCCCAATTTCGTACTATTCAAATCGACAATAATCCACACATGTCAGACTTGAATGATGCGAAATAACAGATTGTAAATAAATTTGGAGCAAATGAAATCAAATATACAGAATCACAGACACAGAACAAATAGAATAACTCGCAGCGGAATATAAAATAACATAGTAGTTCATGAAGCTACTATAACAGAGTCTCAAACCAAATACATAATATAGTCTGAAAAACAACAGAATAGAAATCCCAAATACATAGAAGTTCACTAATACATGAGATAAACTAATACAGCTGAAACAGAAGTAGATAAATATGTAGATAAGTAGAAACTCCAATGAAAGACCAGCTCCAAGAAGAGAATCCAAAGCTGTGAATACTCAGGCTGACCCGAGCGTAAAGCAAAACACAAATCACTCGAGTCAGGACAATATATACCTATATAACGTAAACCAACTCAAGTGAACTGTAATAAAGATACAAGTATCTTAAAGGATGCCTAGGACCGCCCATCCTCTAAGGATCCGTTAAACTATTTACTATATAGTAATATTTCGCTATTATACTAATGTCTACAGTAAAACAAACATACTTTTAAATAGCGTTCCGGGCTACCCATATCACCCTTCACACATAATAGTCCCAGTAGTCCATCCAATATCATGCCATCTCCATTCCGGGTGACTGTCAGAGGATACCACACGGGCTACGGGAGAAAGACAAACTCGTAGTAAAGGCTCGGTATGGTAGGTGACACGGCACACAAGGCAATGCCAGGGTAGATATACCAATTACGCACATGGGCTGGTGGTAACGCAGCAGCCACATACGCCCACCCCGAACAACACTCCAAAAATCAAGGGGTGCACCCAATACATCACAACAGTAATAGAATGGTATCGAAGAAGTGTGTTCAGCCAGAGGTGCTACCTCCTTTGGCCCGAGATCGCTCCTGTTTTAGCCACCTTATCCTAACTCACGGGAGTTAGGTCCACGAAATGTAGCTTAGGAACATTGTCACCATCCTACTTCATTCTGGAATCTCCACCGCGCACACAGTTGTTAAAGTGGTTTTCGGTATCGACAGAGAGTATGTCCATATCCGATCCCGGTCTCTTTAACAACCAATCGTTATTATAACCCGTAGTTATAAGTTCAAAAATGGTATTTATTTCTCAAAATCCAATATCATTTCAAATCCATTTAAAAATATCAACTTATCATTTCATTTGAAAAACATATTCATTTTTATTCAATTTAAAAATACCATTTCAATTCACATTTCAAAATAGTTCAATTCTAACAAATTACTTCATTTAAATCCTTTAAAAGTGAAGTTATTACATTTAATAATTAAGTTATTAAACTTCCAAAATTTTCAACTTTCAAAGTTCATTCACTTAATTTTATCAAAACAGTGAAAATTCGACTTTCGCAGCATTTGGAAATTTCTACAGAAAGTTATATTCAAAACAGTTAAATTTAACAAAAAGACAGCGTTTAAAATGCTGTAATAGTGTTACATTAGTTTCAAATAAAAAACTTAGTTTAATCCAACAATTATATTTTCTATAATTCACTTTTAACTTATAAAATCACATAATTTTACTTTTATAACCATCATTTAATTTTCTTTAATTTCATGATTTCATAAAGTTAAATTTCCATTTAAAAATTCAAATTTAACACTAATTAACTTATTAAATTGCAGTGTCCAATTTTAAATTCACTACATTTAAATTTCAACCTAACACTTAAGTTAAAATTCTCAAATGTAACTTAGTTTATATTTTTATTTACTTAATTAAAAATTCACTTTTAAGTCAATTCCAAAAGTTCCAATTTTAGTTACAATTTAAAATTTCAACTTAAATATTCATTCATTTCACATTTCAACTTTATTAAAATCATTAATATGATATAAAATCACTTTAAATTCCTTTAAATTCAAATTATCATAAATTTATCATGCTTTCATATTCTATTTAATTTCAAATTATAATTAAATCAAATTTCCCAAAATAGCTTACATTCAAAATTTTCTAACCTTTTCGTTAATTTATTTCACTTGTAATTATTCAGAAAATCAATAATATTTTACCAAAATCATTTTAAATTAGGTTTAAATCAAAATATTTTAATATTTACATTTCTAAAATAATTTTAAAATTTTTAGAAAAATATATATTAACTACGGGTCTGTATATAATTTTCTACACTAGGAAAAGTGATACGGGTAATATATCATTTCAACCCGTAATTTACAAAGAAAATCCGGGTTTTATCATTTCAAACCCGTAGTCCCAAGTAAATGAAATAAATTTGAAAATCATTCAGGCCTATCATTTCAACCCATAATGATTTTCCCTTATTCTAAAGTCCGTTCGGGTATGTATCATTTCAACCCATAGTGATTCTAATCTAAAGGGAACTTGCAGTGTGATAAACGGATAAAATAACAGAACAGCATAATATAACAGTAACAAATGTCATAATAGGTGTTTAAGCATGGGTGAACATCATATAATAGTGACATAGCAAATAATAATATGGCGATGCAGTTTACATATTCACAAGTGATCAATTTACTATTCATATAAGTATAAAACTGTCTGGTGAGAATAACTCATAGTTTTAAGCTGATGACACAACGACGAATTGTACAAACGGGATCTACATAAGCACAAAAGCATGACACAGATACGAATGGAGGAGCCAAGGATTAATTCCCTTGAATATCAATCAAACAAACAATATAGCAATTATAAGGTTTCAGACCAAAAATACGATAAACTATGCTAGAAATAACTTCATAAAACAAAGCTGAAATGCTTTGCACTTGCTTCCGACATCCCATAGGCTCGGCCAGAGGTGGAGTACAGGTCTAAGGCAAAGGTTTGGGGTCAGGTCTGGGTTGCTAAGGTCGGCCGAACATGAGTGTGTTGATGGCAAAAGTTATGGAGATAGAACAACAACACAACAAGGCGTAACTATTAACAACATCACAAGTTTCAAGCAAACAAAGCTCGGCCAAGTCTGCTGTGGTCACGGCCAGAGGAGTGGGGTCCACTATGGTGACATGGAAGAGGGTGCTGGAGGTGCTGGAGGTGGTGGTGGTCATGTAGGTGGCGGCCATGGGTGGTGGTAGTGGTGGATGTGAAGGCTTGTGCTCGGCTAGGTCAAGATGTTGGAGTTTGGTGAACTTGGTGAAGGAACTACCACCTAGGGTGGTACGGATGGGGATGGTCAGTGAGGAGGAGGTGCTGGTGGCGTGCTCAGGTGGTGGTAGTGGCGGCAGGGGCTGGAGAGGGGCATGGCCGATCCTATGATAAAGAAGATCAAGTGCAAATCAAACGAAAAAATCAACATAAGTGAACAAAAGGAGATAAAAGAAAAATAGAATTTTACCAACTTCTCAAACAAGTGATGGCCGAAATATTTTTTAATGAGATGAGAAATGATGTACGTGAATGAATAATGGAGGTAGGAAGCTTAAGTATGTGAGTTATTATGGCTAATTGATGGCAAAAGTAAGTTAAAAATGTGAAAAGGCGGGAAAATCAAAAGCCATTGGAAATAAAAAGTAACAAACCCTTTCAATTTACCTTTAATTATTTATAAAGTTTATATATTCTGAAATAACAATATTATCAGATAAAATTTCGAAACTTTAACAAAATATAAAAATATATTTACCATTTATTAATTATATAGAGAAAAATTAAGAAAAAATAGTTAAAACAGTGAACTAGACAAGAAAATTTGAAAGTAAATGAAATAAATAAAAAAAAATTCATATGAGCTTGTAAAGTACTTTTAAAAATAAATAATAACATAAAACAAAATTTTATTCACAAAATAAATATTTAAAATTTAATTTAAATATAATTTTTAATGTAGAAAATAGCAAAAAATGGGAAAACAGCCCTTAAACATAGGAAATCAATATAGTAAATTTTGGAAAAATTCTATTATTATTTTTAAAATATTTAGAGATGAAATTTCACAAATAAAAAAAATTTAAAATAAAAATAAAGAAATTTAAAATGAAGAAAATGGCAGAAAATTAGAAAACAGCCTTTAAAAATAGGAAATAAATACAGTAAATTTTGGAAAAATTACATTATCATTTTAAAAATGTTTAGAAATGATATCACACAAATAACAAATTTAAATAAATTTCAAAATGAAATAAAGTCAAATTTAAATATATAGTCAAAATATAGGGTTGTTACATTCTCCCCCACTCAAATCTTTTCGTCCTCGAAAAGAACGGAAAGGAAAAATAGAGAGAAACAAGGTAGAGAAACAAAATAGTACCTGAAACGAATAGTTCCGGATTCGAAGCACGAATGCTCTCCTCCGTTTCCCAAGTACAATCTTGATCATCAGTACTCCACTGTACTTTGACCAGATTAACATATTTCCTTCTGAGCTGCTTCGTATCTCTATCGACAATACAAAGTGGCTTCCTCTCAACAGTCAGGTTAGGCTCAATATCCAAACTATCAAGAGCAGAAGGATGGACAATAAGAGATGGATCATGGAGATGACGGCCGAAGATGTGAGACATGGAATACATCATGCACTTCAGAAAGCTTCTCGGGCAAATCCAGGCGATAAGCCAAAGAACCAACTCTTTCCATGATGTGGAAAGGACCAATGAACCTGGGAGAAAGCTTCCCTCTACGACCAAAGAGAATGACATTCCTCAAGGGAGAAACCTTAAGGAACACCTGATCACCAACATAAAATTCCAAATTCCGCCTACGCCTATCGGCATACTTCTTCTGTCTATCCTGAGCGACTCTCAGCCTCTTCTTAATCTCCTCAACTTTCTCAAAAGCTTCCAAAATCACTTCAGGACCAAGAACCAAACGGAGACATTTTGAGACTGGCCTGAATGCAAAGATGGAATGAGATAGATAAAAGGATCAAGAATAGACTGAAAATAGAAGATAAGATAATACCTAATAGCTATTATTGTAGGTAAATTCGGCAAGATGGAGATAATCTTCCCAAGATCCTCCAAAATCAAGCACACAAGCACGAAGAAGATCCTCGAGAATCTGATTTACTCTTTCCGTCTGACCGTCGGTCTGAGGATGATAAGCAGTGCTCAGGTTCAAACGAGTACCCAAAGATTCCTGAAAAGCCTTCCAGAACTGACTAGTAAAGATAGGGTCACGATCACAAACAATACTAAGAGGAACACCATGGAGACGAACGATCTCTCTCATGTAAATCTCAGATAAACTAGAAGCAGAACGAGTAGACTTGACCGGAATAAAATGAGCGGACTTGGTCAGTCTATCAACAATATCCCAGATACTCTCATTGCCTTTCCGAGTCCTCGGTAAACCATCGATGAAATCCATGGAAACCTGTTCCCACTTCCAATTAGGAATCTCGAGGGGCTGCAACAAACCAGGGGTCTTCTGGTGATCGGCTTTGACTCGCTGACAAGTCGCACACCGACTAACAAAGATAGAGATATCCCTCTTCATCCCCTTCCACCAATAAAGCCTCTTCATATCCTGATACATCTTCGACACACTAGGATGAATAGAAAGTCTGGATCTATGATTTTCCTGAAGCAACTCCTGTCTCAAACTATCAACCTTCGGAACACAAATCCTGCCATTAATCCGCAAAATCCCTTTGTCATCAATCTGAGCTCCACTACTACCTCTACTACCACCAACTCTGCTACGAACACTCTCCTTCATTAATATAAGCATCTCATCCTCATCCTGCTTAGCCAAAATCTGATCCAGAAGAGGAGAAGAAGAAACAACAAGCTGATACAACAAAGCCTTCTTCCGACTCAGAGCATCGGCCACAACATTAGCTTTACCGGGAGTATAGTTAATGTCGAGGTCGTAAGAAGCCAGAAACTCAAGCTAACGAACTTGCCTCTGATTCAGATCCTTCTGGGTGAAGATATATCTCAGAGACTGATGATCTGTGAAAAGCTCAAACTTGGTTCCAAGAAGATGATGCCTCCAAAGTTTCAAAGCAAAGACAACAGCAAGTAACTCTAAATCATGAGCAGCATAATTTGCTTCGTGGGTCTTCAACTGACGGCTGGCATAGGCAATAACCCTACCATCCTGCATGAGAACAGCACCCAAACCCTCACGACTAGCATCAGTATAAACTGTAAATCCCTCACTTCCATTCGGAATAGTAAGAACTGGTGCGGAAGTTAGCTTGCTCTTCAACTCACTGAATGCAGCCTTACACTTATCACTCCAGACAAATCTGGCATTCTTCCGAGTTAAAGCTGTGAGAGGTGCAGCAATCCGAGCAAAATTCTCAATGAATCTCCGGTAGTAACCGACAAGACCCAGAAAACTACGAATATCATATGGAGTCTTTGGAGTTTCCCAATCCTGGAAAAATCAAGGGAAAATAAAACAATAGGAAAAAAATAGAATTATTAAAATGATAGAGAAAGAGAAGAAAGAAAGACTTACATTGATCGCAGCAATCTTAACTGGATCAACAGAGACTCCATTACTAGAAACAATATGCCCGAGATAACGGACTTCATCCTTCCAGAAATGGCATTTAAAAAATTTAGCCTTTAACTGATGATTTCTGAGAGTCTCAAGAACATATTTCAAATGCGACTTATGCTCATCCTTAGTCTTAGAGAAGACAAGGATATCATCAACAAAGACTAGCACAAATTTATTAAGCACATCACGAAAAACACGATTCATCAAATCAACAAAGAAAGCAGGAGCATTAGTCAAACCAAAAGGCATGACTAACCATTCATAAAATCCATTCTCAGTGCGGAAAGCAGTCTTGGGAATGCTATCCTCAGCAACCCTGAGCTGATGAAAACCTGCGGCAAGGTCAAGCTGAGAGAAAATAGTGGCTCTGATCAAACATATCATTGATACGAGGCATAGGATATCTGTTTTTCATAGTGAGCTTGTTCAGCTCCCTATAATCAACACACATCCGAAGTGAACCATCAGATTTGGTGACAAAAACTACCGCAGCTCCCCATTCAGAAAAACTGGGCCTAATCAGACCTTTGGAAGATAAGTCTTCAATTTGCTTTCCCATCTCAACCTTCTCGCGGGGTGCCATTCTTCTCGGAGGAAGAACAATAGATCGAGCACCAGGAATAAGATCAATCCGAAAATCAATTTCCTGCTTCGGAGGTAAAGAAGTGACTTCACCAAATACATCAGGATATAATCTAACCGCAGGAGTTGAATCAAGGTCACTGGGAGAAGAATCCAAAGAATAAATAAAGTTGCGAGCAAAATCCTGAGGCATGCGGCACTGAATAATCAAGGAATTCCCTTGATCATCACAAGCTGAACAGACCGGGCTTTACAAGAGATATGAGCATTATGATTCACTAACCAATCCTGACCAAGCAATAAATCAAAAGCATCGAAGCCCAGAATATAAAAATCACCACTAAAGCGATGATCAGAATGGAGAAGTTTCACCTCTCGACAAATCCGATTAAGGTTAGCAGGACCCCCAATAGGATTTGAAACACATAATGGAACAGAAGTATACTCAGGAGAAAGGAGATGTTCAAACTTATCACACAAATCAACAGAAATAAAACTGTGTGAAGCACCAGTATCAAACAACACACGAACAGGATGATGAAATAAAGTAAATGAACCCTGGAGTGTACCTTGGTCATCACTAGGAGCAGGGGCAGGTGGAGGAACTGGAGATGAGGCAGAAGTGACAGCAAATATACCAGAAGGAGTACCCCTCTGCTGGGTAGGGCAATCCTTCTTAAAATGACCGGGCTGGAGACAGATATGGCAGAGATCACGTCTAACCGACTGAGCAGGTGGAGGAACTGCAGCACCAGATAATGTGGGACAGCTATTGGCATAGTGCCCTCTCTGATCACACCTAAAGCAAGTGATGGAGGAGAGATCAACTGGTTGCCTCTGAGCAGGGGCAGATGATGAAGATCCCAAACCAGGACGCTTCTGCCAATTCTTCTTCTACTGCTGGAAATTTGGCTTACGCTTCTTGGAAACTACAGAGGAAGACTGAGCACCAGAAACAGCAGGACCTTTGGATGTGGGATTCTCATAGCGAATAGCCATATCCATAAGCTGGGTGAAAGAACCATTAACATGAGAAATAAGGCGGCTATAATACTCTGGCCGAGCACCAGCAATAAATTTCTCATTCTTCTTAAGAGGAGTATTAATAAGTCCAGGACCGAACTTGGAAAGTTCATTGAATTTCCTCTCATACTCAGCAAAAGACATGGTACCCTGCTTCAGATCCATAAACTCACGATAAAGCTTAGATTTCCCGGCTTCTGGCATCCATTTTGCCACAAAAGCCTCCCTGGAAAAGAGATACAGAAAACGAGCTTAAGATAGATTCAAAGAAAGGAAAAATAGTAACAAAATTAAGACAACCCAAAGGATACCTAAACTGCTCCCAACTAAGATCAGCCTCGACGGTGTTAGCCGTAACGGACTCCCACCAATCTAAAGCAGAATCATGCAACTGCCAGGCTGCAAGCTGACGCTTCTGAGCATCAGTAATGTCAAGACCATTAAATATCCTCTCAAGACTCCGCAACCACTGTTGAGCCTCAATGATAGTCTCTGAACCGGTGAATGGGGTTCCACCAAGTTGAGAGAATTCCTTACAAAGAACAGTGAATCTGACTGGAGCAACAGGTTGAGGAGCTGGGGCAATACCGCGACCCCTAACTTTGGCATTTCCCCGATTCATTCTGAAAAATTTCAAGAATGAATTTAGGATAAGAATAAAGACAAGCCGAAGACAAATTAAAATAAGGCAAGATAATACACTTGGATGAATATCTTAAAGAAAGAAAAGATCCTAACAAGATAGATACGAAAGAAAGGAAAGTTAGAAAACATTTGAAAATCCTTTAAAAGCAAGAAAAAATTATATATCAAAATAATCTGTAAAAATCCTTTGAAAACATTTTGAAAAATCATTTTATACTTTGAAAATACGTCTCTCACAAAGATATGATTCTAAGATTAATTTCACTCATTCTAGGGTGGAAATACCCTATCTCTAATGAGTTTTTGCTCCGCAGAGGCAATGGTTGCCAAAACCAAAGCTCTGATACCAACTGTAACAACCCCCAATTTTGTACCATTCAAATCGACAATAATCCACACATGTCAGACTTGAATGATGCGAAATAACAGATTGTAAATAAATTTGGAGCAAATGTAATCAAATATACAGAATCACAGACACAGAACAAACAGAATAACTCGCAGCGGAATATAAAATAACATAGTAGTTCATGAAGCTACTATAACAGAGTCTCAAACCAAATACATAATATAGTCTGAAAAACAACGGAATAGAAATCACAAATACATAGAAGTTCACTAATACATGAGATAAACTAATACAGATGAAACAGAAGTAGATAAATATGTAGATAAGTAGAAACTCCAGTGAAAGACCAGCTCCAGGAAGAGAATCCAAAGCTGTGAATACTCAGGCTGACCCGAGCGTAAAGCAAAACACAAATCACTCGAGTCAGGACAATATATACTTATATAATGTAAACCAACTCAAGTGAACTGTAATAAAGATACAAGTAACTTAAAGGATGCCTGGGACCGCCCATCCTCTAAGGATCCGTTAAACTATTTACTATATAGTAATATTTCGCTATTATACTAATGTCTACAGTAAAATAAACATACTTTTAAATAGCGTTACAGGCTACCCATATCACCCTTCACACATAATAGTCCCAGTAGTCCATCCAATATCATGCCATCTCCACTCCGGGTGACTGTCAGAGGATACCACACGGGCTACG
This sequence comes from Allium cepa, assembly GCA_030765085.1. Lineage (NCBI taxonomy): Eukaryota > Viridiplantae > Streptophyta > Magnoliopsida > Asparagales > Amaryllidaceae > Allium > Allium cepa. The sequence goes on from CM060931.1 coordinate 390,520,850, forward strand.
GGAGAAAGACAAACTCGTAGTAAAAGCTCGGTATGGTAGGTGACACGGCACACAAGGCAATGCCAGGGTAGATATACCAATTACGCACAGGGGCTGGTGGTAACGCAGCAGCCACATACGCCCACCCCGAACAACATTCCAAAAATCAAGGGGTGCACCCAATCCATCACAACAGTAATAGAATGGTATCGAAGAAGTGTGTTCAGCCAGAGGTGCTACCTCCTTTGGCCCGAGATCGCTCCTGTTTTAGCCACCTTATCCTAACTCACGGGAGTTAGGTCCACGAAATGTACCTTAGGAACATCGTCACCATCCTACTTCATTCTGGAATCTCCACCGCGCACACAGTTGTTAAAGTGGTTTTCGGTATCGACGGAGAGTATTTCCATATCCGATCCCGGTCTCTTTAACAACCAATCGTTATTATAACCCGTAGTTATAAGTTCAAAAATGGTATTTATTTCTCAAAATCCAATATCATTTCAAATCCATTTCAAAATATCAACTTATCATTTCATTTGAAAAACAAATTCATTTTTATTCAATTTAAAAATACCATTTCAATTCACATTTCAAAATAGTTCAATTCCAACAAAATACTTCATTTAAATCCTTTAAAAGTGAAGTTATTACATTTAATAATTAAGTTATTAAACTTCCAAAATTTTCAACTTTCAGAGTTCATTCATTCACTTAATTTTATCAAAACAGTGAAAATTCAACTTTCGCAGCATTTGGAAATTTCTACAGAAAGTTATATTCAAAACAGTTAAATTTAACAAAAAGACAGCGTTTAAAATGCTGTAATAGTGTTACATTGGTTTCAAAGAAAAAAACTTAGTTTAATCCAACAATTATATTTTCTATAATTCACTTTTAACTTATAAAATCACATAATTTTACTTTTATAACCATCATTTAATTTTCTTTAATTTCATGATTTCATAAAGTTAAATTTCCATTTAAAAATTCATATTTAACACTAATTCACTTATTAAATTGCAGTGTCCAATTTTAAATTCATTACATTTAAATTTCAACCTAGCACTTAAGTTAAAATTCTCAAATATAACTTAGTTTATATTTTTATTTACTTAATTAAAAATTCACTTTTAAGTCAATTCCAAAAGTTCCAATTTTAGTTACAATTTAAAATTTCAACTTAAATATTCATTCATTTCACATTTCAACTTTATTAAAATCATTAATATGATATAAAATCGCTTTAAATTCCTTTAAATTCAAATTATCATAAATTTATCATGCTTTCATATTCTATTTAATTTCAAATTATAATTAAATCAAATTTCCCAAAATAGCTTACATTCAAAATTTTCTAACCTTTTCGTTAATTTATTTCACTTGTAGTTATTCAGAAAATCAATAATATTTTACCAAAATCATTTTAAATTAGGTTTAAATCAAAATATTTTAATATTTACATTTCTAAAATAATTTAAAAATTTTTAGAAAAATATATATTAACTACGGGTCTGTATATAATTTTCTACACTAGGAAAAGTGATACGGGTAATATATCATTTCAACCCGTAATTTACAAAGGAAATCCGGGTTTTATCATTTCAAACCCACAGTCCCAAGTAAATGAAATAAATTTGAAAATCATTCAGGCCTATCATTTCAACCCATAATGATTTTCCCTTATTCTAAAGTCCGTTCGGGTATGTATCATTTCAACCCATAGTGATTCTAATCTAAAGGGAACTTGCAGTGTGATAAACGGATAAAATAACAGAACAGCATAATATAACGGTAACAAATGTCATAATAGGTGTTTAAGCATGGGTGAACATCATATAATAGTGACATAGCAAATAATAATATGGTGATGCAGTTTACATATTCACAAGTGATCAATTTACTATTCATATAAGTATAAAACTGTCTCGTGAGAATAACTCACAGTTTTGAGCTGATGACACAACGACGAATTGTACAAACGGGATCTACACATGAACAAAAGCATGACACAGATACGAATGGAGGAGCCAAGGATTAATTCCCTTGAATACCAATCAAACAAACAATATAACAATTATAAGGTTTCAGACCAAAAATACGATAAACTATGCTAGAAATAACTTCATAAAACAAAGCTGAAATGCTTTGCACTTGCTTCCGACATCCCATAGGCTCAGCCAGAGGTGGAGTACAGGTCTAAGGCAATGGTTTTGGTTCAGGTCTGGGTTGCTAAGGTCGGCCTAACATGAGTTTGTTGATGCCAAAAGTTATGGAGATGGAACAACAACACAACAAGGCGTAACTACTAACAACATCACAAGTTTCAAGCAAACAAAGCTCGGCCAAGGCTGCTGTGGTCACGGCCAGAGGAGTGGGGTCCACTGTGGTGACGTGGAAGAGGGTGATGGAGGTGGTGGATGTGAAGGCTTGTGCTCGGCTAGGTCAAGATGTTGGAGTTTGGTGAACTTGGTAAAGGAACTACCACCTAGGGTGGTACGGATGGGGATGGTCAGTGAGGAGGAGGTGCTGGCAGCGTGCTCAGGTGGTGGTAGTGGCGGCAGGGGCTGGAGTGGGGCATGCCGATCCTATGATAAAGAAGTTCAAGTGCAAATCAAACGAAAAAATCAACATAAGTGAACAAAAGGAGATAAAAGAAAAATTGAATTTTACCAACTTCTCAAACAAGTGATGGCCAAATTTTTTTTTAATGAGATGTGAAATGATGTACGTGTAATGAATAATGGAGGTAGGCAGCTGAAGTATGTGAGTTATTATGGCTAATTGATGGCAAAAGTAAGTTAAAAATGTGAAAAGGCGGGAAAATCAAAAGCCATTGGAAATAAAAAGTCACAAACCCTTTCAATTTACCTTTAATTATTTATAAAAGTTTATATATTCTGAAATAACAATATTATCAGATAAAATTTCGAAACTTTAACAAAATATAAAAATATATATACCATTTATTAATTATATAGAGAAAAATTAAGAAAAAATAGTTAAAACAGTGAACTAGACAAGAAAATTTGAAAGTAAATGAAATAAATAAAAAACATTCATATGAGCTTGTAAAGTATTTTTAAAAATAAATAATAACATAAAACAAAATTTTTTTCACAAAATAAATATTTAAAATTTAATTTAAATATAATTTTTAATGCAGAAAATAGCAAAAAATGGGAAAAAAGCCCTTAAAAATAGGAAATCAATACAGTAAATTTTGGAAAAATTCTATTATTATTTTTAAAATATTTAGAGATGAAATTTCACAAATAAAACAAATTTTAAAATAAAATAAAGAAATTTAAAATGAAGAAAATGGCAGAAAATTAGAAAACAGCCTTTAAAAATAGGAAATAAATACAGTAAATTTTGGAAAAATTACATTATCATTTTAAAAATGTTTAGAAATGATATCACACAAATAAACAAATTTAAATTAATTTCAAAATGAAATAAAGTCAAATTTAAATATATAGTCAAAATCTAGGGTTGTTACAGCGACAATGTCAAAGTGCAGAAGTAGCAAGTGCAACAGGTCAAGGGTGTGTACCAACAATTGCAACAATCAAAACCGTGATTGTTAAAGAATTCGAACAGACTAAAAATAGATCAAGCTCATTGTGAACAGAGTCTAAGCAACTGACAACAAATACAACTACAGGAAGACAGTGCATAAACATGTATATACACATGTAGGAATACATGTAGTAACATCAAAACCCAAACCAGGCAAGATAGGGAAGCAAGCAGAATTAAAATGGGCGAACAGAGGCAACAACTAGTGATGCAATATCACGTAATACAGTGATACACATCAACAATGAAATGGGGTGTGGGTGCCTAAAAGGTCAGTGGCAATTGTAAATGCAGGCTGCACATAACAAAGACCACACGAGCTTAATGCATCAGTGAAACAAGTTCAAAGGGGGTGGCAACAAATTCGAACCTAGTCAAAGTCACAAATACTATGCAGTAAAGACTAACACAATAAAACATGGCAGAGTGCAGTCATGCCAATGACAATTATTATCCAAATCAAAGTCAAGTCAGTGACTCAATTCAACTGCATCATCCAAAACCCAAAGCAGTGGGACAACTACACAAATAGGAGGAGGGTGAGGGCACCAAGGGTATGGCACCACACACACAAGCACAAGGGCAGACTGCAACTAAATTGCATCCACCACAAGGTCACAGAGCAATGGTTCAAACATGAAATGAACCAGAGGAATGCAACTGTTTTTAAGTGAATGGCTACAAGTATATGAAACGTACTTGTAAAAACTGGGTAGTGTAAACATATGAATGCAAAGTACAGCCAATCAGACAGTGCCGAAGCAAAAAGGCAATATGTTGCTTCTTCATACAAAATACTGGATAGTGCAAACACCTAAATGCAATTCAATGAAAACCCAGTGTACAGCCACCTCAAAAGCTACATGAAGTCAATGCAGACAAATGAACCATTGTCATGCTAAATATACAGTGTAATGAGAACTACAAGGAGACGAACCAATATACTATGCAGTGGGTAATGCAAGTACAACATCAAGTGACACAACTACACATGACTGCATAGTACAAAAATGATCAGTGAAGCCAAAGACTAAATGAAATAGGTAGGAAAGCTGTCTCAAATGGTCAAGGCAACAAGCATTGATGAAATACAAATACAAACCGATTAATTAATGTGGTAAAAGTGATATGCCCAATGCACAATGAAACTCAAGTGTCCAGTAATGCAAGTCGAAACAATGCACCAATTTCATATGTACAGCAAACAACACAAGGGATACAACTGCCAAATATCAACCTACTACAAGTGCGACATGTAAAGGGTGAGCACAGAGATGGTCAGAGCCGAAGCTCACAGGGACCAAGAGATATCAAAGTCAATGACAAAGTGAAAACAAATCAAAGTAAATCTTCATTTACCAAAGACAACAGAAAAATGCTCAAAGCCGAATCCAAGTCAAACAAAGAGTCGAACAAGTCAAGCCATAATTAAAATCAACAGCCCCAAAATCAACTCGAGGTAGAAAAGTATCAACAACGAACAAAATCAAATCATGGCCGAAACAACGAAAACAAATTAAGCAGACGAAGTCGAACTATTTTGAATTAGATGTGAGTAATATAGATTGCTCACCTTGTTGCCAAATCGAAGCAGAGACCATCAAAGTCAAACACGAACGAATTGAAGATGCCGATTGCCGAAGCCCTAATTTGAAAAGGAGAACGAACGAGAAAGAAGCCGCCACCATTTTCTCTCGTATGTTTTTGATTAGGTTTTTGAATGAAATCAAAAGGGGAACGGGTATTGGATTTAACACGGCATCAAACAAAATATGGGCTAAAATTAATTTTTAAAGCCCAACAACATTTATTAAATTTTTAAACGAATTTCAATTGGTTAAATGCCAAAAGCAATTTGCAACCAAATTAAATCGTCATTCGACGATAATTTATTGTTACAAAATCCCAGGTTGTTACAGACACCCTCCTTATAAAAATTGCGTCCCCGCAATTTTCATAGTTAAAGACGTCTATAACAATTATTTTTCTAACATAAACTGGTTACGCTACAAAAATAAAGGTCAAGAACACAAATGCCAAAGAAATCTTTTAACTTCATAAAAGAAATTCACAAATTCTCAACAAAATCTAACTATCAAGTAGATAATCAAAAAACCACAAAGCTGGATAAAAGCAATTATCGGCAATTATTCAATAATCAGTTAAATAATTAGAATATAGAAATCACAAACAACAATATCCAATTATTGATACGACAATTTGAAAACAGCAATTCAATATAACCAACATAATCTAGAATCAATTAGAGACTAGAAAATCTTATAATCGACAAAATTAGCAATTATCTAATTATCAAAATTGATAATCAGAAATCTCAAATCAAAAATATCCGATTATCAAAAACGATAATCAAATCAACAAATATTCGATTATCAAAAACGATAATCAAATCAACAAATATTCGATTATCAAAAACGATAATCAAATCTCAAATCAACAAATATTCGATTACCAAAAACGACAATCAAATCTCAAATCAACAAATATTCGATTATCAAAAACGATAATCAAATCAACAAACATTCGATTATCAAAAACTGATGCAGCGGATAATTACAAAACGATATAGATCGATGAAAGTAGCAATCGATGGATTGATGAATACTGAAATGCCCAAATTAGTTGATCCGAAGATACCGAATTCTAGCTATCCTCGTCACGTTGATCGCGCACGATACCGTGAAAGAAGATCTTCAATTCTTCAAGCGTTGATCAAGCGCACTTGATTCCGCGAATCGGCTTCAACAATCGTTGATTCGAGCGCACTCGAATAACCGAAAGTGGAGATAGGAGATTACACTCAACTACCAATTTTAAGATGAAAGCACAAAGCAATCAACAAGAATTTTATTCAAAAAAAATCAACTCCCTAAAAAGTTACAACACGCCCGCTATTTATAGAAGTTTCACACCCTGACCCTTAAGTCGGCACCGACTTATCACAAGAGCGACCCAACCTCTTTACAGCACACACGACTCAAAGCTTCACCGACTCATGACCTAACATAGGTACAACACAGCGACTCAACACTTAAGTCGTAGACGACTTAAACACACGGCTTAAAGAAATACAGACTCATCACAACACTTAGGTCGTATACGACCTAGCGACTCATCATATGTCGGCCACGACTCAACATACATGACTCAACACTTATTACATCACCTTTACATACATGACCGACTTAATGATTCTTGAAGGAGCGGCACCTTCCAATGACCCAACTAAGTTAAGTCGTAACCTGTTAGAGTTAGGTCATTAACTCGGTACAACTTCCCCTCTGGTCTCCAGTTAGGTCGGAAACGACTTAAATCTTCTTCATTAACTCGCATCTCTCCCCCACGTGATTCCTTAGGTCGGGAACGACCTATATCTTCCATCTTAAGGCGTGGACGACTTAACTCCTCCTTAAGCCGTGTACCACTTATCTCTTCTCTTCTAGCCTGAGCTGCATCATCCTCCCCTGGTTGAGAGAAATTCGTCCTCGAATTTGTAAATTCTTTCACATCAGATTGTCCATCTCCATAATATGGTACAAGATGCTTAACATTGAACACGTCAGAAGTGTACACATCCTCCGGTAGCTTCAACTTATAAGCATTTTCATTAATCCGTTTCACAACTTTTACAGGACCAATTTTTCTGGCTTTCAACTTGTTATAAGCGCCCACTGGAAAACGATCATTGGTTAACACAGCATAAACCAAATCACGTTCATTAAATTCAACACTTCGTCGCTTCAAATCTGCAGTTCGCTTATACTTTTCATTTGCTTTCTCCAATCGCTCCTGAACGATTTTATGACATTCAGTCAACTCATCAACAAAGTCTACAGCTCGTTTAACCGTCCCCTTCGGTTGTGGCATTATTGCTAAATCCAACGGTCCCCTTGGCAAACTTGAATATACAATCTGAATGGACTGTAACCTGTGCTTCTATTAACCGCATGATTATGTGAAAAATCTGCTTGGCATAACTTCATGTCCCACTTCTCAGATTATCTTTCACAAGACATCGTAACAAATTTCCCAACGATCTGTTAACAACTTCTGTCTGTCCATCTGTTTGTGGATGATAAGCGCTGCTAAAGTTTAACTTCGTTCCCACCATCTTCCACAAACTTAACCAAAAGTGACTCAGAAAACGAGTATCCCTATCCGACACAATAGATTTTGGCAATCCATGAAGTCGATAGATCTCCTTGAAAAAAAACCGAGCGACATGAACAGCATCCGCCGTTTTCTTACACGCAATAAAATGTACCATCTTCGAGAAACGATCCACCACAACATATATCGAGTCATTTCCCCTTTGCGTTCTCGGCAAACCCAATACGAAATCCATACTAACGTCCACCCAAGGTTTTGTAGGTGCAGGTAAAGGCATATACAAACCCGCATTTGTAGCTGTCCCTTTCGAAACTTGACAAACATGACATCTCTGAACAAACCTTTCAACTTCTTTCCTCATCGATGACCAATAGTAGGATTGAGAGATTAACTGGAATGTTCGGTCTCTACCCACATGTCCTTCCTCATGAAGCTCCTTTACTATCTTCATTCGCAAGCTACAATCCGGTACACACAATTGATTCCCCTTAAATAAGAAACCATCAATCAACACAAATTCATCAGAACTTCCCTCCTTGACTTTCTCAACAAATTTCATAAAGTAAGGATCTTCTTTAATCAACTCTGGAAATAGCTCAAATCCTGTCACTTCAACCTTCATTGTTGTCAACAAATGATTCCTCCTGCTCAATGCATCAACTACACGATTCGTCACCCCTGATTTGTGTTTAACAACAAAAGTAAACTGTTGTAGATACGCGACCCATGAAGCGTGCCTAGCTGAAATTTTGTCCTACCCTTGCAAATGCTTCAAAGCTTCATGATCAGTATAGAGAACAAACTCCTTCTGAAACAGATAATGTCTCTAGTGCTTTACAGCTTGAACAATTGCGTAAAACTCAATATCATAAGTGCTATATCTCAACTTAGCTCCAGATAACTTCACGCTGAAATAAGCCACTGGTCTTCCTTTCTGACTCAAAACTCCACCAACCCCAACCTTCGACGCATCAGTATGTACAAACAACGACTGAAAATCCGGTAAAACTAGAATTGGTGCTGTCGTCAATAGTGTCTTGATCTCTTCAAAAGCAACCCCTGCTTCCTCTGACCACTCAAACTTCTTTCCCTTCATGCAATCGGTTATAGGTGCCATCACACTACTAAAATGTGGAATGAATCTTTGATAGAAAGATACCAATCCATGAAAACTCCTCACTTTAGTAATCGTCTTCGGTTGTGGCCAGCTTCTGACAGCTTCCACTTCATTTTTATCCACTTGAATACCTTCCTTTGACAGAACATACCCCAGAAATAAAACACTGTGCGTCATAAACACACAATTCTTCGTTGCAGCATAAAATTTCTCCTGCCGTAGAATCAACAGTACTTCACGCAAATGCTGGACATGCTTTTCCATACTCCCCCTGTAGATCAAAATATCATCAAAGTAAACTACCACAAACTTCCCAGTATATGGTCTGAAAATCTGGTTCATCACTCTCATAAAAGTACTCGGTGCATTCGATAAACCAAACGGCATAACCAACCATTCGTATAAACCTTCCCTGGTTTTGAAAGCAGTCTTCCATTCATCGCCTGGTTTAATACGAATTTGATGGTATCCACTCTTCAAGTCAATCTTTGAAAACACAACAGCTCCACTCAACTGATCTATCAAATCATCAAACCTCGGTATAGGAAATCTGTATCTCACAGTGATCATGTTCAAAGCCCGACTATCCGTACACATTCTCCACGAACCATGCTTCTTTGGCACCAATAAGGCTGGCACTGCACAAGGACTAAAGCTCTCCTGAACACGCCCTTGTTCCAACAGCTCCTCCACCTTCCTTCTCAGTTCTTCATGCTCCTTAGGACTCATCCTGTAATGTGGTCTGTGAGGTAAAACCGACCCTGGTACAAGATCAATCTGATGTTGAATATCTCTCAACGGTGGTAACTCCGTTGGCAACTCTTCAGGAAACACATCTCTGAATTCTTCCAATATCGGTTTTACTTCTTCTGGAACTTCAACGGATTCAGTAGCTTCGTGTCCAACCAACAAAAACACCTCTGGACTCTCCTCTACTTCTTCGATGAATTCCTTCAAAGTCAACAAAGACTTCAGCTCCTTAATTTCCTCTGACTTGCTCTCTTCTTGTTGTCTCTCCTTTGGAACCAAAATGATCTTAACACCTTCAAACATAAAGCTATAGCTATTGGTCCGACCGTCATGTTGCACTGCTCGATCATATTGCCATGGTCTTGCCAAAAGTAAGTGACAAACATCCATCTCCACAACATCACACCAAATCTCGCCTTTATATTTATTCCCAATAGAAAATGAAACTCGAACTCGCCTATCCACCTTCACCTCTCCTCCTTTTCTCAGCCACGCTAACTTGTAAGGATTAGGATGTTTCTCCGTCTTCAACTTCAGCTTTCTCACAGCTTCAGTAGAAATAATATTGTCACAACTTCCAGCGTCAATCACAAATTTACAAACCTTTCCCAGAATAGTGCATGTTGATTGAAAGATGTTACTCCTCAACCAACTAGCTTCTTTTTCTTGCTTCGGTATTAAACAAGACCTCCTCATCATTAGATTACATCCTTCATCTCCTGACGCAATATCCTGTTCATCCTCCTCAACTGGACTAGAATAACCTTCCCGAACATCCTCACCTTCAACTTCAGCGATCATAGTTCGTTTCTTCGGCTTCGGGCATTCATTACTCTTGGGACCCACTTCCTGGCAATTGTAACACTTGAAACTTTTGTTGACCTTCGTCTTCGCAACTTCATTCACAACTGGTTTACTGATAGATTTAGGAACATTAGAGCTTCCACTAGCACCCTTCACTTGATTGTTGGAATTAGTAAACACACCACCTCCACGCCTTCCCTGCTTCTCCCAAGCCAACGCTTTCTGATGTGCTTCTGCTACAGATCTAGGATCAAACATATTCACCATATCTTGAATCTGTATCCTCAACCCTCCAACAAATCTAGCAGTCAGCTGTTCCTCTGTCTCCATAATGTCATTTCGAGCAATCAGTTGATAAAATTCATCAGCATAATCATTAACAGTCTTCGTTCCTTGCCTTAGATTCTGCAACCTCTGATACATAAGTGATTGATAATTGTAAGGCAAGAATGTAGCCTTCATCAACTTCTTCATCTTCTCTCATGATTCAATCTTCGACTTTCCCATTCTCTCCCTTGTAAGTTTAGTTTGCTGCCACCACGCTAAAGCTCTCCCCCTCAACCTAGTAGCAACTAACTTCACTCTTCTATGCCCAGGAACTTCTTTAAAGTCAAAAATCTCTTCAACATTAAACAACCAATCCAAAAATTCTTCTGCTACCATTCCACCCTTGAACTCTGGAATTTCCATCTTCATACCCGATTCCCATCGTCGATCATCATCTACATCCCGATAAACATTTCGAACTTGGTCTCGATCTCGATAATGAATGCTAGCTCTATCACCCTCTTCATCAAAATCAAATGTACGTCTATATCGATCTCGACCATTATCAACCCTTCGATCACGTATGTCTCTTCTACTATGTCTCTCTTCATCTCTATATGGCTCATCTTCAAACTCACGTGGAGTTCTTCTCTCTTCATGTCCATGGTCATGGTGATCTCTCCTTGATGAAATTGATGTTTCTCTTCTCTCTCTAAAAGATTGCGGTGATACCCTCCTCACTTCCGTAACCGATGGCGAAACTCGCTTTCCTCCATGGTTCGAGATTGGTGATCTCCTCCTTTGATTTTGATTCAAATCATTCATCAATTTCTCTAACATTCCAATGCCTTCATCAAATTTCTCATTAATGCGTTGTTCCATTTGCTCAGCTTCTTCTCTTCTATACAACGCTTCAATATTCTGATGACGATTAGCTCTTCTCGGCGGCATGATTACACAATCACAAACACTTCAACAATTCTTCAACACTAACTTATACAACAAGTCACGGCCTTCACTCAACTCGGCTCAACTCACTTCCAAAAATTCAAACACTTTCCGGACTTTGATCCAAAATGAAATGAATCGAAAGCTTCTACTTGTTGCAACTTCAAGATGAACACGATGAACATCAAACTTCAAACTCCTTGGCTCCAGGACTCGTCTTAGCTATGATTGGCTAAGTCAAGCTCTGATATCAAAAACTGACGCAGCGGATAATTACAAAACGATATAGATCGATGAAAGTAGCAATCGATGGATTGATGAATACTGAAATGCCCAAATTCGTTGATCCGAAAATACCGAATTCTAGCTATCCTCGTCATGTTGATTGCGCACCATACCGTGAAAGAAGATCTTCAATTCTTCAAGCGTTGATCAAGCGCACTTGATTCCGCGAATCGGCTTCAACAATCGTTGATTCGAGCGCACTCGAATAACCGAAAGTGGAGATAGGAGATTACACTCAACTACCAATTTTAAGATGAAAGTACACAGCAATCAACAAGAATTTTATTCAAAAAAAATCAACTCCCCAAAAAGTTACAACACGCTCGCTATTTATAGAAGTTTCACACCCTGACCCTTAAGTCGGCACCGACTTATCCCAAGAGCAACCCAACCTCTTTACAACACACACGACTCAAAGCTTCACCAACTCATGACCTAACATAGGTACAACACAGCGACTCAACACTTAAGTCGTAGACGACTTAAACACACGGCTTAAAGAAATACAGACTCATCACAACACTTAGGTCGTATACGACCTAGCGACTCATCATATGTCGGCCACGACTCAACGTACACGACTCAACACTTATTACATCACCTTTACATACATGACCGACTTAACGATTCTTGAAGAAGCGGCACCTTCCAATGACCCAACTAAGTTAAGTCGTAACCTGTTAGAGTTAGGTTGTTAACTCGGTACAACTTCCCCTCTGGTCTCCAGTTAGGTCGGAAACGACTTAAATCTTCTTCATTAACTCGCATCTCTTCCCCACATGATTCCTTAGGTCGGGAACGACCTATATCTTCCATCTTAAGTCGTGGACGACTTAACTCCTCCTTAAGTCGTGTACGACTTATCTCTTCTCTTCTAGCTTGAGCTGAATCAGATAATCAAATCAACAAATATTCGATTATCAAAAACGATAATCAAATCAACAAATATTCGATTATCAAAAACGATAATCAAATCTCAAATCAACAAATATTCGATATCAAAAACAATAATCAAATCCCAAATCAACAAATATTCGATTATCAAAAACGATAATCAAATCCCAAATCAACAATTATTCGATTATCAAAAACGATAATCAAATCCCAAATCAACAAATATTCGATTATCAAAAACGATAATCAAATCCCAAATCAACAAATATTCGATTATCAAAAACGATAACCAAATCCCAAATCAACAAATATTCGATTATCAAAAACGATAATCAAATCAACAAATATTCGATTATCAAAAACGATAATCAAATCTACAATTATTCGATTATCAAAAACGATAATCAAATCTCAAATCAACAAATATTCGATTATCAAAAACAATAATCAAACCCCAAATCAACAAATATTCGATTATCAAAAACGATAATCAAATCCCAAATCAACAAATATTCGATTATCAAAAACGATAATCAAATCCCAAATCAACAAATATTCGATTATCAAAAACGATAATCAAATCAACAAATATTCGATTATCAAAAACGATAATAAAATCTCATATCAACAAATATCCAATTACCTGCAGATAATTGGAAACAACAAATATCTAAAGTCAATTAAGATAACTAGAAAATCAACATAAAAGGTGGATCGATCCCAACAAATGGTGAGTTTTTTAAGCTATGCCGCACGTGCATCAACATATGGCCGAAGCCTACCAAGTACCCAACATAATTTTCGCGCCCACCAAATGACCCGAAGGTTCAACAAATGACCCGAAGGTCTGGTACTGGTATTGACCCGAAGGTCCAACAAATGACCCGAAGGTCCAACATAGTGGCTCGAAAGCACACGAAAATCATCAAAACAGCAAATATTTCAATTAACGAGTCCGGAATTAACCAAAATAGCAAACACACATGTCCCATAACCACGAGTTTTACTAAATCATTTAATTCTCTTCATCGTTTCCTTGAAAGTGCAAAATTGTGTATTTAAAATATAACATTTCACATTCTCAAACGGACAAGTCCGGAATTAAGCGAATCAGTAAAAGAAAGGGGTCGTAGTCCTCGATTTTGCCGAAACGTTTAAATCGCTTTCTCATTCTTTTGAAAACACAAACTGCAAAACTTCTGAAAACAATTTCATTTATTTTATAAAAGTAATAATTTACATTCGCAAACGAACAAGTTCGGAATTAAGCGAATCAGTAAAAGAAAGGGTTCATAGTCCTCGATTTTGCTGAAACGTTTAAATCGCTTCCTCATTCTTTTGAAAACGTAAACTATAAAATTTTTGAAAAACAATTTTATTTTTAAAACTGATAAAATAGCAACATTAGTGACAATTCTGACAAGAAAATTGCACTTTTCAAAATACCGTAAAAACGGATCTCAAAATCAGCATTGCGGGATAACCGCTTGAAAATCCAATTTAAAATTTGACGGTTACTGAAGTCAATGCGACAGTGATTTTTAAACGTCAAAATCTCATCAAAATAATTCGCATCAAAATATAACACTAGTGAATTTCCATTCATAAAAAAATGTCAACAAAACACCGTGCTTTAAAAATTTAGCATTGATGTAAAAAATCCCGTTATAAGAATAATGGCAACAAAATACGTTTAGAACCAAACATCGGTTCAACGTAAAATTAATGCAGTAACGTGCAACATAAATTTGCGCGTATACCGCAAAATGAACAAAGAAATCATTCAAATATATCTTCAACGAAGATAATTCAAACCAACAAAAATCTAATCAGATATGATTAGCACCAAAGAAAACTAGCAAGAATTTCAATAAATCAAACCACTGGTTAAACAACATAATGAAATTAAATTCATTTTCATATTTCGATTTTTAAATCAAAATAATCATCAACTATACTCAGCGAAACAGTCTCACTGTTTTCGCTGCGCACTCTGATAAACAGATACAAATCAATCAATCAACAAAACACAATTTCACTTTTATTTTTAAATAAAGATATTTAAAAACTTCATCAAAATTTCTAAACTTTAGTTTTGACTCAAAGCTCAAATAAAACATCGATTAATAGTTGTAACACATGTTCCATCTAAGTTATGTTTTATATTATGTCCATAAACCTCAAGCTTTGATACCAACTGTGACGCCCCACCTCTATGCTCACAATAACAAAGAGTATTAAAAGAAATACTGTATGTTATCACGAAGAATAAGGATGGATAGAAGTGGCCATCCGTTGTTAGGCCTTACACTAGTATTGGTTATCTCGATAGGAGTAGTATATTTTTTGTTTTTCATCTCTTATTTATTTAGTCCCATCGACATACCCAATTCCAGTATAAAACGAACTACGATGGTTCATAATAGTTTAGGACATAAATATAACAATAACACAGATCATATAAATGCGGAACACAGATAAAACAAAAAGTCTCATATATATAATAACTGATGTCAGTTACAATACATGTGATACAGTACTTATGATACAACTACAACAGTCGACTCTGGAAGTTATATATACAAGTACATTATCGACTAATATACATGAATACATAACAACCTATACTATGACACGACAACTCCAAAAAATATGCAAAGTCTTTATAGCTCAAACAGCAACCCAAAGTAAGATATCAACAACCTGTAAATACTCGGTCTGACCCGAGTATTAAATTCAAAAGAAAATAATACACGGGTCAGTCTAATTCAAACTCAGTTATTAGTGCATAGAAGAAATAATAATTAAATAATGAATAGACGACAGTCACAATAAATCTCGTCTATCCGATCCTTAAATAAAGAAATCGGATAACGATAAATATAACACGTAATAGTGTTAAACAACAATCAGCAAATTCAAATCATCAACAAAGATAAGTGAAAAGAATATCGATGAAGATAATTTAAAAACATCAGAATTGCCTAAACGGCAATTAAAAACAAAATCATCAAATTAACAAATCAAAATAAAACTCCAAAACAAAATGAAATATCAATTGAAATGCCAACTCGGGTAGGGCTGCAGTACACACATGCGTGTACTGCCTCGCCACTACAACATATAGAATATGCAAAAGATCAATAAATCAAAACAAAATAGAATATCCATAAAAGCCATACCGTGTGGCTGCAGTTCACGCTTGCGTGCACTGCCTTGCCACTATAGTGGTGATGTACCCAAAAGCTCAATAGAAATTCACAAACGAGCACAAGGTCAAACCCAAGGAAAAATCAGGTTCAACTCAAATGCACTAATTTGAAGAATAATGGACAACAGACTGTACATGATGGCAGCAAAACATCAAGACAGTAACCCAAAGAAAACAACAAGGTCAGGTCTGGACAGCATGAATAGATAAGCACATGTATGCAATAGTGTAAAGCAAGACTACTACAGGGTGCAACATACACAAATGTAGATTCAACATGCCTCGAAGTCATACACGAAAACAAGCAGATAGGTACATGTATTAGGATTCAAAAAGTATCAGACTCAAGCATACAGGAAGATGCAACATGAATCTGCAACTCAAACTACAAGTCCAAACCAGTGCACAATGCAAACTAATGCCCTAAGAAAATGACGCAGCTGAACCAAATTACTTCAAATGAAACAAGGTACAGACTTGTATCGAAACAGTAACAAAAATACCACTAAACACTGATGAATGCAATTGCATGCAAACTGTCTCAACTCGAGCAAATGCATATTGGACGATGCCAATAGGACTAAGGCGACAATGTCAAAGTGCAGAAGTACACAAGTGCAACAGGTCAAGAGTGTGTACCAACAATTGCAACAATCAAAACCGTGATTGTTAAAGAATTCGAACAGGCTAAAAATAGATCAAGCTCACTGTGAACAGAGTCTAAGCAATTGACAACAAATACAACTACAGGAAGATAGTGCATAAACATGTATATACTCATGTAGGAATACATGTAGTAACATCAAAACCCAAACCAGGCAAGATAGGGAAGCAAGCATAATTCAAATGGGCGAACAGAGGCAACAACTAGTGATGCAATATCACGCAATACTGTGATACACATCAACAATGAAATGGGGTCTGGGTGCCTAAAAGGTCAGAGGCAATTGTAAATGCAGGCTGCACACAACAAAGACCACACAAGCTTAATGCATCAGTGAAACAAGTTCAAAGGGGGTGGCAACAAATTCGAACCGAGTCAAAGTCACAAATACTATGCAGTAAAGACTAACACAATAAAACATGGCAGAGTGCAGTCATGCTAATGACAACTATTATCCAAATCAAAGTCAAGTCAGTGACTCAATTCAACTGCAGCATCCAAAACCCAAAGTAGTGGGACAACTACACAAATAGGAGGAGGGTGAGGGCACCAAGGGTATGGCACCACACACACAAGCACAAGGGTAGATAACTGAATTGCATCCACCACAAGGTCACAAATTAATGGTTCAAACATGAAATAAACCATAGGAATGCAACTGTTTTTTAGTGAATGGCTACAAGTATATGAAATGTACTTGTAAAAACTGGGTAGTGTAAACATATGAATGCAAAGTGCAGCCACATCAGACAGTGCCGAAGAAAAAAGGCAATATGTTGCTTATTCATACAAAATACTGGACAGTGCAAACACCTAAATGCAAGTCAATGAAAACCCAGTGTACAGCCACCTCAAAAGCTACATGAAGTCAATGCAGACAAATGAACCATTGTCATGCTAAATATACAGTGTAATGAGAACTACAAGGAGATGAACCAATATACTATGCAATGGGTAATGCAAGTACAACATCAAGTGACACAACTACACATGACTGCATAGTACAAAAATGATCAGTGAAGCCAAAGACTACATGAAATAGGTAGGCAAGCTGTCTCAAATGGTCAAGGCAGCAAGCATTGATGAAATACAAATACAAACTGAATAATTAATGTGGTAAAAGTGATACGCCCAATGCACAATGAAACTCAAGTGTCCAGTAATGCAACTCGAAACAATGCACCAATTTCATATGTATAGCAAACAACACAAGGGATACAACTGCCTAATATCAACCTACTGCAAGTGCGACAGGTAAGGGGCGAGCACAGAGATGGTCAGAGCCGAAGCTCACAGGGACCAAGAGATATCAAAGTCAGTGACAAAGTAAAAACAAATCAAAGTAAATCTTCATTTACCAAAGACAACAGAAAAATGCTCAAAGCCGAATCCAAGTCAAACAAAGAGTCGAACAAGTCAAGCCATAAGTAAAATCAACAGCCCCAAAATCAACTCGAGGCAGAAAAGTATCAACAACGAACAAAATCAAATCATGGCCGTAACAACGAAAACAAATTAAGCAGACGAAGTCGAACTATTTCGAATTAGATGTGAGTAATATAAATTACTCACCTTGTTGCCGATTCGAAGCAGAGACCATCGAAGTCGAACACGAACGAATTGAAGAAGCCGATTGCCGAAGCCCTAATTTGAAAAGGAGAACGAACGAGATAGAAGCCGCCACCATTTTCTCTCGTATGTTTTTGATTAGGTTTTCGAATGAAATCAAAAGGGGAACGGGTATTGGATTTAACATGGCATCAAACAAAATATGGGCTAAAATTAATTTTTAAAGCCCAACAACATTAATTAAATTTTTAAACGAGTTTCGATTGGTTAAATGCCAAAAGCAATTTGCAACCAAATTAAATCGTCATTCGATGATAATTTATTGTTACAAAATCCCAGGTTGTTACAACCGGGTCAACCGTTACTTAAAGAATAAGATCGATGTGGATTTCTGGGGTAAATCTACCTTCGGTCTCAAGAGATAGAGTTCGGAATTATAAGAGATACTAACATCTAAACCGAGGATATAAAATCATTGGTGAAATCTATGCTATTGTAAACGAGTTTCACCTCCTTACAAATAATTTTGAGATTGGCCGGACCGCCGACTCATTATAAAGATCATTCGAAGTGGAGTTATGGGATACTCCAGAATCAAAAGAAGACGAATAGTGAAGGACACGAATGGATTTTGGAACCGCAGGGAATGTTCCAAAATTCAAAGGAATCGAGTCAGAAAGGAAGAGATTCAAACTCGAATGACAGTGATTCTGTAAATACATTTACCATATACGCTAAGTTTTTCCTAACCAAAGCTCTGATACCACATTTAAATGACCCAATATTTTCAACCATTCGCATCCACACGTGCCAGACTTGAATTTCTCAAAATACCGCATTGTAAATAAAATTTGGCAAATCTCAGAATATACAGTAAATTAATAAATCACAGATCACAGATACAGAGTATTTAATAATGCAATGGAAGTAAAAGAGATAGTAGTTCATGAAGCTACTATATATGTATAAGATACATCAGAGTCAAACAAGATACAATAGAAGGATAACAAGATACATCAGGTACAAATCAGAATACATCACCGAAATCACTAGATACTGAAAGCAAAATAGATGGCTGAATATTCAAGTAAAGCTCCACCTCCGAAGGTGAGTCTTGAATGCTGAATCACTCAGTCAGACCCGAGTGTAAAGAAAAATGCAAAACACTCGAGCCAGGACATACATACTTATAAACTGTAAATCAACTCAAGTGAATAGTAATAAAATGCATCAGTAACTTAAAGGATGCTTGGGACCACCCATCCTCTAATGATCTGTTAAACTATTTACTATGTAGTAATATTGCGCTATTATAATAATATCTACCGTAAAATAAACTTATTTTTAAATAGCGTTAAAGGGTTATCCATATAGCCCTCAACACGTAATAGTCCCATTTGTCCATCCAGTATCAGCATACCTCAAGATCAGGAGGCTACCCTAAATACTCTGTGGGCTACGGGAGAAAAACAAACTCGTAGTAAATCTCGGTATGGTACGTGACTTGGTACACAAGGCAATGCCAGGGTAGATTTACCAATTATGCACAAGGGCTGGCGGTTTCATAGTAGCCACTACCCCCAACTCGGAACACACACCCAATCAAAATCGGAGGATGGCCATCAAATCAACCACAAGTAAGAGTATAGTATCGAAGAAGAGTGTCCGACCAGAGGAGCTACCCCTCTTGGCATTAGATCTGTAACAACCCGTAAATTTTTAATAAATTTTATTTGTCTTAATAATGCATTTTACTGAATTTTTAGTGAAATTTTAAACAACTAAAACTGAAATAAAAATTTATTATTTAGAATACGTCTATTTAAACATAGAAAATGATAAATTTTCAGCTAATAATATTGAAGTTTATATTATTGTATAATTCTATTTCAATTTAAATCAGTTAATAATTGGTGATAATAAATTAATTTCCAAACCTTAAGTACTTTTCTACAGAAAAATTCTAAATCATCTTCTGAGTGAGACGTGGAATTTCGTTTCATCAAATTCGGACTTCTATAGCTCTATCGATCTTATTTTTTTACGTTTTGCTGCATTTTTCCGCTAGCAGAAATTAGAATTTTTATAATTCAATCATACTACTAAGATCTGAGTACCGTTTTGTTCGTCTCGTCCTACTGATCTGCTTAGTATATTCATTTGCGTGTTGAGGTGTCCGACATGCGGTGAAATCTACGAAGTGGTTAGCTGTATCAGTATCCATTTTGGAACCTTTGGTTTTCCTTTTATCTTCTCGTGTATCCATGAGAAACTGGATAACCACTAGCCATAAATTATTATTGAATTCAACTGATGACTTTTGTTTTTCCCCATGGTTAAATTTATATTCGTCGATTAAATTCTAATATCGGTTCGCTCGTCTATTCACATTCATTCCCTCATCTTCTTTTTATTTCACTCTGAAAGAATTTTTTTTTTTAATAAAACTGGTCGCTTCACTGATTGCATTCATTCTTGCTTCGGAGTTCATGGTGGCTTCGAGTTCTGCTCGGCTCTTTCTCCAGGAAAGCCTGCGCATGCCGAAGTTTGCCATCATCCCTTCCATGCTATGCCTCTCCGCTACCCCGCCTCTTCAACCTCACCAAAACTGATGGTCTTCCTCTGCCATGTGACCTCCGCCTCACTACACTTCGCAACACCAGTTCGCCTTCCCACAATCAAACCCAGTAGCCTACACGAAGCTCGCCCTTAACCGCCTTCTTCCACGTTCCTTCCACCGAGACCCCGCCGGCCACATCTGACCACCCTATGAAAACCCACGCCACCCAACCTCTATCGAACCAAGCCGCCTTCACCAGTTCACACCACCCCCTCCGCTTGCTGAACCGGCTCATCAGCCTTTGCCTTGAGATGACCCAACCTGGCTCTTCCTTACCTACGTGAGCCTGTAGCCTGTAGCCTGTAGCACTCATTTACTTTATGCCTGTATGCCTGTAGCACTCATTTACTTTATTTCTACATAGTCATATTTAATAGGTTGGTATAGAATGTTTTTGTGATTTGTTAGTAATAAAATATATGAACAGTTTGTATGTTTTTGTTATAAGTCGTATACATAATCTATTTTCTGAATGTAAAGGTATATATATACATATATATATATTTAATCTGTCATATAAATGTGTATTTTATGAAAGCAATTAGTTATGTATAAGTTTAATTTGTCATATATAATCCATTTGTATGCCTACGTATATATGTTTTGAGTTGTGTGTATATAATCGTTTGGGTGAATATATATATATATATATATATATTTAAAAGTATATAACGTTCTAAATCGATGTACATATATACGAGATTGTGTCTACATATCCTTATTTGAATAAGGAAATATATGAGTATATATGTATTTTAATGAATTACAGTTCTAAGGTATATGGAAAGTCTACATATATATACATAGGTTTGCATTTGTGAAATATTATACATTGGGTACAGTTTGTATTTGTACATTTGTTAATATGTTTAAGTAAATGTATATAACAGTTTTGACGTGTTCTAAGTATAGTTAGTTACATATATAGTGTTATATTATATATGTTATGAATTATATAGTGTATATGTGTTTTTATATTTATATAAGTGCATTTATCCTTGGTGTATACAGATTTCAAAAGAGATTTTTGATGTGTATATATTTGAATTATGTATAGGTGGTACGTTTGTTGGTATCTTTAAAAAATATATCATATTTTATTTTATTAGTTTATATATATATATACATGTATATAAGTGATTTTATCAACATGTAATATGTATATATATTGGACTATAATATATGAGTTTTAGTTTGAAGCTATGTTTTGAAACTCATATATATTTAATTTGACATATGTTTGAATTAAAAATATGTTTTTTAGTTATGCATCGTTATATAGAACTTTACTGATACCATTTTTCTTCATCGATCTTGTTCTAATTTGAATTCGTCTATGCCTATATATCAGCTTTGATCGCCGAATTGTGCCAATCTAGCTTTGCTTTGGAATTCGTGCTTTGGTTCATAAATCGCCTCATTCTCGTTCGTCTCTAACCTCGAAAGGTGAGCAATCACTCACGATTAACGTTCTTGTATTTATTAAATTTGATTTCAATTGAACGACAATTGAATCATGCTGTTGTTAGTTAATTAAATTGTTATATATGCTATTTTCTGAAACTGTTCACCTGTGGGATATGACACCATATCCTATTGTTATATTTTATTCAATTACTAATGATATATGCTTGTTGTTTTATTTTATATTATCTTTTATCACTCTGCCTATTCCCTGTTAGTATAGAACTCACTATGGGTTGAAATGATACATACCCGAACAGACTTTAGAACAGGAGAAAATCGTTATGGGTTGAAATGATAAACCCAAGCGATTTTCATTTGAATTGAATATGGGATTTCGAGTCGAAATGATATCTACCCATATATATTTAAATTACGGATTGAAATGATATATATCCATATCACTTAACCATTGGATAGGAAATTATATGCAGACACCGCTGGTCCATATATATGAATGTTTTGAAAATAATTTCTATGGTTTTGAAAAAGAAATATATGGTTTTTAATAAGTACTGGTTCTTAAATTTCTATATATATAAATGGAAATTATATATATATTTAATGATAATATTATTGAGATTTATTTAATACATATAATACGTTAAGTATATATGTAAATCTATATTTTAAAATAGATTTGCTGTAATAATTTGAATAAGTAAGGTTGGGTAGATAAATTTGGATTTATTTGAATTGGTATTTAATTAAGAATTTTATTTAATTAAATCGATTTGAAACTATTGAAGTGAAATTTAAAGATACGAATTTTCAACTGGATTTTGATTTAACTGATTTAATGAATATTTCACGTTCAAATAATTTAACGAAAATATTTATTAAAATTTAATGTAAGGTTACTTAAATGATATTGAATATAATGAGGGAATATTTCAAGACAAAATAAGAATGAAATTAAACCAAACCCATACGAGATCGTTAAAAATTGTTTGAAATATCAAATATTTAGAGTTTTGAAATGTATTGAAGTGTAAATGGCTTATTGTGATTCAAATCTGGGTTTGAGATTGATTTAATTCGAAATGGTTATTTTGGAATTAAGTTGAACTTAAATTGATAAATTTAGGTTGAATTAAATTTGAATTTGGAATTTGAGTTGATTTGAATCATAACCATGAAAGTGATAAATTTGGAAAATAGATATATTTGATACGAAAATGATATTTTGATTTTGAAGTATAAATTAATTTGAAAAGACCACTATGTTATAGTGAATATTTCTGCATTGTAGATAGTTCCTCGGATCCTTAGAGGATAGTTATCCCAAACATCCCCTAAGTTACTTGTATTTCAGTTGATATTTCACTTGAGTTGGATTTATTGATATAAGAATGTTAATCCTGACTCGAGTGTTTTGTGTTTTGCTTTACGCTCGGGTCAGACCGAGTGATACAGCATTTGAGACTCAGCTTTGGAGCTTCGTTTGGAGATCCAACTATCGATTCAGCTTTCAACTTTTCCAGTTGATTTGTTTAGAGAGGTCCTCTGTTCGCACTGAAGACTTCACTGCGTTGTGATATTCTGTTGTATTTTATTTCTAACCCTGATGTTTATATAGTAGCTTCATGTACTACTATTTCTTTATTCCGTTGCGTATTATTGTTTTACTCCGTGTCTGTGATTCTGTGATTGATTTATTTACTGTGTATGCTGAGCTTTGCAAAATTTAAATTAACAATCTGGTATTTTGGGCAATTCAAATCTGATGTGTGTGGATGCGAATGGTTGAAAATATCGGGTCGTTACATTTGGTATCAGAGCTTTGGCTCTAGGCAAAATTAGCATACATAGTAAATTTAATTGCAGAATTACTTTCATCGAGCTTGAATTTCTTCCTTTTTGATTTGGTTTCTCTTTTTGGCTTTGGAACGTTCCCTGCGGTTCCAAAATCCATTATTTTCATATTCATGTTTCTTGATTATGGAATATCCCATAACTCCACTTCGAATGATCTCTATAAGAATCGGCGATTCTGCCAGTCTTTGAATGATTTGTCAAGGGTGAAACTCCTTTACAATTGGCATTGATTCACCGAAGATTTATTATCCATCGGTTTAGATGCTGCTATCTCTTATTATGTTGAAATTCTATCTCTGGTGATTGTATGTCGATTTGCCTTGGAATTCCGCATCGATGTTGTTCTTGAAGTCACGGTTGAAGCGGTTAAGGTCGCTCGCAATTTATATAGGTGTATCCATCTTCTACTTCTAAATTTAATTTTCCCATCTTCATTTGAGCCTATCTTCGAATCAAAATCCTATTTGATTAGAGTCCCTCTAAATTGAAATCTCTATCTTTGTTTTGAAATCCATTCTTGAATCACCCTTTGAAAATCGGGTTTGTTTGTATTTTGGAAATTGTTTTGTATATCGAAATTATTATTTTGCTAAGTATGATTATATTCTATATGTAAAAGGGAAATTGTTTTGATAAGGATTATATACCTTTAAAATGAATTTGAAGTTCGAAAGGATTTGAAATTTTGAAAATTATATAAGAAATTTGATTTATTTAAAAATGATTTATAGCTGAAGGATTTTAAATTGGAAATTCGAGAGATTGAACTCCGGTATTTTGAAAATTGGTTTTAAGATTTTTAAAATATATAATAATAGGATTTAAAAGTATTTTTCGAATAAGAAATGTTTCAAATGAATTCAAATGATTTCGAAGAAATCTTAAATAAGCTTTCAAGAAAATAGAAGTTCAGAACTCACTTGTGTCGCTGGAAAATAATTTCAGTGATGAGTGCACGCATCATCGACAATGATTTTCGAGTTTCAGAGTGGGGAGAGGCCACTCTAGTAGCTTTGCTACGTGAGCGATTTTGTGAAACAAATTTTGATTTTAGATTTTAAAGTATGATTTGGTATTTGAAAGATAGATGTATATACATTTGAAATGATTTAAAGTAAGCTGGTGTTCAGTTCTCGAGTTTCAAATTTGTTTTGGGTATAACCTTATTTATTGAAATTGATTTACTGATTTGTTACTGATTTCCAACTCTTGGATTTGAATATTTGGTTCCTACGACTATTTTAAAGTTTGAGCACTTCCAAATCAATTTTAATTTAATTTAGTTTTGTATGTTTTATTATAATTTAAATAAGTATGAAATTGTTTTGTAAGTTAATGAATAAAACTATTTTGAATTATAATAATATGAAATTTAGTTTTGAAACGTTCTGAATAAAAATTTAGTTTTCAAAATATTTTGAATAAAATTTAGTTCAAATGTTTTAACTTAGTAGCATCTTTTATAAAACTATATATATACAATAATAATTTTCAAAGGTAAAGAAGATCTTTAATATATATATATATATACACACAATAAATAGAAAGGTTTAAAGGGATAGTTATAAACTTGGAAATCATTTTGGGTACAATTGATTCTTAGAAAAATATTTGGTTTTGAAAATAGATGGATAGTAAGCCCAGTATTTATATGATGGTTATGAAGTGAATTTGTTTGACTTAAATTTTGTTGATTTGGAGACCAGGATTATTTTCTAAACCTATTTTTTTGAGAAACTTTGAAACTGGATATATGTAATTTGGAAGAAATGATTTTGTGAAATCATGTATGATTTTGAAACTGAAACGTTATTGAAAGGAATTGAAATTGAGAACCATGTTTTATTAAATACTTGATTTGGGAGTTAACGAACTTATAAAATAATCGATTTGTATAAGTATGAAGCTAATTTGAAAACCATCGTTTTGGAAAGGTACTCAATTTGGAAAGAGAAATCTTATATTATCGAAGTCTATATAAGTGTGATTTGATATACTATCGATTTTGGAAAGTGTTCGATTTGAAATGGAATCTTATATATGATGGACTTTATATATGTATGATATTTGAAAGTGATTTGAAAGGTACTATATGATACATATTTTTGAAGTAAAGATATGGAAAGTGCCTTCTGCTTGATATCCGCTTTGTGGCCACATTGTGGATTCATTCTATCGATATTATTCTCTCCAATTTGGGTTTCTCGGATATGATACTCGAGTGTCCATCGAATTCCATAGCGATCTCCATGGTCTTATGATCGCGACTGCATAGCGTAATTCGCCTGGCTGAGATGTCCTAGGGGTACGGATGTTTCTTAGGGGATTCAAGCGTAACCATTGTGTATCCCGCGATCTATGTAGGTCGTATTAGTAGCGAAATCCGCTGGCTGAGATAGCTTAAGGGTACGGATGTTTCCTGGGGGATCCAGGCATAACCATTGTGTATCTGCGGTCTACTAGTCATCATGGCGTAATTCGCAGGCTGAGATAGCTTACAGATACGGATGTTTCCTGAGGGATCCAGGCATAACCATTGTGTATCTGCGATCCATGGTTAGACAAATGTTTTGGTTTGGTTGATTTATTTGGATTGTACTTTTCATATCTGTTTAAAAAGTTTTCCAGTATTTTCACTGGGTGTTGAAACAGGTTTACTAAGTACTTGAAGAATTCTAGCTTTGCGCCTGATCGTCCCATAGCCAGAGTCTGCAAGAACAAGGATAAACTTGTTGAAACATCAAGTTATAAAAGTATTTTCGAAAGGAAAATTGGTTCCGATAAAAAATGAAGGTTATTATAAAAGTATTTTATTATAAAAGTACTTCCAACAAAGGAATTTGTATTAACATTTGAAATTTAAATACTTATGGTTCTAAATTAACTGTTTGTGCCCGATACTATTCTTTCGAACCTACCTTATCTGCTCAGTTTTATTCATTCACCCATCATCTGTCTTTTCGAATCTACCTTC
Source organism: Allium cepa (assembly GCA_030765085.1). Lineage (NCBI taxonomy): Eukaryota > Viridiplantae > Streptophyta > Magnoliopsida > Asparagales > Amaryllidaceae > Allium > Allium cepa. Next base: position 390,547,927 of record CM060931.1, read on the forward strand.
TTTTCCTTTTTGAATATAATGTGTAAAATATTGTTTATTTTTATACTACCTGGTTTAATAGTAAAATTTAGTGTTTTATGTAAGTATTGATCTCTATAAGTAAGTGATTGGATTTAATAAAATGGGCTTGACCAAATTTATTGAATAATAATTAAATTGAAATTTAAGTTTATATGGTTTTAAGTTAATTGCTTCATTTTGTTTTCCAAATCTAACTTTTCTTTTGGTTGTTTTTATTCTCCTACCTCGTTCCTTTTCGAGGACGAAAAGTTTTAAGTGGGAGAGAGTGTAACAACCCGTAAATTTTTAATAAATTTTCTTTGTTTTAATCATGCATTTTACAAAAAAACTAGTGAAATTTTAAACAACTAAAATTGAAACAAAAATTTATTATTTGGAATACGTCTATTTAAACATAGCAAATGATAAATTTTCAGCTAATAATATTGAAGTTTATTTTATTGTATAATTCTATTTCAATTTAAATCAGTTAAATATTAATGATAATAAATTAATTTCCAAACCTGAAATAGCTTTCTATAGAAAAATTATAAATCATCTTCTGAGTGAGACGTCGAATTTCGTTTCATCAAATTCGGACTTTTTTAGCTCCGTCGATCTTATTTTTCTGTGTTTTGCTGCATTTTTCCGCTAGCAGAAATTAGAATTTTTGTAATTCAATCATACCACTAATATCTATGTATCGTTTTGTTCGTCTCGTCATGCTGATCTCCACAGTGTATTCATTTGCGTGTTTTGGTGTTTGGCACGTGGTGAAATCTACGAAATGGTTAGCTGTATCAGTATCCATTTTTGAGCCTTTGGTTTTCCTTTTGTCTTCTCATGTATCCATGAGAAATTGGATAGCCACTAGCCACAAATTATTATTGAATTCAACTGATGACTATTGCTTTTCCCCATGGTTAAATTTATATCCGTCAATTAAATTCTAATATCGGTTCACTCGTCTATTCACATTCATTCCCTCATCTTCTTTTTGTTTCTCTCTGAAAGAAAAATAACTAAATTTAATAAAACTGCTCGCTTGACTGGTTGCATTCATTCTTGCTTCTTTAACGACCCAGAATTTCTGTCAATTAATTTTTTTATATTAAATTGATTTTAAATATTAATAAGTGAAAATTTTAAGTCGAATAATTTATTTTTCGAATAATTGGATTTAATTGGATAATTAAATCGATAATAAAAAAGTGAAAATACAGAAATAATTGAAAATTGGGTTAAATATGATTAAAATTGATTTGTAAAATTTTATTTAATCATGTTGGAGTTAGAATGATGTTATAGAACTTTTAAATCGAATTAAAAGTTTATTTGTGAAAATTGAATATTTTAATATTTAATCGACTAGTGAAATTGGTCATTTTTCAAACGGTCTCGAATTTCGACGAAACTAGTTTCAACGGATCCGCTATGTGATATTATTGTATAGTTTCAAATTTCGTGTCAATCGGATTTACCGTTTGTTCGGTGCAAGCTAAAACGCCTAGAAAATCGTTTAATCGGTTTAATTTTAAATTGAACGTTTATTGCCATAACTCGCACAGATGACCGAATTAGCTCCTGAACCACGTTCCGTTGTGTTCGGAACGTGGGGTAAACCTTAGGAACGCCAACCGGCACGCTTCGTTTGGAGTTCGGAAAATCCGGGATGAATAGTGTTCGCGTATTTTTCTATATAAGCCCTTTAGAATTCATTTTTGCAAAAGAAAAACGACCCTAGGGTATCATCTCTTCAGAGCCGCCACTAATGGAACCTAAGGACGAAAATTGTTCAACTTCATCCTTTTTATCTTTTCATCCATCAACAATTAGCGAAATCTTTCAACATGAAACTTGTAGAGCACCTCACGAACTACAACTTCAACGGTCAAGATCGTAAAATTCGTAGTGGATCAACGGGAAAAGGAGCTTGAAGGCGCTGCGTTTGGGCGTGTTTTCCAGGTGCTAGGGGGGGGGGGGGGGCAGAGCTCGAGGTGGTTGATGCCGAGTGTAGCTTTCTTGAAGGCCTTCCATTTGGCGCTAGCTGATCGACGTGAAGTCGAGCGATGGTGGAGCGATTGGGAACCCTAGTTTGCTTGCTCATGGGTTTCATGTTGCGTTCCTGCTTGTAGAAACGTGCGCGTGAGGAAGATAAAGCAAGGGATGGCCGAGATTTTGCAAGCTGGGATCCTACGGTGATGATAGAGTTAGGTTGTAAAAAAATAAAAATAAAGTTGTAAATTGATATATCAAATTCGTGTAACTTCTAAAATTCATATCTTTTTCGTACGAGGTCGAAAACGCACGAAACCAGTCGCGTTGGAATCGTATGGACGAGCACTACGCTATGGAAATGGAATGGAGTCGTTTGGAGTTAGTGAGAATTTCGGGTAAAATTAAACGTCCGTTTAATTTTATTCGAAATAAATCGCTAAAACGAAATTGAAATCAAGGTGAGAACTTCTCACTCAATCGAATCGGTTTCGATTTTAATTTTAAATAGTAAGATTTAAAATTTTTGATTGTATGTTGAATGATGATTGTTATCTATTGATTGTTAAAATAGACATTATGCGCCGTTAGTAAGCGGATGTTATTTATTAAAAACATATACCGCGAATATTTCACAGTACAGTGAAATTGGTATTATTTATGTACTTGGAGTTGATTTTCCCGCATTATATAGCGGATGAGATCCTATTGCGCCGTCTATTAAACGGATAATATTTTATAAATCTCATATACCGCGATAATTCCGTACTGGAACGGAATTGGTATTGTGCTAATGTTTGTGGTTGCAGGGAAACAGGTTGGAGGGATCCAACTGGATTCCTCAACTGTATTGATTTATTTACAGATATTGTGATATTTGTTGATTATCATATTGATATATGATATTTGGATGTCGTGATTGACTATTTGGTGCTGCTGCATCATCGGATCCATTTCTGAAGTTTTAAAATAATGATTTTGGTTTTGAAAGGAATTTTAAAGTGATTTACGAAAGTGTACGTTTTATTTAAATTTTGAGTTTTTAAAAATAAATAAACGTTAAAAATTTTAATGTTATAAAAGTATGATTTTTATGAAATGAAAGTGAAAAGTGATTTTTGAAATGAATAGTTAACAAATTTATGAAATGGTTTAAATTGGAATTTTTGAACTATTACAAATTTTTTTTATAAAAGATTTATAAAATTGATATTTATAAATTAAAAATATTGGAATTATAAAACAACTTTATTAAGTGTTAAAATGAAGAAAAAAATGGATTTCATTTGAAAATTATAGATTATAAATTGTGAAGACATAAATTGAATAGATGTTGTAAAATAAAAGATATAAGTAATTAACTTATAAACTGGGTTTTAAGCATATAAATGGGATATTTATAGAAATTGTTAATAAAGGAGATTTTATAAGTGAAGTTGTTATAAAATATAAAGGAATCTTATAAGTAATAAGATTTATGATTTGTGAAGTTTTGAAAGAACGATGTTGTAAATAAATGAATTATAAGTAATCAACTTATAATATGGACTGTTGGTATATAATTGAGTTATATAAATTGAATTGAATTAATAAAGGAGATTTATAAATCGAAGCTTATAAATAGAAATGGAATTTATAGACATTGTTTATAAATTCGAAATCAATGGAATTTGATAAATTGAATGTTGAAATTGGTTAAGGAAATATATTCACGATTTTGGACAGTGAATATATTATTATAAATAAAATGGACATGCTTAGGAAAATTAATATTATAAATTGAAGTTAATCATTTTAACGATGTTGTAAAAGGTGTAAACATCGAAAACATAGATTTCAACATTCATTGTTGAAATAGACGTTTTCGAGAAAGAAAAGGAAATGGTGGACTATAACACTGTTGTTATAGTAAATGATTTCCGAAAGGAAATGTTTTTGTATAGTATTGGGATTTATATATCTATCTAAATTTCGAATCCCTATACTAGTAATTTTGGGTCGTCGTAACGATGTTTTACGCAACATTCATTTTGGGCCCAAACAAATGTGTTTAAGAGAAGGATTTCTTAAAGAATGAAATATATACTTAATTTCGATTTAAGTATATTGAATATTTTCCAAGTGTTGAAAATGAATGGATTTGTGAATTACTTATTAATAAATAATTATGGAAATGTTTTTCCAACGTGAAATGAAACGTTTTGAGAATTTATCTTTTTGAAGATAAATTGAAAATGAAAAAATTGAAATCGTATATTCATAAATATTTTGGATTGTAAATTCATTAGGGAATTTATAAAAGAAAGGGAAATTTGTTTAAAAATAAAAGTTGATTTATTTTTGAACTGTGGGAATAAATTTACGGATTTGGAACGTAAATATAAAGTAAATCGTTGAGGATTTATTTAATTGGTTTAAATAAACCATTTTGAAATGAAAGTATTTCCGCATAAAGAAATGATTGAAATTTGCTTTCAAAAGTGATAAAGGTGAAAAGTGATTTGAAAATTTGTCTTCAAATGGTTGAAGTGTGGAAAATTTTATATCTAGTAAAGATATTTTGGAAAGTAAATAATTTGGGAAATTATTTGGAATTTGGTGATGTTGAGCATGCCTATTGATAGTTAAATAATCCGACTATCAATATTTACCTTTAAATGGGTATTTGTTGTGATTTGCTTGAATTTGAATGCCACACTTACTTTTAAAATAAGCGCTCACTATTCGGGTTAGCCGGGAAAGGACCTTGGGGTCATATAACCCATTCCGAATATGTGATACGTCGTTATGGATTGCATTTGATGATCGGTGTTGAAGACCGGATATTTGTGAAAACGGAAGGATTACCGTCGAGTTACTCTACATCGGCTGATCTCCGATATAGAGGTTTTATCACCCTTAGTGACGGAAAGTCCGGTCGTGATTAGTGAATATCCGGATTGCAAGGACTTCTTTGGAAGTGCCTTCGGTTCTGTTCGATCCCGGAACAGACTTGTATGGATTGTATGTCTGACATTACAAATTGAGATATAAAGCTGATTTCTTTCAAATATATTTCTGTTGGTGGCGGAGAATTTATTCTCTTAGCTTAACACTCTTCTCTGAGACATACGAGCTTAGAGGTTATATAGTTGAAGGTTATTAGTGATATACTCCCAATTTGGTAGTGTGGCATGCTAAGTGTTGCTGTGAAATGATCATTGTTTGATCATTTGTGATATGATCATTTGTTTGATCATTTATCTAGGTGATCATTTGATTGACCCAAAGCACAACTTTTGTATAAAGCGTGGCTTTGTGGACGAGACTTCGTCGGACCTCACACCCCGAAAATGGTCAAAACAGGAAGGATGCAGCAAGGTTATTAAGGGGTAGCACCCCTTTAGTGTGTGTCATTCCTTCTGGATAGAGGTGGTATCATGGTATGGAGCCCAGATATTTAACCTATGTTGTTGCTGCAAATTTTATGGTTGTTGGAAATCGAGGATCCTCGGATAGATCGGTTACGATCGGGGGATGACATATTCGTGTCAGTAGTTACCTAGTTTGAAAGGTAACCCGACCTTGTGTTGGCAGAGATCCGGTTAGGTTCTCGAGACGTCATTCCAGAGGCGTTTCCATGTGGAAATGGGAAGTTCCTTGGCCTGACCATTTGTTGGAAATCCAAAGAAACAAAACGAGACTTGTACGTTTTAGTTGTAGAACCTGCCATGGAATGTGGCGGTAACCTGTTATTGAACATGGTAGCTATAGTAGGCATACGATAATGGTCGTATGTTGGCTAAGATTTATATCTTTATTTTCGAAATGAATTTTTTCCTACACTATGCACTAGTAACAATATCAAATGTTTCTTTTTAATGCGTATCAAGCATCTTTGACTATCATAAGGAGAAATCTCCTCCGATTCTGCGTTTGCATTGTGTGTGTGTGCGGGAGGCCTTATGGTAGTCTCATTTTTAAAAGCATTGCGAATTGACTTTAAAAATATTCCACTATTTTGATTTTAAAGAAAAATAAATTGTTTTAGTTCTCACACCAGTCACATGACTGACTCGGAGTTTATTATTTTCCTTCCTAAACTCTGGGTGCCCACCAATTTCCACACGGGCAGTCAAGAGTTAAGGTTTATCAGGATATTCAGGAGTTGCTGGAGGCAAGCTGGATGGCATGGCGTATTACTTGTATATAGTATTTCTTTCCGCTGTTTGTTTGTTGTTGTACACTCTGATGATGTGATGTAATGTAATATGATGTAATTAAATAACAGATATAGTTCTTTATTTAAAGATTATTCATTTATCTATTATATGTTGTTCCGCTGCGAATTGTGAGATTCTGATATTGTTCTGTTATTTCTTTCTGTTCTGTTCAATCTTTTTCTCTCTTTCTTCTTCTTTAACCCTAACGGCACGGTTTTCCGGCCTTCGATTGCTCGACAGTTGATACAGTGGACGTATTGATGTCGGCGTTCGTGGACGAAAAATCGCATACGTTACATTTGGTATCAGAGCGTATGGTTAAGCGACAACCATGGCTCTGTTGGGTATAACTCATTAGAGATAGAGTCAGCAGTACTCTAGAATGAGTGTGAGTGTAATAATAGATACGAGTGCGTATTTGTTAGTGAATATAAAAATTGTTCTATGTTGTGATGATTGGTTTGTTGAGTGGTATATGGATTTTGGTCGGTATAGTCCGTACAACTCTATCGATAGGGATCTCTAAACACTTGTACAGAGCAAATTCGACACGATATTGTTTTAAATCGGGTAAATGAAATAATTTTACCTTGATTATATTTTGTATATAAAGGAATTTTTTTCGGAATTATTAAAGTGTATATGAATTGATTGTTTGGTTGTTGAATAAGTTAAATAAAAACAACAATTGTAAAAGAAATTTTGTATAAGCAAATGAATTATAAGTATGAAGTTATAATTAATATGATTTACAATGGTGGAATAATCTTATATATAAGAAGTGAAATTATATAAGTAAAAAGTTTATAAATGTGATTTATAATCTAAAATAAAATTCCAGGGAAGTGTTTTGAAAGGATTTGATATTTTGGAAATTTGTTTTGGAGAAATTAAAGCTCTAAACTCTTTTCGGTCGCTGGAAAATCATTCCGATGATGACCGCGGCATCATTGGTCTTCATTTTCGGGTTTCCAAAAGAGGGATTGCTGCCAGATTATTTTCAATGAAAGTTGTTTGGAAAATTTGGATTTGGTTTTGGAAATTCAAAAGATAATTTGAATTGATTTCAAAAATGGTTTTGAAAGATTGAAAAGACTCTGGAATCCTATTTAAAATATTATGGGAATGATAAATGAGTTGATAACTTATACAGATTGAATTTTGATAGAATAAATTTAACTTAAAGGATGAAGTTAAATTAAAGGAAGTATAAGTAAATCAATAAAATCCAAGTTGAAATAAATTTGAGTTGTCATCAAAGACATGTAATTTAACAAAAGGAGAGTTAAATAAATTGATTTGGATTTGATAAGTTGGTAGAAATGGAATATAACTTAAGTGAAGTTGAATGAAGTTAATTTAGGTATCGAAGTAAATTAATAACTGAATTAATGAAGTGAAGTCATTAAGAATTTGAACTTGTGTTATATAAATGAAATTCAACATTATATTGTTAAAGGAATTAGCAATTGAATTGATAAATTGATTGAATGTTAATCAATCTAATGTAAATAATTGATATGAAATAATGGATGTAAGTGTAAATTCATTAAAAATTAATGTTATTGGAAGTTGAATAAATTGAATGGAAGTCAATTTAATATCAACCAATTGAAATTAAAAGTGAATAAATTTGGTTGTATTGAATAAACATTGGTTGTTATTTGATTGTTGATTGATTGTGTATATTTCATTAAGTGTTAAATGAAAATGAATTAATGAAATGGAAGGCTATGAATCATTGAAATCAAATTGAAAGTTAAGTGAATCTTGAATAGAAATGAATTTGATTTGGATTGAAAGTAAACTAATGTGAATTAAATTAGTGAATGTTAGCTAATTGAATTGAGAATGAATGTTAGTAAAATCCAATGTTAACGAATCAAATGTGATCTAAATTGGAAAACCAATTCATGGAATATTAATGAAATATGAATGAATATTGATTTGGATATGGATATTAGTTGTTTGATTGATGCATTTATTGCTTTTGTTGCATTTTCTATGTTAGCATATGGAGATATAAATTGTATATTGATACTATTTTCATATATGCATGTTCTCATGTTGTTTGTTGAGTGTTTAGTAGGTGCGGATTGCGCTTGCTTCGCATATGGAGCTCGCTTTCGTGCAATATTAGCCGTATATGCTCGCTAATAATATATAAGGTACATATCTCGGATTACATACCGTACTTTTACACTTTTTTCCCTGCGGGATGCCTCATCACTTGATGAGATGTATATTTGTGATATATATATATATATATATATATACTGTCATTTTTTTTTCTCGGATTGAGCCGCGCAAAGGAGACTATGGAGAATTTTTTCTAAAATTTAAGGCGTTAGTATATTTTTGAGAAAATTGGAAATTTTTTGAAAACTAAAGTTTGGATTTGGAAACTTAGTAAAGATATTGTAAGAAGTTTAACTATGAATTTTGAGAAAGTTAAACACTTAAGAGATTTGAAAAATCTAAATTGAATGGTTTGTTTTGGAAAGTTAATGGATTCTGTAACTTTTTCTTACTTGGTAATTTCGAGGACGAAATTCTTTTAAGGGGGGAAGTATTTCTATCAATTAATTTTTTATATTTAATTGATTTTAAATATTAATAAGTGAAAATTTTAAGTCGAATAATTTATTTTTCGAACAATTGGATTTAATTGGATAATTAAATCGATAATTTAATAGTGAAAATACAGAAATAATTGAAAATTGGGTTAAATATGATTAAAATTGATTTGTAAATTTTTCCGAAAATTTAAGGCGTTAGTATATTTTTGAGAAAATTGGAAATTTTTTGAAAACTAAAGTTTGGATTTGGAAACTTAGTAAAGATATTATAAGAAGTTTAACTATGAATTTTGAGAAAGTTAAACACTTAAGAGATTTGAAAAATCTAAATTGAATGGTTTGTTTTGGAAAGTTAATGGATTCTGTAACTTTTTCTTACTTAGTAATTTCGAGGACGAAATTCTTTTAAGGGGGGAAGTATGTAACGACCCAGAATTTCTGTCAATTAATTTTTTATATTTAATTGATTTTAAATATTAATAAGTGAAATTTTTAAGTCGAATAATTTATTTTTCGAATAATTGGATTTAATTGGATAATTAAATCGATAATTAAATAGTGAAAATACAGAAATAATTGAAAATTGGGTTAAATATGATTAAAATTGATTTGTAAAATGTTATTTAATCATGTTGGAGTTAGAATGATGTTATAGAACTTTTAAAATCGAATTAAAAGTTTATTTGTGAAAATTGAATATTTTAATATTTAATCTACTAGTGAGATTGGTCATTTTTCAAACGGTCTCGGATTTCGACGAAACCAGTTTCATCGGATCCGTAATGTGATATTATTGTATAGTTTTAAATTTCGTGTCAATCGGATTTACCGTTTGTCCGGTGCAAGCTAAAACGCCTAGAAAATCGTTTAATCGGTTTAATTTTAAATTGAACATTTATTGCCATAACTCGCACAGATGACCGAATTAGCTCCCAAATCACATTCCATTGTGTTCGGAACGCGGGGTAAACCTTAGGAACGCCAACCGGCACGCTTCGTTTGGAGTTCGGAAAATCCGGGATGAATAGTGTTCGCGTATTTTTCTATATAAGCCCTTTAGAATTCATTTTTGCAAAAGAAAAACGACCCTAGGGTTTCATCTCTTCAGAGCCGCCACTAATGGAACCTAAGGACGAAAATTGTTCAACTTCATCCTTTTTATCTTTTCATCCATCAACAATTAGCGAAATCTTTCAACATGAAACTTGTAGAGCACCTCACGAACTACAACTTCAACGGTCAAGATCGTAAAATTCGAAGTGGATCAACGGGAAAAGGAGCTTGAAGGCGCTGCGTTTGGGCGCATTTTCCAGGTGCTGGGGGGGGGGGGGGCGAGCTCGAGGTGGTTGATGCCGAGTGTAGCTTGCTTGAAGGCCTTCCATTTGGCGCTAGCTGATCGACGTGAAGTCGAGCGATGGTGGAGCGATTGGGAACCCTAGTTTGCTTGCTCATGGGTTTCATGTTGCGTTCCTGCACGTAGAAACGTGCTCGTGAGGAAGATAAAGTAAGGGATGACCGAGATTTTGCAAGCTGGGATCCTACGGTGATGATAGAGTTAGGTTGTAAAAAAATAAAAATAAAGTTGTAAATTGATATATAAAATTCGTGTAACTTCTAAAATTCATATCTTTTTCATACGAGGTCGAAAACGCGCGAAACCAGTTGCGTTGGAATCGTATGGACGAACACTACGCTATGGAATTCAATTGGAGTCGTTTGGAATTAGTGAGAATTTTGGGTAAAATTAAACGTCTGTTTAATTTTATTCGAAATAAATCGTTAAAACGAAATTGAAATCATGGTGAGAACTTCTCACTCAATCGAATCGGTTTCGATTTTAATTTTAAATAGTTAGATTTAAAATTGTTGATTGTATGTTGAATGATGATTGTTATCTATTGATTGTTAAAATAGACATTATGCGCCGTTAGTAAGCGGATGTTATTTATTAAAAACATATACCGCGAATATTTCACAGTACAGTGAAATTGGTATTATTTATATACTTAGAGTTGATTTTTCCGCATTATATAGCGGATGAGACCCTATTGCGCCGTCTATTAACCGGATAATATTTTATAAATCCCATATACCGCGATAATTCCGTACTGGAACGGAATTGGTATTGTGCTAATGTTTGTGGTTGCAGGGAAACAGGTTGGAGGGATCCAACTGGATTCCTCAACTGTATTGATTTATTTACAGATATTGTGATATTTGTTGATTATCATATCGATATATGATATTTGGATGTCGTGATTGACTATTTGGTGCTGCTGCATCATCGGATCCATTTCTGAAGTTTTAAAATAATGATTTTGGTTTTAAAAGGAATTTTAAAGTGATTTTCGAAAGTATACGTTTTATTTAAATTTTGAATTTTTAAAAATAAATAAACGTTAAAATTTTTAATGTTATAAAAGTATGATTTTTATGAAACGAAAGCGAAAAGTGATTTTTGAAATGAATAGTTAATAAATTTATGAAATGGTTTAAATTGGAATTTTTGAACTATTACAAACAATTTTTATAAAAGATTTATAAAATTGATATTTATAAATTAAAAATATTGGAATTATAAAACAAGTTTATTAAGTGTTAAAATGAAGAATAAAATGGATTTCATTGAAAATTATAGATTATAAATTGTGAAGACATAAATTGAATAGATGTTGTAAAATAAAAGATTTATAAGTAATTAACTTATAAACTTGGTTTTTTTAAGCATATAAATGGGATATTTATAGAAATTGTTAATAAAGGAGATTTTATAAGTGAAGTTGTTATAAAATATAAAGGTATCTTATAAGTAATAAGATTTATGATTTGTGAAGTTTTGAAACAACGATTTTGTAAATAAATGAATTATAAGTAATCAACTTATAATATGGACTTTCGGTATATAATTGAGTTATATAAATTGAATTGAATTAATAAAGGAGATTTATAAATCGAAGCTTATAAATAGAAATGGAATTTATAGACATTGTTTATAAATTCGAAATCAATGGAATTTGATAAATTGAATGTTGAAATTGGTTAAGAAAATATATTCACGATTTTGGACAGCGAATATATTATTATAAATAAAATGGATATGCTTGGGAAAATCAATATTATAAATTGAAGTTAATTGTTTTAACGATGTTGTAAAAGGTGTAAACATCGAAAACATAGATTTCAACATTCATTGTTGAAATAGACGTTTTCGAGAAAGAGAAGGAAATGGTGGACTATAACACTGTCGTTATAGTGAATGATTTCCGAAAGGAAACGTTTTTATATAGTATTGGGATTTATATATCTATCTAAATTTCGAATCCCTATACTAGTAATTTTGGGTCGTCGTAACGATGTTTTGCGCAACATTCGTTTTGGGCCCAGACAAATGTGTTTAAGAGAATGATTTCTTAAAGAATGAAATATATACTTAATTTCGATTTAAGTATATTGAATATTTTCCAAGTGTTGAAAATGAATGGATTTGTGAATTACTTATTAATAAATAAGTATGGAAATGTTTTTCCAACGTGAAATGAAACGTTTGGGGAATTTATCTTTTTGAAGATAAATTGAAAATGAAAAAATTGAAATCGTATATTCATAAATATTTTGGATTGTAAATTCACTAGGGAATTTATAAAAGAAAGGGAAATTTGTTTAAAAATACACGTTGATTTATTTTTGAACTGTGGGAATAAGTTTACGGATTTGGAACGTAAATATAAAGTAAATCGTTAAGGATTTATTTAATTGGTTTAAATAAACCATTTTGAAATGAAAGTATTTCCGCATAAAGAAATGATTGAAATTTGCTTTCAAAAGTGATAATGGTGAAAAGTGATTTGAAAATTTGTTTTCAAATGGTTGAAGTGTGGAAAATTTTATATCTAGTAAAGATATTTTGGAAAGTAAATAATTTGGGAAATTATTTGGAATTTGGTGATGTTGAGCATGCCTATTGATAGTTAAATAATCCGACTATCAATATTTACCTTTAAATGGGTATTTGTTGTGATTTGCTTGAATTTGAATGCCACACTTACTTTTAAAATAAGCGCTCACTATTCGGGTTAGCCGGGAAAGGACCTTGGGGTCGTATAACCCATTCCGAATATGTGATACGTCGTTATGGATTGCATTTGATGACGGGTGTTGAAGACCAGATATTTGTGAAAACGGAAGGATTACCGTCGAGTTACTCTACGTCGGCTGATCTCCGATATAGAGGTTTTATCACCCTTAGTGACGGGAAGTCCGGTCGTGATTAGTGAATATGCAGATTGCAAGGACTTCTTTGGAAGTGCCTTCGGTTCTGTTCGATCTCGGAACAGACTTGTATGAATTGTATGTCTGACATTACAAATTGAGATATAAAGCTGATTTCTTTCAAATATATTTCTGTTGGAGGCGGAGAATTTATTCTCTTAGCTTAACACCCTTCTCTGAGACATACAAGCTTAGAGGTTGTATAGTTGAAGGTTATTAGTGATATACTCCCAATTTGGTACTGTGGCATGCTGAGTGTTGCTGTGAAATGATCATTGTTTGATCATTTGTGATATGATCATTTGTTTGATCATTTATCTAGGTGATCATTTCTATGATCATTTGATTGACCCAAAGCACAGCTTTTGTATAAAGCGTGGCTTTGTGGACGAGACTTCGTCGGACCTCGCACCCCGGAAATGGTCAAAACAGGAAGGATGCAGCAAGGTTATTAAGGGGTAGCACCTCTTTAGTGTATGTCATTCTTCTGGATAGAGGTGGTATCATGGTATGGAGCCCAGATATTTAACCTATGTTGTTGCTGCAAATTTTGTGGTTGTTGGAAATCGAGGATCCTCGGATAGATCGGTTACGATCGGGGGATGACATATTCATGTCAGTAGTTATCTAGTTTGAAAGGTAACCCGGTCTTGTGTTGGCAGAGATCCGGTTAGGTTCTCGGGACGTCATTCCAGAGGCGCTTCCACGTGGAAATGGGAAGTTCCTTGGCCTGACCATTTGTTAGAAATCCAAAGAAATAATACGAGACTTGTACGTTTTAGTTGTAGAACCTGCCATGGAATGTGGCGGTAACCTGTTATTGAACATGGTAGCTATAGTAGGCATACGATAATGGTCGTATGTTGGCTAAGATTTATATCTTTATTTTCGAAATGAATTTTTCCTACACTATGCACTAGTAACAATATCAAATGTTTCTTTTTAATGCGTATCAAGCATCTTTGACTATCATAAGGAGAAATCTCCTCCGATTCTGCGTTTGCATTGTGTGTGTGTGCGGGAGGCCTTATGGTAGTCTCATTTTTAAAAGCATTGCGAATTGACTTTAAAAATATTCCTCTATTTTGATTTTAAAGAAAAATAAATTGTTTTAGTTCTCACACCAGTCACATGACTGACTCAGAGTTTATTGTTTTCCTTCCTAAACTCTGGGTGCCCACCAATTTCCACACGGGCAGTCAAGAGTTAAGGTTTATCAGGATATTCAGGAGTTGCTGGAGGCAAGCTGGATGGCATGGCGTATTACTTGTATATAGTATTTCTTTCCGCTGTTTGTTTATTGTTGTACACTCTGATGATGTGATGTAATGTAATACGGTGTAATGAAATAACTGATATAGTTCTTTGTTTAAAGCTTATTCATTTATCTATTATATGTTGTTACGCTGCGAATTGTGAGATTCTGATGTTGTTCTGTTATTTCTTTCTGTTCTGTTCTATCTTTTTCTCTCTTTCTTCTTCTTTAACCCTGACGGTACGGTTTTTCGGCCTTCGATTGCTCAATAGTTGATACAGTGGACGTATTGATGTCGGCGTTCGTGGACGAAAAATCGCATACGTTACAGCTTCGGGGTTCGTGGGACTTGGCTTCGAGTTCTGCTCGGCTCTTTCTCCAGGAAAGCCTGCGCATGCCAAAGTTCTCCATCATCCCTTCCATGCTATGCCTCTCCGCTACCCCGCCTCTTCACCCTCACCAAAACTAACGGTCTTCCTTTGCCACGTGACCTCCGCCTCACTACACTTTGCAACACAAGTTCGCCTTCCCATAATCAAATCCAGTAGCCTACACGAAGCTCGCACTTAACCGCTTTCTTTCACGTTCCTTCCACCCAGACCCCGTCGGCCACATCTGACCACCCTCCAAAAACCCAAGCAACCCAACCTCTACCGAACCAAGCCACATTTACCAGTTCGCACCACCCCCTCTGCTTGTTGGAACGGCTCATCAACCTTTTCCTTGAGATGACCCGACCCGGCTCTTCCTTACCCATGCGAGCACAACCAGTAGCTGCCTACATCTTCCCTTCCGGCCTCCCTTCCCCTTTCTTTTGTCCGGCCAAACAAAACCCGCTGCAGGTATTTGTAGCTGCAAATTTTATCTTTTGTTATTATATATATAAAAGTATTTATGTTGTTTTGATAGTTTTATATCAAGGCTATACTACATTGAAAACAGTTATGTTTGTTTCATATGTAAGTATCCTATCTCTGAATATATATACATATATTTTACATATATTTATACATATATTATTTAATATATATGCTGAAGGGTTTATAAAAAATAAAAATAAAAATTTGCTTCTTAAAATATCATGAGTATGCATATAAGTTTAGAGTATTTAAAGCATATATTTTACTGATTATTTGAAGCTGCGTGTATGCCTGTAGCACTCATCTACTTTATTTCTACATAGTTATATATGATAGGTTGGTATAGCATGTTGTTGTGATTTGTTAGTAATAAAATATATGAACAGTTTGTATATTTTTGTTATAAGTCATATACGTAATCTGTTTTCTGAATGTAAAGGTATATATTTATATATATATATATTTTTAATCTGTCATATAAATGTGTATTTCACGAAAGCAATTCGTTATGCATAAGTTTTATTTGTCATATATAACCCATTTGCATGCCTACGTATATAAGTTTTGAGTTGTGTGTATATAATCGTTTGGGTGAATATATATATATATATATATATATATATATATATATATATATATATATATATATATATATATATATATATGTTTAAAAGTATATAACGTTTTAAATCGATATTCATATATATGAGATTGTGTCTACATATCCTTATTTGAATAAGGAAATATATTAGTATATACATATTTTAATGAATTACAATTCTAAGGTATATGGAAAGTGTGCATGTGTATACATAAGTTTGCATTTGTGAAATATTATACATTGGGTGCAGTTTATATTTGTACATTTGTTAATATGTTTAAGTAAATGTATATAACAGTTTTGATGTGTTCTAAGTATAGTTAGTTTTATATATAGTGTTATATTATATATCTTATGAATTGTATAGTGTATATGTGTCTTCATATTTATATTAGTACATTTATCCTTAGTGTATACATATTTCAAAAGAGATTTTTGATGTGCATATATTTGAATTATATACAAGCGGTACGTTTGTTGGTGTAACAACCGCATGTTTAACGATTATATATTTAAATGTTTTATTTAAATATAGCGTCGTTAGTCGGATTTTTGGGTCCAAAAAGCTACTTTTTGCAAACGGCCGAATTGGAGCTCGAAACTACCTCCATTAGTTCCAAAATGGCGTTTGCGATCTTTTTGAGTATAATCTTTGATATGTTTGGAATTTGTGAAATTTTGACTCTTTTTCTATTGGGTTTTGGTTCAGCCCACTAACTATCTAATTAACCCTAAGTCAGCCCTCTCCTCTCATTCACTTATTCCATTTCTTAAAACTTAAGGTCAAAACTGAAAATGGTGGAAGGGAAAGAGAAATAGAAATTGCAAGCCCTAAATCCATTTGCAAACTCCAAATTCTTGCTCCAAAATCAAAGAGAATCCATTGGTAAGTTCTTCTTCATCTTCTCCAACTCTTCTCCTCTTCAATTTCAGAAAATTTCCTAAACCTAAATTGGGAAATATGTATTTTATTCTTAGATTGAAGCTTGTTGAGTTGAAGTAGTGATTGTTGGTCTTCTTCTTGGGTTTTAGCTCCTTCATCTTCTTGTTTTGGGTTAAGGTGAGTTTGGAACTCACTTCTACTTCTCTTGATTTCATTGAGGTTGGGTATGAATTCCTAGCACTTGTTCATATGCACTTCCTTTTAGTTTGGACTGAATTAGTGAATACCCAAATTTTTAGTGTTTTGGGTTCAATTCTTTAGAGATCCTAACTTTGATGTTTTGATCATGTTTTGGTGATGCATTGAAGTGCTTATAGGGTCGGGTAGCCGTTAGGCGTAAACCCCTAGCGTCCGTGCTCGTCCGGTTGAAAGTTGGGAGAGTTAGCACTTCATTTGTTATAAGTAGGAAATGCAGGAAATGAGATCCTCTGTTCAGTCGACTGAGCTGAAGCCCGAAATTTTTCTGGACAATTTTCAGTCGACTGAACAGGGATTTCAGTCGACTGACCTGCTCCTGTTTTCCTGTTTTGCCTGTTTATGCTTATTTTGATTGATTTTTCGGATGTTATCGATTCATGTTGGTTCTTAGTGGTTGTTATTGCCTCTTTGACTTTGATAACTTATTTTTGACTTCATCCATGGTTTTTTATAAAATAATCTTTCTAATCATATTAAAAGCTCGTTTCTCCAATTTATAAATTCTATTTAAACACACACACAATTTCGCACTTCGAGCGAAGTGGAAGGATGATTAAATGGTTGGGCAAAACACGGACCATGAATCTGTGCGTTTATCTTTCCGATTAATCTCCGACCTATTCAATTGATCGTTTTGACCTTCGGGTTTGGGTTACCGATGATATGAGGTGACCTTGTACCGCTTTGAGTGTGAAATTAACTAACGGATAGCAAATCATTTAGCGCGAACGAGTGGTTATGGGACTCGCGTTACCACTTTTCGGATTACTTTTTGAGAGTTATGACACATTCCGCCAGTTAGTGGTGTCCAGTACTGGGTCTCTGACCTTCACCACTACGGTTTGTTGCCTTCGGGTTTGTGCCTTCAGGTTTGTTGCCCTTTAGTATCGCTTTCGATGTTGGTCGTTATGAGCCGCATGGGTGATATTGGGTTGCCCTTTAGTATCGCTTCCGATGTTGGTCGTTATGAGCCGCATGGGTGATATTGGGTTTGGAGTCTTCGGGCTCATGGATCCTTGTTTGTACAGTACTGAGCTCGAGCAAAATTTTCTGATGTTTCATTCATATGTATATTCCCTTTGTATCGCCCTTCGGTGTTGGTCTTTTTGAGCCGCATGATGCGTAGCATTTACCTTGTGGAACTTGTATACCTTATTGGTATTTGTTATGGCCTTTTGGCTTGCTTTGGGATATTCTTATCCTTTATTTCTATATGTTGCCGATGACATGAGGCTTGTTCTATATGGTTCATCTTTCGTTAGATGATTGTGTTATCTCTTTTAGAGATATCTATTATGCTTTGTAACCTTGCAGGTTTATTGTTGTTCAGTTTATCTAAGTGATTTGTTTAGCTAGACTGACCTGGGTATTTCATACTCGGGTCAGACCGAGATGTTTCAGGTTAGGTGCTTTTGGACTTAGCCTATTTTGCTTCCGCATGGACTATTCAGCTTGTTCCTTTTTGTCATAGCTTTTTGTGTAGTCCTATTATGTTGTAACTCTGACGTGTATTCTTTTGACTCGTCTGTATATTGTGGTTTGCTTACCACTTGACATGTATTGTTTTGTATTCTCTGTTATGTATCAGTATATGTGTATATGATGATCTGCTGCTCTGTGATGTATATTACATTTGAGTTGTTATATTCTGTTCTGATATATCCAACCACCTATGGTTTTGTTTTGAGTATTCATTGGGTATGTCGACCTATTGTTATGTCTATGTCGATGTATTCAATAGATAGTTAGAGAAAGGCTACAGATGGTCGCTCCTAACCAGCCTTATTCTCCGTGTTAGTTGACGGCATTACCCTATAGTGTCCTTGGCTAGCGTGGGTATAGAGGTGGGGCGTCACAGCGTGGTATCGGAGCTGAGTTCAGAACAAAGTATGACAAACACAGAATAGAGCACATATTACAGTACATCAAAGTATACAAGTGATACAAACCTTTGAATCATCGTGTCTCTTTATTCCATCAAGGTTGGATAGAATTTGGGGAATACGTCTAGGAATGCACTTTATTCCGTAGTATTCCGTAATGATATCTACCTTGTGAATAATCTTGTTCTTATCTTACTTTCAGCGTATGGTTGGAAGAGGCAAGGGACGACGTTCGGATGCTGGGCAATCTAGTGGTTCACATCCGGATGGCGTTTATATGTCTGCCGATCAGTTTTTAGAATTGTTTAGGAGCACTCAGCTTCCAGTTCCTCCTCGAGTATCTCCACCTCGCAAGTCTGCCTTTGCACGTCAGTGCAGTGATTTTTCTCATCTTGGAGGAAAGCCGTTTAAGGGCTCCGAGTCTGTTCTTGAAGTCCAAGCTTGGCTTCGCACGTGCGAGCGTATTTTCTCTCGCATGGATCTTTCTGACCATGATAGAGTTCTTGTAACTTCTAGCTTATTACAAGAGCATGCTCTTGATTGGTATGAGCTTCTTGTAGCTGAGATTGATGAGTCTACTCTTTCTTGGACTCAGTTTCGGAAGCGATTTGAACTCAAGTTCGTTCCTGAATCTGAAAAAGTTTTATTGACCCATCGCTTCCTTGAGTTGAAGCAAGGGAAGTCTTCTGTTTCTGAGTATGTTGCATCATTCGAGGCTTTGTCTCAGTGTGGTCTTGAATTCATCAGCACTTCTTATAAGAAGAATTTGAAGTTTGTTTCTGGTCTTAAGAAATATCTTAAGAAATCTTTGTTGCTCCAACTTAAACTTTCTTTTGAGGAGTTGGTTGATTCGGCACTTCATCTCGAGACCGTCGAGGAGTGTGATAGTGATGTTGATGTTGAGGTTTCCAAGAACCCCAACAAGAGGCCGTTTCCAATTCAGAAGTCCAGACCTTTTCCTTCTAAGAAGAAGAAGACAGGTGGTCCTAGTTCTCAGCCTCAGTCTTCCGGAAAACCTTTCGTTCGAAAGTGTTTTAATTGTGGTTCTCCGGATCATATTATTCGAGCTTGTCCTAAGCCTCTCTTCTGCCATTATTGCAAGAAGGAAGGTCATCATGTTTCAACTTTCCCTACTGTTCCGGCTGGTGCTAAGTCTAGCAATCTTTATGCTACCAAGGCTTCTATAGGTCCCTCTCAGCCCAAAGGTATATCTCCATCCATTTTGGAAGGTTTTATTTTATTTTATGACCATAATGTTCGAGTTCTTTTCGATACGGGTGCATCACATTCTTTCATATCGAAAAAGCTCGTTGATGACTTATCTTTGGATGTTTCTTGTATGGTTACTTCTTTAAGGATTGCGAATCCCATTAGGGGATCCGCGACCCTTAGTTTGCTTTGTGATGATGTTGAGATTGTTTTATGTGGTTTTTCTTTCCATGCGAATCTGCACGTTATTTCTTGTCTGGAATTTGATATGATTTTGGGAATGGACTGACTAGTGAGATATGATGCCAGGATTATTTGTTTGGAGAGAATTTTGTATCTTCGACATCCGAATTCGCCTACTCAGTTATCTCTTATTCTTCGGGATGTGGATAATTCCGAAATGGCTTTATATTCTCTTGATTCACGAGATGATGATGATATATCTCGTATTCCTATTGCTTGTGACTTTTCTGATGTTTTTGAACCTGTTTCGGGTTTGCCACCCAAGCGGGCAATTGAGTTCCACATTGATCTCATTCCAGGCGCGCAGCCAGTTAGTCGTCCTCCCACGAGGATGTCTACAAAGGATAACGAGGAACTCAAGAAGCAGCTTTTAGAGCTTGAGTCCAAGCAGTTGATTCGGTCCAGTTTTTCTCCGTGGGGATCCGCGGTCGTCTTTGTGAAGAAGTCCGATGGAACTCTTAGGCTTTGCATTGACTATCGCAAACTTAACGAGTTAACCATCAGGAATAGGTATCCATTGCCTAGGATCGATGATATGTTCGATCTATTGAGTGGTGCTAAGGTCTTTTCTTAGCTTGACCTTGCCACGGGTTTTCATCAGTTACGAGTTACAGAGGATAGCATACCTCTTACAGCTTTCCGCACTCGATATGGTTCTTTCGAGTGGCTCGTTATGCCATTCGGTTTGACGAACGCTCCTACTTTCTTTGTTGATCTCATGAATCGGGTATTCCGAGAATATCTCGATAAGTTCGTCCTTGTGTTCATTGATGATATCCTTATTTATTCTAAGTCTGAAGCTGAGCATGCTAATCACTTGAGAATTGTCTTGAGTACCCTCCGGCATCATCAGCTTAGAGCCAAATTCTCCAAGTGCCACTTTTGGGAGAATAAGGTTAAGTTCTTAAGCCATGTTGTATCTTTCTATGGCATTTCTGCCGATCCCTCAAAGATCGAAGCCATCCAGAATTGGAAGAGGCCTGAGAATGTTCTTGAGATTCGTAGTTTCCTTGGATTGGCGGGTTACTACCATCGGTTCATTAAGGATTTTTCCCGTGTTGTGCTTCCTCTTACTTGCCTTACTCGGAAAGGCATTCGTTTTATTTGGTCCGACAAGTGTGAAGCTTCCTTTCAGACATTGAAGGAACTTCTCACTAATGCTCCTATTCTTGTGGTTCCCGAAGGGAATCATGATCTTGTTGCCTACACCGATGCTTGCGGTAGTGGTCTCGGTGCTGTTCTTATGCAGAAGGATCGGGTAGTTGCTTATGCTTCTAGGCAACTGCGTCCGAATGAAGTTCGCTATGCCACTCATGATCTTGATTTACCCGCCATTGTCTTTGCCTTGAAGATTTGGCGACACTATTTATTGGGCGAGCGCTTCATTCTCTATACCGATCATAAATCTTTGAAGTATTTGTTCACTCAGAAGGAACTCAATATGAGACAACAGCGTTGGCTCGAGTTTCTTGCTTCCTATGACTTTGATATCCAGTATACCCCTGGTAAGGGTAATCGTGTTGCAGATGCGCTTAGTCGCAAACATTCGGTTGTTATTTCTATGATGCTTGCCGAATGGAATATTCTTGAGACTCTATCTTTTTGTGAAATTCGTGATCGAAGTTCATCTTCTGACTCTCCTATTCTATTGTTCAGTTTGGGAGCTCGACCTATTTTATTGGATCGTATTGCCGATGCCCAACGGCGTGATCCTGATTTGTTGCATTTTATTCAGCTTTGTGAGTCTAAATCTTGTGATGAGGCGTTGCAAGATTTTTGCATTGATTCTCATGGGTGTCTTCGTAAGAAGAACCGTCTTTTTGTGCCTTCTGACTTTGCAC
Source organism: Allium cepa (assembly GCA_030765085.1). Classification (NCBI taxonomy): domain Eukaryota; kingdom Viridiplantae; phylum Streptophyta; class Magnoliopsida; order Asparagales; family Amaryllidaceae; genus Allium; species Allium cepa. The sequence goes on from CM060931.1 coordinate 390,570,005, forward strand.
TTAGGCATGACATTCTTGATGATTGTCATCGTTCTAAGTATACCATTCATCCCGGTAGTAGCAAGATGTATGTCGATATGCGTCGTCTTTATTATTGGGAAGGCATGAAGTGTGATGTGGCGAGTTATGTGAGTAATTGCATAACTTGTCAGCGTTTTAAGGCCGAACATCAGCATCCTTCTGGTCTTCTTCAACCTCTTGAGATTCCATTATGGAAATGGGGTCAGATTTCTATGGATTTTATTGACGGCCTACCTCGTTCGAGATCAGGTCATTCTAGTATTTGGGTTATTGTTGATCGCCTCACTAAATCTGCTCATTTTATTCCTATTAAGTCTAATAGGACTGCGTCTCTTTTGGATAAATTTTATGTCAAGGAAATCGTGAGACTTCACGGTGTTCCTAGTTCTATTGTGAGTGACCGTGATCCTTTATTCACGAGTCATTTTTGGAAGAGTCTTCAGCAAGCTTTGGGAACAAAGCTTAATTTTTCTACAGCTTATCATCCGCAGTCCGACAGACAGACTGAACGGGTGAATCGTATCTTGGAAGATCTTCTCCGTATTTGTATTTTTGATTTTGGTGGTAGTTGGGAGGATCACCTACCTCTTGTAGAGTTCTCCTACAACAATAATTTTCAGTCTAGTATCGGTATGGCTCCTTTCGAAGCCTTATATGGAAGGCCATGTCGATCACCTTCTTATTGGTTGGAATCTGGGGAGAAGCTTATTCATGGTCCAGATTTTGTTCGTCATTCTTCCGAGAAGATTGATCTTATTCGATTGAGAATGAAAGAGGCACAGAGTCGCCAGAAATCCTACGCGGATAGCCGTAGGAAACCTCTCGAGTTCTCGATTGGTGATCTTGTTTTTGTTCGTGTTTCTCCTTTGAAGGGGGTTATGCGTTTCAGTACGACTGGTAAATTGGCTCCTCGCTATATAGGACCATTTTCTATTACTGAACGTATTGGACCTGTGGCTTATAGAGTTTCACTACCTGCTCATTTATCGGGCATTCATGACGTGTTTCATGTCTCGCAACTTCGGAAGTGTCTTCGGGAGTCGGATTCTATTATTACTTCTCCTGATTTGTTAGAGCTTGAGATCTCACCGGACTTATCTATTGTACAACAACCTATTAGCGTGCTTGACACGGAGGTGCGACACCTTCGGAACAAGGTCGTGCCGCTCGTTAAAGTTCAATGGTCCGCTAATCCCAATGATTGTACTTGGGAAACCAAAGAGTTTGTCGAGCGATCTTATCCGGGTTTTCATTCTTCGCTTTGAAATGGTGAGTATGTCTTTTCATCTCGAGCTTATTTCCTTTTCTTTTGAATGTTTTATGTATGTAGTCGTTACAAATATCGTCTCTAGGAATTGCGGGGATGCAATTTTGTAAGAAGGGGAGATCTGTAACAACCCGCATGTTTAACGATTATATATTTAAATGTTTTATTTAAATATAGCGTCGTTAGTCGGATTTTTGGGTCCGAAAAGCTACTTTTTGCAAACGACCGAATTGGAGCTCGAAACTACCTCCCTTGGTTCCAAAATGGCGTTTGCGATCTTTTTGAGTATAATCTTTGATATGTTTGGAGTTTGTGAAATTTTGACTCTTTTTCTATTGGGTTTTGGGTTTGGGTTCAGCCTACTAACTATCTAATTAACCCTAACTCAGCCCTCTCCTCTCATTCACTTATTCCATTTCTTAAAACTTAAGCTCAAAACTGAAAATGGTGGAAGGGAAAGAGAAATTGCAAGCCCTAAATCCATTTGCAAACTCCAAATTCTTGCTCCAAAATCAAAGAGAATCCATTGGTAAGTTCTTCTTCATCTTCTCCAACTCTTCTCCTCTTCAATTTTAGAAAATTTCCTAAACCTAAATTGGGAAATATGTATTTTATTCTTAGATTGAAGCTTGTTGAGTTGAAATAGTGATTGTTAGTCTTCTTCTTGGGTTTTAGCTCCTTCATCTTCTTGTTTTGGGTTAAGGTGAGTTTCGAACTCACATCTACTTCTCTTGATTTCATTGAGGTTGGGTATGGATGCCTAGCACTTGTTCATATGCACTTCCTTTTAGTTTGGATTGAATTAGTGAATACCCAAATTTTTAGTGTTTTGGGTTCAATTCTTTAGAGATCCTAACTTTGATGTTTTGATCATGTTTTGGTGATGCATTGAAGTGCTTGTAGGGCCGGGTAGCCGTTAGGCGTAAACCCCTAGCGTCCGTGCTCGTCCGGTTGAAAGTTAGGAGAGTTAGCACTTCATCTGTTATAAGTAGGAAATGCAGGAAATGGGGTTCAGTCGACTGGATCCTCTGTTCAGTCGACTGAGCTGAAGCCCGAAATTTTTCTGGACAATTTTCAGTCGACTGAACAGGGATTTCAGTCGACTGACCTGCTCGTGTTTTCCTGTTTTGCCTATTTATGCTTATTTTGACTGGTATTCTGGATGTTATCGATTCATGTTGGTTCTTAGTGGTTGTTATTGCCTTTTTGACTTTGATAACTTATTTTTGACTTCATCCACGGGTTTTTATATAATAATCTTTCTAATCATATTAAAAGCTCGTTTCTCCAATTTATAAATTCTATTTAAACACACGCACAATTTCGCACTTCGAGCGAAGTGGAAGGATGATTAAATGGTTGGACAAAACACGGACCATGAATCTGTGCGTTTATCTTTCCGATTAATCTTCGACCTATTCAATTGATCGTTTTGACCTTCGGGTTTGGGTTACCGATGATATGAGGTGACTTTGTACTGCTTTGCGTGTGAAATTAACTAATAGATAGTAAACCATTTAGTGCGAACGAGTGGTTATGGGACTCGCGTTACCACTTTTCGGATTCCTTTTTGAGAGTTATGACACATTCCGCCAGTTAGTAGTGTCCAGTACTGGGTCTCTGACCTTCACCACTATGGTTTGTTGCCTTCGGGTATGTGCCTTCGGGTTTGTGCCGTCGGGTTTGTTGCCCTTTAGTATCGCTTCCGATGTTGGTCGTTATGAGCCGCATGGGTGATATTGGGTTGCCCTTTAGTATCGCTTCCGATGTTGGTCGTTATGAGCCGCATGGGTGATATTGGGTTTGGAGTCTTCGGGCTCATGGATCCTTGTTTGTACAGTACTGAGCTCGAGCAAAATTTTCTGATGTTTCATTCATATGTATATTCCCTTGGTATCGCCCTTCGGTGTTGGTCTTTTTGAGCCGCATGATGCATAGCGTTTACCTTGTGGAACTTGTATACCTTATTGGTATTTGTTATGGCCTTTTGGCTTGCTTTGGGATATTCTTATCCTTTGTTTCTATATGTTGCCGATGACATGAGGCTTGTTCTATATGATTCATCTTTCGTTAGATGATTGTGTTATCTCTTTTAGAGATATCTATTATGCTTTGTAACCTTGCAGGTTTATTGTTGTTCAGTTTATCTAAGTGATTTGTTTAGCTAGACTGACCTGGGTATTTCATACTCGGGTCAGACCGAGATGTTTCAGGTTAGGTGCTTTTGGACTTAGCCTATTTTGCTTCCGCATGTACTATTCAGCTTGTTCCTTTTTGTCATAGCTTTTTGTGTAGTCCTATTATGTTGTAACTCTGATGTGTATTCTTTTGACTCGTCTGTATATTGTGGTTTGCTTACCACTTGACATGTATTATTTTGTATCCTCTGTTATGTATCAGTATATGTGTAAATGATGATCTGCTGCTCTGTGATGTATATTACATTTGAGTTGTTATATTCTGTTCTGATAGATCCAACCACCTATGGTTTTGTTTTGAGTATTCATTGGGTATGTTGACCCTATTGTTATGTCTATGTCGATGTATTCAATAGATAGTTAGAGCAAGGTTATAGATGGTCGCTCCTAACCAGCCTTATTCTCCGTGTTAGTTGACGGCATTACCCTGTAGTGTCCTTGGCTAGCGTGGGTATAGAGGTGGGGCGTCACAGTTGGTATCTTTAAAAAAATATCATATTTTATTTTATTAGTTTTTATATATATGTATGTATATGTATGTAAATTATTTTACCAACATGTACTATGTATGTATATTGGACTGTAATATATGAGTTTTAGTTTGAAGCTATGTTTTGAAATTCATATATATTTAATTTAACATATGTTTGAATTAAAAGTATGATTTTTTTTAGCTATACCTCGTTATATAGTAGTTCACTGATACCATTTTTCTTCATCGATCAAGTTCTAATTTGAATTCGTCTATTCCTTATATCATCTTTGATCGCCAAATTGTGCCAATATAGCTTTGCTTTGGAATTCATGCTTGGGTTCATACCTCACCTCATTCTCGTTCATCTCTAACCTCGAAAGGTTGGCATTCACTCACGATTATTGTTGTTCTTGTATTAATTAAATTTGATTTCAATTGAATGACAATTGAATTATGCTGTTTTTAGTTAATTAAATTGTTATATATGCTATTATCTGAAACTGTTCACCTGTGGGATATGACACCATATCCTATTTTTTATATTATATTCAATGACAAATGATATATGCCCGTTGTTATATTTTATATTATCTGTTATCACTCTGCAAATTCCCTGTTAGTATAGAATTCACTATGGGTAGAAATGATACACACCCAAACGGACTTTAGAACAGGAGAAAATCGTTATGGGTTGAGATGATAGACCCAAGCGATTTTCTTTCGAATTGAACATGGGATTTTGGGTCGAAATGATATCTACCCGTATATATTTAAATTACGGATTGAAATGATAAATGTCTATATCACTTGACCATAGGATAGGAAATTATATACAAACACCACTGGTCCATATACATAAATGTTTTGAAAAAGAAATATATGGTTTTTAATAAATACTGGTTCTTAAATTTCTATATATATAAATGGAAATTTTATATATAGATTTAATGATAATACTATTGAGATTTATTTAATACATATAATATGTTAAGTATCTATGTAAATCTATATTTCAAAATAGATTTGTTGTAATAATTTGAATAAGTAAGGTTGGTTAGATAAATTTGGGTTTACTTGAAATGATATTTAATTAATAATTTTATTTAATTATATCGATTTGAAACTACTTAAGTGAAATTTAAAGTTTTGATTTTTCAATTGGATTTTGATTTAAGTGATTTAATGAATATTTCACATTTGAATAATTAAAGAAAATATTTAGTAAAATGTAATGTAAGGTTACTTAAATGATATTGAATATAACGAGGGAATATTTCAAGACAAAATAAGAATGAAATTAAACCAAACACATACGAGATCGTTAAAAATTGTTTGAAATATTGAATATTTAGAGTTTTGAAATATAATGAAGTGTAAATGGCATATTTTGTGATTCAAATCCGTGTTTGAGATCGATATAATTCGAAATGTTTATTTAGGAATTAAGTTGAACTTAAATTGATAAATTGAGATTGAATTAAATTTGAATTTGGAATTTGAGTTGATTTGAATCATAACTGTGAAAGTGATAAATTTGGAAAATAGATATATTTGAGATGAAAATGATATTTTGGGTTTGACGTATAAATTAATTTGAAAAGACCACGGTGTTATAGTGAATATTTCTACATTGTAGGTAGTTCCTCGAATACTTAGAGGTTGGTTGTCCCAAACATCCCCTAAGTTACTTGTATTTCAGTTGATATTTCACTTGAGTTGGATTTATTGATATAAGAATGTTAATCCTGACTCGAGTGTTTTTTTTTGCTTTACGCTCGGGTCAGACCGAGTGATACAGCATTTGATACTCACCTTTGGAGATCCAACTATCGATTTAGCTTTCAGCTTTTCCAGTTGATTTGTTCACAGAGGTCCTCTGTTCGCACTGAAGACTTCACTGCATTGTTATATTATGTTGTATTTTATTTCTAACTCTGATGTTTAATAGTATCTTCATGAACTACTATTTATTTATTCCGTTGCGTATTATTTTTTTACTCTGTGTTGGTGATTCTATGATTGATTTATTTACTGTATATGCCGAGCTTTGCAAAATTTAAATAACAATCTGGTATTTTGAGCAATTCAAATCCGAAGTGTGTGGATGCGAATGGTTGAAAATATCAGGCCGTTACAACATCGCTCTTGTTTTAGCCACCTTAAGCTAACTCACGGGAGTCAGGTCCACGTAATATACCTCAAGAACGTCGCCACCATCCTACTTCATTTTGGAAACTCCACCGTGTACACAGTTGTTAAAGTGGTTTTCGGAGTTGGCAGAGTATGACAACTTTTGATCCCAGTCTCTTTAACAACCAAACATTATTATAGCGCCGTGGTCATTTCAAAATAGTTTATACTACAAAAATCAAATCATTACATTTCAAAACCATATTGCTTTCAAAATAGTTTATACTTTGAAACCAAAACCATTTTTATTTCAAAACTACATTAAAATAAAAATAGCTTATACTTCAAAACTAAAACCTTTTTTATTTCAAACTATATCCAAATCAATATGATATCATTTCCATTTCAAACATATATTCATCTTTCAAAAATCATAATACTTTCAAAGTTATAACTCTTTCGAAACCAAAATACTTGAAAGCATTGCACTTTGAAAATCATAACATTTCGAAATCATACACTTGAAATCATGGTACCTTCATTTAATTCTTTACATTTACAAATTTATTCAATTAAACCTAGATTTTTCAAATTTCCAATTTAATTCAATTCAGTCCACCAGTTACAATTCAATTCAGTTTCCCAACGAAACATTTCAATTCTTAGAAATTTCAAATACAGATTTGATCCATAAAATAAATTATTCAATCTTTCAATATAATTCTAAGTTTCAAATATACCATATTTCAAAACTAATTTTTATAATTTCATAACTCTGATTTAACTTCATTATTACTTAGTTTTGAAAATATTCATTTCATAAATCCAATATCATTTAAATAAACCAGAATTACATGTAAACCAAATATCCTTCATACTAATATAAACTTAACTTCAAATATTCGTTTATCAAATAAATCAAATAAATCAAAATCAAATATCATTCCAAATTCACATTCTTTATCAAATTAAAGATTATGTCATTCAAACCATTTCAAAATCATTTCCTTGTCAAATCGATTATAAATTATTATCATTCTTTAATTCGAATATTCAACTTAAATATCATTTTAAAATCAAATATGTCATTCATTTATTATTTCAAATATGATTACAAAACACATCTCAAAATGTCATTCAATAATTCATTTATCTCATTACATTTCATTCCAATTAACACATAACCAAGCAAACCTTATTTAAATTCAAATTTAATTTAAATTCCTTAAAAATTCAAATTTAAATATTAGCATATATTCAAAACTCCTAAAATTTCACAAATAATCAATTCCAAAAGTTAAATCATTTAACACTTTAAAATATAACTCAAATAGTGTTAAAATATATGATATTTCAAACATTGTCAAATTATAGCAACGACAACATTTATAAAGTGCTATCGTAGCTTATAATTTCAAAAATTGATTAGTTTAGGAACAACGGCATTTATAAAATGCCGTAATAGATATTTAGTTATTTCAAACATAGTTAAATTCAAAAACAACAACACTTAAAAATGCTGTCATAAGACCACAGCATTTTTGGAAATGCTATTAATAAAATTCCAGATTTTATTATAACTTCAAAAACATTAAAACTTCAAAAAAATTCTATTTTAAATTTATAAATCATATTTTTAGGCTTCAAAACTTCACATTTAAACTAATTTAACATATGATTAATCACAACAAAATTTTATAATTAAATATCCAATTTAAAACTCAATTCATTTGTTAAGTAAAAATTCACTGTTTTCTTAACTTGTAAATTTAACAAAACGTAATACTTTACATCAAATATCATTTCAAAACTTTAAATTTAATTTCCATTATTTACTTACATTTTAATAACTATAATTGAAAGTCAAAGTCACACTCACTTCAAATTTACATACTTAAATTCAATTCAAACATTTAACTTTCTTAAAATACAAGAAAATATTTAAATCATAATTTCATACTTTTAAAAATACATATCTTAAGAAAAATCATTTAAAAATATACCATAGGGTATGTGTATAATTTTCTAACCTAGGTCAAGTGATACAGATATGTATCATTTTAATCCGCAGTTTAGAAAGAAAACCCGGGTTCTATCATTTCAAACCCGCAATCCCAAGTTAAATAAAAATAAAAAAAAATCACTCGAGCCTATCATTTCGGCCCATAATGATTTTTCCTGGTTCAAAAGTCTGTTCGGGTATGTATCATTTCAACCCATAGTGATTCTATTGTAACAGGGAACTTGCAGTGTCAAAATATGCATATACAATATAAACAATTATACTAACGTGTCAATGTCACAATATACTGTCATTTATCATATGTCAGTTGATAATTAACAAAGTTAACGTGGTAATAACATGGAATAACATATCATATAATCATCATTAACTTGCATAAACATTTTAATTACTAATCACTTATCATCAATTTACCATTTCATAAGTAATAATGTCAGAGTGAGAAGGACTCACCTTTATCAAAGCTAGAGACCACTACGACACACAAGGACGATTCCAAAGGCATGGCAAGCACGATACAACACGACTTTTGATTTGAATGAATGGAGAGCCTAGATGTTGCTGTTGTAAACAAAAAATACAACAAGGCAATATAAACATATATTTTCAACACAAAATTATATTGAAACAAACGAAAAATAAAAAGAAACAAAACAAGATAGCTTGACCTTGCTTTAACCATTCAAGTGCTCGGCCTAGGGGTTCCATGTGCTCGGCCAAGATGGTGTTATAAGCTCAGGTATGCATCACATATGCACGACAATATGGAGATGAAGGGTAGGAGTTACAACATAGGAAAATCAGAGGACAAGGCAAGAGAGAAGGGTTTGGTGCACACTAGGCTCGGCCTGGTCAACATTGGGCTCGGCCATGGTCAGGTACAGGTCTGATCAGTGGTTATGTTGTGGCCAGAGATGGTGTACTTGCTGGTGGTGGCGGCTAAGGGTTTGGCCGAAATGATATATGAAGGGTGTGGTGAAATCTTGGATCGGCTAGGCAAATTTTCAAGGAGTGTTGCAAATTTTTGAGGTGCTAGCTTCACTTGGTGATCATGGCCAGTATTGGTCAGAGGAGGAGGAAGTCAGGCCGTGAATGGTGATGAGGAGGAAGTGATGTGGTGGTCGGTGGGGATAGTGGATTGTAGGGGCCGAGCAAGGCTTGAAGAGGAGGAAGCAAATCAATGAAAAAGAAGATGGAAAACGAGAAAAAAATGAAGCCATTACCAAATTTTCTTTGGCCGTGGGAAATGAAGTGAAGAGAAGTTTCTCACATGAATGAAAGGAGAAACACACGACTATGCAAGAAAATGTACGGCCAAAGATAAATGAGAAGTCAAAAGAAAATGAATGGACAAGGCAAAATGAAAAGACACAAGTAAATGAAAAGGCTTGTCTCTTCAAATTTCTAATTCTTTTATTCAAAACAAACAAAATAAAATTTAGTAAATAAAAATAAAAGACAACGAAAATAAAGTGAAAAAGAAAATAAAAAATTATTCTTAGGAAAAATAAAAAGTAAATAAAGAAAATAGTTTATTATATTGAAACTAGAATTAAAAATTGTAAACAAAATATAATAAACATTGGAAAATTATAACTACACTTTTAAATATTTAAAAAAAATATACATAACATGTCATGTTACACATGTAACATAAATTAGAACATGACATGACAAACAAAAATATTATTTATATAAATTAAAGTAAACAATTTTGTTAAATAAACAATTTACATACAATGGTTTAAAAAGCATAACTTCCACGATATTAATCGGATTTCAACGAAACAAACAGCAGTATACTTAAAATTTTATTTTCTTTCATAATAAAAGTTAAAACTCAAAATTCAAAATTTTAAATTTTAAAATTTAAAAGTGAAACTTTGACCATATTGACCAAAATTCACATTTCTGGAAAATATTCTATTTAGTTATGTTTGGAATTATAATTCACATACAAATCAAAATTTATATTTAAAATATCAAAATTTATCCATTTCAATAAATAAAATAAATTTTTTAAATCTGGAAATTCAATTTAAAAGTAATTACAATATACAGGGTTGTTACAATAGTTTCATTTACTAATTATTTTAAATCTCAAATAAAAAGTTTACTTCTTTTATTCCTTCAAACAATTCTTCAACTTTACTTAACCCAATTCAAATTGAACTTCAAGTATTCAGCTTAAATTCCATTTACTTACAATTTAAATTAGTTTATTTCATTCTCACATTTATTTCCAACTTAATGAATTTTTATTTCAATGGACACTTCACTTAGTCTTCTTATGTTTTCCTTAAAATTCACCTTTATTTTTCCATAATTCAGTTACACTTAAATTTAATTCAAATTTTTAACTTATATAAGTTTCCCAACTTATTTACTTTCCATTTGCTAACTTCTTTTAATTTACTTTTTTTAATTTACTTCTTTTAATTTACTTAATTTAATTGTATTACATTCTACTATCTCGTTTCTACACTAGTTTAATTCAGTTCTTCTTTAAGTTAAACTTTATTCCAACAGATTTCATAATTTATAGGTTATCAAGCCCATTATATTCCATAAACAAATTTTAAATTAGCTTCCATAGTTCTTTAGACAATTACTCAACATTTCAAAATCATTTTTTAAATCAATTATATGCATAATTCATTTGCATATCAAATTATCCTTTGAATTTCAAAACCAAACCCAGTTTTGCGAACAACTCCAATTTAAAACATTTAGGTAGCAATTCCTCTTTTGGAAACTTGAAAATAAATCTCGTTGATGCTGCAGTCATCATCAAAGTTATTTTCCAGCGACCACAAAGAGTTTAGTGCTTTTAATCTTTCCAAAACATTTTCAAATATTTTTAAATTCCAAATCTCACCAGATTTTATGTTCAACTCAAAAATATTTCCTAAATATATCACCATTATTTCTCCAAACCATTGACATCATTTTCAAATCAAAGGAATTTAATTTCTAGAATCTTGAATTTCAAATCCTTTTAATACCTGTTCAAAAATTACTCTGGCATCTTATTTCAATTTATAAATCACATTTATAATTCACATTTCAAATTCCATTTTGTTATCTGAATTTATTTCCTTCACCTTTGGTTATGATTTCAATTCGTATTTTAAATTTCTACGCAACAATGATAATAGTTTAATATTATCATTCCCTAACAATTAAGCAACCATGTACTATAATAATTTACAAAATAATTTTATTTACCCTATTTTAAAACAATACCGTGTCGAATTGTTCTATTCAAGTGTTTAGAGATCTCTATCAATAACTTAATTACTCGTATTGACTAGAATCCATAAACTACTCAGCAAACCAATCAACACAAAACAAATTTTATACTTCACTAACAAATACATGCTCATATCTATTAATACACTCAAGCTCATTCTAGAGTACAATGGACTCTATTTCTAATGAGTAATCCACACCAGAGCCAAGGTTCTCGCTTAACCTTCAGCTCTGATACCACTGTCACGATCCGATTTTTTCGACGCCCGTAAATTGACATCAGTACGTCCACTACATCAGATGCCAAACAATCAAGTGCCAAAAAACTAGTCCGTAGGGGAAAGAAGAAGGAGGTAGAAGAAGAAATAGAAACAACTTCAAAATCTCACAAACGCAGCAGAACAATATGTAATAGGTAACAGCAAATTTTTATACCAAAGAATTTATAACTGTTTATACACTACATCATCAGAGTACAACACAAATCTACAACACAATTCAGGACAGTTATAATAACTTGTCCTCCCAAAGCTAAATATACAGCTTACACTGCACAGCGGAATATAAATCTACGGAAATACGACTCGTCATCCAGCTCGTCTCCTGAGCTCCTCAACATCTCATCCTGTATCCTATAATACTCGGTCTGACCCGAGCATTATATTGAAATAACACCCGAGTTAGTCTGGAAAACCAGCATGAGAAAACACACTCAATTGGATCATTAAAGTTTTCAATATTATTTTGAAATCAAAGGTATCCCTAAGACCACGCCACAAATAAACATGTCGGGTTTTTACCTTACGACAACCAAAACATTTTTATCAAATTCATTTGATATTATAATAGTGCCTATAGAAAGTAAAATAGAATCTAGCTGAAATGCTTCCATCTCACATTTCAGCAATAATTTGGCACAATCAAAACCGTACAGTCACTTATTGAGATTGGATTCCATACAATGGCAGCGCTACTGAGGTACCGTCCGTCACAGTATGTGGTCTGAATAAGATCACCCTGCGGTTGGGATCAGCAACCGCCTACACAGCCGAAATAAAGGGACATCTAGACAGGGATGACCTTAATCCTGGCCACTTGGCATTGCTGCATCTCCCCTACTTTAGCCATTCCTGGTTGATGAGACTTGAGGCTCTGCGTTACCTTTTTAGAACACATCTCACTTAGAATGCTCATCGTCCTTCCGACGATGTTCTAATAGCATTCATCCATACAAGTCCGTTTCGGGTCCGAACGGAACCGAAGGCACTATTCCTACTACATCCATTTTAGAATCACCCTCAAGATTAGTAGCGTTTAGCCCTTGTACTTCACTACTCCATCTTCGACTCCAAGCTCTTGTCTTCCTCACGAAAACGTTCAAACTGGGTTGAAGTGATTTTCGAGAAATTGATCCCGATCTCGGTCACTTCAAAACGATCAACGCATTAGTCAATATTTATAGTCGATTATTTAACTATCATATAACATACACAAACAAACCATCAGGAATTAATGATTTTTCAAATTATTTATTTCAAAATATTTTCACAAGATATTTTCTATACTTCAATCCTTTGAAAATAGTTTTCAAATCACTTTTTTTCTTGCGAAATAATTCCACCCAATTGTTTTATTTTCACTGAAATCACCAAGTCTTAAATACTTTAGATTTTTAAATAATTTAAACTCCTTTACCCAAAAATATATACTTTCAAACATTTAAAATAAAACTATTTAAAACACTTTATTTAAAATACTAGTTATGAAATTTTATAATAATTTCTCATGTAAAACTTAAGCCAAAACTAATTTAAAATAAAGTTATTCTATAAGGTATAAATATTAAATAATTATCTTTTAAATCATGATACTAGTTTAACCATTAAAATAATTACTAATATAACTAAATTAATAAATATTTACATTAAAACCGTAAAAAAATTTAAATAATAAACTTCTTAAAAGAAAACATTCTTCTTTAAACATTTAAAAACTTCTAATGTTAACTTCAAAAAAAATCTTCTTTGAAAATACACTTGACTTTTCAAGAAATTTCACTTTCCATTTCAATATAACCATCTAACCATTTATAAATCCTTCTTGATTTATCTCGAATTTAATTTACATCTCAATCCCGTTAATTTTCCATTCCATCTTTAAAAATAAAACTAATACTTATTTTTATAACAAATTACCCATTCCTTTATGAATTCCCACCATGAATTTATACTTCCAAATATCCCCTGATATCTTATTTCACTTTATAAACCCAGTTTGTAAATTCCATAGTCTCATTCTCCTTTTGAAACACAGTTTCAAACACTAAATCGATTAGAAAATCGATTTCCAAAATTTACTCCATTTTAAAATAAATTCCTTTACTTATTCAATTTTATTTCAAACCCCATTAATTTTAGATTTTGCTTCTTAATTATGATTTAAAATCTTATTTAAACTGAAAATGCCAATTTTATACTTTATTTTAAAATTCTTCTTTTATTTCTTCACAAACCATTAAATCCTGAATTTAAAAATAAAATCTTTAATTTTTAAACAATACTACATAAGCCCTTAAAATTTATTTATTTCCATTTATTCAAAAATCTCTTTTCCCGTACTTGAGATTCATTTATTAGAATTAAAAAATTGACTTTATCCTTTTCCAAATCATTCTTTAATTTTCCAAATTCCTTAAAATTATTTTACTTAAAAATTCTCTCTTTCATTTTCCTTTAAAAATCCAATTTTTATATTTTCGATATCTTAAAATACCAAAATATTTTCAGCCAAACATAGCATTAAATAATTCCAATTACATATGTAATTTATCACAAATTATCAAATAATCATATCACAGAATATGAAATAAATTCAACACTTTGAGGAATCCAGTTGGATCCCTCCAATCTGTCTCCCTGCATCCATAGATGTTAGCACGATATTTTAAACACCAATCGCGCTACAAGGCGGGATATAGCGATATATAGGGTCATCCGCTATTATGCGGGGCGCATAGGGTCTCATCTACTATATAATGCGGGAATCAATCACTCCAATATATATACTATTATATATAATATCACATTCAGTCAATTCAATCATTCAACCATAAATTTAAATTTAACTATTTAAAGTTAAATTGTAATCCAAATGCGTGAGATTAAATGTTTTTTTAATTGCAATCTGTCCCACACAGGCTTAATTCACCACGATTTAGACCTTGTATAGACATTTACAGTTCATTAATCATTTGAAACAGTCGAACATTAGACTTTCATTCTAATAATTTAATTTAACTAATTTTTCCTTTAATAAATTTTTAGCAACTAAAATAATTGAATAAGTTAATTTAAACAAGTTAATTTCCTTAATCGATTATTTTAAAATAAACTAGTAAGCGAAAATAGATATGTGTATTTTTATGTAGATATATTTGTACTTATATTTTATTTTTCTTTGAAACGCCTACACTTATAAAAATTAAATATAAACTCTTCAACATTTAAAGTTTCACTTTTCAGAATCATATATATATATATATTCATTAAAACCAAATAAAGATAAAATGTTCCTTCTAACCTATATATTAACAACAGAATTCTATATACCTTACTGTAACAAATTTCTAACTTATCTACATATATATTAGATCATAACAGAAATGATTTTTATTTTATTCTTTTGGTTTTCTTTTCTTTACCCTATATATATATATATATGAATAGAAATTTTCTTTTTAAACCTATATGGTAAAAATATATATTGTAAATTTATGTATATATATAAAATTTTCCAACATGCATACATATATTACCTATTAACCTAATAAAAATGAAACTGCGTACCACCACGAATCGTCGACGGGGCCACCGAGACCTTGCCATCACCACTGCCTTCCCACTCGCGGCCACCTTCCTCAAATCCAAACTTTCCATCGTGAATCCTACGACAAATGCTCGAGCTCGACTGCATGCTGAAATGCCGATGCAATCGCCTTGCCTGACTTTGGGAAACCCCTTCGTCGATCAATTTCAAATTGAAGAGAGTAGAAGAGAGGCTCAACATTCTTTAGAATCGCTTTGGTTTTTATTTCACCCGGCTATGATTTAACATACGAACAAAATTTTCGAAAGAGGATGGCATTATTTTCGAATTCGTTTATTTTTGAACGAAAATGGTTTTCATTCATATATGTTATGGGTTAATTTGCAGTGAGAAGGAATGGAAGGGAACGAATTTGATTTTTGAATTTCCTCTTCTTTTATTTCTCTCGACCATTTTTCTTTCTCTTGATGTTAGATTACGATTTTTCTTTCTCGGTTGAAATAAAAAGAAGAAGGGGACATCAGGTACGTATAGACGACAGATGGCGTGAACCAGAAGGCAAGTGGCCAGAGTATGGAATAATAAAGTTCTATTGTGAAAAGAATGTATATATATTTAAATTTAAATTTAAATTTAAATCATATCAAAAAAAACAACTCAAAATTTCAAACCCCTATCGACGCGTGCCGCTAGGCATTTATAATATTAAACCCCTATTCCGAACGCAATGGAAAAGGTTCCGAGTCCGAATTCGATCGTATGGAGAAGATAGATTTTTGGACAGGTTATTTTAATAAATTTTCGATATAGACTACTATGTGTTTACCTAGCGTACGATCACAAGACAACTCCAAATGCTACGAAAATTTAAATCCCATAATAATACACTATTACGGATCCAATGGAACTAGTTTCATTGAATTCCGAGATTGTGCCTCGAAAGGCCATTTTTAAATTCAATTTAAACTATATATTTCTAAATCTGAACAAATCACCTAAAAATTCAATTTTAACACCTTAACTATCTTTAGTATTATCAACATAAATTTTACAAGCCTTCAAATTATTTTTAACAGGCTTAGAATTTCATATTCAACAATTTACTCAATTTCCATTTGTTTAAATTCAGTAATTTAATTATTTAATAAATGGAAATATTTGAAAATTAAGTTAAAATTAACCGTTTAAATATTTAAAATCGATTAAATATCCCAACTTCAAATATCCAAAAATTGTGGGTCATCACAGAGGTGTTCTCGCGTATTTATGAAGTACTAGAGAATTGTTTATAGAAACAACGAACTCGTTATGATGGAATGTTTGGACACGAACTTTTATAAGTGATATTGAGTATAACATGTCAACGATAAAATTCAAGTTAAAATCTTTAATTTTAAAATGTTTAAAAATAAAAGTGATTGTGCTCAGTTCAACGAAATGTTGAGAAAATAACTTAAATAGCGCTACAATAGACCAATGTATATAGATATAAATGCACAAATTTATTACTAAGCCAAATGTGATTCCAAATGTTGAGAATCCCATAATATTATATAAGATAACGATGTCATGAAATTGGTCATGATAGAACGTAATGCCTACTAGAAGTCGAAAGACGTACTTCGAATCGTTCCACATGATAAAGGCAGGTTATCAGTATCAGAGGGAGTTAATCGACAAAGTAGATAATTCATACATAATAGCATACCGATTTACCAAGGGACTGACCTAATTGGTTTTGAGGAAAATGATTGGAAGTTGAAATTAGATTCCATAATTGACCCAAAGTGCAAGTGAGAGATTAATAGAGTTAGGGGTATGCCCTAGGGGAAATTATGTAATTTGTTACATATATCTAACTCATTGAACATTCTTGTTCAAAATAAAAGGTATTTTCTTCCTATTGTATACTTTGATTATATTAATTAATTAACTTAATTGAAAGTATATTTAATAGAAAAACCCATAAATGGTATATTTTGTGATAGTAGTTACAAAGTGTTGTAACCGTGAGTAATTTATCGCAATGAAACAAATATACCATTTTAAATATTCGTAGTCAAGATGCATCGAGAATGGATATCGATGTATCCGTTGAGACTGGAGTATGTAATGCTCTCCAAATGTTGGGCAGTCTATTACTCATGACTACTGGGGGACACCTAGGGGTTACGTACTAATACTTATTGGATAACTATGGAATGACTTACTCGATAGTTTTCTGTTGGTTAATGTACATATGGTCAAACAGAAAATATCGATGTGACTGATTTACACAGTTCTCTCGACTTGAGAATACTTGCATCTTCAATATAAAAGCTCCGCTTTGATTATAGCCAAATCATGGCGTAGCGTCCATCGAGTGGTGATAGTTGGGTGGAGTGGAAGTATTGGAAGTGAAGCACTATTCAATAGAGGATTCATCTACTCAGTTATATGTAATTAGTATCACAGTCAACTCAAGTCAACTCAAAGTCAAAGTGTCTGATCAGAGCATTTCGCTTAATAATAAATGTTACTATTGAACCAAGGACTTTGTATATGGACTATAAAGTTAAATGTGGATGACGTTGGAATTTTGATCATTACCAAATTCCATGAGTCCAAAGTGATATAGTTTTGACGACGAGAATTGATGTAAACAAATGTCACAACCGGGTAACGCTTATTAAACTAAAATTGGTTTTTTACCGAAAATGAGTAAGCGATAAATTTGACCGTAGTGCCACACCACCTGGTAAGTGTCGTACGAACATTAACATTAGAATAGTTCGATGCTGATCGCTGACCAAATTTACACCCAAGAGTTGCACAGCCGAAATGATGAATTCCCTTAAGACCGAACGATTTAATTAGTTTATAATTGTTATAAATTAATTAAATTACTTAATATTTTTGAAATATTAATTATAAAATTTGAATACGATTTTAGAAATAAATAATGTTATATACTTCTATAACAATTATAAATATATTGATCGATATACAATATCGGCAATGGATTAAATTAGATTGAATCGCATAGTATTTTGGCTTGAGATTAAATGGGTTTAAAGCCTATCATTAAGGGTGCAAATTGTGGTTTTAACAAGTTATTGAAGGTAGCTAAAACTTAGGATTTGACTTAGAGATGGATGGTTAAGGTTAAGAGAGAATAGGTAATGAGGTTATCCTAATATCTCTCTTCTACAAGGCTATAAATATGAATATCTAACCCTTAATTAAAAAAAACTTCGGCTACTATAATTATAAAGTCCGGTAGACGAAATCAATCCCTATGTCAGTTCTAAGAATCTCAAAACAATTCAAGTTAAGTAAAAGCATTATTTGATAGAAAAGGTCGACGATTCCAGACTTGCAATTTGACGGATCGAGCATAATTATAGAAGGGAATTCACTAATTCAAGTGGACTCAAAGCCATCATCAAGTGGTATTTTATTTATATATTATAGAAATCATATCATATTTTATGATTTAATATTGATTAATCCGAAATCTGTGTGTGTATAATTATTAATGCTGCATATATAGTTAGGTGATACTTTCTTAGGTCTATGTAGTTGTCAAAAATTAGTTTGGTTATATGCATGATTATATTATTATGTGTTATAGTTTTTGTATATAAATAATTTTAAATTATCTTTAATTGATTATTTGAATTTTTATTATATCTAAAATAATTATTGCACTAGAAATTCAATTTTAATTTTTTTTAAAATTACTACATCTATGCAGTAACCCTTCAAAAATTTCATATTTTTTTGTTAATATTTAAAAATTTTAATAATTAAATTACTTCGGTTGAACATTTCTTTTATTTATTTAAAATAATATTTTATTCCAAAAAATCATGAAATTTTTTTGTACATGTATTTTATGATCCTAAATTTTTATAAATTTTAAATTAGATTTTTTAATACTTATTACTAATATTTTTAATTATTATGATGAAAATATTTATTATACATATATGTAGTAATGTTAAAATTATAAAATTATTATTTTATGTTTTTATGCTAATTTCAATCTGGAAATAATTTTAATATATATATTTATATTTTAAATATTTGAATGTAATTAATTATTCATATATATACATTTTATTTAACCTTATATATATATATAATTTTTATTATTATATATATATGTATGTATAATTTTATCTGTTTAATTATGTATAGACATATATATATATATATATATATATATATATATATATTTACACAAATGTTTTGAATTATATATATATATTTAATTTTGAGGCTTTTAGTTATAAAATATATTTTAAATATATGTATATATATCTATATAAATATACTTTGCATTATAGATTTATGCACATATTTAGACAACATACAATATATATGAAATGAGCTAGTGTGTCTATTGCAATGTAAATCCCAACATCTATATACGGAAATGTTATACCCTTCATGGATTATTATGTTACACATGCACACGCATATGTATATGTATATGACACATGTATATATATATATATATATATATATATATAAATTAATCCATTCAAATTAACTTTACATTACAAAATACTTAAATTTAAATAAAATACATAATTTCATTTAAAATAAAATTTAGAATTGTTCTACATGAATTAGACAATATAGGCCCAATAAAAGATCCAATAGGGTAAATTTTTTGAAATTCACCCATAACTTCAGTCCGACTATCAATGCTTCATATTCCGCATCATTGTTTGTTGCAGAAATTACAAGAATAAGGCGTCGCAAACAGATCGTCCTTCAGGAGTTTCGAGCACGAATCCTGCCCCCGAGCAAATGTTTTCTGGTGCACCATCGACGAGCAACTTCCTATGAGTCTCCACTTCTGGAATTATTTCTTCTTTCTTACCTCGTATTGTAAACAGGACAATGAAGTCTGCCAGCGCCTGCTCTTTGTTCGCCCTTCGAGGATAGTAACTGCTTATTTATCGACTCAATTCAATATTCCATTTGATAAGTTGTCCGAAGGTCTCAGAGCGAAACTATACCTGCTTCAAGGGTTGATCTATTAGTACTTTGATCAGGTGCACCTGGAAGTATGGTCGTAATTTCATTGATGTGATCAAGAGGCATTAGGCTAGTTTTTCCAACTTCGGATAATTCTTCTCGGCTCAGGTGAGTCGTTTACTGATGTAATGTACATGTCATTGGACCTAGCTTCTTCATGCATAAGCGCGACACTTAATGCGCAGGGTGAGACTGCTAAGTAGATAAACATAACTTCTCTGTCTATAATAGGATTGGCGGAGTGTTCGTATGTCGTAGCAGTTCTTCAAAGGCATTCTGACAAGCTTGATTCCATTCGAAATTCTTCTTTCCCTTTTTTAGTGCGTCAAAGAATGTATACATTTGTTTGTCTCCTTTGAGATGAACCGGCTTAGCTTTGCAACTGCTTCATTTAAGATTTGTAACTCTTTCTTATTCCTTGGGGTCTTGACTTCCCGTAAGTTGGAAATTCATTCAGGATTAGCTTCGATGGCTCTAGCACATATAATGAATCCTAGGAACTTTCCAAAGGCTATCCCATAGTGATATTTAAGTGGATTGAGTTTCATTCTATACTTACGGAGTATCTCAAACATTTCGATGAGGTTATCCAAGTGATTTGTGACTATGCACGATTTAACTAACATATCATCTACGTAGACTTCCATAGTCTTCCCGATCTGAAGTTTTAACATGGCATTCACTAGTCGTTAGTAAGTTGTCCCAGCATTTTTTAAACCGAACCACATCACTTTGTAGCAGTATAATCCCACGTCAGTGATAATAATATTGTTTTATTTGTCTAGTTCATACAACATGATCTAGTTGTATCCCGAGTAAGCATCTATGAATGATAGCAACTCATGTCTTGTTGTCCCATCCACAAGCTGGTCAATTCTAGGCAATCAAAAGTTGTCCCTTCGGCAGGCTTTGTTCAGGTCTGAGTAGTCGATATGAGTTCTTCATTTCTCGTTGGATTTCTTAACCAAGACCAGGTTGGGTACCCATTTGGGATAGGTTGCATCGCAAATAAAGCCATTCACTATCAGCTTATCCACTTCTTCTCTTAGCGCTTTGGATCATTTGGGTCTTAGGCTGTGCCTCTTCTGCTTCATTGGTGTATACTTAGGATCGACATTGAGTACGTGGCACGCAATCTTCGGCGACACCCCACATATCTTGGATTGTGTCGAAGCAAATACGTCCACGTTAGCACGAAGAAATTTGATTAGTTCCTGTCGCATCTTGTTTCTAAGATGTGACCCAATGTTCAAGACCCGAGTTGGGTCATCCATATCGACTGGGACAGGCACCATCAATTCGGCTGGTGCTACTCGATCCTCGCCCGAACTCTTCTTTCTATGGTCCAAAGCCTTATCGAATCGGCTATGGTGCCTATGCCAGGGTGGCTCTGTAGTTTCCATGCGGTAGGTTCACGAATGTTGAGAGTTCTCCCTACCTTCTTCTCCTTTTACTTTTTTTCTAGATTTGCCCAATTCTACGATGTAGCGATCTATAGCAATAATTTGGTCTCCTTCGATCAACCCAACTCCATTCTCTGTTGGAAATTTCATGGTTAGACACCACTAAGCTAAAGAAATCCTGAAGTCAACCAAAGTGGGTCGACCTAAGAAAGGATTGTAGGTGGACATTTCATCTACGATCATAAAGGTTTTCTTGAGGACGACTCTTCGGTTGCCTTCCCCAAGTTCTATGGGAAAACCAATTGTTCCAACAGGTTGCTTTGGTTTACCGGTGAATCCCTGGATATTTGTTTGAAAAGATGATACATCTATCATACCGATCTTCATTCGATCAAACGTGTGTCTAAACTGGAAATTGATAAAGCTGCCACTGTCTACCAATACTCGTCGGACCATGGCTGGTCTGATTCCAACCATCACGACCATGGGGTTTACGGTTGGAGCTTCTATTCCTTTAGTGTCTCGATTTCGAAATACAATACCATCATTCGGGGTTCTGTACTACTTAGCGGGAGGTCCATCTTCAACCGTAAAGCACGTATCTTTTGGAACATGTTTCAATGAGCTTACTTATCACTTTATTTTCCCCAACTCTTTTGCTTGGGATAAGGTCCTCCAGATATCGTTCCGACGATAAGACTTTGGTCGATCCATCTAGTTCCCTCTTTACTGGATCTAGCTTGGTTTCCTCGATCTCAAGGAGCTTTGGTTGTGGAAGGCTGATCAGGATTTTGAGATATCCTCACATACTGCTGAAGCTTGGTTTTCCAAATCAGCTCTTCAATCGGGTTCTTCAGGTGCCGACACTAATTCATGTTGTGACCATATGTTTCTTGGAATTGACAGTACTTTCCCTATTCATCCGCTTCCTTTTTAAGATGGCTTCTTGTACGCCTCCATCCCTTGTATCGCAACGCAGATGTTTTTTGAAGTTTCATTGAGCGGAATGTAGTCTTCGAGCTTCAAACCTTTAAGTTTCTTGTTACCTCTATTTTGCTTGTTGGAATTCTTGTTCTTCTTTTTCTAGTTCCCATCCTTTCTCACATTTCCTACAGTAGTTCCGAAGGTGTTTGCACCTTGGTTTGTCATTATTCCATTCTGGCCAACATCTATTGGTTATGGTTTAGTAGATTTTCCTTCTAGTTCCTATGCCTCTTCCAATCTCAAGTATCGGCTTGCCTCTTATTAAAATTCCTTCGTAGTGGTAGGTTGTTTCATTTTGATCCATGTTCTGAATTCAATGTATCATCCTCCTAGTTGGAGGCCCAAAATTAACGGCTACGGATGCTGCAGTCATCCATGGTTATTAATCCTTGACGACCAAATACGGCGATATTAGATATATTGATACATAGAAACACAAGAATATGGAAAAAAAATTAAACATCAAACAAATCCTTCATTCCATTTTTAAATATTCCAAATTGATTGCATAATCCTAGTTCACAGGGCACGTTCAGATAACATATCATTATTAAAAAATGTGCCAAGAGTGACATATAAAGATGCCCCCTTCGTAGAGCAGAGTATATGGATAGGCAAGAAAACAATTTTCCTTTACAAACAAAATACACAGCGGAAATAATATAACTCTATTAGCAAGTTTGCCTCCTACATGTCTTCCGAAGCTTTATTCGTCTAAAAGAACACTTGAAAACCTTAACTCTCAACTTACTCGAAATCAATTGAGCATCCGAGAGTTTTAAGGGGAAAACAAAAACTTCCAGTCAGACATAAAGCCTCGTATGAATAACAATTTACCATCTCAAACTATTAGATGTCCAGTGCGACCATGCCGCTTAGCGAAACAGGTTTTCCCCTTACTACTATCCTAAAACATTTACAAAACCATATACCATGCTCCTGAAACAACAATGGTTTAAGCATAATACTTCAAAACGTTATGATGATATGCAAAACAAGTAAATCAATTCTAGATTACATATCCCCATTCATTTTGACTACCTCAATTATAGTTTCTAAGATTACTGTTAACCTGTTAAATGTTTATGGACTATCTGTCCAATATCATAATTTTGATGGAATCACTAAGAACCTATTGATAACTCAAATATCTTTTCTCTAATCCTAGTTTTCATGGGCTAACTAGGAACTTATTGACTAACTTTCAATATCTTAATCCGGATATAGTATTCATGGGCTAACTACAAACCTACTCGACCCTACCGGTATCAAATCATAGTTTTCATGGGCTGACTATTAACATATTGGCTCATGCTGACATCATTGGTTATATCAAGATTTCATGGGCTTACTATAAACCTATTGGCCCATGCCAATATCTTTAATTTTAAGGTTTTAAAATTCCTTAATTTATGTTCACTACTGGGTCACCCTATCCGATTATTCTGCCCTTCCCCAACATACAATTATGGGTTAATAATAATGTGAATAATATTTTCAAAATCTTTATTTATGCAATGGTATTCCCACTTAAAATGGGAATGGGTCATTTATTTTAAAATCTTAAAACATTACTTTCAAAACCACTGGATGACCTCCTTCAAAAGCATAGAAAATCTCCTTTCAAAACTCTGAGTATATACCTTTCGAAGCTACATAAATCAATCCTTCCAAAATCAAATCATACCTTTCCAGTGTATCAAAACCTTGCTTACTAATCTTTAGGAAAATAGCTTCGAAACTAATGAAAGTTCCCCTTTTGAAAGTACTGGGTTTACTCTTTAAAATATCCATTGGATCAAAAATGGTTATATACGAAAGTATCTCTTTTGAGACCAATTATAATTTTTATCGAAGGAAAAATGGGTGGCGTTAGAACCATCTAGTCGAAAGTATAATCCTTTAAAATAAAAACTTTGAAAGATAAAGTCGAAACCACGTCTTTCACTTTATTTCCTTCGAAAACTCCCAAACCCCTTTGAAAGAAATCAGGAAAAAGGCTTAGCTCATGTTAAAACAGTGATAACCCTTTGAAAGCTATTTATAACGTCCCTTTCGAAAGCATGGCTTTCGACTATGTTGAAAGCTTAAACTAAAACACGGCAGGAATTTAACTTTAGAAAAGGTTTCGACTCTATAGGGTATCGTGTAACAACCCGTATATTTGGACCATTTAAATTGACAATAATCTACATATGTTAACTTAAAAAGTACAAAACACGAATTGTTAATGGAGTATACGTATATAAATGAGAATCATAACAGAATCACAGAAGATACAATATAATAGAATAATGCAGTGGAATTACAACAATGTCATAATAGTAGTTAATAAAGCTACTAAGTAAATAGAACAATGTCTCAAGAAAATAGTGAAATAGAAATACATAGATGTCCGATACAATATCAAAATAGAATGGAGCAATGCTGATAAAGATAAATGATAGTCTTCAGAGTCTTCAGCTTCCAAGCAACACAACAACAAAATCCTGAGACTGACCCGAGCATAAGCAAAAACAAACGCTCGAGTCAGGACATATATTCTTATACAGATAATATGGTTCAAATTTGAAATAACAATAACTCAAAGATGAATGGAATAACATCTTTCAGGATCCGTTAAACTATGCATATATATAGTAGTGTACGCTAAGTAGATAATGTCTAACAGTAACATAAAGTATCAAAATAGTGTTAAGGCGTTACCATTTTCTCCTTAAATATTTATATAGCATTACAGTCTATACAACACTTTAACTCCATTGTAAACTAGTAGGATATCAGGGAGTACCCATAGCTATAAATTAAAACAAAACGTAGTGGTCGCGTATAGGGATACAAGTATGACAAAGCACATGAGGCAATACTCAAGGTAGTGAAACTACCATTTTCCTGATCCGGACTGGTGAGAACGCATCGCCGCAACGATCGCAACACCACGAAACAACACTCCAAATTCAAGGGTGCGCATCAATCAATAACAAGTAATGAGTAGTTTACGAAGAAGTGTGTTCGCTTGAGGTAGCTAACCTCATTGGCCCGGCACGACTCTTGTTTTAGTCATTTCCAATTTGACACAAGTGTCAAGGCCATCCATTATCGTTCTCTTTCTTCAATCATCAACGTACATCATTCCAACCACTTCATCCTGGATCACACTCCACGTATAGTTATTAAATTGGTATTCAGTTTAGACAGTGAGTATGTCCCTAACCGATTCTGGTCTCTTTAATAACTTCGTAATTATTACACCGATTGGTCATTTTAATAAATTTCAAAACCAAATCAATTTCAATTTCACATAGAATTTGATAGTCAACATTTCCTTTAACTTTCCATATCAATTTCCATAATTTACATTTCAAAACATCCAAATTTCCAATTTCAAAATTCTATAATTCAACTTCAAATTTTATTTGAACAATTCAAGTATTCACGTATATAGGTATCATCCAATGATTATTTAAATTAAGTTAAATTAACATAATATTGATTTAAATTCATTGATGGATTTTATTCAAAAATTATTTAAATTAAGTTAATTTAACATTCGAATACTTCAAATTCATTGATGGATTTCATCCAATAATTATTTAAATTAAGTTAATTTATCATTTCAAAAAAATTTCAATTAAATTTCCAATTCATTAGATCAATTTAAGTTTACCAACATTATATCAAATATCTAAATTTAATTAAATTTAATTCGTCAAAATTAAATTCTTTAAATTACAAGTCTTATATTAATTTCAATAAATCACATTTTATTTCTTATTAAGAAATTCAATTTCACTTATTTACATATTTAATTAGATGATCACAAGTTAAATTTATTTGATAAACAAATTTCAAATTTGTTTAATTATTAAATAAATTTCAAACCTAATTCAATAATTTACTTAAATTAAACAACATTCCTTAATCACATATTTTGTTAATACATGTTTCAAAATTTTAAATATTGACATTTTTAAATTCGCTAGAATTCAAATTTCCAAATCTCATTTAAAACTCTCATTATATTTTTATTTAAATAAAATCTTACTTTATTTATTTAAATCGAATTATTTGGCCAATCGAGTTTTTATTTATTTCTCTGTCCTAGGTCAGTTGTTTTATTTGGGTATTTATCATTTCAACCCGATTCCATTTCAATCAAAAATCAGACATAGTAAAGGGAACTTGCAGTGTGATAATTCGGATGGTGTCAAAGTAAATAAATAAGCAATAACAACAATCAATAACAATCAAATAATTAATTTAAATAATCTCGAAATAATCGTATTAATATACATTGTAGTTTATGTAAATTAATATAATTATTTCTAGAACCTACACTATCATTTCATGTAGATTAAAGATTATTACACAATTATCTTATTCGGTTCTACACTTGATATCTACTTATTCGAACTTCATACTACATCAATTTATACAACATAGATTTAAATGGTTCAAGGTGTAACTAACTATATTTTACGTGTCAATTAATTAGACGTTTAAAGGGTCATATTATACAAATTTTATCTAATCAAATTCAAGCACATATATCAATTTCAAATTGTCAACTACCCTATGCCAAATTCAAGTGTATATTATTTATCACTTCACGCATTTACAATTTTTTTTAACGTCCAATATCAACATCAACAATCTACATATTATCAAGCAAACTTGATTATCATCTATAAGAATATAAGTCGTGAAATTTTATTCACCTTTTGTGGTTAGAGAAATGAATGACGAAGCACGAAGAGGCATGAGTAGACTCGGGTCAAACGCAGTACAATACGGACAATTGGACAACAGTAACCATCGTCAAAAGAAAGATGGTATTAGTTTCAATATGGACGTTTATATATAGTTTTTTGTAAAATCATATATATGCACTTACCAAACAACGAAGAAAGAAGGAAAGCTAAGAATTTGGGTGCTACTGCAAAGTGGAAATTCAACTGGTTGCTGTACACAACGGAGAAGAGAAGTGGTTACTATTATTCAGCAACAAAATGTAGGATCTAGATTAACCCTAGAGGGGGGGTGAATAGGGTTATAGCAAATTTTCTTGATTTAAACACAGAAATAAACTGCAGAAATAAATATGCTGAAAAGAAAATCACACACAAAATTTGCCCAGCTTTGGCAACCCCTGCCTACTGCTGCATTCACAGATTTCTATTAGAATTAAACAGTATCACGCTTACAAACACTCTACTAGACTCGCAGACATTTGCTCCCGCTCACAAACACTCTACTAGACTCGCACACCCTGCTCGCAAACATTTGCTCCCGCTCACAAACACTCTACTAGACTCGCACACCCTGCTCCGCCTATAGAGTTTCGCTTACTCGCAAACTTTGCTTCCCGCCTATAGAGCTTCGCTTACTCGCAAACTCTGCTCCCGCCTATACAGCTTTGTAAACTCGCACACCCTGCTTACTGAACTAATTCTAACTAGACAATCTGACACGACCTAAACGCTAGGTGGTGATTTACAAATATCTGATTTTAAAAATAAAAATAAAAACAACAATTAAAAAACAAATAAACAAATAACCCTAATTTCAAAACCCTTAATTAAAAATCTTTAAGAAAATAGGCTGGCCCCTTTGTTTTTTTCACTAGCCCGTTCCTTTTTGTCTCGTTCCTTTGCTTGTGAGAATAATGGTCGCCGTTCCTCAACTCAATTAGGGCTTCTGCAATTTTTGTGCTTTTGCTCTTTGCGATTCAAACTAGGGTTGTGCAAATTGAAGTTCGCCGCTTGATACAGTTTGATTGTATGCTTCGATGCTTTTGCTTTGCCCACGGCTCTTCAATTTGGATCGAGTTCGTTTTGTGATTTCGGTATGTAATTTATCCTTTTTGCTTTACTGATTGATGCTTGAACTCGATGATTGATTGCCGATGATGATTAGGGCATTTATAGGGTTCGTTACCCTATTTTCTCGTTCGCATAAATATATTTGAATTTGTCTTTGCCGTTTGATTTCACTTTGATGATTGAGATTTTCCTTGACTGATTCACATGCGTATATATCTGAAACTGCTCGGTCGACTTGGTTTGTAATTCTCGGTTTTGAATTTTGAGATGCTTGACAATCTCCGTGAATCTCTCTGTTGACCCGATTGCAATATGATTTGAATTCTAGACATTTGTTTACCATGTGCTTTGAGATGATTGACTTGGTTTTAAAATTCTCTGTACTGTTGATTTCGTGATGAATTTCTCGGCTTTGACTTCTGATACCCTGACCATTTCATACTTGTATATTTGCAATGCTCGGCTTGAATTTATTCTCGGCCTTCATGTGCCCTTGACCTTTTTTTTTTCATGCTATTCACTGGATTAGACATTTCATATCTTGTTCTTGTGCATTTTGTTGTTGTTGAGTTGATATAGTCTGGTTTGAGTATTTGTTAGTGCATATCATCTTATTTTGGTTTGTTGTAAAATCAGTGGCATTGCTTCATCTTGTGTAAGTGCTTGTATCATCACTTAACCACTGCTTGGTTTGTTATGCACTGTTGCTTGAATCATTTTCACTTTAGTTGCTCTGGTGTCTGGTTTGGTTGCATTTCATGATTCATCTTGTAGTTGCATTTACTAGTGGTCTTCATTGTGCTTTGGCATTTGGGTCATGTTGGCTGTGTAGTTTGTTGCTTCATGTCTGTTTCTTTTTTGCTGTTGCATACATGAGTTGGATACTGTTGGTCGACTATCTCCTTGAGTTGCATTCACTTGCATTTATATTGACACTGGTTTACTGTCTGCATTCACTACATTTTGTACATGCATTTGCCTTTGAGTTGTTTTATCTTCACTTGGATTGCCGTACACTTTTGGTCATTGTTGTAGTTGTATTATGTACACTACTTGATGGTTGCTGTGCACTTTTGATGCATTACTTGTCTCTGCTTCATTCTGGTTGCTTCCCTGACCTTGTATCACTTGATGTCTTGTTCATTGAGTTCTTGGTTGTCACAGCTCTATATAGTTTGGAACTGTGTCATGGTGATGCATTCTTGAGTCTTGGATATTGAACAGTATCATGTTGGTTTGGTTGTTTAATGAAGAGGTTGAACTTGCATACTTCATGTAGCTTTCATGTTTGGTCTGACCTTTGCACATATGACTCTCTTCATGTTGCAGCTGATTTTTTTTTATTTTGATGTTGCCACTGTCTTCTTTGTACTCCAGCATGTAGTTGGTAATTTGCATTCTCTTATGGTTTCACACATGTGAGTTGATCATGTTGCATTGAGTATACGTGTTCATTGTGATGACTGTGATGACATTCATGATGCAGTGACATGTTTTCCATTGGTGCAATCTTGGAGTCTAAGCTTTGCATTCTTTTTTTTTTATAGCCTTGTGTTGAATCCAGTTTTAAAAACTCGGGTTTGACCTTGTGCTGAGAGTCGTGATTTTCAATGTTATTGCACGTGAGTTGAACCCGGTTTTTCATTTGGGTTTGACCTGTGCTCACCTGTCCCTGTCCCTATAAATCAATCAAGTGTATATATCAGCGTGCACGGCCTTGTGGCATATATAGTAATACACTGTGTATGTCACAAGTTGTTCGTGTATGATGAATTCAAATTTAAATTATGACGAACAACCCAAATAACCGAGGCAAATCATATTTTCAAAAATTATCTTTTATTTTTGAATTGCAAAAATATTTCTTTTTCAATTTTACTGCGTTAGTTTATATTTTTGCAGATTGCTCAGATGCTGGATTCAAACTGGAATGCAATTAAAGATAAATACGAGTGTGAGTGATATGTAGTGAGGTGAACTGTAAATATGTAATGTGATGTGATTGTAATCAAAGTTGTATAGTTATAGTGAGAGCTTGAAATTGTACTATTCAAAGTTGTAATAAATATTTATTTGAATAAAATATCTGTTTGAATTCAAATTCTGTGTAATTTATTTTATTCAACAAATATTTATTTAAACTGTGAAAAATAGAATAGTATATTAAAAAATACATTTAAACGAATGTATATATGTTTATTATCATCAAACAAAAATCATATAAGCGCATATTCAACAATCTCCCCCTTTTGATGATAACAAACATATATTTAAGATTTTGAATGTATTAAATGTATCTGATCGTTCAATTTGCTCCCCCTATTTAAATGCTCATCTCTACACAATACTCCCCCCACATATATGCATACAAATAAAAATATATAAATGAGCCTATATGCAAATGGAAAATTATTTGACCTTTGCTTGATTCTATTTGACAAAATCTTAACTTTTCTCTCCCCCTTTTGTTATCAGCAAAAGAATAACAGTGTTATAAAAATAAGGATGAAGTGACAGACATGAATCAAACATTTAACTCAAATGAATATAAATATCAAATTTCAATAAAACTCAAACAAAAATCATAATTACCCTTGTTAGACGCATATTCCACTTTCAGAAATGATGGGGATAAATTCATCAAAAAAATCATACAGTTCTGTCTATTTGTGGTATATTTATTTCAGGAAATTTGAATATCTACTAACCATGCATAACCGTTAGGACTTTTAAATGAGATTAGTAGTATTCCAATTTAATTTAGAAAATGAACTCAAGTATCTTCTAACCACGCATGACCGTGAGGACTTTTAAATGGGATTAGAATCAATTTGTCTATTAAATCAATTAATTTTGATATGCGTTCCATACATGCATAACCGTGAGGACTTTTAAATGAGCATGGAATCACATAATCAAAAATCCAAGTAATTTACCCATGCATAACCGTGAGGACTTTTAAATGAGAGTGAATACTTTCGATATTTATTTTTATTGAAGAATATAATAAATTGAAGCACAAATAATTTCCTTCACAAATTTAAAGATATTGAAGAACAAATGATTTCCTTTGTAAACTACCACAAATTTACATACTAAATATGATCTTGATGAGTGATGGTTGATAGAAAGATGATAGAAATAGAAATGGTCATGGAATTTTTATCCAACAAAAAGTTTTTATAACTCTTGTTATGAAATTCTAAAGAAATTTTCTAATTATACTTTCTCGAGTTATAATATATGATAAATATCAACACTCGTCACTTTTTCAATCACTATTTATTTTTTCGAATAATCATTAGGGAGTTAGATTAGTCGAAATTTAAAATCAATAAAAATGACTAATCTGTAAATATGGTCAAACATGATTTTCTCGAGGGGTTTTAAAGAAATTCTGCTATTTAAAAAATTATTTCAAGTGAAAAATATGCAGATATTTTCTTTGAAAAACGATGCAGCAAATGAATGTTTCAAGAATTAATCACGTTCCACTAGTAATTTTCTATCAACTATATTACCAGTGTAATCTGCATCTGAATTTAAATTTCACTCAATATTCACTCGTTGGATGTCAAAGACCAAATTGTGAAATTTCAAAAAATTATCTCAGAATAAAATTTGAAGTGAAGCTATGTTAACACTCAAACAAATATCATAGTGTTAATTTCAGACACCTTAGGATAAACAGTAATATTCAGAGTAATCAATAGTCAATCAACATCATAATTATTTAAAAAACAATTTCTTGAAGTTTCAACAATTTCTCAAAATCCATTTTAACAACTTTCACATGAAATTTGAAATCGTGCGAATTTACAAGCAGTGACCAAAAATTGTCAAAACAAATATATCTACGTGTAGCATGAGTAACCAACGTTTGACCGAACAAATTTATATGGATTAGTTCAAGGTTGAAAATCTGATTGGTCATCATTTAAGCACAAATCAAAGTAAGAACAAGTCAAAAGAAAATATCAATTAAGTCCGAATCAGTCAACCATCATAATTACTACAAGTAATTCTATTTAAAGATGGTTGGTCAATATTTTGAAAAATCATAGCATCAAAATCATCATCTTTTGTTCATCTCAATATTGGCTGATTTTAATTTAGAGTATGGTGCAGATAATCACATTCAATATATCGTTAAAAACAATTTTACCTGTTTTACCTTTACGATAATTTTTTCGTGATTGCCCATTGTGATTCTGTCACCTTTATACTAGGCTAAGGAACTTTGCTTTGTCGCCCATTGTGTTTCTAGAACAGCCGAAATCCAGAGAACACTGTTGTTGTTCCTTAGCCTGCCACCACACCTACACGGGAAAAAATTTATGTGACCTATTTGTTTTTATAGGTCCATGGTTGTTAGTGGCAGAATATGAAAAATATGTTTTTGGAGACCCAAAACTATTTATATATGTTCCTTTTGGCACCCAAATTTGTTTGACTTTCAAAGATTTTATATTTGTGCCTTTTGGAACCCAAATCGGTATAGTTTTCACATGTTTGGGTCTATACCAACAATTATTTCGATTATGTCCAAATTTTCTACAAATCGTGCACATTGAATTTTCTTGATTAATCTCATTTCTAACATATTCAGAGCGAGTATATGCAAGTCCTTGTCTATTAATATTGATAGTTTGTTTTCCTATTAACATATTCAACGATTTTTCACTTTTTGAAAATTTATCTAAAGTCGTTGACAATTGTTGGACTTGTGTTTTGAGAGATTCAATTTCATTTATCAATTGTGTGCACTTTTCAATAGAATTCTCTCTCCTATTATTTTCATTCTCTTTTAAAATCAGAATTTCATTTTCAAATGATTTTACATTGATTTCTGATTTTTCAATTTCCTTTTCGAATGTTGGACACTTATCACACTTAGGGATCTTACTTTGATAGGTTTTAACTAATTTGTCGAGTTGCTCATTTAATTCTAACAAAGTATCATTTTGTGATTCAAGTTTGGCATACTTCTCCCTAAGTCGTTTAAAACAGCCATTTACTTTATGGAAATAAATAAGTAATTCAGAGTGAGTAAGTTTTGATACCTCGCTTGGCTCGTCGTCGTCGCTATCGGTTATATTCCCATGAAGGCACATATCTGCTTCCTCACTTTCACTGCTATCGCTTTTATTCCACTTGGATGCAAATTTCCTTTTTGAATTCTTCATTAGTAATGCCAGCTCGGGTGCTCCATCATCATCATCCTCATCACAACTGCTATTTACCAATCCTGTTAAGCACATTTCTTTAGCTGAGTTGGTTGTGGAGGACATCTCATTACTGTTGACTTTTGCACCATATATTGCATCGAGAGTTTTCCAAATTTTCTATGCATTTTCACAATGAGAGATGAAATAAAAATTATCACGATTAATATGAGAATATAATATATGCATAGCAAGAGCATTAATCGAGATAATTTCCTTATTTGTTAAATCACACCCATTTTCAATAATATCCCAACATTTAATATTAACCGATTTTAAATAAAATTCCATTTTCAATTTCCAATTCAAAAAATCTGTTCCATCGAAAATAGAAGGAATAATATTGAAACGACCCTCAACAAAAATATTATCTGGTGGATTCTTGACTCTAGAGTTAAAGAAAAAAATACCGGGCTCTGATACCACTTGTAGGATCTAGATTAACCCTAGAGGGGGGGATGAATAGAGTTATAGCAAATTTTCTTGATTTAAACACAGAAATAAACTGCAGAAATAAATATGCTGAAAAGAAAATCACACACAAAATTTACCCAGCTTCGGCAACTCCTGCCTACTGCTGCATTCACAGATTTCTATTAGAATTAAACAGTATCACGCTTACAAACACTCTACTAGACTCGCAGACATTTGCTCCCGCTCGCAAACACTCTACTAGACTCGCACACCCTGCTCGCAAACATTTGCTCTCGCTCACAAACACTCTACTAGACTCGCACACCCTGCTCCGCCTATAGAGTTTCGCTTACTCGCAAACTTTGCTTCCCGCCTATAGAGCTTCGCTTACTCACAAACTCTGCTCTCGCCTATACAGCTTTGTAAACTCGCACACCCTGCTTACCGAACTAATTCTAACTAGACAATCTGACACGACCTAAACGCTAGGTGGTGATTTACAAATATCTGATTTGAAAAATAAAAATAAAAACAACAATTAAAAAACAAATAACCCTAATTTTAAAACCCTTAATTAAAACTCTTTAAGAAAATAGGCCGGCCCCTTTGTTTTTTTCACTAGCCCGTTCCTTTTTGTCTCGTTCCTTTGCTTGTGAGAATAATGGTCGCCGTTCCTCAACTCAATTAGGGCTTCTGCAATTTTTGTGCTTTTTCTCCTTGCGATTCAAACTAGGGTTGTGCAAATTGAAGTTCGCCGCTTGATACAGTTTGATTGTATGCTTCGATACTTTTGCTTTGCCCACGGCTCTTCAATTTGGATCGAGTTCGTTTTGTGATTTCGGTATGTAATTTATCCTTTTTGCTTTACTGATTGATGCTTGAACTCGATGATTGATTGCCGATGATGATTAGGGCATTTATAGGGTTCGTTACCCTATTTTCTCGTTCGCATAAATATATTTGAATTTGTCTTCGGCCGTTTGATTTCACTTTGATGATTGAGATTTTCCTTGACTGATTCACATGCGTATATATCTGAAACTGCTCGGTCGACTTGGTTTGTAATTCTCGGTTTTGAATTTTGAGATGCTTGACTATCTCCGTGAATCTCTCTGTTGACCCGATTGCAATATGATTTGAATTCTAGACATTTGTTTACCATGTGCTTTGAGATGATTGACTTGGTTTAAAAATTCTCTGTACCGTTGATTTCATGATGAATTTCTCGGCTTTGACTTCTGATACCCTGACCATTTCATACTTGTATATTTGCAATGCTCGGCTTGAATTTATTCTCGGCCTTCATGTGCCCTTGACCTTTTTTTTTCTTCATGCTATTCACTGGATTAGACATTTCATATCTTGTTCTTGTGCATTTTGTTGTTGTTGAGTTGATATAGTCTGGTTTGAGTATTTGTTAGTGCATATCATCTTATTTTGGTTTGTTGTAAAATCATGGCATTGCTTCATCTTGTGTAAGTGCTTGTATCATCACTTAACCACTGCTTGGTTTGTTATGCACTGTTGCTTGAATCATTTTCACTTTAGTTGCTCTGGTGTCTGGTTTGGTTGCATTTCATGATTCATCTTGTAGTTGCATTTACAAGTGGTCTTCATTGAGCTTTGGCATTTGGGTCATGTTGGCTGTGTAGTTTGTTGCTTCATGTCTGTTTCTTTGTTGCTGTTGCATACATGAGTTTGATACTGTTGGTCGACTATCTCCTTGAGTTGCATTCACTTGCATTTATATTGACACTGGTTTACTGTCTGCATTCACTACATTTTTTACATGCATTTGCCTTTGAGTTGTTTTGTCTTCACTTGGATTGCTGTACACTTTTGGTCATTGTTGTAGTTGTATTATGTACACTACTTGATGGTTGCTGTGCACTTTTGATGCATTACTTGTCTCTGCTTCATTCTGGTTGCTTCCCTGACCTTGTATCACTTGATGTCTTGTTCGTTGAGTTCTTGGTTGTCACAGCTCTATATAGTTTGGAACTGTGTCATGGTGATGCATTCTTGAGTCTTGGATATTGAACAATATCATGTTGGTTTGGTTGTTAATGAAGAGGTTGAACTTGCATACTTCATGTAGCTTTCATGTTTGGTCTGACCTTTGCACATATGACTCTCTTCATGTTGCAGCTGATTTTTTTTATTTTGATCTTGCCACTGTCTTCTTTGTACTCCAGCATGTAGTTGGTAATTTGCATTCTCTTATGGTTTCACACATGTGAGTTGATCATGTTGCATTGAGTATACGTGCTCATTGTGATGACTGTGATGACATTCATGATGCAGTGACATGTTTTCCATTGGTGCAATCTTGGAGTCTAAGCTTTGCATTCTTTTTTTTTGTAGCCTTGTGTTGAATCCAGTTTTAAAAACTCGGGTTTGAACTTGTGCCGAGAGTCGTGATTTTCAATGTTATTGCACGTGAGTTGAACCCGGTTTTTCATTTGGGTTTGACCTGTGCTCACCTCTCCCTGTCCCTGTAAATCAATCAAGTGTATATATCGGCGTGCATGGCCTTGTGGCATATACAGTAATACACTGTGTATGTCACAAGTTGTTCGTGTATGATGAATTCAAATTTAAATTATGACGAACAACCCAAATAACCGAGGCAAATCATATTTTCAAAAATTATCTTTTATTTTTGAATTGCAAAAATATTTTTTTTTTCAATTTTACTGCGTTAATTTATATTTTTGCAGATTGCTCAGATGCTGGATTCAAAACTGGAAAGCAATTGAAGATAAATACGAGTGTGAGTGATATGTAGTGAGGTGAACTATAAATATGTAATGTGATGTAATTGTAATCAAAGTTGTATAGTTATAGTGAGAACTTGAAATTGTACTATTCAATGTTGTAATAAATATTTATTTGAATAAAATATCTGTTTGAATTCAAATTCTGTGTAATTTATTTTATTCAACAAATATTTATTTAAACTGTGAAAAATAGAATAGTATATTAACAAATACATTTAAACGAATGTATATATGTTTATTATCATCAAACAAAAATCATATAAGCGCATATTCAACTTAAAATATATGTACACTACATATATATATATATATATATATATATATATATATATATATATTCTTTCGGCAATTACTTAAAACAACAGTTCACTTCCACCTTTCCATAAAGCAACACTGTTCGCTTTCATTCTTTTTTTATACAACGAAGACTATTTTTTTTGAAATAGAGACCGTTGCTTCATTTTTCATATATGCCAAACATATCATGCACTCATACATTCAACGCATGCACACGCATGCCCGAAGTGGCACAGGCGAGGTCAGGGGAGGGGGTGATCGGCTGGAGGGGTGCGGAGGCTCAGGCGAAGCGGGATGGTGGCGCGCGGTCTGGGATGGTGGCTGGAAGTGGTGCGTGGTTCATGCGAATGGAGGGGAGGTAATGTGCACGATCTGGAAGAGGGACGGTGGGCTGGGTCGTTGCACATGCGCGCGCGTCTGGAGGAGGGCATGCGTACTGGGAGGCGCGATGGCCAGAGAGGCGGGGGTTGCGCCGTGGCCTGTTGAGGGTGATGGAGCGGCGCGTGACGAGTGTGTCGAAGGTGGAGAGGGGAGTTGGATGGCCGTACGGTGTAATGGTGGAGGTTGAGTTCATTTCATTTTTTTACAGTAGGCAAACAAAAGAAGAGGAGGAAGAAAAGTAAAGATGAAGAAAAGGAAGTGGTTTCGTACTTGTAGCAATAGTGAATGAATGGATACGTTTTGTTACTTTTAATTTTTATAATTTGCAACAGTAATTGTCGTTTTGAATCCCGAAACCCCACCCTGTTCCCCAAGTCACAACTACTATCTGCCAACTAACCTAATGAGTGCACCTCAGCCCAAGATTTTCTCTTCAAAATTTGAACGCAAATGGGCTGCTAGTTTGGACTGAATATTGTTTAACCAGTCCGCGTGGAACGATTAAATTATGCAAATGGGCTGCTTGTATGGACTGAATATGGTACACAGATATTGACGATACGACAGTTCTATAAAAATTCGAAATTTACGCCGATTAAATTGTTCGTTTGGCAAAACAATTTAAATGAAGCAGGCGACGACAGAATTAGACGAAATGAAATGCGACGTCTTGATCAGATAAATTTTTATGAAATTACTGTGTAAATATATTTAGATTCAGAAGATAAAATTTACGCACTTTAAAATGAACTGATATAAAGTGAATCACGAACGAAATTTACTGCGATATTTTGCGATGAAATTTTTTCCTATATCCATAACTAACTAGATGCATCTTATAAATGAATTTTAAGCGTTTATCGAGAACGTATATAAATTTTAAATTTTATTATTAAATAATGGATTTAAAAAATTAAATTTGGTCGGAATTTCAGGGTCGTTACAATCTCCCCTACTCAAAACTTTTCGACCTCGAAAAGGAACGAGACGGAAGAAGTAGGAAAGAAACAAGCAAAAAAATCATGATAGATTTAAGAAAATTGAATTATACCTGAAATTGGTAATTCGGGGTTTGAATCCCGAATACTATCCTCAGTTTCCTATGTGCAATCTCGATCATCCTCACTCCACTGAACTTTGACGAGATTGACCAGCTTTCTTCTAAGTTGCTTTGTCTCACGGTCGACAATCCGAAGTGGCTTCCGCTCAAAGGACAGGTCAGGCTCGATAACTAACTCTTCCAACTGAGCAGTGGGAATGGTTATAGATGGATCGCGCACAACTTTGCGAAGATGTGAGACGTGGAACACATTGTGTACAGCAGCAAACTTTTCTGGTAATGCGATTCTATAGGCCAAGGTTCCTACCCTTTCCGTATCTCAAACGGACCAAC
The DNA here is from genome assembly GCA_030765085.1 of Allium cepa. Taxonomy (NCBI): domain Eukaryota; kingdom Viridiplantae; phylum Streptophyta; class Magnoliopsida; order Asparagales; family Amaryllidaceae; genus Allium; species Allium cepa. Next base: position 390,608,926 of record CM060931.1, read on the forward strand.
GGAGCAAGCTTCCCTTTCCTTCCAAATTGAATAACAATCTTTAAAGGAGACACTTTGAGAAACACTTCGTCTCCTACACTGAATTCAAGATCTCTCCTCCTTCTGTTAGCATAGCACTTCTGTCTATCTTGTGCTGTCGTAATCTTCTTCCTGGTTTCTTAAACTTTCTTGAAAGCTTCCATAATTATTTCTACAACAAGCACTAATCGGTCTCCGGTCTCAATCCAACAAGCTGACGATTTGCACGACCGTCCGTATAAGGCTTCGAATGGTGCCATACCAATGCTTGCCTGATTTATTAAAGATAATTAATTCCAATTCAAATATACTTAATCAAATTTGAAATTCGATTTCTTTACCAAATAACTATTATTATAGGTAAATTCAACCAAGTGGAGATGGTCTTCCCAGGATCCACCAAAGTCTATAATACAAGCTCGGAGGAGGTCTTCCAATATCTAATTCACCCTCTCAGTTTGGCCATCTGTCTGAGGATGATAAGCTGTGCTTAGATTCAGTTTAGTGCCCAGAGTATCTTGAAATGCCTTCCAGAATTTAATAGTGAAAATAGGATCTCTATCGCATACGATACTGGATGGTAAACCGTGAAGTTTAACAACTTCTTTCATATATTTCTTGGCCAAACACGAAGCAGTACGATTGGTCTTCACTGGAATAAAATGAGCGGATTTCGTCAGTCTATCGACAATCAACCAAATGCTCTCGTTACCCTTTCTAGTCCTTGGTAGCCCATCAATAAAGTCTATGGAAATTTGCTCCCACTTCCAACCTGGAATCTCTAGAGGTTGAAGCAATCCTGCCGTCTTTCTATGATCATCCTTAACTTGTTGACAAGTTGTGCATCTACTAACATAGGTAGAAATACCCCGTTTCATCCCACTCCACCAATATGAATTCTTCGTATTCTGATACATCTTTGTGACTCCTGGATGAAATGAAAGCGGGAATTGATTGTTTTCTCTCAACACTTTCTATCTTAAACCATCAACATTGGGAACACAAATTCGATTGTCGATTCTCAAGACTCCATTACTATCTACATGAGCACCCATTTTACGGTCAACATTTCTGCCTCTACCAAGAACTATTTCTTTGATGCGATAGAGCAAAGTGTCCTCGTATTTCTTGGCTATGAAGCGGTCCATAAGGGCTGGGGAGACGACGAGCTAAAATAACATTCCTTCAACAAGATTACAACATGACATTGCTTGGTTTCTGCTCAAAGCATCGGCTACGGCGATCGCTTTCCCTGGGGTGTAATAAATATCAAGATCATATGCAGCTAAGAATTCGAGCCATCGGACTTGTCTCTGATTCAAGTCCATTTGTGAGAAAATATATCTCAATGACTTATGGTCTGTGAATAATCGAATTTGTTCCCCAATAGATAGTGCCTCCATAGCTTTACACCAAATACAATCGTAAACTGCTCCTAATCCATCACGACGGCATCAGTATAGATGGTCAATCCTTCGCTTCCGTTGATAACTGTAAGAACTGGGGCATAGGTCAACTTTCGCTTCATCTCATTGAAATCTGATTCGCACTTTTTACTCCAATTAAATTTGACATTTTTTCTGGTCAATGATGTGAGCGATGCGGCAATACGAGCAAAGTTTTCTATAAATCTACGATAATAGCCGGCCAAGCCTAAGAAGCTACGAATATCTGTAGGGGTTTTGGGAGTCTCCCAACCCTACAAATTCAAAGGATTCGAATTTAGATAGAGATAAGATGTTCAGATAGAAATGACAAGTAAGGACAGAACTTACATTGATTACGGCGATCTTAGCTGGATCGACCGAAATCCCATTCTCCGAGACAATATGGCCAAGAAATCGAACTTCATCTCTCGAAAAGTGGCATTTCGAGAACTTGTCTTTAAGCCGATGATGGCGAAGAGTTTCAAGAACAAAAGCCAAATGTGACCTATGCTCTTTCTTGTCTTTAGAGAAGACGAGAATATCATCGATGAAAACAAGAACAAACTTTTAAGAACATCACGGAAAACTCTATTCATCAAGTTGACGAAATAAGCTGGAGATTAGTAAGGCCGAATGGCATAACCAGCCATTCAAAGAAACCATTTTCAGTGCGGAATGCTATTTTAGGAATGCTCTCCTTAGCAATTCTGAGTTGGTGGAAGCCGATAGCCAGATCGAGTTGAGAGAGAACTTTAGCTCCATGGAGCATGTCGAATAGATCATTAATGCGGGGCGTTGGATATCTGTTCTTGTGTGTGAGCTTGTTCAGCTCTCTATAGTCCACACACATTCTGAGAGAACCATCTGAATTTGTGATGAATACAACTGCAGCTCCCCATTCTGAATGACTACGCCATATCAAGCCTTTAGCAAATAAATCTTTAATCTGAGCATTCAATTCTGCCTTCTCTTTAGGAGCCATTCTCCTGGAAGGGAGAACGACTGATCGAGCGCCAAGGATAAGATCAATGCGGAATTCGATTTCCCACGAAGGTGGTAGAGAATTGACTACACCAAACACATCAGAAAAGAGTTGAACGATCGGGGTAGAGCGTAGATCATTTGGATGAGAGTCAAGAGAGAATATAAAACTTCTAGCACATTTCTGAGGCAATTTTCCTTCAATAGCTAAAGGTTTACTCTTATCGTCAATTAGAGAGGTGGTTCGAGCTTTACACGAGATAACGGCTTCGAATTTTCATAGCCAATCAACACCTAATAGGATATCGAATGCCTCGAATCCAAGGACATTGAAATCCCAAGTGAAACGGTGCATGCCATACATTAGCGTGACATATTTGCATACCCTTTTGAGGTTAGCGGGAACTCCAATGGGATTTGACACACATAAGAAAGTAGATGCAAGGATGGGTTCCAATCCAAGTTTATTATACAAATCAATAGATATGAAAGTATGTGTTTCTCCGGTGTCGAATAGAACTCTAACTGGTAAAGTATGCAACATAAAAGAACTCTATAATGTACCTTGGTCATCCTGAACTTCCTTGTTAGGTGTGGTAATAGCAAAAAATCCTGATAGGGTATCCCTCTTCTGGGTAGGGAAATCCTTCTTAAAATGTCCTGGCTGTAAGCAAATATGACATACATCTCTCTTGGCCATATTAGCCGGTGGCGGAATAGCTGCTCCGTTTGGGGATGGGAAACTACTGGCATAATGACCCTTCTGGTTGTAGTTGAAACAGGTGACAGAGGATATGTCAATGGGCTTCTTCTGAGAATATCCAAGCCCAGTTGTCTTCTTCCAGTCCTTCATTTGTTGCTCAAAATTTGGCTTTATCTTCCCAGTCTGACTAGAGGATGGCTGAGTAACTGGAGCCTTGGTGGCTGATGTTCCCTTCGGCTTTCCTTCACACCTAAGGGCACAATCCATCAACTCGGTGAATGTGCCACGGACATGAGCTGTAAGGAGGCCGTAATACTCTTGACGTGCTCCGTGGATGAATTTCTCATTCTTCAGTAGTGGTGTATCAATCAAGCTAGGTCCGAACTTGTAGAGTTCGTTAAACTTTCTTTCTTACTCGGAGAAAGTCATGTTAACCTGATTGAGGTCCATAAATGATCGATAAAGCTGAGCCTTTCCGGCTGCCTGCATCCACTGAGCCGTAAATGAATCCCTATTTACAAGCGATATAAAGATGAGTCAAAATTTGACGAGATAGAAGGAATTTATTTGGATGAAATTTTAGTTTGATTCTACCTAAACTGGGCCCAAGTGATTGTTTCGTCATCAGTACGGGAATATACTGACTCCCACCAATCCGGTGCCGCATCCTTAAGCTGCCAAGTGACCAATTGACGCTTCTGTGCGTCAGTAATCTCCAGACCAGTGAAGATCCTTTCTAGGCTCTTTAGCCACTGTTGCGCTCTAATGGTACTCTCGGAACCAGAGAACTTGATGCTGCTAAGCTGGGTGTATTCCTTGTTAAGAGCAGAAAACTTGACCGCGGGAGCCGGGGCACGTGGTTCGGGAGCATTTCCTCTGTCCCTACCTCTAGCGTTCCTTCTGGTACTCATCCAGGAATACCAAAAGCGATTTTAGAATCAAAGATGGAAATTTGTAGAACTTAAGGAAATTCTAATCAAACAAATTCAATAAGGAGGATGGAATCAAATGATATAGATTCTGAAATGATTCTCCTCATTCTAGGGTGTGGTTATCTTATCTCTAATGAGTTTTACAACTCCACAGACTAAGGTTTTCGGGAACCAAAGCTCTGATACCAACTGTAACTACCCGTATATTTGGACCATTTAAATTGAAAATAATCCACACATGTCAACTTAAAAAGTACAAAACACAAATTGTTAATGGAGTATATGTATATAAATGAGAATCATCACAGAATCATAGAAGATACAATATAACAGAATAATGCAGTTGAATTACAACAATGTCATAATAGTAGTTCATGAAGCTACTAAGTAAATACAACAATGTCTCAAGCTAATAGTGAAATTGAAATATATAGATGTCCGATACAATATCAAAATAGAATGGAGCAATACTGATAAAGATAAAGATAAATGACAGTCTTCAGAGTCTTCAGCTTCCAAGCAGCACAGCAACAAAATCCTCAGACAGACCTGAGCATAAGCATAAACAAACACTCGAGTCGGGACATATATTCTTATACGGATAATATGGTTCAAATTTGAAATAACAATAACTCAAAGATGAATGGAATGACATCATTTAGGATCCATTAAACTATATATATATAGTAGTGTACGCTAAGTAGATAATGTCTAATAGTAACATAAAGTATCAAAATAATGTTAAGGCGTTACCATTTTCCCCTTAACACATTTATATAGCATTACAGTCAATACAGCACTGTAAACTCCACCGTAAACTAGTGGGATATCAGGGAGTACCCCATAGGTATAATACAAAACAAAACGTAGTGGTCGCGTATTGGGATACAAGTATGACAAGGCAAATGAGGCAATACCCAAGGTAGTGAAACTACCGTTTGCTTGATCTGGACTGGTGAGAACGCATCGCCGCAACGAACGCAACACCGTGAAACAACAGTCCAAATTCAAGGGTGCGCACCAATCAATAACAAGTAATGAGTAGTTTATGAAGAAGTGTGTTCGCTCGAGGTAGCTAACCACATTGGCCCAGCACGGCTCCTGTTTTAGTCATTTCCAATTTGACACAAGTGTCAAGGTCATCCAATATCGTTCTCTTTCTTCAATCATCAACGTACATCATTCCAACCACTTCATTCTGGATCACACTCCACGTATATTTATTAAAGTGGTATTTAGTTTAGACAGTGAGTATGTCCCTAACCGATTCTGGTCTCTTTAATAACTTCGTAATTATTACACCGGTTGGTCATTTTAATAAATTTCAAAACCAAATCAATTTCAATTTCACTTAGAATTTGATAGTCAACAATTCCTTTGTCTTTCCATATCAATTTCCATAATTTACATTTCAAAACATCCAAATTTCCAATTTCAAAACTCTATAATTCAACTTCAAATTTTATTTGAATAATTCAAGTATTCATGCATTTAGGTATCATCCAATGATTATTTAAATTAAGTTAAATTAACATAATATTGATTTGAATTCATTGATGGATTTTATTCAAAAATTATTTAAATTAAGTTAATTTAACATTCGAATACTTTAAATTCATTGATGGATTTCATCCAATAATTATTTAAATTAAGTTAATATATCATTTCAAAAAAATTTCAATTAAATTTCCAATTCATTAGATCAATTTAAGTTTACCTACATTATATCAAACATATAAATTTAATTAAATTTAATTCATCTAAATTAAATTCTTTAAATTACAAGTCTTATATTAATTTCAAAAAATCACATTTTATTTCTTATTAAGAAATTCAATTTCACTTATTTACATATTTAATTAGATGATCACAAGTTAAATTTATTTGATAAACAAATTTCTAACTTGTTTATCTATTAAATAAATTTCAAACTTAATTCAATAATTTACTTAAATTAAACAACATTCCTTCATCAAATATTTTGTTAATACTTGTTTCAAAATTTTAAATATTAACATTTTTTTCGCTTGAATTAAAATTTCCAAATTTCATTTAAAACTCTCATTATATTTTTATTTAAATAAAATCTTACTTTATTTATTTAAATCGAATTATTTGGCCAATCGAGTTTTTATTTAATTCTTTATCCTAGGTCAGTTGTTTTATTTGGGTATTTATCATTTCAACCCGATTCCATTTCAATTCAGAAATCAAACATAGTAAAGGGAACTTGCAGTGTCATAACTGGGATGGTGTCAAAGTAAATAAACAAGCAATAATAATGTTCAATAACATTCTAATAATTAATTCAAATATTCCCGAAATAATCGTATTAATTTACATTGTAGTTTATGTAAATTAATATAATTATTTCTAGAACCTACACTATCATTTCATGTAGATTAAAGATTATTACGCAATTATCTTATTCGGTTCTACACTTGATATCTACTTATTCGAACTTCATACTACATCAATTTATAAAACATACATTTAAATGGTTCAAGGTGTAACTAACTATATTCTACGTGTCAATTAATTAGACATCTAAAGGGTCATATTATATAAATTTTATCTAATCAAATTCAAGCACATATATCAATTTCAAATTGTCAACTACCCTGCGCCAAATTCAAGTGTATATTATTTATCACTTCATGCATTAACAATTTTTTTTAACGCCCAATATCAACATCAACAATCTACATATTATCAAGCAAACTTGATTATCATCTATAAGAATATAAGTCGTGAAATTTTATTCACCTTTTGTCGTTAGAGAAATGAATGACGAAGCACGAAGAGGCACGAATAGACTCGGGTCAAACGCAGCACAACACGGACAATTGGACAACTGTAACCATCGTCAGAAGAAAGATGGTATTAATTTCAATATGGACGTTCATATTTTTTTTTTTTTTTGTAAAATCATATATATGCACTTACCAAACAACGAAGAAAGAAGGAAAGCTAAGAATTTGGGTGCTACTGCAAAGTGGAAATTCAACTGGTTGTTGTACACAACAGAGAAGAGAAGTAGTTACTATTATTCAGCAACAAAATATATATACACTATATATATATATATATATATATATATATATATATTCTTTCGGCAATTACTTAAAACAACAGTTCACTTCCACCTTTCCATAAAGCAACACTGTTCACTTTCATTCTTTTTTTATACAGCAAAGACTTTTTTTTGAAACAGAGACTATTGCTTCATTTTTCATATATGCCAAACATTTCATGCACGCATACATTCACCACATAAACGCGCATGCATGATGTGGCACAGGCGAGGTCAAGGGAGGGGGTGGTCGGTTGGAGGGGTGCGGCGGCTCAGGGGAAGCGGGATGGTGGCGCGCGGTCAGAGGTGGTTGCTAGAAGTGGTGCGTGGTTTAGGCGAATGGAGGGGAGGTAATGTGCGTGATTTGGAAGAAGGGCGGTGGGCTTGGTCGTTGCGCGTGCACGAACATCTGGAGGAGGGCATGCGCACCGGGAGGCAACACGGCCAGAGGGGCGGTGGTCGGTTAAGGGTGGTGGAGCTGCGCGTGATGAGTGTGTCGAAGGCGGAGAGGGGAGTTGGATGGCCGCAAGGTGTAATGGTGGAGGTTGACTTCATTTTATTTTTTTATAGTGGGAAAACAAAAAAAGAGGAGGAAGAAAAATAAAGATGAAGAAAAGGAAGTGGTTTCATACCTGTAGCAATAGTGAATGAATGTATACGTTTCGTTTCTATTAATTTTTATAATTTGCAACAGTAATTGTCATTTTGAATTTCAAAACGCCACCCTATTTCCCAAGTCACAGCTACTATCTGCCAACTACCCTAATTAATGCACCTCAGCCAAAGAATTTCTCTTTAAAATTTAAGCGCAAATGTGCTTCTAATTTGGACTGAATATTGTTTAACCGGTCTGCCTGGAATGGTTAAATTAGCGCGATGTTTTACGTCGAATTCCGATTTGTACAAATGAATACACCGTTTTGATCGGCGCAACGAGGTGCTTACAACGATACAAAGATATTGGCAATACGACAGTTTTATAAAATTCGAAATTTATGCCGATTAAATTGTTCATTTGACAAAAAAAATTAAATAAAGCAGGCGATGGGAATTAGGCAAAACGAAATGCGACGTCTTGATCAGATAAATTTTTAGAACATTACCGTGTAAAAATATTTAGATTCGGAAGATAAAATTTACGCACTTTAAAATGAACTGATATACAATAAAACACGAACGAAATTTACTGCGATATTTTTCGTTGAAAATTTTCCTATATCCATAACTAACTAGACGCATCTTATAAACGAAGTTTGAACGTTTATTGAGAACGTATATAAATTTCAAATTTTATTATTAAATAATGAATTTAAAAATTTAAATTCGGTAGGAATTTCAGGGTCGTTACATATCGACTCAGTCGAAAGCCCTTCAAAAACTGGGCAGGCACTTATCTTTTTAAAAAGTGAACCTTGGTTTCGACCCTGACAAAAGCATAGCTATCGACACCATACCTTCCACCACTTACCAATTCACTTCATACCAATTCTATAGATACCATGTGCCTTGGTTCCGACTATATGGGTTTCGACAAAGATGGTTTTGAATGAGATGGTGCGGAGGTATAGGAGTTGAAAGGTGCCTACAAAATAGACGGAACACCTTTTTCTGAAACGTTGATTTATAGATAAGCATGACAATTGCTTTATAACTAACCTGCCAGTTGCAACTCCTTGATTGGCTACTTTGAAACTTTTTAAATACTTTACAATTAAAAGCAGCGGCATTATTTAGATCTAAATCAAAGCGTTAAAACGTTAAACCCTTCCATATGACAAAACCATTTTTTACGGAAAAGTTTCTCATTTAAAATAATTTATTTTCCTTAATAAATCATCTGGAAAAAATCCCCAGAAATCACAGAAAATTTATTTCATCGTATAATTCAACATACCAAAATTTGGAACCCAATTTCTTGCTGAAATACTCGATATAAATTTTTAAATCCAATCATACGATATTTTCCTATAGAAATTCATAACGAATTTTCTATAGCTCGGAAAATTCTGAAAATAAAAACCCATCTCCAAAAGATGTATTACTTTTCAAAAAAAATTTCCATGACATTCAAAAATCATAAACCATTAGTTTTCCCTTAAAACCGAGCAATTTCATATGTATATGAATTAAAATAATTCGATCATAAAATAATTCAAGCATATCATCATCCATATCATTATAAAAACGAATTTTAAACAGAAATCCAAAAACACATAATCATGGAATAAAGTAGAGATGGTATAAAATTATTATTCACCTTAGAATTTGATAAGGAATTTGAGATTTATTGTTTCTTAATCCTCCCTAGCTATGATCCTTAGTTTAAGATTGCAACCTTCCTCTTTTCCTTCTTGTTAATGGCTGGCTCTTAGGGTTTTTGCGTTTGTTTTTCATTTGAGAAAAAATGAACGTGAATGAACAATTGTGGGAAATGTATAGCTGTGTAAAATAAAGATGCTATTTTACTAATATGCCCATGTGTGAATTAATTATCCTTTAAACCAATTAAAGCCCATTTATTTAATTATTAAGCACCACCCTTTACATAATTTATTCAAATCTCAATCCCATTATCGTCATTATTATATTTAATTTATTCCCGAATAGTGTTATAAAAAATTAGAGATGTTACAGGCTCCCTCCTTAAAGAATTTCATCCTCAAAATTTAGTAAGGACTAAATACTAAACATATCAATCATTTATAACAACCCTTATCAGCCATACTAGTCTAACTGACTAGCAGTTATCCATATAAATTTAATATAAATACACCCTCAAAGCCTATCAGAATAGGTATCTCTAATCCTGTCCTCTGTCTCCCAAGTATAGTCCTTCTTGTTGTCGCTCCACTGAACTTTCACTAGACTGTCTTATTCCTTAATCTTTTATCATCTCTAGCTATAACCCAAACTAGTTGTCTAACAAAAGTCAAATTAGGCTCTACTACTAAGTCTTCCAACCCTGCTGGAGGAATAATAGTCTCTGGATCATGCATATATTTGCAAATATGAGAACATGAAATACATTATGGACACCTACCAAACTGCTCGACAGCTCTACTCCGTATGCAAACTTTCCAATCCTCTCTAGAATCTGGAATGGTCTACATGTCTTGGGGCCAACTTCCCTAATTCCAAATCGCACCACACCCTTCATGGGTGATACCTTAATGGAAATCTCATCTCCAACTAAGAACTCTAAGTCCTTACGCCTCTTATCCATGTAACACTTCTATCTTGACTGAGCATCGTTCATCCTTCCACAGATTAACTCAATCTTCTCTGACGCCTCTCTAACCAAATCTTGACCAAAGACTAATCTGTCTCTAGTCTTCAACCAACATACTGGTGATTTGCACGGCCTTCCATACAAGGCTTCAAACGATGCCAATCTTATACTTGTCGGATAACTGTTATTATAAGAAAACTCAACCAAATATAGGCGATCCTCCCAAGATCCACAAAGTCTAATACTTAAGCTCCTAGGAGATCCTCGAGTAATTTGTTGATTCTCTCTTTCTAACCAAAAGTCTGAGGATGATATGTGGTATTCATATTAATCTTGGTACCCATCACTTTCTGTAGACCCTTTCAAAATATATTAGTGAACAAAGCATCCCTGTCACTGACTATACAATCAGGTATTCCATGTAGTCTAACTGCGTTCTTCAGGAACAACTTAGCTAAAACATATGCCATTCTGGTTGACTTAACTGGAATGAAATGGGCACCCTTGGTCAATCTGTCCACTATCACCAATATACTTTCATCACCTCTATTTGATCTTGGCAACCCGTCTATAAAATCCATAGATATCGAATCCCATTTCCAAACAGGGATCTCTAAAGGCTGAACCAACCTGCTTGGTTTTTAATGTTCAGCTTTCACCTGTTAATAGTTTGCACATTGCTTAATCGATATGCCAACATCCCTCTCCATGCCTTCCCAATATAAACTCATTTTCATATCCTGATACATGTTGGTTCCTCCAGGATGAATGCAAACTTGGACCAGTGACATTCTCCAAGGATTTCTTTCCTCAAATCCTCCATATTTGGAATGCACAACCATCCCTTCTTTCTCAACCATCCTCTCTGGTCAATGCTAAAATCCTTTAGATCATCGATCTCAGTTCCAACCTCAAGCCTTCTAATTCTCTCAGCCAACACTTGATCCCACTTATGCTTAAAAGTAATTTTCTCAATCAGTACATGTCCAACTTCTAAACAGGACAATCAGGTGGAATTCTGACTAGAACCAGTAGTCAATCTGAATTGTACATCACAACTGACTAAAGCTTCTAAATCTTTCCACTCTGCCAATACATCTAGCACCCCATTTTGACGTTTTCTGTTAAGAGCATCTATGTGATGCCTCTCCCCAAGACCAAAATTAACAAAGAGCATAAATAAGTAATACTTTCTGCTAGTGTAGAGAATAAGGCTATTTAGGAGCGACCATCATGAGTTTTGTCTTAAACGAGTATGGAATACGTCGATTGAGTGTCCATTTTTTTCCTTTCTATCTTTCCTAATTGCATCGACATACTCAATTCTGGTTTAACATGAAACTATGGTGGCTAAGGTTCGTATTTAGAAAAAATATAATAACACCAAATGCCTCATATCATAGGACAGGAACATACACACATATATATACATATACAGAGTCAGCAGAAGTACAACATAACATGCTACATAAGTTTAGTTCTTATGAACCAAATATACATCAGAGCCACAAAAGAATATATAAACCATAGAGCAATAAAAAAAGGCTACAACAGAACAAACACCAACAGCAAGAGAGAAGAAACCACAAAACTTTACTTGCGAAAAGTCCCTCTTTTAAAATAATTTATTTTCCTTAATAAATCATCTGAAAAAAATCCCCAAAAATAACAGAAAAGCGCTTTCATCATATAGTTCAACATACCATAATTTCAGACCTAATTTCTTCCTGAAATACTCGAAATAAATTTTTAACGCAATTATATCTTATTTTCATTTAGAAATTCATAATAAATTTTCTATAGCTCAGAAAATTCTGAAAATCAAAACCCACCTCCAAAATCACGTTTTTCAAAAAAAATTCCAAGGCATTCGAAAGTCATAAACCCTTGGTTTTCCCTTAAAACTGAGCAAATTCATATGTATATGAATTAAAATGATACAGTCATAAAATAATTCAAGCATATCATCATCCATATCATTATAAAAAAGAATTTTAAACACAAATACGAAAACACATAATCACGGATAAAATAGAAATGATATAAAATTATTATTCACCTAAGATTTTGATAAGGAATTTGAGATTTGTTGTTGCTTAATCCATCCTAGCTTTGATCCTTAGTTTAAGATTGTAATCGTTTTCTTTTCCTTCTTATTAATAGACGACTCTTAGGGTTTTTGCATTTGTTTTTGATTTGATTAAAAATGAATGTAAAAGGGCAATAGTGAGAAATGTATACCGTGTAAAATAAAGACGCTACTTTACTAATATGCCCATATGTGAACTAATTATATTTTAAAGCAATTAAAGCCTATTTTTTTAATTATCAAGCACAACCCTTTACATAATTTATTCTAATCTCAATCTCCTTACCATCATTATTCTATTTAATTTATCCAATTAAATATCTTCGAATAATATTATCAAAAATTAGGTACATTACATTCAATGTCGGCATTGATAGCACGACAGGGCTTTGAAGACCGTATCGTCGTTTTGGTTACTTACTTTAGTCACCATGGTGTTGAATCGACTCACGAAGGATTTCGAAGATTCATATCATCCCTAGAATAAGCTAGATAAGAACTTCACGTCTTTCGGTTGTGTCGAGTGAAGCCTAAACTGATCAAGGATTTTTTTTGCCAATTCATTGAAAGTGGAGATGGATTTTGGTGGGAACCTGGTAAACCACGTAGAAGTAATTCCCGCTACGAAGATAGGGAAACATCTACATTAAATAGCATTTAAAACATTCACTCAATCCATGTACCAACTATACTTGTACAAGTGAGGTGTCGAATCTCTAATTGCATTGCAAGATGGGATAGTCAGCATAATAAACTTTTAGGGTACTGTCATTCAAAATGTCATTATTCAAGGGAGTCCGGATTGGAGCGGATCCTCATTCATCATCTCTCCTATCCTTAATTTTGTCTATCAAGCACTTGATTACATCCGCGACATATGCCTCTGGTGGCCGGTAGTCCATGGGTCGACTGTTAGTGACTATGCCAAATGGAAAAAAATCTTGGTAATTAAGCTAAAGCCTAGGCCCCCTGTCTTCAGGAGATCCACTCCCTCAAAGTTCCATTGGCTTGTGGTTGGTCGGAAAGGGGAAAATTGAGTCTCACTATCAGTATTGAGTTCATTAGCGTTTTCTTCCAACTTGTCATCGTTAAGTTGCTCACCATATTTAGAGTAGGAGAGATCTACCGCTATATCTTTCCAGGGTGTGATGCCCCACCTCTATGCTCACGCCAGCCAAGGACACTACGGAGTAATGCCATCAACTAGCACGAAGAATAAGGCTATTGAGGAGCGACCATCCGTGTAATTGCTTTGCACGAGCACCGATTGTCAGATAGTATAACACGCATTTCATTTCAAGAGGAAACCCGACATACCGATACAAACTCAAAGCTACTACACAGTGGTGATGTGGTATTCGAAAAAATATATAGAAATAAACATAACATAAATCAGTCACAAATATTCATTTCACAAAGGCGGAAATAGACATGAATATAACACAGAAGTATACATCAAAGTAGTGGTCATGCAAGATCTACAGCATCACAAAAGAATAGATACAAGTGCAAGACAAAAGGATAAGTATACATCAAGGAGTCTCTATCTCGAATGTATAAAATAAAAACTGCTAATCTAAAGTAGTTAGCCAAAATCAGGCGACAATCCCTGATAAGAACTCAAGTAGAAGCACCGTAATATCTCGGTCTGACTTGAGTATTATTTAATAAGAAAATAATAAACGGATCAGTCTAGCTATAAATATCAGATAAAAAATGAGATAGAATAAGATATATAACAAAAACGTATGATAACAATAATGCCACACTATGAAAAGTGTGCATTAGACAACACAAAAATAATACAATATCTCAAGAGTCTCATAACAGCAAAAAGAATGTGATGTTCTTTATTTTATTCACCAAACCATAAATATTGAGAAATATATCAATTCCAATCACAAAATTGGTGAATCATATATTCTAGAAATCATCAACTAGAAATCTAGAAATCACAAAAGGGGGAGGCCTATAAAAAACGGGAGCATGAAAACTCACCAACATGTGATCACAAACGGGACGCTATCCCATGGTCGCTAACCATAGAGCCGGTGCAACGACGTAGTACAATATCGGTATGCCCGAGGTACCTGAAACTCCAATAATACGGAACAACGACGACGTAGTACAACGTTACGCCCGATGAACCAAACTCTAATAATACGAAACAACGACTAGTACAGCATTACGTCCGATGAATCGAACTCCAATAATACGGAATAACGACACAGTACATTGTTACGCCCGATGAATCGAACTCCAATAAAAGAATATGGGCCGCTAGCCCCCAAAAATGAGTCGAAACTCTAAAGAATGCATAGGTCGTTAGCCTATAAAATAAATGAGGTGAAACTCAATAAAACGAGGTATAGTCCCCTACGTGGACAAAGAGACATCGCATATTGCAATTCTAAATCACAAAATGATCATCATAGATCGTCAAGAAGTGTCAATTACACTAAGCTAGTAAATAAATGAGTTTAGCTTCATGTCCCATAACCACTGGCTTAATTTAAATATTTACGAACAAATTGTAGATCTCCACTCGAAAATTGTCACAAGAGTTTCGATCAAACAAGTCCAAAAATAAACTGACGAAGTAAAGGCAAGAGTTTCATACCACTTGTTTTGCTAAATCGTTTAGTTAGATTTTCTCATATGAACGAGGTAAAGGTTTGTATATATCAATATATTGGAAAACGGGTTTTATAAAGAGCTTTCTATTGAAAATCGAGTCGAAGTCATCTTTGTAAAAGAGTTTGAATGTTTACTTCTAGTACAGAAACCTTTGTATTTAAAAGTGACAAGTCAAAAAAATGATTGTAGAAACAATCAATCACCAAAAATTCACATATGAAGACGTGAATCAAATCCATAGAAATCGATACCGAATCCAACAAGATGGATATTCCTAAAAATATCGAAGTAGAAGTCAGCAAAGTCGATAATAAATGATAACAGCAAATCGGATAATCACGAATCGATAAAAATTGAAATCTCAAGCAAAATAGGCAAATTGGGCTGAAGCAAGCAGGTCATTCAACTAGACCAGGTGGTCAGTTTGCTGAGCTAGAGCATGGAAAATTTCGAGTTTCCAGGTCAGTCGACTGGACCATCAGGTCAGTCAACTAATACAAGGACAGAGAATTTTCTGCCCCCTAGTTCAGTCGACTGACCTCCTGGTTCAGTCGAATGAACCTACTTCATCAGTAGTTTCAGCCTAGCCCCCTTGTGGGGGCAAAACCCATAACACGGGACGGAAGTGAATGAGCAAGCAACGAAGACAAGGGATTTATGACTTGCGACAAACCAGACTTGTATGGCTCTCCAAAACACCCCACTAACGTGTTCAAACATCAAAGATTGGAATTTTAAAGATTTGACCTCAAAACACCAAAAATTGGAATATTCACCAATTCAATCCAAATCAAAAGCAAATGAACATAAATAAGTGTTAGGAATTCATACCTCACAACAACGATAGCTATAGAAGTATATGTGAGTTCAAAAACTCACCTTTTTCTCAAAAACAACAAAGGAGAAGCATTTAAAACAAGGCAAGATTAATTCCTCTTCAATTTCAACTCAAGGAGCTTCAATCTAACCTCATAAGAAAATATTTCCTAAGTTGGGGTATAGGAATTTTCGAAAATGGAAGAGGGATTGAGATGGAGAAGATGAAGAGGATGCTTACCTAAGCTTCTCTTGGATTATGGAGCTAGAACTTGTATTTGCAAAAGAAACTAGGGCTTGGATTTTAGTTTCCAATCTTCTCCCTTATTTTTGCTAAAGGTTGAGTGTTAGGAAATATTAGAAGGAATGAAGAAGAGAGGGGGTGGAGCTAGGGTCTTATGTTATGCTATTGGGCTGAAACCCAATACCCAAAGCCCTAAATGAAAATGTCGAAATTCTAGTTAACTCCAAACATATCGATGTTTATACTCAAAAAGATCACAAATGGCATTTTGGACTCAATGGAAGTGGTCTCGAGTCCTAATTCGACTGTTTGCAAAAAGTAGCTTTTCGGACTTAAATTCGACTAACGATGCTATATTTAAATAAAATATTTAAATATACAATCGTAAAATATGCGGGTTGTTATAGACTCCCCTCCTTAAAGAAATTGCGTCCACGTAATATTTAAGAAGAAAATAAAAAGTGACAACCATAAAAGCATATCAACACAAAATAAAATTTGAAGTAAGAAGTTCACCCTAAAGAACACGAGAGGGTAAATTGTTCATAAGTCAAACTAGGCGAAACTTCAATTTCTTCAATAACACCGGGCTTAAGAATAGAATCGGAATCCATAAGGCATTTTTGTAGTTGAGAGACGTGGAAAAATGTCATGAATAGCAGAAAATCGAGCCGGTGAAATGATGAAATTCAATAATGGTATACCCCAATAATTTGGAACAACAACGTAGTATAATAACAGTACGTCTGATATACCCGAAACTCAAATCAATTGGACAACGAAGTAGTACAATAGCGGTACGTTACATGAACCTATCAAAAAGATCTTTACATTTGGACATCATCAAAGAAACAACCATTTGTTGTCTTTGACTAAGTGCATCAGCAATACGACTCCTCTTTCTGAGAGTGCAAAGAATATCTAGATCATAAGATGCTAGGAACTTGAGCCAACGTTGTTGATGCAAATTAAGACCCTTTTGAGAAAATATATACTCTAAAGATTTATGATCGGTGTGGAGAATAAATTTCTCTACAAAAATAATGATGCCAATTTCTAAAAGTGAAAACAATAGCCGCGAGCACTAGATCGTGAGTAGCATACCTAGTCTCGATAGGCTTTAATTGTATAGAAGCATAAGTGATAGAACATTCTCTTTCATAAGAGAACAACACATAAACAAATAAGACTAGCATTAGTACAGATAGTGAAGCCTTGGTTCCCTTCGGCAATCATAAGAATAGGAATATCAGAAAAGAGTTCTTTTAATTGATCCTCTTTTCCGTAAAGCTAAGACTTTCAAAATTAAGATTAACTTTATATAATCATCTTTCTATAAAAATTTATTTATTCCAAGTCAATTTACTACGTCGGATTGTCTCATCATAGCGTTTAGGAAATTCCTACCGATAACGTTGATCAAGCTCATCCACCATAATTCTTAAAGCACTCAATGGGAAAACATCACAAAATCATTTTCTATATGATAAACATGTTTCTTAAAAACTTTATGAATATTCTTTGCTTGTTTTAAGAACAAAATCCAATTATTCTTATAAATAAATCTTATGAAAAAGATTTGCAAATTTTAAATTGTTGTTTTCATCCATAATCAATAAATTCAAAAATGGACTCGTCGAGATACTCATAGAATACTCAATTCGTAAGATGGATGAAATAAGCTGGACAACTTGAATGACATCACGTGTCGTTCAAAAAAAATATAATAAGGGCGAAATGCGGTAAGGGGAACGCTATCGTCCACAACTCATATCTAATGAAAACTGGGGGCAAGGTCAAACGGAAAAGACCTTAGCACCATACAAGAGATTACTTAGGGTGATAACCCTAAGACAAGCTCAAAGATGCCGGGAAATTCACAAACTATTTGAATGAGAGAAATAACATTTTTCCCAAAAAGTGGGTCTAGAAAATAAAATGATGCCACCAAATTGGAATCAAAATCATTTAGAAAAATAGAAATCTGCTTAACAGGCTGAAAATGTCGAAGATGGATAGTCCACTCGGGACCTAGGATATGTCTTCATAATGATTAAGCCAATCCTTTCACAAAAAAATAATCAATTTCGAAACCTAAGTAGGAAATAACATGCAAATCGGATCGGAAAGCATAACCACATAAAATAATCTCGACATTTTGAGAAAGCAAACCGAGTGTTGTGGATCCACCAACCGAATTAGCAAATCTCAGTGAAGACATCAAGCCTAAAATAGTTAAAGAAAAAGAATCGACGGGTTCTTTTGATAAAAATAATGAGATGAACTCATATCAACAAGAACTCGAATAGGATAATCACAAAACAAATGTCATCAAAGACTGGATGAGAAGTACCTTGACCAAAAGAAGTGTCACTAGGAGCTTGCACAACATTCAGCTCTCCTTCTCTCCTACTTTGATGTATGAGACATGTAGATATAATATGATCCAAACTTTTGCAATAACGACAAAAGAGAGGTTTCAGACACCTATTTGCATAGTAGTCTGTAGAACCACAATTGTAGCATTGTCCACGACTAGAGATAGGAGTCTTTGCTACCTAAGTTTCTTGCTTTTTGGGATCAGGGCCTTTGAATATAATAGGCCTCTTCATGTTATTGTTGAAGTTCTGTTTGGCACCCACAACTTCAACATCACTTTCATTATCGGCGTCTTCAAGTCGAAGAGCGATATCAATAAGCTGATCGAAAAAAACTTCTAGTTTCAGAAGTAAAGGCTTTTTAAGGTTCTTATTCAACCCATAGACAAACCTTTGATTTTTATTTAATGGGGTATTAATATACTCGATCCTATATTTAGAGAGAGATTCGAAAGATGCGACGTAATCCGTCATAAAAGATTCACCTTGAACAAGGTCAATAAAACGCCGGGCCAAAGTTACTTTTTCAGCTTCCGGCATAAACTTTAACTCGAACCTTTCTCGGAATTGCCCCCAAGTATGATCCGCTTCAATAATCTCCGAAACCAAAAGATCATACCAATCTAACGCTCTTTCTTGGAGCATGCTAGAAGCCACTTGGACTCGATGGAGATCAACAAGATTCATGCGAAAAAAGATGCGGTCGCATGATCTAAGCCAAGCTTGGATTTCTATAACACTTTCAAAACACTTGAATGGCCTTCCACCCAAATCGGTATAGTCTCTACACAAGCGTGCAAATCCAGATCTAGGATGAGTAGGCTCTGGAATGGGTCTGACGGCTTGAGCATTCTTTACAAGATCTAGAAGCTACTGGGCAGACATGAATACTCCCTCTTAAGGAGTAGCACTGGATTGACCGGCGTTGGGTCGATTAGATCTAACCATTTCTCTTCTTTAGGAAAGGAAGGAAGAAGAAAAATAAGGTTAATCTCAGAATGAATATCAAACAAACTTGTTTGATAAAACAAGACATCACAAAGAAAATAGGATAGAATGGGTCCAATGACTCGAATAAAATCCTAAGGCCCGACTCCGAAGAAGAACTTAGGACAATGATCCTTTCTAGATTATTATACATTGCTCTGAAGTTTGGCTCTGATACCATGCTGTGACGCCCCACCTCTATACTAACGCTGGCCAAGGATGCTACCGAGTAATGCCGTTAACTAGCATAAAGAATAAGGCTGTTGAGGAGCGACCATCTGTGTGATTGCTATGTGCGGGCACCTATATGTCAGATAGTATAACATGCATTTCATTTCAAGAGGAAATCCGACATACCGATACAAACTCAAAGCTACTACACAGTGGCTATATGGTCTTCAAAAAAAAATATAGAAATAAACATAACATAAATTTGTCACAGATATTCATATCGCAAAGGCGGAAATAGACATGAATATAACACATAGAAGTGTACATCAGAGTAGTGGTCATACAAAATCCACAACACCACAAAAGAAAAGATACAAGTGCTAGACAAAAGATAAGTATACATCAAGGAGTCTCTATCTCAAATGTATAAACAAAAACTACTAATCTAAAGTAGTTAGCCAAAAATCAGGCGACAGTCCCTGATAAGAAGTCAAGTAGAAGCACCTGCAATATCTCGGTCTGACCCGAGTATTATTTAATAAGAAAATAATAAACGGAATAGTCTAGCTATAAATATCAGATAAAAATGAGATAGAGTAAGAGATATGACAAACACGTATGATAACAGTAATGCCATACTATGAAATGTATACATTAGATAACCAAAAAATCATACAAATCTCAAGAGTCTCATAACAGCAAAAAGAATGTCAATTCTTTATTTTATTCACCAAAACACAAATATTGACAAATATATCAATGCGTGAATCACAAATTCTAGAAATCATCAACTAGAAATCTAGAAATCACAAAAGGGGGAGGCCTATCACAAGGAGAATGAAAACACACCATCATGTGTATCACAAACGGGATAGCTCACAAACGGGACGCTATCCCATGGTCGCTAACCATAGAGCCGGTGCAACGACGTAGTACAATATCGGTACGGCCGAGGAACCTGAAACTCCAATAGTATGGAACAACGAAGTAATACAGCGTTATGCCCGATGAACCGAACTCCAATAGTACGGAACAACGACGTAATACAGCGTTATGCCCTATGAACCGAACTCCAATAAAAGAACATGGGTTGTTAGCCCACAAAAATGAGTCGAAACTCCAAAGAATGCATAGGTCATTAGCCTATAAAAGAAATGAAGTAAAACTCAATAAAACGAGGTATAGTCCCATACATGGACAAAGAGACATCGCATATCGCAAGTCTAAATCACAAAATGATCATCATTGATCATCAAGAAGTGTCAATTACACTAAGCTAGTAAATAAATGAGTTTAGCTTCACGTCCCATAACCACTGGCTTAACTTAAATATTTACAAACAAATTATAGATCTATACTCGAAAATTAATACAAGAGTTTCGACCGAACAAGTCCAAAAATTAACCGATGAAGTAAACGCAAGCGTTTCATACCACTTGTTTTGCTAATCCATTTAATTAGATTTTCTCATACGAGGTAAAGGTTTGTATATACTAATAAATTAGAAAACGGGTTTTATAAAGAGCTTTTATTAAAAATGGAGTAAAATCATCTTTGTAAAAGAGTTTGAATGTTTACTGCTAGTATAGAAACCTTTGTATTTCAAAGTGACAAGTCAAAAATGATTGTAGAAACAATCTATCACCAAAAGTTCACATACGAAGATGTGAATCAAATCCATAGAAATCAATACCGAATCCAACAAGATGGATATTCCCAAAAATCCCAAGTAGAAGTCATCAAAGTCGATAATAAATGATAACAACAAATCGGGTAATCGCGAATCGATAAAAATTGGAATCTCAAGCAAAATAGCCAAATTGGGCTGAAGTAAGCAGGTCAGTCGACTGGACCAGGTGGTCAGTCGGCTGACGGTCCAGTCGGCTGACCTAGAGCCTAGAAACTTTCGGGTTTCCAGGCCAGTCGACTGGACCATCCGGTCAGTCAACTGATGCGAGGACATAGAATTTTCTGCCCCCTGGTTCAGTCAACTGACACCCTAGTTCAGTCGACTGAACCTGCTTCATCAGCAGTTTCAGCCTAGCCTCCTTGTGGGGGCAAAACCCATAACACGGGACGGAAGCGAACGAGCGAGCAACGACGACTAGGGATTTACGCCTAGCAACAACCCAGCCTTGTATGGCTCTTCGAAACACCCCACTAACGTGTTTAAACATCAAAGATTGGTTTTTTTTTAAAGATTTAACCTCAAAACACAAAAAATTGGAATATTCACCAATTCAATCCAAATCAAACGCAAATGAACATAAATAAGTGTTAGGAATTCATACCTAACAACAACGACAGCTATAAAAGTAGATGTGAGTTCAAAAACTCACCTTTTTCTCAAAAACAACAAAGAAGAAGCTTTTAAAACAAGGCAAGATCAATTCCTCTTCGATTCCAACTCAAGGAGCTTCAATCTAAGCTCATAAGAAAATATTTCCTAAGTTAGGGTTTAGGAATTTCTGAAAATGGAAGAGGGATTGAGATGGAGAAGATGAAGAGGATGCTTACCTAAGCTTCTCTTGGATTTTGGAGCTAGAAATTGTATTTGCAAAAGAAACTAGGGCTTAGGATTTTAGTTTTCAATCTTCTCCCCCATTTTTGGTAAAGCTTGAGTGTTAGAAAATATTACGAAGGAATGAATAGGAGAGGGGGTGGAGCTAGGGTCTTATGTTAGGCTATTGGGTTGAAACCCAATACTTAAAGCCCTAAATGAAAATGTCAAAATTCGAGCTAACTCCAAACATATCGATGTTTATGCTCAAAAAGGTCGCAAATGGCATTTTGGACTCAATGGAAGTGGTCTCGAGTCCTAATTCGACTGTTTGAAAAAAGTAGCTTTGTGGATTTAAAACTAACTAACAATGCTATATTTAAATAAAATATTTAAATATACAATCTTAAAATATGTGGATTGTTACACATGGGGTTTTCACCCCTAGATTCAAATTTGTAGCAGGTTGCTTTGTAGTTGGCAGAATGTTTGTGTTTTTTCTACGACGATTCCTACAGCTCCATCCAACACTCCATTTTTCTTTTTCTTTCCATTTCTTCTGTTTTGTCTGGAAATGAAAGAGTTTTCGTGCTTCATGGTAGATGTGGGTTCTAACATGGTTTTAGGAGCAGCTAGTGATTGCAAGGTTAGGAGGGAATTTAATTTTTGCATAAGAGCTTTTTCGCTATTCTCCTTCTTTCGATTAATTTCATCAACCATCTTATTCAATTAGCCTTTTGTGATGACTTCACGATGGGTAGAAGATCTCGACACCCGATCTCCTGTGTTAGCTCTAGAATTTTCTCTAATTAATGGATTACTAACATCGTTGACTTCAACTTACTGAGGGTTGGTCTCTTCTCCAGCTATAACAGCTCATATGGATCTTCCAAAAGTAGTTCTTCTCTCCACCGTTGATCCTTAATGGCAAGCTTCAAACTATTGGACCTACGCTAGTCCACAACGGAAGAAATGGGTGCATTTCAATTTTTTTTAACCATTTTGGATATTTAGTGGCCTATGAAGTCTAAATTAATATGGAACTTTTCTAAGTTTCTTTTAAATAAAATCAATATTTTATTTAACTTCATAAATAAAGTTTCACTTTAGTTTAATGTGTGTTTAAGTTAGAGTATATCAAATAGACTCTTATATACAAATTTTTGTGTAACATTTACTTGTAAATTTTATTTATTGAATAAAATATTTCATTTCCTTCCTCTTAACTTATTCAATTAATGAGAGGGCGTAAATTTATTTAGAGAAGGAAACTTTTCATTTCCATTCTCTTCAATTATTCAATTAATGAGGGATCGTTAATTTAGTTACAGAAAAACACTTTTTATTTCCTTCTCTAATAAAATAACATTAATGACTAATCTAAATATGACGTGAATTGTAAATATATCCATGATAAATATTACGCAAATGCAACATATAAGGAGTTTGCATAGTCATTGGTAATTGATATGTATACATAAAATAAACAAGAACAGTTTGAATGGTTATTACACAGGAAACATATAGGGAGTGTGCATAGTCATTGGTAATTGATATGTATACATAAAATAAACAAGACCAATTTTAATGGTTATTACATAGGAATTGAAATGGAAATAAATAAGGAATGATAAGGGTGATTGATACAGTTTTTCTTTTAATAAACTTATGCAACATATTAATGACAATCAATAGGTACCATAATGTAAGAATATAGAAGGTAAACAATGAATTGTATGTATATATTATTATCTTAATTAAAAAAGACAAATGATTTCACATAATGATAATATAAGCAAAGAAAATAAATTTTACATGAGCACATACAAGTAGATCCAAATACGTGTATATGGAATCCAATCGAAGCTTTCTAATAACATAAATTAGATTGTTTTTAGAGTCAATTTCAAAACTTTGATTTGCTGTTGAAATTCATTTTATTCATATGTAAATATCTAATGCAATAAAAAAGTGCAAGTAATACATGCATACATACAGACATACATACATATATTAACATTCAAAACTAAAACTACAATTTGTTACGAAAGATTAAAATATAGATCTACAATTGAAACAAATTTCATTTTTTACTTTAAATATAATTCAATCAACTAACATGAAAAATATAAATTTCCAAATTTAAAGAAATGGAATTTAAATTAAATGTTAAAACATGGAACTAAAATAAAACATTATATTTTATAATATATAGATTTAGTATAAATTTAACAAAGTAAACAAAAAAAGTTAATCAACTCAAAAATATAAACATTCAGATCTGAAGAATTACACTTTGGTTAGAATGTCAAAAAACATATATCTACATGTTAGCACCAAAATTGGTCATTAACACCCTTAGAAAGATCGTGTAGAGAAATTAATGAAGAAAGCAAATCAAAACAGAGAACAACATATGAATTTCAATGCAGAGAACAAGAACACCGAATTTATAGTGGTTCGGCGTAACTGCCTACGTCCACTTTGAAGTTGACTTCTATTGATTTCCATGATAGTTGATTACAGATACAATCCGTTTCTCATTACTTGAATACAATTGCAAAGTAAAAGATTAAGTCTTGAGTGAGTGTGCAATGCGGCAGAGTTTCCCGAGTGTTCCTAAAAAAATCTCCCTTTTCATTGTCCCCCTGCCTCTCTATTTATAGACGAAGGTGGGTTGGACTTCCCAGGTGGGCCTAGTAGCTGGATATTACGACCTAAATGGAGTAAACTCTGTGTGCCGAACCGAACATGCCGAACGGCCAAATGCCAAACCATCATCTTCATGCCGAATGATGCGGTGTTGGGTGGGAAGAGTAGGCCGAGCAACAATCGAAGCCGATCGAGGTTGAAAGAATGCCGAACAATCTTTTGTTTCCGAACATTCTCGAGAGGCCGAATAATCTCTGGATGCCGAACGATCTTATGCCGAGCGTCCTTGGTATGCCGAACGTTATACAATGCCGAACGTTTCTCAATGTCGAATGCTTCTGGATGCCGAGCACTCCTTCATGCCGAGCATTCCTCTGAGGCCGAACGATCTCTGGATGCCGAACGATCTTATGCCGAGCTTCCTTGGTATGCCGAATGTTCATGGATGCCAAACGATATAAAATACCGAACATTTCTCAATGCCGAATGCTTCTTGATGCCGAGCGCTCCTTCATGCTGAACGTTCCTCTAAGGCCGGATGCTCTTGACTGCCGAATGACCCTGACTGCCGAACGATTCCTTGTGCCGAGCATTCAGAGTGCCGAACGATCCATATATTTCCGAGCAGTGCGCTAATGCCGAGTACTTAGTTGTCTGCTCAAATCCACAGGAAACACTTGCCCCCCCAAAGTGTATCGCGTGACCGAATGTGATACACTTTGAACTAAGAGTCCTTTGTGCTTCGCTTCGAACCTTGGCTGATTACTCTTGGAGGTTGTTTTCTTGTGAGTACCGGGTGGGATGGTGTGTGTCAATCGTAATGCGAATGCCGAGCGATACAACCGAAGCCGAACATCCCATGTATGCCGAGCAAAATGAAAGCCGATGCCGAACGATGCTGCTTTGACCGGTTCTACCGGTCATTATCGCTTCGACTCTTAAGGTCAGAACGCTCCTTATTCTTCTCTTTCAACTTTTTAACCTCCGCTACCTTGTACTTGCTAACCTCGCCAGTTCACAGCCTCCAAAGATTCAACAATCCTTTCCATGTCTCGATCTAATAACCACGTATCGATTCTTCTATCTAAATCCTTTCCATGACTAAATTTTTTTATGCTCAAGTTCATAGAGGAATCGTAGCAGATAGGTGTACGAAAGAGTCGAGCCTTGGTTTAAGATATTTTTAGAGTTTTTAGAGTTAAATGATGAGGAGGAAAGGAGGAATAACTAGAGACGAGCGTACAAGGGTGCTATTGGGATTTGTATTGTGGTTCGCCACAGTTCCCTTGTGCGGAACGAGATTGGAGGAGAAAAGAATAGAGGGGGAGTAGGAGGTGGTTAGGATGCCAAACGGCATGGACTGGCATGACTCGCCGAATGACCTGTCCTTGTTATTCAGCGTGGATGAAAGAAGAGAGGAAAAAATGAAACCGTAGTTAAGGACGGAGTACCGAGCGTTGGGATTTTGGTTCGGCATGACTCGTCGCACGCCGAGCAGTGGGATGGAGGGTTAGGGAGGAAGTATGAATTAGGTAGGATATCAAACATTACTTTGGCCGAGCAGAACTTAGGTCGGTCGTTACTTAGGCCGAACGATAGCTTTACCGAACGATAGCTTGTTCGGTCGACAGTTTGGCCGAACAACATTTAGGCCGGCCAATCATGACTGTCGACCCATATCTCAGCCGAACAACACTCAAGCCGAACAATTATAAAGGCCGAACCGTATTTTATAGGCCGAACAATTATGGATGCCGAACCACTTTTTAGCCGAATAGAACTTAGGCCGAATGATCATTTGCCTTGCCTAATCATATAACAAAACAAGGACAGAGATTCCATCATACTAGCATAATGAACAAATCCGGACTGATAACTTAAATCGACAAGAACAGATAAAAGATTTTAACTCGTAGTGCCAATGTCTGAGTCCAAAATTGAAAGCATCGCAAGGCTAGTTTTCGGAGACGGTCAGCGATGACGGTCTTCGAAGGCGACAGTCCCAGCCTCGACTTTATATCATTAGTTCTGTGACTCATAATCTCTCAGCACTTACACATGAATGATCGCACTAGTTCACACACCACACGGGGGGAATTCTTGTGTTGTTAATTCCGACGTCGATTGTTTTTCGAGTATAGTTCAATTGGGTACTCTGTAGGATTCAATATTTATTGGAAATGTCTAAGAGATCTAGCTCCGCCATGATTTCAGATAGACCGGGACCGTCCACCCGACAAGAAGTCGCAGATGTTTCAAATCCGTCAACCTCCCCTGCACATAACTTAACTCCTGACGCTTTGGAGGCAGCAATTCTCTTGGATAACCCTGTTGATTCACAGGCTTCGAAGGTCAATGAAGTTGTGCTCCGACGAATATGCTCCATCAATTGGATCCCTTTTGACGACGTATTGTTTCCCTTGGGGCACGATTGTCCACACTTGCCCCCAGTTGGATACACGGCGTGTAATAAATTCATGTGCTGGGTTGGAAGCCTTCCACCGTTCAGTTTATTTCTTCAGGATGTGCTGCAATACATTGACATTGCCCCATCACAATTGCACCCGAACGACCATTTATTTATCTACGGTACCTACATCCTCTTCATGACCGTCCTCTCTATGCCCCCAACTCCGGGCGACATCAGATATACTTAGATGGTCAAGAAGCAGGGAGATAGCCCCTCTTACGTGTTTCTCGAGCCCTATCGCAAATGCCAAATCGTAACTGGGGCGTGGAGGAAATTTTCTATGTACAAACAGGAATGGTTCTATGTGCGTTGCCCTCCTGGTTTCGCAAGGAGATGGGTGGAAGGAAGTAAGTCTTTTCTCTGGATCGATATTCATACTTGGTCAAAGCCACCCCTTTTCTAATTCTTTTTTTCATCTTCTTAGGTATTAATCCATGCCCTAACGGTCACGAGTATTCTTAAGCGGTCGAAGCCATTAGAGCTCTTCTTGCAGAGGAACGAGACATCCGAACCCTCATTTCAAATGATTCGCTGTCGAGGTTCGGACTATTAGCAGAAGGTCGTCGGATAAGCCTTCCTGAGGGCATCTCCATACCTAGGCCCACATCCGGAAAGGGGAAAAAATTAGTTGAGTCATCAGCACATCATACTCCAGACGCACCAGAGGAGGGGGAAACTCAAGGGAACGAGACACCTGAAGCACAAGGTGAGAACTTGGGTCATGCTCAGGTTCCGATAGTCGAAGTGCACGATATCGAAACGTCATCTTCCCCGTCAAAGAGGAAAAAGGGATTGACGTACAAGATTAGGAAGGAGAAGGTTGGCGTAACTTCAAAAGTTACGCTCATTCCAACGGAGAAAGAGGCCTCTTCACAGCATGTAGAAAGTTCTTTAAAGGGCCTATCGAACCACTCCATTCCCGATGACCTGCTCAATTATGACTTCGACGATCCGAAAGCATTTCAACTTCACTCGCCCATCAGAGGCGATGCGGGTGCTCTAGCCCAGAGTCAGGGAGAGAAAACTCCCATTAGTAAAGAAACTGGTCTTTCGGGGGGGGGGAACATTAGGACACGCACATGCACTTGCACTTCACTTTGCGCTTTAATTCTCCTTGTCACTCTTCTCATTGCTTAATCTTTCTCAAATTTCGTACAGGTGGCATGGGACGTACACACGGCATTGATCGCCTCCACGGGTCATCTATTTTCTATCACTCCATGATTCAGGTTTCGGGAGACGTCGGGACAGAGACGATGATGGCGATAGGGATTATCATTCTCGGGACTCATCATCTCGAAAGAAAACATACTATCAGCCCAAGTATAGCAATCATCCCTCTTCTCATTCGGAACCAAGCAAAGACAAGCGCGGCCACAAGGGGTCGCAATCCGATGTCCCCCAGGATCAACACTCTGACTCCTCTACTACTCAACAGTCCCGAGATCCTCACAGGAGGGCTGAACTTTCTAAGCCGTCTCCTCCTGCTCCTACAACAGATCCAACCATGTCAGAGAGGCTGGCCGAGCTTAAGGATAAATTTCCAAAAATCTACTTTAATGGCCTGAAATTCCTCCCGGCGATTCATCCTATTCCCGGACATGTCAAGTAGAGCGCCATCGCCTGTACCAATGACGTCTATGTTCAACATGACGCGTTTGTTCATTTGGCTGAAAAACTTTCTGAAGTCTCCATGGAGTGCCAACAGGAGATCGTTCGCCTGAAGCTCGAGGCTTTCCAAGACAGAGATATCATTAAGGTTCAGGACGAAGAGCTTGTATCTTATAGATCTCAGCTTGAGGCTTCTCGGCAGAGTGCTCAAGATACTGCCGATGTCGTGACTCGTCTGGAATCGACACATGAAAAAGAGATCGGCGAGGCAGTACAACGCTGCGGTGCCTTAGCACTAGAGAAGGGCTTAGTCCAAAAAGAGAGGCACGCATTCATCCTCCGAGTCAAGGAACTTGAGGAGCAGCTCCGTAGAGAGAAAGAAGAGAAAACGGCTGCCCCAGAAGAGTCACAATGATACTGTGACGAAATCATTGCTACTGGACTCTTAAAAGAAAAACTTGAGGCCAAGCTTTCCAAAGTTGAGGCGATAAGGAGTGAAGCCCGTGAAGAGGGAAAGAAGATAGAGTCTGCAGACATTAAATCTCGTCTTGAGGCAGCCAGGGAAGAAGGTAGGGAAGAGGTCAAGAGCATGTTTGACCCACTAATCGCTGAATTCAATGCCCGCATCCTCATGCATCGAGACTTGACTTTTCTGGGTGAGGGCTATCTTGAATCTTTAGCTGAGGCATAGGAGGCCTTAATAGAAATCAGGAAGGCCGAGCACGGTACTGGAGAGATTGATGAGGGGGACTTGGTAAAAGAATTCCTCATGAGAAATGAGCCTTCGGACTTATCTGCAGCTAAATCTATATATGGCAAAGGCTCCCCTTCAAAGAAAGGGAAAGAAGTTGTTACTGGTCTGTCCAGGTTCGTGCCTCCAGCTCATGTGCCTACTCGATCGGCCGATCGGCCGATACTCGATCCATTTGAGCAGCATATCGGTTACAATCCGGAGGACCCCGGACTTGGCGTCCATAATCTGTCTCCCATTCCAGAAGGTGAGACCCCCTTGACAGCTGAGAGCCTGCCGGAACCTGGTAGATAACCCTTCACTTTAAGATTTCAAAAGTCGTCATTCTTTATGAAGGACTACTGTATTTTAATGCTTGTTTTTGAAGATTTTGCACTGGTAGTTCTGATCCCGAGCCCACTCCAAGAAGTGATGTCGCCAAGGAGGTGGAGGAAAAGATAGGTGAGGCCACTCAGGCAGGAGAGGCTCCTGAGCCAGATGCTCAGGTGATTGGAGCACTGGATGAAGACAAATCGGAGACTTCCTCTCCCATCGAGGGGAGTTATGAAGTAGAGATTACAGGCGCCTCCGAACACTCATTTGAGCTGAGTATCAAGGAGTGGCTTGGGAAGGAGAAGAGAGAGACAACCGAGATCAAGGTCGAGCCTCGAGTTGTGGACCCAGACGATCCCTCGAACAAGCTGTTGAAGGTCATTCTCCTTGGCAAGTTCAAGCCCGTGGATGTTCCCCGTACTTCTTCAGTGCTACCCCTCCATCAAAGAAGAGTACCAAGGATAAATGCACAGGGGAAGAGCCGTCCGAGAAGGCAACGGAGGTGAAGAAGTCGAAGAAGCACAAGAAGTGATCATTACTCTTGGTCAACGAGATTCAGTTTAAGTAATGTAATTATTTTCATCTACTTCCGTATTCTTTGTAAATAGATTGTCGACTCCGAAAATTGGAGGGCTTGTAGTAGAAAATTTTTCTGAATAAAGCTTAGTTCCTTTTTTCTGTCTTTCAAAAGGCTCTTGTCGTTCAATTTTTGCATGATTTTGATTTAAATCCACGCTGTTGTGAATAACATAGTCTTCTCGGTTTACCTTCATATAGCTCGGAGATTCTTCGAGAGTTGTTCGTTTTCCTTTCCGCGCTTCAAGCACTTAGAATATTTTTTAGTCCGCATATTGGGGACTTAGAGTACTTTGGTCTGCACTCCGGGGACTTGGAGATTTTGAGTCGTTTATACTCGAGTTCATGCTCCGGGGACCTAGATACTCCCGTCCGCACTCTGGGGACTTGGAGATTTTGAATCGTTTATACTCGAGTCCACGCTTCGGGGACTTAGAGTACTCCAGTCCGCACTCCAAGGACATAGAGATTTTGAGTCATTTATACACGAGTCCGCGCTCCGGGGACTTAGAGTACTCCAGTCCGCACTCCGGGGACTTAGAGATTTTAAGTCATTTATACTCGAGTCCGTGCACCGGGAACTTAGCGTACTCCAGTCCGCACTTCGGGGCTTGGAGATTTTGAATCATTTATACTCGAGTCTGAGCTCTGGGGACATAGAGTACTCCAGTCCGCATTCCGGGGACTTGGAGATTTTGAGTCGTTTATACTCGAGTCCGTGCTCCGGGGACTTAGAGTACTCTAGTCCGCACTCTAGGGACTTGGAGATTTTGAATCGTTTATAGTCGAGTCCGTGCTCCGGGGACTTAGAGTACTCCAGTCCGCACTCCGGGGACTTGGAGATTTTGAGTTGTTTGCATGTGTTCGTACGTCAGTCAGAATAATATAGTGTCATTTGCCTGTCACAGGATCATCATACGTAGAAATATCAGTAATTCATGGAAAAGATGGCTTCAACCCTTTATTAATGAAAGCAAGCTAAATTGCCTTACTACATGCCAAGAATTAGAAATAAAAGCGTACTGGAAGTAAATGCAACTAACACATGAAAGAAATAGACTAAGTATAATAATGCCGCAATTGCTCGCTGTTCCATGCTCGGGGGAGTGTCGCATCGTTGACGGTCGCTAGCTTGTAAGTTCCTTCTCCAAGCTTCCGTTCGATGACGTATGGACCTTGCCGTGCGGGGTTTATATGAGATGGTGTCGGAAAATCTCGTTTCAAAACAAGGTCTCCCACACCAAAAATTCTCGGTCGGACTTTTTCGTTATGGTATTTAGCGACTATGTGTCTGTATGCGGCCGCTCTCAAATTGGATTCTTCACGTTTTTCATCAATGAAGTCCAACGATTGCAATAAAAGGTTCTGGTTTGACTCGGGGTCGTTATAGGTTACCCGATGTGATGGAACTTCAAGTTCCACGGGTATGACAACTTCCGTTCCATACGCCAATGCGAGTGGAGTGTGACCAGTCGCGGTCTTGTGAGTGGTCCCGTAGGCCCAAAGTGCCGTTGGAAGTTCATCCACCCACTTGCCTCTAGCCTTTTCTAGATGCTTTTTTAATATGGACTTGATTATCTTGTTTACGGCTTCCACTTGTCCGTTGGCTTTCAGGTGAGCAACTGCTGCAAACTTGTTCTCAATGCCATATTTCTGACAAAATTCTTTGAACTCCTTGCTTTCGAATTGAGTCTCATTGTCTATAATGATGATCTGTGGAAGGCCGAAACGGCATATGATATTTCGTACAACGAAATTAATAACCTTCTTGGTGGTTATTGTGGTCATAGGCTCTGCTTCTGTCCATTTGGTGAAGTAGTCGACTGCAACTATTGCATATTTTGCTCTACCTTTGGCTATGGTTAAAGAACCAACTAGGTCAATTCCCCACATTGCAAATGGCCAGGGATTAACCATTTGCGTGAGTTCCGTCGGCGGAGCTCTCGGAATTTTTTCATATATATGGCATTTATCACATCTTCTCACATAGTCTGCAGCATCCCCATTCACAGCTGACCAGTAGTATCCGTAATGGAGGACCTTCTTTGCTAGTGTCTGCCCCCCAGTATGGTCGCTGCACTCTCCTTCATGGACTTCCTTCGGACTCGTTTTATCTCATCATGGGTAATGCATCGGAGTAATGGGGTCGAGAATCCCCTCCGATACATTATTCCATCCTGTATTACATACCAAGAAGCCTTACGAAGGACTTGTCGTCTTTCACTCCTTCTTTCGAGTAAGATCTCGAATAGCAAGTACTGCTTGATTAGGGTCATCCACGATTCCTTCTCGATTTTTGTTTCTAACACAAAATCTACCTCCATCATATCTATACTCGGAGCATGGAGTGTCTCAACAAGAAATAATCCCATTTGTCGTGCATCGCCCGTGCTTGCGAATTTTGCCAATGAATCGGCTGCTGTGTTTTGCTCACGCGGGACATGTGAGATATCATAATACTCGAGATTCGCTAGTAGCTCCTGAACTCGAATCAAATATGGGGCAAGTCTCTGCCCCCTTGCTTGGTATTCTCCTCGCACTTGGTACCCCACCAGCTACGAGTCGCTAAAGATTTCAACCAATTTTACTCCCAGTTCTTTGATAAGTCTTAAGCCGGCGATTAACGCTTCATAATTGGCTTCATTATTCGTTGCTGTGAATTCGAGCTTCAAAGCGTAGCAAACTGATCAGTTCTCAGGAGTTACAAGAACTATTCCAATCCCCAAAAAACGGTCGTTAGATGCCCCATCGGTATACATCTTCCATCGAACGGGAGGTATGACAGTGTGGTCGTTCGATTCGTCTATCATAGTAAATTCAGCAATGAAGTCAGCTAGTGCTTGTCCTTGTATGGCCCTTCGCGGCAGGTAGGTAATGTCGAACTGACTTAACTCAATACTCCATTTTAACATCCTTCCGGAAGTTTCCGGTCGTTAGAGTATCTGTCGCAAAGGTTGATCAGTATATACACTGATTTAGTGTGCCTGAAAATGCGGACGAAGCTTGCGTGATGCAATCACCAAACAATAGGCTAGTTTTTCAATCTTTGGATAATTTCTTTCTGCCCCCATCAAGCATTTACTAACATAGTAAACTGGCTTTTGAACCCGGTCTTCTTCACGAACCAAGGCTGTACTGATAGCGTTCTGGGATACAACCAAGTATACGTACAACATTTCGTGGTCTATTGGTTTCGATAATACCGGAGGACTTTCTAAGTGCCTTACAAGAGCTCGAAATGCTTACTCACAGTTGGATGTCCATTCGAAATTCCACTTTCCTTTCTTTATAACATCGAAGAAAGGAATGCACTTGTTTGTGGCCTTGGATATGAATCGGCTCAGCGCGATCACCTTTCCATTCAAGCTTTGCACCTGTTTTATAGTTCTGGGCACTTGTATATCTCAAATAGCCTAAATCTTCTTTGGGTTGGCCTTGATTCCCCTCGCAGTCACAATGAAGCCCAGAAACTTTCCTGACGCTACGCCAAATGAGCACTTCAAAGGATTGATCTTCATCCCATAATGCCTGAGTATGCCAAACATTTCTTCTAAGTCTCGAATGTGGTCGCTTGACTGCCGTGACTTCATGAGCATGTCATCCATATAGACTTCCATCATTCAACCAATCTGATCTTTGAACATCCGATTCACCAGACGCTGATAAGTTGCTCCCGCGTTCTTCAATCCAAAGGGCATTACTACATAGCAATAAAACCCAACGTTTGTGACAAAACTGGTATGTTCTTTATCTGGGAGGTGCATCGGGATTTGATTATATCCAGAGTATGCATCCATAAATGATAGTAACTCATGTCCGACAGTTGAATTGACTAGCTGGTCAATCCTAGGCAACGGGAAACTATCCTTCAGGCATGCTTTGTTTAAGTCAGAATAATCAACACAAGTTCTCCATTTTTCATTTGCTTTCTTCACTAGTACTGGGTTAGATACCCATTCGGGATAGAGGGCGTCACAGACGAACCCATTGGCTTTGAGTTTATCCACCTCCTCTTTGAGAGCCGCAGACCTCTCCGGGTCTATACCTCTCCTTTTCTGTTTTACGGGAACGTACTTTGGGTCTATGTTCAACATATGACTTGCAACTGTTGGAAAAATCCCACACATATCAGAGTGTGTCCAAGCGAAAACATCAAGATTCGCTTGGAGGAAGTCAGTGAGGTTCTCGGCCACCATGGGGTCGAGTTGTGATCCAATTTTAAGAATTTGTGACGGGTCATCCCAGCTGACTGGGATGTCAATTGTGAGTTCAGCCAATGCTGCATTTGTTTCCCTAGGTCCCCCATCATCATCTCTAGGATCTATGTCTCTGTAGATCCAAGAATGTTGGCCGAGCCAGGGCTCGGGCGCTAGTTGTCAATCGTCAGAATTTTGGATGCGGACGAAGCTGTCCGCAACCTTTCCTTTCTCTCTACGCCGAGCCGCTCTTAGCTCAGCCATATAACATGCACGTCCAGTCGCCTGATCGTCGTGTACCACTCCAACACCTCTGCCTGTTGGAAATTTTAACGTCAGATACCAAGGGGCCAATGCTGCCCTAAATTCTGCCAGGTCGAACGTCCTAGAAATACGTTATGTGGAGAGTCAACATCCAACACTATGAACGGCAGGATTCACACCCTCCAATGCTCACCTTGCCCCAGTTCAACTAGTAGTTCCACATATCCCACTACATCCGTTGCTGCACCGTTAAAGCCATGGATTCTGGCTTTAGATGATTTCAAATCCTTAGCCTCCAGCTTAATTTGGTTGCATGCCTTCTTGAAAATGATGTTAACGGAACTTCCGCAATCAATTAGAATCCTCTTCACGAACGCCGGCCCGATTGTCGCAGATATGACCATCGGGTCGATTGTAGGAGCTTCTACCTTATCCGCATCTCTGCTCCTGAATACAATATCATCATCCATCGTGCGTTGCTGCTTTGCAGCAGTCCCATCCTCCACATTCGAACATCACTCATACTTTACATGTCTTAAAGAGTTAGCATATCGCTCCATCTCCTGCCAATTCTTATCCGCGGGATGAGGTCCGCCAGCAATCGTGTTGATAACCAATCTACCCACGGTTCGAGCAGGTTGTTCTAGTTGGCATGGAGCTGGCCTGCATCTGGGGTCCGATGTCTCTTGTCTTCCGTCCTGTGGGTCTTTGACATACTCTTGCAGCTTCTTCTGTGTTGTGCACATAGGACTCGTGAAAGAGACAATACTTCCCAGTTCTCTTCTGTTCCTCCGTTGATTCCTTTGGGCATGGTTTTCTATATTGAAAAGTGTTGCAAGCTGACAAATAGATGTTCTCAAGAGATGCGTTGAGCGGGATGTATTCATTGTAGGTCGGGATCCTTGACTTTCATTACCCCGTCTCTCTTTTCTTTCCGGGATTTCCACCCCCGGATCCTTTTGTCTACCCAGGCTTGTTTTGGGCGTTGACTTGAGCTTTTCCCGAACTATCGCCGGTTTTCTTCATGGCGACGTTACTTTTCACACTCTCCTGGGCAGCCCCTGGTACCTTGTCTCGTCTTGTCCATCAAGCTTCCTCCCTTATAATGAACTGATGAGCTTTCGAATAAAAACGCTCCAGCGTGGCTGGGGCTTCCCGCCAACCAATCTTCAAATTCAGAGTCTGTATCCACTCCACGCATTACCGCTATCAAAATTGCATGGTCGTTTGGATTGCTCACTTCGATAGCCGCTACATAAAATCTCTGCAAGTAAGCTTTCAACGACTCTCCCGGAGCTTAGATGACGCTTGATAAGGACATCATATCCTTAGGACGAGTGGTGTGTATCCTGAATTGTTCTATGAATTTCATTGCCAATTCGTCAAAGCTGGATATAGATCGTGGGGGAAGTCGAGTAAACCACATGGTGGTAATTTCGGACAGAGTGATTGGGAAGCACCTACACTTGGTTGCATCATTAGCTCTTGTAGAATCCATCATCCATCCGCACATCATCACATGCTGCTTGGGATCAGTCTTCCCTTCGTAGGCTGGGATGGTTGGCATATTGAACTTCTTGGGGTACTTAGCCTGTAGGATACCATCTGTAAAGGGAGTATGGCTTCTAGACACTCCCCAGTCTTTATTGGTCAAGCCTTGGTTCTCTCTCATCAACTGCCTGACCATAGGTGTTAAGTCTAGGGTTTTATGGAGGATAGAGGGTTGGGTTTCGTTTCACGGGACCGTGCGGGTTGATGTCCCGCCTGATTTGGGTCTTCGAGATTCGGGTGTCCGGTCTCTTCACGGGCTTGATCCTTAATCAATCGATCTGTGGCACCCGCCTGTGCACCTTCATCCTTACGGCGTCTACGCCTAGGAGGTTCATCAGCTGAGGTTAAACTATCAGATTCAGAATAAGGGGCAGGGTTACCTCCAGCATTTTGACGCTGCTGTTGAGTAAGCTGAGTCATGAGATTAGTGTTGGCTTGAATCTGCTTAGCAAGTTGCCTTCTACTTTCCTTGAGTTCTCTTATCAAGTCATTGAACTCTGCTCGGGAAACAACTTCCGCTAGGTTTTGGGTGGAGGGCCCTGCACATCGAGTTGCGTGCAGATTTCTAGATCCAACTTGTTGCACACTAGCAGTCTCGTGGACATCTGCGTTATGGGAGGCCGATCTGATTCGTGGTCTTCCCATGGTAGAGTTGTTGGTTATAACTCTAAATTAAATCAACAGATGTCTGGTGAATGATCTTGGATCTCCTCTGGGGGATTTATGCAATCCAGTAGCTACAAAGCAGATCCTAACAGCCTGAGAATTTGATTCTCAGTGAAAACACGAAAATGTTAGCATCAAAATTGGTCACTAACACCCTTAGAAAGATCGTGTAGAGAAATTAATGAAGAAAGAAAATTAAAACAGAGAACAATATATGAATTTCAATGCAGTGAACAAGAACACCGAATTTATAGTGGTTTGACATAACTGCCTACGTCCACTTTGAAGTTGACTTCTATTGATTTCCTTGATGGTTGATTACAGATACAATCCATTTCTCATTACTTGAATTCAATTGCAAAGTAAAAGATTAAGTCTTGAGTGAGTGTTGAATGCGGTAGAGTTTCCCCAGTGTTCCCAAAAAACTCTCCATTTTCACCGTCCCTCTGCCTCTCTATTTATAGACAAAGGTGGGTTGGACTTCCCTGGTGGGCCTGGTAGCTGGATATCACAGCCCAAATGGAGTAAACTCTATGTGCCGACCCGAACATGCCGAACGGCCAAATGCCAAACCATCATCTTCATGCCGAATGATGCGGTGTTGCGTGGGAAGAGTAGACCGAGCAACAATCGAAGCCGATCGAGATTGATAGAATGCCGAACAATCTTTGGTTGTCAAACGTTCTCGGGAGGCCGAACAATCTTTGGATGCCGAACGATCTTATGCCGAGCGTCCTTGGTATGCCGAACGTTATACAATGCCGAACGTTTCTCAATGCCGAATGCTTTTGGATGCCAAGCGCTCCTTCATGCCGACCGTTCCCGTGATATCCCGGAATTTTTGGCAATATCAATTTAATAACCTTTATATAAAATTAAACTGATTTGATAATATTGATTAATATGAATTGGTTTAATAATTTAATTAAATAAATATTTAATTAGTGATTTTATCTTTAAAAAGCTAAAATAAATGTTTTTAATTATAATGTGTGTGTATATATATATTTATATATCTTATAGATAATCTTTGTTTTGGAATTTAATAAATAAATAAAGTTTTGTTATCAAATTCTAATAATATAATTAGTAATTAGGAAATTATGTTTTAAATTAATTTTAAGTTTTTTTAAAGTTATTTAATTAATAACTATATGATTTACAAATACTTAAAATAAATGTTAAATTGTTTAAAATTATATCTTAGCTTAATTTTTAAATTTAAATAAAAAGTTTGTTTTATTTCTTTTTAAATATTATTTAATAAATATTATTTGGAATTTTTTTATATAAGTTTAAAATATAATGTAAAATATGGTTTTAATTCATTTAATAATAAAAGTGATTTATAATCTCTTTTATAAATCATTTAAAATTTGTTAAATCTGTTATTTTCAAGCCATATTTATAATGTATTATTTTCCATTAATATATAAAGAATTAAAATAAGAAAATAGAATTATCATTTTAAATTGAATAAGTTGATTTTAATTTGGATTTCAAAAGTTTAATCTGAATTTGGAATTGATTTTGAAATTTAAAAATAATAGATTCTTTAAAATATTTGAATAAGTTTTAATTTATAATTTGTTTTACTTAAATTTTCTTTAAATAAGAATTCATATATATTTATGTAATTATAAAATAAGTTAAGTAAAATCCTTCATTAACATTTAAAATATAGCTAATTTAAACAAGAGACATGTGTTAACTTGTGAAATAATCAAATTACAAGTGTTAACACAATTAAGTAATCCAAATAACATGTGTTAGCCAACAAATTTAACAACATGACAAGTGTCATTTTATTTTATCTTTTTCTTTTATTTTGATTAAATTAATTTTAGCTCTTATAAACATTTTCATTTTCCCTTCATTTTTTTTTCAAAATCAAAAGCTAAGTGAATCAAAGAAAGAAGAAAAAAAATCTGAATCTCAGAATCCCCTCAAAAGCAAATCTGCAACTCGAACCTAATTTCAAATTGAATCAAAAACCTGAATCAAAGTTTGCTCTTCTTTAACCTGAGACAAGCAATTAAATCCTCAAGCAATTCAAACTGAAATGTGGATCAATGTCTGCATTTCATCTGTAAATCATCAGCTTAGTAAATCAAGAACTTACATGCAACTGCATTTCCTCTGGAAATCACCAGCATACAAACTATAGTTCTAAAATCATCAGCATTTTCAACCTGGAATCAATCCTTGCAAGATCTATTGTCTGCATTTTTCAAAATTTAAGGACTCAAGACTGCATGCATGAGTGTTAACAGGATTCAAAAACTTTTCAAAATCATAGAGGCTCTATTTTCCAAAGAAACAGGTGAGTAACACTTCATTTTAAAAACCTTAAGGTAGATCTGGTTGTTTGAATCATGTTTAAAATAAGTTTTATTTGCATATATGTTGAAAACTTATGTGCATTTGTGATGTGTGATATATGTAGATTTTGAAATGCTTGTAGAACATCTCTGTTCTAAAATTTCAACCCAGTTTTCAATTTAAATTCATTTCTCTTTATCCATTAATTTTTAAGACTTAGGATCTAAATAAATATTGTTTTTTTTGGTTATAAACTTAATTATAAAAATTTATCTAACTTAAATAAAAACTGAAATTGCTATGGACATCAAATTTAAAAGGGAAACTCAAGTCACTGTTAAGATTTCAAACTTGTTAATTTTACAATTTAGGTATATAAACTAAATCCTTAAACTAAGTCATGATTTTTAAGAGTAAAATCATAAATTTTAAGTTGGGTTTGACTGTGTAAGTGAGGGTTGTTCAGAATTGGATTTTGGAGTGGCCTCTGGTGATTTAAGCGAATTGGGAGGTCGTGTTTCTGTATGAAGGAGGAAGGATGATCGAGGAATCATTGATAATTACCTGTATGGTGATCGGGTTAAGGTGGCGACGGCGCTGGCCAAAACAAATATTTAACCCTAGTTTTATTCAAGTTAGGGAATAGGATCGTCACCGACTCTATGTTTGATCGAGTGTGAAGAGGCTTTGGGGGATGGTAGCAGGGTCCATGACGAAGATGTGGCCGGAGTTTCAACTTTTACGATGGTCGAAGGACGGAGTTTGGGCCGTTGACATGTTTGGGGTTTTTAAGGAATTCTGTGTTCCAGGTTTGGTGTGGTGTCTCGATCTTGATTTCCAGGTGAGTGGTGAAGTTTTGATGATCGATGATTGGAGCATGGGTAGTTGTCGATGAGTTGAAGCCATGGTGGGAGGCCGACGTTGATCAACGTCACGGTGCACGTGCACCATGCATTTCTTTTTGCTGGTGAAGGATTTTGGAAAGGGTGAGTTGATTTAATGAAAGGCTCGAGTCACTAGAGTGTTTTACCCGAAGTAGAGAGGAGTAAGACTCGAAGAAATTAGATTCTGGCTCGAGTAGTTTTGTTTCATGTTTTTTTCGAAAATGAAAGTCGATGATGCGTGCACTCATCACTGAAATTATTTTCCAGCGACAGAGAAGGGAGTACAACTTATTTCTTTCCAGAATTTCTTTAAAACCATCCTTTCAAATTATATAGTAATATTTATACCAGAAAATACTTCTAAATACTATTATGAAATTTTCAAAATCCTTTGAAAACAATTTTTCAAACTCCCGGACTTAAGTTCTAAAATTTACAAATTTCCATTGATTTCATTTTCAATCTTAATTTACCTATTATTTATAAATTTTATTCCTAACAACCAATATATTGCAGCCAAATATAATCTTTCTAAAATTTATTTTATATATATATATATATAGAGAGAGAGAGAGAGAGAGAGAGAATATAATAGGCAAAATTATTTCATTCACCTATATTAAAAACAAATATTATGTTGGTCTTTCCTATTAAGTGTTTAGAAATCCCAATTGATGTCATAGCGTCCCATGCATCAACCAAAATTTATAAATACAAAACACAACAGATTAACACAATATTTAAATGTTTTTATAATGCTACAAATACGCTCTCTTATATATATACACTCAGCGACTCCCATAGG
The DNA here is from genome assembly GCA_030765085.1 of Allium cepa. NCBI lineage: Eukaryota > Viridiplantae > Streptophyta > Magnoliopsida > Asparagales > Amaryllidaceae > Allium > Allium cepa. Next base: position 390,650,171 of record CM060931.1, read on the forward strand.
GTATTACTATCCTATTAATAAAGAGTCAGACCCCACAAAGCTAAGCTTTATCGCTAAACCAAAGCTCTGATGCCACGTTGTAACATCCCGCCTTTTCGCACGCTTTAAACGGACACACGTGCCAATTCAAACCATACGGAAGGGCGGAGTGTTACGTGGTAAATAAGAAAATAGAAGAGGAAAAAAAACAAAACAAAATCTCACAGCGGAAGGATAAAATATAATAATCAATATACGGTTCATAAAAATGTTTACAAAACATTTGATTCCTCTTTATACAATAAATATCAGAGTTCACATACCAATAAATATCAATGCAGCGGAACAGTATGAGTGTAGTGCAATAATATAAATAATAATAATACAAATCTTCGACTTCGTCCTCCAAAGCTAAATCTTCAAATCCTGAAATGCTCGGACTGACCCGAGCGAATTGAAAAGACAAAACACTTGAGTCAGAACTAAAAGATCTAATGTAAGTTAAATCAACTGAAATAAATATGAGTGTAGTAACTTAAAAGATGCTCGGAGTTCACATCTCTTAAGGATCCGTTAAACTATTTACTATGTAGTATATTTCGCTATTTTAGTAGTGTCTATTTGTAAAATAAACTTACTTTTAAATAGCGTTAAGGGATTACCCATACAGCCCTTAACACAAAATATATTCCCATAGTCTATATGGTACCGTAATATCCCCTGTACTGGGCGTCGTCAGAGGGCACTCCATAGGTATGGTACAAAACCAAAATCGTATAAGGCTCGCTATGGTAGGTGACGCGGCACAAGCAGGCAATGCTAGGGTAGATATACCGATTGCTATCCGGACTGGTGGAAACGCATAGCCGCAGCTACCGCCCACCTCGAACAAACTCCCCCAAAATCAAGAAAAGTAAGGATGGCCATCGAATCAGTCCAAAGTCGGAGTATAGTATCGAAGAGGAGTGTCAGATAAAGGGCGCCAACCCCCTTGGCCCGAGAATCGCTCCTGTTTTAGCCACCTTATGCCAACTCACGGGAGTCGGGTCCACGTATTTACCTCAAAGGAAACGCTGCAACCATCCTACTTCATTCTGAAATCTCACCGCGTACACGGTTATTAAAGTGGTCTTCGGAGTTGGCAGAGAGTATGACAACTTCCGATCCCGGTTTCTTCAACAACCAATCGTTATTATAACACCGCGGTCTTTAAAAATAGTTTATACTTTAAAACCAGAATATAATTATCCATTTCAAACCCATAAATACGATATCATTTCCATTTCCAAAACAACTCATTTTGATATTATTTTTATAAAACCCAAATCAATAATATCATTTTTATTTGAAATATATTTCTTTTCCAAAATCATACTGCTTTAAAATTTAGAATATCTGGAAACCAACATTTGAATTATAACTTTCAAAATATAATACTTCGAAATTTATAGCTTTAAAACCATAACTTCTAAAACTTGAATGGTTTGGATATTCAACAGTATATAGAATAAAATAGTTTGGATTTAAAGTTACTTTAAAAATAATTTCCGTGACTTCACAATTTTTATTCATTTAAAATTTTACGTCTAAACCCATAAATATAGGTTCACTTTTAGTTTCAATAAAGTACTTCGATTTCAATATATTCAACTTTGAGTATTTAACAATTTCAAAACTAAGGTTGGACATTGTATTCAACAATTTATTGTCCTATTATTTAGTTTTGAAATACTCAGAAAATAAATCCATAGAATAAAACTCAAATTTCTATCAATTAAATATTTCCTTCAATTTATTTATAATCGAAATATTCATTTAATTTATTTTGAATAAAATCCAGTTATAAATATCATGCTTTAAAATTTCCAAGTTTAATAAATTTACACCAACTTGTGGAGTTAAATTTTTAAATAAGCTCAATTCCAAGTAAATTTCCAATTTATTTTCCAATCTTAATTGATTTGAACCATTTAAAATTCTATATATATACAATATCTTTAAACCTGAACTTAATCATATAATATAAATTAACAAACTCCATTATTCATCTTATTTATTTTTATTTAACAAATTTGTAAATAGCTTAACTTCAAATTTTAACTATATATGTATATATAAAATAATATTTATATAATATCAAAATTTAATATTTATTAAACCGTATCCTATCCAAACCATAGAAATCATTTTCAAAATAATTATATATAGACCGACGGTGTCTGTATTGAATTTTCTATCCTATGGACATATGATACAGATATTTATCATTTTAATCCGCAATTTAAAAATAAAAAATGCGTTTGTATATCATTTCAAACCGCAATCTCGAATCCTCGGTGCTTGCTTGGAGTTTTTGCCAAAACGACCCAGAGCAACCCGAGTCATTTTCTTCCTGACCCGAAGTAGATACAACATTTTTTCTTCTGAAACTCGAAGCATGACTCGAAGTGGCTGCAGATCCGAATTTTTTTTGAAATTGAAATTAATTTTTGGAATATGGGAATTAGGTTTTTTTTCTGCCATTGGAATGAGGAGTTGAGAAGGAGATGTACGTATAGACAAACGAAAATAAGGAGTGGCTAGGGTTTATAACGGGTTATATATAGACAAGGCTGAAAAATAATAGATGGATCGGATTGGTATACGCGCTGAACGCTAAATGGCCCGAAAAGCCCGTTTCTACTCTGAACGAAATTGGGACAACCCACATATCAAAATAGATGTTTTAAAATATTTTAAACGCAATGGAAAAGTTTTCAATTTCAAATTCCATCGTATGAAGAAGTTATGTTAAAAATAATATTTTCCAAATTGATTTCAATTGATTTCAATTGCTTTTATTTCAAGGCATTTCGAGTCCGTACGATCAAACTACAAGCCTGATTGCTACAAAACTTAAAATCTTACAATAATTCACCGCTACGGATCCGATGAAACTGGTTTCGTCGAAACTCGAGTCAGTGGCCAAAATGGCTGTTTTTATATTAATTAAATAAATTTACAATAAATTGATTAAATCAAATTTCCTATTTATATTCTGAAATTGACAATCTTCATCACTTTTATTTTCTTAATCCCTCGTATTAATTAAATCAAATCCAGATGAAAATTTAGAGTTAACAAATTTATTCATTTCAGCGTTAAATTTCAATTTCATTATATTCGCAAATTATAAATTAAATTTGCAAAAATTCCTTTTAATTGACTTTCATTTAATTATTCAATCTATTAGTATCCAATAGATGAGACTACCAGTGGATTCATATCTATTACATAAATATCTCCAAATTTCATCTAAATTTATGTTTCGAAATTTTTAAATATTGAATCCATTTAATTGCAATAAATCATATTATCGTAATTTAAATTCAAATAAATAATTAAATGTTGATTCCCATTCTTTTTATTCAAACAATCTTTATCCTATAAGCATACTTAACATTTGTTTACATTTTATTACATTGATACTTCTATATACATCTTAAATTTGTATCAACGGTTATATAAAAATGTGAATCTTGTCAATTACGCATATTAATTAAGGTTTTAAACCCAATTAACAAAATTTCCTAAGTCCAATCCCTTTTTACCAAATTTGACAATCCCCAACCATTTGTACTACATTCCATATTAATGTAATATTTATTAGATTTTATTTCAAATTTACGTACCTCTTAACTTCCCTTAATTGAGATTTGATTTCCAAATTTTAATTTAACATACTAAATGAAATAAACAACATATAGATTGTTACCTTTTTCCTTTACATGTCTTTATAGGTTCATTACTTAACAATAACCGTTAAAAATCCCGTGTATACACAAATTTTATATTTCGTAATAACATTCAATCAATTACGTATTACTTTCCAGCAAGTAATATGATTACTTAGAGAACGTTGACTTTTATTCAATTACCATTTATTGAAATCCACATTAATTAATTTATTAAATGCTTACATTTATTTCTCTATATCCAATTTGTTTCAATTTTATTTACATTAATACTATTCCCTTATTATGGTTACTACTTATCAACTTGTTCCAACCTTATTACCTAAATTTCCGTTATTGTAAACCTTTATATTTTTTTTCATTTAAATTAAATTTTAAATTCCAATTCAATCAACCATTTCAACATGCAACTTATAATAACTACTTACAAGTATGAATGAAATATCATTTATTCTAATACTTTCTTAATTTACATTAACACATTAGTAAATTCCCTTTATATGAAATTTATATCCAGGTATAATACTTACCCCATCTCATTTATTGATATTTATTCAAATTGCTAGTAAATAGGTTTTAAGTCACAATTTATATATTTTATTTTAGCGTTCATTTCAATATTAGTTTCTAAAGTTTTTTTTTTACTAAATTTAATTACAAGAACTCATTAATTCAACTAAATTAAATCCACGAAATTTACGGGTCGTTGGACTCTCCCCCACTCAAAACTTTTCGTCCCCGAAAAGGAAAAAGAAGGGAGAAGGAAGAATTAAATAAACAATACATCTTATTCAAAATATTAACTTATAAACAATAATTTACAAATTTTATTACTTTAAATAAAATATACCCATTTTATAATCGTTATATCCTCTTTTTTTTTACTTAAATGAATAAAGTTTGGAATAACATTTTCAAAATAATTTCTAAGTCCAAAAGTTTACAGAAAATTTCGGTAGAGTCTCCTTTGTACGGAGAGGCTCGGAAGAACATATAATATCAATAAAACAATATATAACATATAATTTCCAAAATAACATATATATCCCAACACGGGAAAATAATATAATAACGTCATAACTCGTAATCCGAAAACGTACCTATTAGTCGGCCAATTAACGCATATTTTATGGAACCAAAAGCAGCAGCAATTGCTTCCAAAACCTACATTTCACTTATATAATCTAAAAGGGTTAACAATTATATAAAATGAATATTTAGGTGGTTTCAATCACTAATAATAAATCAATGCAACAACCATCAATTTCAACAAACAACATACACAACAAATACAAAGCAACCATTTAATCAAACAAATAAATAGTTGTTCTGGTTCAAAACTTTTAAATTGTACGGAATGAAGAATAAACTACCAGCACATCATTTACTCAACAGTCTTAGATAAAACTAAATAGATTATTCATTCATCCAAATCCAATTTTAAAGTATCCTTTCCCAAACAACCATCAACTAAACAACAACAAATCCAAACAACAATCAAATTAACTTATTAATAATTTCATTTCATACCTTTGTTGTTTGATTTTCTTATTATTTATACAGTGATCTATCTTTTTAATTTACATTTTCTCATTAAATGTTTGCTTCATTTATTTTTTACTTATTACTTACAATTATCCAATTCCATTAACTCAAGTCATGCCAGTTCCTTTTATTTCGTTATAATTATTCATTCATTTATTATTGCATGTCCTCATTTATTTATTACAGTATTCATTTTCCTACTAATTTTATTTATAAATAGCTTCAACTGTTTACTTAAGTTCATTATCATTCATTTATACTACTTCATTTCATTTATTTATCATTTTTTTATTACTAAATTCCACTTACAATACTCACTTTTCTATTTTAATTTGTAGTCTTTTCAATTTAAACTTAAGTTTATAACTCTATACCACCAATTCTAATAAATAAAAGCAATTTATTGAACACTTTCATTACATACTTTTACTGTACAATTTCCATTACATTTCTTGTTAAACATTTCAACTTTTAATATTTGGTAAGTTATATATATGCTTTTAAAGAATGTAATTGAAAGTTATACAAGTTTTCTCATTTCTTTTATTTAATTTATTGTTCAATAATAATCCTTTGTTTTATATGTTACAAATTTCAAATTTCCTTTAATTCATTTATACCCAGGCATTTAATCTCTTATTTATTTAAAGATTTCAATTATTACTTAACTACCATTTCACTATCCTAATTAAAACTATTAATTATCAAAAATTCAAGAATTAAATACCGGATTTAGATTTCAATTCATTTTAAAATAATAAATAAATATAAACTTATAATTTATATATCCAAGTAGGTTTAAAACAAATTAAAAAATTTACTTTTGTTTATCAAAATCATTTTGTAGTCGAACTGCTACAGTGGCCTTCCCACTTCGAAACTTGAAAATGAAAGTCGATGCTGCGTGCACTCTTCACCGAAATTATTTTCCAGCGACAGAGAGGGGAGTACAACTTATTTCTTTCCAGAATTTCTTTAAAACCATCCATTCAAATTATATAATAATATTTATATCAGAAAATACTTCTAAATACTATTATTATATTTTCAAAATCCTTTGAAAGCAATTTTTCAAAATCACGGACTTAAGTTCTAAAATTTACAAATTTCCATTGATTTTATTTTCAATCTTAATTTACCTATTATTTATAATTTTTCTTCCTAACAACCAATATATTGCAACCAAATATAATCTTTGTAAAATTTATTTTACATATATATAGAAAATATAATAGGAAAAATTATTTCATTCACCTATATTAAAAACAAATATTATGTCGGTCTGTCCTATTAAGTGTTTAGAAACCCCTATTGATGTCATAGCGTCCCATGCATCAACCAGAATTTATAAATAAAAAATGGAACAGATTAACACAATATTTAAACCTTTTTATAACACTACAAATACGCTCTCTCATATATATACACTCAGCGACTCCCATAGGGTATTTCTATCCTATTAATTAGGAGTCAGACCCCACAAAGCTAAGGTTTATCACTAAACCAAAGCTCTGATACCACGTTGTAACATCCCTCCTTTTCGCATGCTTTAAACCGACACACGTGCCAATTCAAACCATATGAAAGGGCGAAGTGTTATGGGGTAATTAAGAAAACAGAGGAGGAAAAAAACAAAACATAATCTCACAGCGGAAGGATAAAATATAATAATCAATGTACACTTCATAAAACTGTTTACAAAACATTTGATTCTTCTTTATACAATAAATATCAGAGTTCACATACCAATAAATATCAATGCAGCGGAACAGTATGAGTGTAGTGCAATAATGTAAATAATAATAATACAAATCTTCGACTTCATCCTCCAGAGCTAAATCTTCAAATCCTGAAACACTCGGACTGACCCGAGCGAATTGAAAAGACAAAACACTCGAGTCAGAACTAAAAGATCTTATGTAAGTTAAATCAACTGAAATAAATATGATTGCAGTAACCTAAAAGATGCTCGAGGTTCACATCTCTTAAGGATCCGTTAAGCTATTTACTATGTAGTATATTTCGCTATTATAGTAGTGTCTATTTGTAAAATAAACTTACTTTTAAATAGCGTTAAGGGGCTACCCATATAGCCCTTAACACAAAATATATTCCCATAGTCTATACAGTACCGTAATCTCCTCCGTACTGGGCGTCGTCAGAGGGCACTCCATAGGTATGGTACAAAACCAAAATCGTATAAGGCTCGCTATGGTAGGTGACACAGCACAACTAGGCAATGCCAGCGTAGATATACCAATTGCTATCCGGACTTGTGGAAACGCATAGCCGCAGCTACCGCCCACCTTAAACAAACTCCCCCAAAATCAAGAAAAATAAGGATGGCCATCGAATCAATCCAAAGTCAGAGTATAATATCGAAGAGGAGTGTCCGATAAAGGGCGCTAACCCCCTTGGCCCGAGAATCGCTCATGTTTTAGCCACCTTATCCCAACTCACGGAGTTTGGTCAACGTATTTACCTCAAATGAAACGCCGCCACCATCCTACTTCATTCTGAAATCTCCACCGCATACACAGTTATTAAAGTGGTTTTAGGAGTTGGCAGAGAGTATGACAACTTCCGATCCTGGTCTCTTCAACAACCAATCGTTATTATAACACCGCGGTCTTTAAAAATAGTTTATACTTTAAAACCAGAATATAATTATCCATTTCAAACCCATAAATACGATATCATTTCCATTTCCAAAACAACTCATTTTGATATTATTTTTATAAAATCCAAATCAATAATATCATTTTTATTTCAAATATATTTCTTTTCCAAAATCATACCGCTTTAAAATTTAGAATATTTGGAAACCAACATTTGAATTATAACTTTCAAAACATAATACTTCAAAATTCATAGATTTAAAACCATGACTTCTAAAACTTGAATGGTTTGGATATTCAAGAATATATAGAATAAAATAGTTTGGATTTAAAATTAATTTAAAAATAATTTCCGTGACTTTACAATTTTTATACATTTAAAATTTTAGGTCTAAACCAATAAATTTAGATTCACTTTTAGTTTCAATAAAACACTTCGATTTCAATATATTCAACTTTGAGTATTTAACAATTTCAAAACTAAGGTTGGACATTCTATTCAACAATTTATTGTCCTATTATTTAGTTTTGAAATACTCGAAAAATAAATCCATAGAATAAATCTCAAATTTCTATCAATTAAATATTTCCTTCAATTTATTTATACTAGAAATATTCATTTAATTTATTTTGAATAAAATTCCAGTTATAAATATCATGCCTTTAAAATTTCCAAGTTTAATAAATTTACACCAACTTGTGGAGTTAAATTTTTAAATAAGCTCAATTCCAAGTAAATTTCCAATTTATTTTCCAACCTTAATTGATTTGGACCATTTAAAATTCTATGTATATGCAATATCTTTAAACCTGAACTTAGTCATATAATATACATTATCAAACTCCATTATTCATCTTATTTATTTTTATTTAACAGATTTATACATAACTTAACTTCAAATTTTAACTATATATGTATATATAAAATAATATTTATATAATATCAAATTTTAATATTTATTAAACCGTATCCTATCCAAACCATAGAAATCATTTTCAAAATAATTATATATAGACCGACGGTGTCTGTATAGAATTTTCTATCCTATGGTCAAGTGATACGGATATTTATCATTTCAATCCGCAATTTAAAAATAAAAAATGCGGTTGTATATCATTTCAAACCGCAATCTCGAATGAAATGAAATGCATGATAACTTGCAGATTATATAATATAGAACACATCATCCATTCACCAAACATCAATCATCAACCATTTATTACAATCATCATCCAATTTGAACAAACATCAATATATAGCATATAAAATATAACAGGTATCAACAAACAGTTTTATATTCAATAATAATTTAATAACTGTTTAATTGGAAGTTTATATGCAAAAATAAATAATTTAACTGTCAATTTATATGCAATAATAAAATTAAATAACAATTTAATTTAAATAAATGCAATCTAACTGAGATGATGAATAAAATATGCCAAACAGTCATAAATGAATTTCTACTCATATCATAAATCAATTTAACAAATATAAGAATTTTTAGAAGTTGTGAGTGGGTTAAAACACTCACCTTTTGAATTTAAATTGAATCCAAATCCAATTTAAACCCAAAAATTTGACAGTCTCCAAATCCGTCCAAACATACGCCAAAATGTCTGGAATTCCGATACAATCCTAGCAAAATAAACCGCGCATGAATCCGAGCTCGTACGCAAAAGTTATGAAAATTTGAAAATTGGAAAATTCTGGTACTGTGTCGACTTCGGATTCGACTTCAGTGCGCCGCCTCAAATCCCCGGTGCTTGCTTGGAGTTTTTACCAAAACGACCCGGAGCGACCCGAGTTGTGACGCCCCACCTCTATACCCACGCTAGCCAAGAACACTACGGTGTAGTGCTGTCAACTAGCACGGAGAATAAGGCTGTTGAGGAGCGACCGTCCATGTGATTTCTTATCATACGGTGGCTATAAATAATCTTCGGAAACAAACATAGAAATAAGCATAGCACAAATCAGTCATAGACATCCATATCACAAAGGCGGAAGAAGATATGAATATATAACTAACACATGATAGTGTACATCAGAGTAGTGGTCAAAAAGATCCACAATAGTACAAAAGAATAGCAACATGTGCAATACAAAAGAATACAACTATGAGTCTATATCTCAAGTGTAAACGATAAAAACTGCTAATCTAAATGGTCAGCCAAAAGTCAGAGTAGTAAATCCCGGGGGAGATGTAACGACCCGTATTTTACGTGTCGATAAATCGTAGAATTTGCAGGTCGATAGTGTTGATTGTGTTGCCTCTAGCTTGAGTCGTGACCGACTCATAGGGTTGCCGAGTTAAGAAACTATGAGTCGTTAGCGAGTTAGCTTGGGCACGAGTCAACTGTGTGCAAGGTAGCTAACGGGTTAAGGAAATATACGAGATAACGACTCAGCGGGCCTAGGGTCTAAGTCATACACGACTTAGTGGGATAGTGGTTAGGTCGTGTACGAGTTAGTGGAAGTAACGACTTAAGGCTTTGGCCAACCCAGGAAGTTATACGACCTAAGGAGCTAACGAGTTAAGAGGGGCTTAGACGACTTAAGGTTGTAGCGGCTTATAGGGGTTAACGGTCTATAAGATCTAAGGCTTAGGTCGGTGGGCCGACTTAGTGGATAAGTCGTTGGGGACTTAGGCTTTTGAGTCGTGTCTCGTGGGATAAGGATTAGGCTTAGGTCGGCCGGGATAAGTCGTATGTGTCTTAAGTCGTGTGACCTTCTTGCTGTGTTGAGTCGTTAGGTCTTTGAGTCGGTAGAATTTAAGTCGGCATCTGGGTTAGTGTTAAGTCGGCAGTATATGTTGTATAGTTAAGTCGCAGGGTCGGCTGTGCTAGGTCGTGAGTCGGCAGGAGATGAGTCGTGGACGACTCATGATGAGTCGGGACCGACTCATGGGGCGACGACTCAGGGAGGTTCTAGCCTATAAATAGAGGGGTTCGGCTCACTTTTTGGCACCGGTTTTTGAAGCGACGAAGTGCTGCCATTTTGAAGACTCGACTACAACATTTCTTCATCTTCTTTTCTCCATTCCAATCTAGTTCTAACATCCATCCAAGATCGAAGATTTAGATTGAAGATTCAAGTGCCAAAGTTGAAGATCTTCATCCGTTTGAGCTAGATTTCATCGATTGAGACGAGATATTGCCGGATCAAGCCTTGATCTTCGCTGTCCAGATCTGAAGTGTGTAGTTTTTGTAGTGTTTGGGTGATTTGGTGAGTGGTAGTTATCTCTCACGCGGATCCAAAGGAGTATATTGGATTGGTGGCATGTTTGGGTGTTAAAGTTAGAGATTTCATGCATTTTTCTTAGATCGAAGTCTAGATCCATGGTTTTGAAGATGTTTACTTATGCAAGTTAGTTTAACAAGTATTAGAGACAAAACCCATGTTTTATATTTGATAGATCTATGCTAAAAACTATGGTTTCACATATGTTGGACTTTTGCTCACTTATTTACGAAATTTCCATTATAGTTGATATTGCTTATATTGCTTGTTAGATCTTGTTTGAATGATTGATATTTGAATGTATGATTGATTTGATTGTTTCCAAGTTAGCTAGTAGTTGATTTGGAACAAGAGGATGGAAGAGGATTCAAAAGCTATGGAAGAAGGCTCTTGAATGGTGAAAGCTGCTTAAGGCATATGTAGCGGATGTTGAAGCTCATATGTATAGATTGGATGATGATGAGATGGAACTTTGCCATGATGCGATGAGGCAAACCATGTTGTTGAGTTGAGACTTTGCTTTGATGTGATGAAGTGAAGTATGATGTGAGTCTTGGCTTAATCCAGGAAGGGATCATTCCAAGCATGTTGATAACTTGAAGAGTAGTTCAAGTTGGTTGATAATGGATTGTTCAAGAGGTAGCTTGAGCTTGTATGAGGATAGTCGTCAAGAAGGATGGCTAGGAGGCTTGGATCTCGTCGTTGTTGAAGGTTCTAGCATGCTCAAAAGCAAGAGTACATGGGGCGCCCATAACGACTACAGGTAGGTAGTCGGGACACCCAAAAGACTACAGGTAGGTAGTTGAGTACTCTGGGCAAAGTAGATAAGTCCTAGGCACAAGGCAGTGTGCGGAGTTATGGTTAGAACCGGGGTTACCATTAGCCCTTGACAGATGGTCATTCAACTAACGGTGAAATCGAGGCAAGGATAACAGTGATAGCCAGAGTCATGGATGTTTGGTTGTATTATCATTCGGCTTCGAGAGCGGTGTTTTCTGGGTGCTTATCTGATCTTGGTTTAGGCCTTGGGGGTTTGTATTTGGAAAACATCGTCCTTGACTCGAGTGGTATTTGCTTTACCTTAATTGTCTATGTTGTTATGCTTGCTTCTCCTTAGTGTATGTCTGGGGCTATCACTGTAGAAAGAGGTGGAGTGGGATGGTTTGGTTCCTATTTCTTTTATCCTTTATGCTCTTTTGGTATGCTTGATAGTTGATTTACTGCTCACTAAGACTTTGTCTGACTCAAGGTTTTATGTCTCCTCTTATTACCTTGGGCTGTTCATCCATGTTGGGATGGGCAGACTAGGTAGCAGGTGACAGGTGCTGTGCTAGGAGTTCTATGATGAAGATGACGAAGACGAGCAGGAGGCTTTGCATATTAGTTTTCTTACTATATGTACTGGGTATCCGCTGCTGTATTTGGTTGAGTGATTTGTAGTGAGGCTTTCATGTATGGATTTGAGTAGATGATTGTATAAAACTACTGTGATGCTTATATGATGATGTTCTGTTCTATGGAGCTTCACTATATTATATTTCTCTATTGTATTTTATCCATGCGCTGTGAGTTGTACGATAGAGATTCTTTTGTTTTGTTTTACCCTGACTATCGTCCATGGCTGCCTGGCACGCCTTTCAGCGCATTATTTCCTTGTTTTGGTGCGGGAGTCATGGGCGGTCGTCACATTTGGTATCAGAGCCAGGTTAATCGATTTTAGCCAACGCTCGCTGATGTAACTACGTAAGAGAGACGTAATTGTAATTTGATGGATGATTACTATATATAATATAGTAGTTTAGAAGGGTTTGAACTCCTTATGTAGTTGTTTCTTAAGGTGTTCTAATCATTCTTATTTACAGATATTAAGGATGAGTCGAAGTGAGAGACAAGCTGCGAGGGGTAGCCGTGATGCTAGGGAAGCTGTTGATTATGCTCCTATGTTTGAGGCCATGATGACTTCAATCATGAGGAGAATACCAGCTTCAGGATCATCTGTGGATGTGGGAGTTCAAGTCCAAGCTCCGAGACCGGTGGATTTTGCCAAGCTTTGCAAGGATTATACTGCTCTTGGAGGGAAAGTTTTCTTGGGGACGGAGTCGACTATTGAGGTGCAGAGATGGATTGATGCTTGCAAAAGGATCTTTGGTGACTTAGGGATTGAGGATGCAACTAAGAGGAAGCTTGCATCGAGACAGCTTCAGGGAAGAGCTGCTGATTGGTGGAATTCTATCACCATAGATACACCAGAAGAAGAGATTACTTGGGAGCAATTCCAAGTTAGATTTGAAGCTAAGTTCATCTCTATTTCCCAGAAATCTGTCTTGTTTAAGAGGTTTGTGGAGCTCAAGCAAGGGGGAAGGCCTGTTCTTGAGTATATTTCGGAGTTTGAAGCTTTGTCTAAGTATGCCAGATCATATATTGATTCTCCCTACCAGAAGAATGAAAAGTTTGTGACTGGTCTGGATGCTTATCTTGGGAGGCAGTTAGTGGATCATCTGGACGATCCATTTGAGAAGCTTGTGGAGAAAGCTCTTAGGCATGAGAGTTTATTCCCTAAGGAAAGTTCTGTTGTTGCTGTAACCAGGGAAGGATCTAAACCACAGCAGAGTGGAAATAGGAAGAGGAAGCAGCAGCAACAGAAAGGTAAGGATGGCCAGAAGAAGCCGAGAGGTGAAGTGACCTGCTACAACTGCCGACAGAAGGGTCATCTCTCCCGGGATTGCAAGAATCCAAAGGTGCAGTTGAAGTGCCACAACTGTGATAAGCTGGGACATATCAAGAAGGACTGTCCAGAGCCGAGGAAAGATAGGCAGGTTGTGCAAGCTTATGCTTTGGAAGCTGTGCCGTCGTCTTCAAGAGTTCCTACTGTTGAAGAGAAGGGGAAGAGTGTGGTGGTTCAAGGTACTCTTTCCATTTGTGGTGTTCCAGTCAGAGTGTTGTTTGATACTGGAGCATCGCATTCTTTTGTTTGTGATGATTTGGTAGGCCGGTTAGGTTTGAAACCGGATATTGTTGATAGGCCATTGGTTGTGACTAATCCGGTTGGGGGTTCGTCATGTTTGTGTATGATATGCCGTGGTCTAGTTGTGTCGAGTCATGATTGCTCGTTTGTTTGTGATTGCTTTGTTCTGAACTTTGCGGGGTTCGGAATTATTTTGGGTATGGACTGGCTTAGGAAGTATGCGGCAAGGATTGATTGTGAAAGGCTTGAGGTGACAGTCGGGAATGTGGAAGGGCGAAAGGTTGTGATACGATGTAAGCATGAGGAAGGCGTCTTCATGAGCTTCATGTATTCGCTGGTTGTTCCACGGGATGGACTGTCATCGGTGCCTATTGTGAATGAGTTTGAGAATGTCTTTGAGGAAGTCAAAGGGTTGCCGCCGCATAGGGAGATCGAGTTTCGTATCGATCTAGTTGAGGGAGCCAGACCTGTTGTGATGCCTCTTAGGCGGATGGCACCGAGGGAGCAGCAAGAGCTGAAGGTGCAAGTTGATGACCTTTTGCAGAAAGGATTCATTCGGAGAAGTGTGTCCGAATGGGGTGCGCCAGTTGTGTTCGCAACCAAAGCGGATGGATCGTTGAGGTTGTGTGTGGATTATCGTGAGCTGAATAAGGTGACTAAGAAGAACAAGTATCCATTGCCGAGAATAGATGACTTGTTTGATCAGCTTCACGAGGCTAAGGTGTTTTCTCAGATGGATTTGGCAACGGGATTTCACCAGTTGAGAGTGGCGAAGGATAGTGTGCCGAAGACTGCTTTCAGGACACCATCCGGGTTTTATGAGTGGCTGGTAATGCCGTTTGGATTGACTAACGCGCCAGCATATTTTGTGGATCTTATGAATAGAGTGTTCAGAGATCAGTTGAATAAGTTCGTGCTTGTGTTCGTGGATGATATTTTGGTTTATTCCAGAACTGAGGAAGAGCACAAGACGCACTTGAGGATTGTTTTAGGAATCTTACGGAAACATCAGCTGAAGGCTAAGTTTTCGAAGTGTCACTTCTGGAAGAATGAAGTGAGGTTCTTAGGTCATGTTATTTCTGGAAATGGAATAGCGGTTGATCCCGCTAAGGTGGCAGCGATCCAGGATTGGGTTAGGCCAAAGAATGCATCTGATGTGAGAAGTTTTCTTGGATTAGCAGGATATTATCGTCGATTTATCAAAGACTTTTCCAAGATAGCTGCACCGTTAACAGGATTGACAAAGAAGAACCAGGTGTTCAGATGGGATGATAAGTGTGAGCAAGCTTTTGTAATCCTGAAAGAGCGATTGACGAGTGCTCCTGTTTTGACTATTCCAAGTGGGAATGATGAGATGGTGGTTTACACCGATGCATGTGGCACTGGACTAGGAGCGGTGCTAATGCAGAAGCATAAAGTTGTTGCGTATGCTAGTCGACAACTAAAGCCGCATGAAAGGAATTATCCGACTCATGATTTGGAGTTAGCGGCGATTGTGTTTGCTTTGAAGATGTGGAGACACTATCTATTGGGAGTTAGATTCGAGCTGTTTACAGATCATAAGTCGTTGAAGTATCTGTTTTCCCAAAAGGATTTGAATCTTCGACAGCAAAGGTGGCTAGAGTTCTTAGCATCGTATGATTTTGGTATAGCCTATACTCCAGGGAAAGGTAACGCAGTGGCTGATGCGTTAAGTCGAAGACATGCAGGATTGGGAGCCATGTTTTCGGAATGGAAGAGTCTTGAGTATTTGGCTGGATTTGATTTCAGGCCTAGATGTGAATTGGAACCTGAGATGTTGGCAAACTTATCGATAAGGCCTACTCTTGTGGAAAGAATTGGCGAGAGGCAAAGGAGAGATGATAAGCTTATCAAGATTATCCGTGATTTGGAATCCGGATTGGATCCAGAAAAGGATAAAGGATTTGAAGTCGATCGAGAGGGTTGGCTTCGAAAGCAAGGGCGACTAGTTGTTCCCGATGTAGATGGATTGAGAGATGAAGTTCTGAGGGAGAGTCATCACTCGAAGTTGACAATTCATCCAGGTGGAAATAAGATGTATCGGGATATGAAGAGAACCTACTACTGGGAAGGTATGAAGAAGGATGTTGGAAATTTTATTTCCAAGTGTATGAATTGACAGTTGGTGAAAGCTGAGCAGAAGAAGCCCAGTGGATTGCTTCAGCCATTAGAGGTTCCTACATGGAAGTGGGAGCAAGTGTCGATGGACTTTATCGATGGTCTACCTAGGACAAGAGCAGGGAATGAAGGGATTTGGGTCATAGTAGATCGTTTGACCAAGAGTGCAAGGTTCATTCCTGTTCGATCGACTAGGACTGCATCGAAGTTGGCTGAATTATATGTGAAGTGGATAGTTCGTTTCCATGGTGTTCCGAAGAGTATAGTGAGCGATCGAGATCCATTGTTCACTAGTAGATTTTGGAAGAGCTTCCAGGAAGTTTTGGGAACTGAGTTGTGTTTGAGTACAGCTTATCACCCTCAAACAGATGGTCAGACTGAGAGAGTCAACCGAGTTTTGGAAGATCTTCTTAGAGCATGTGTTTTGGACTTCGGAGGATCATGGGAAGATCACCTTCATTTGGTGGAGTTTGCTTATAATAACAGTTATCAGTCGAGTATTGGTATGGCACCATATGAGGCATTATATGGAAGACCGTGTAACTCTCCGACATGTTGGTTGGAAACTGGAGAAAAGCTGATACTTGGGCCAGAGATGATTCGACAGACTTCAGATTGTATAGAGATCATTCGGCAACGAATGAAGGCAGCCCAAGATCGTCAGAAAAGTTATGCCGATAATCGTCGTAAGGATTTGGAATTCGACGTAGGTGATATGGTTTTTGTGAAGATTTCTCCTCTGAAGAGTGTCATTAGATTCGGGAAGAAAGGAAAGTTAACTCCGAGATTTGTTGGACCATTCCCGATTATCGAGCGTATTGGAAAGCTCGCTTATAGATTGGAGTTACCGGAAAAGATGGCGGGTGTGCACAGTGTTTTTCATGTATCTTATCTACGGAAGTATATGCACGACCCAACTACGGTGGTTTCTGCTGATAGCTGTGAAGACTTGGAGGTTGATCCAGTTGTTTCGAGACCTCGTAAGCCGCTTCGTATTGTTGAAACCGATACGAAACAGCTTAGGAGGAAGACGATTACGTTGCTCAAGGTACAATGGAGTGATGATGTTAACGACTGTACGTGGGAGGAGGAAGAGAGGATGAAGGCAGCTCATCCCGGACTCTTCGAGGTATTGCCCTAAAGTGTCGTGACATCTCATGAATTTGTAGCTTGTTCTAAGTCTTAGAATTCTGCATGCTAGGCTAGAATTGGATGCATGGTTTGTTGATTGCTATGGATGGTAGGCATGCGGAATAATTGTGATTGCTATTGTTTGCTTGGAATTTCGGGGGCGAAATTCCTAAGGGGGAGAGAATGTAACGACCCGTATTTTACGTGTCGATAAATCGTAGAATTTGCAGGTCGATAGTGTTGATTGTGTTGCCTCTAGCTTGAGTCGTGACCGACTCATAGGGTTGCCGAGTTAAGAAACTATGAGTCGTTAGCGAGTTAGCTTGGGCACGAGTCAACTGTGTGCAAGGTAGCTAACGGGTTAAGGAAATATACGAGATAACGACTCAGCGGGCCTAGGGTCTAAGTCATACACGACTTAGTGGGATAGTGGTTAGGTCGTGTACGAGTTAGTGGAAGTAACGACTTAAGGCTTTGGCCAACCCAGGAAGTTATACGACCTAAGGAGCTAACGAGTTAAGAGGGGCTTAGACGACTTAAGGTTGTAGCGGCTTATAGGGGTTAACGGTCTATAAGATCTAAGGCTTAGGTCGGTGGGCCGACTTAGTGGATAAGTCGTTGGGGACTTAGGCTTTTGAGTCGTGTCTCGTGGGATAAGGATTAGGCTTAGGTCGGCCGGGATAAGTCGTATGTGTCTTAAGTCGTGTGACCTTCTTGCTGTGTTGAGTCGTTAGGTCTTTGAGTCGGTAGAATTTAAGTCGGCATCTGGGTTAGTGTTAAGTCGGCAGTATATGTTGTATAGTTAAGTCGCAGGGTCGGCTGTGCTAGGTCGTGAGTCGGCAGGAGATGAGTCGTGGACGACTCATGATGAGTCGGGACCGACTCATGGGGCGACGACTCAGGGAGGTTCTAGCCTATAAATAGAGGGGTTCGGCTCACTTTTTGGCACCGGTTTTTGAAGCGACGAAGTGCTGCCATTTTGAAGACTCGACTACAACATTTCTTCATCTTCTTTTCTCCATTCCAATCTAGTTCTAACATCCATCCAAGATCGAAGATTTAGATTGAAGATTCAAGTGCCAAAGTTGAAGATCTTCATCCGTTTGAGCTAGATTTCATCGATTGAGACGAGATATTGCCGGATCAAGCCTTGATCTTCGCTGTCCAGATCTGAAGTGTGTAGTTTTTGTAGTGTTTGGGTGATTTGGTGAGTGGTAGTTATCTCTCACGCGGATCCAAAGGAGTATATTGGATTGGTGGCATGTTTGGGTGTTAAAGTTAGAGATTTCATGCATTTTTCTTAGATCGAAGTCTAGATCCATGGTTTTGAAGATGTTTACTTATGCAAGTTAGTTTAACAAGTATTAGAGACAAAACCCATGTTTTATATTTGATAGATCTATGCTAAAAACTATGGTTTCACATATGTTGGACTTTTGCTCACTTATTTACGAAATTTCCATTATAGTTGATATTGCTTATATTGCTTGTTAGATCTTGTTTGAATGATTGATATTTGAATGTATGATTGATTTGATTGTTTCCAAGTTAGCTAGTAGTTGATTTGGAACAAGAGGATGGAAGAGGATTCAAAAGCTATGGAAGAAGGCTCTTGAATGGTGAAAGCTGCTTAAGGCATATGTAGCGGATGTTGAAGCTCATATGTATAGATTGGATGATGATGAGATGGAACTTTGCCATGATGCGATGAGGCAAACCATGTTGTTGAGTTGAGACTTTGCTTTGATGTGATGAAGTGAAGTATGATGTGAGTCTTGGCTTAATCCAGGAAGGGATCATTCCAAGCATGTTGATAACTTGAAGAGTAGTTCAAGTTGGTTGATAATGGATTGTTCAAGAGGTAGCTTGAGCTTGTATGAGGATAGTCGTCAAGAAGGATGGCTAGGAGGCTTGGATCTCGTCGTTGTTGAAGGTTCTAGCATGCTCAAAAGCAAGAGTACATGGGGCGCCCATAACGACTACAGGTAGGTAGTCGGGACACCCAAAAGACTACAGGTAGGTAGTTGAGTACTCTGGGCAAAGTAGATAAGTCCTAGGCACAAGGCAGTGTGCGGAGTTATGGTTAGAACCGGGGTTACCATTAGCCCTTGACAGATGGTCATTCAACTAACGGTGAAATCGAGGCAAGGATAACAGTGATAGCCAGAGTCATGGATGTTTGGTTGTATTATCATTCGGCTTCGAGAGCGGTGTTTTCTGGGTGCTTATCTGATCTTGGTTTAGGCCTTGGGGGTTTGTATTTGGAAAACATCGTCCTTGACTCGAGTGGTATTTGCTTTACCTTAATTGTCTATGTTGTTATGCTTGCTTCTCCTTAGTGTATGTCTGGGGCTATCACTGTAGAAAGAGGTGGAGTGGGATGGTTTGGTTCCTATTTCTTTTATCCTTTATGCTCTTTTGGTATGCTTGATAGTTGATTTACTGCTCACTAAGACTTTGTCTGACTCAAGGTTTTATGTCTCCTCTTATTACCTTGGGCTGTTCATCCATGTTGGGATGGGCAGACTAGGTAGCAGGTGACAGGTGCTGTGCTAGGAGTTCTATGATGAAGATGACGAAGACGAGCAGGAGGCTTTGCATATTAGTTTTCTTACTATATGTACTGGGTATCCGCTGCTGTATTTGGTTGAGTGATTTGTAGTGAGGCTTTCATGTATGGATTTGAGTAGATGATTGTATAAAACTACTGTGATGCTTATATGATGATGTTCTGTTCTATGGAGCTTCACTATATTATATTTCTCTATTGTATTTTATCCATGCGCTGTGAGTTGTACGATAGAGATTCTTTTGTTTTGTTTTACCCTGACTATCGTCCATGGCTGCCTGGCACGCCTTTCAGCGCATTATTTCCTTGTTTTGGTGCGGGAGTCATGGGCGGTCGTCACAGGAGAAGTCAAGCAGAATCACCTGTAACATCTTGGTCTGACCCGAGTATTATTTATAACAAAATAATAAACGGATCAGTCTAGCTATAAATATCAGATAACATGATATAAACAATAGATATGGCAAGAACATATAGTAACCATAAAGACATACTATGATAAGCATGTAAATGAAGATCATGAAGAGATCAAACAATATCAAAAGAATATTCTAAAAGATCCAAATTCACCTAAACATAAAAGCTGGAAAATCATAACAATGAAAGTCATGAAAATAGGTGAAGCACAAATTCCAGAAGACTACACAAGAAATCCAGAAATCACAATATAAGAGCATGAAAACTCATAAAATGGGAGTATGAAAACTCACCTACACGTGTAACACAAAGCGAGACGCTATCTCATGGTTGCAAGCCATTAATTTTGACAAACGAATGGCCCGAAGACCGTGGGGCGCTACCCCACATATGTGATGGCGAAACATCACACAAATGCGATGGCGAAACATCACAAGAGCGGGGTCTAGTCTCCCTCGCAGACAAAGAGACATCGCACAGTTGCTAGTCTAAAACACAAAAATGATCGTCATGATCATCAACAAGTGTCAATTACACTAAGTTAGTAAATATAAAAGTTTAGCTTCATGTCCCATAACCACTTGCTTAACTCAAATATTTACGAACAAACTGTAGATCTTCACTAGAAAATTGTCACAAAAGATTTAATCGCACAAGTCCAAGAATTAACCAACGAAGTAAACGCAAGCGTTTCATACCACTTGTTTTACTAAGTCGTTTAATTAGATTTCTCATATGAGTGAGGTAAAGGTTTGTATATACTAATAGATTGAAAAACGGTTCAAGGAAAAAGCTTTGTAGTAAAATAGAGTTAAAATTGTTTTGATGAAAGAGTTTTGATATTTACTACTAGTATAGAAAACCTTTATATTTTAAAGTGACAAATCATAGAAGTGATTGTAGAAACAATCAATAATAAAAATTCACATTCGAAGACGTGAATAAAATCCAAAGAGACCGATAAAGAATCCATCGAAATAGATATTCAAAAATCCATAAAATCGACCGAGAAGTCCAAGATAGTTTGTCTCGAAGAATGGACAACTCAGCATCTCAACAAAGCAAGTTCTATTGAATGTTTTTCAGATAAGATCCCCTACGGAGGGGGGGTCAAAGGGGGTGGCAACCCCCCAAGGTAGGGGTGCGAGAGCAACTCCCCCGCTACGGGGTTCGACCTGCCCGGTCAAGTCGCGGGGGCAGCGCCCCTGGCGGGGTGCGGGGCAGCGCCCCGACCAAAACGGTACGATTAGTGAAGACCTAAGGGAGGATAGGATCGAGCGACCTAAAGGGGCATGCGACCTAAAGGTGTTCGCGACCTATTGGTCGAGCGACTTAAGGTGGTACGCGACCTAAGGGAAACTCGCAACCCAACTTGGCCGAGCTAAGGTAAGGTGCGACTTAACCAGGTGAGCGACTTAAGGAAGACGAACGACCTAAGGAAGTAAGGGGTCGAGCGACCTACGAGTTTAAGGGGTCAAGCGACCTAGAGGTGTTCGCGACCTAACGACCTAAACAAGGTCGAGCGAGTTAAGGTGATGCGCGACCTAACGTGTCACGCGACTTAACGAAGGCAAGGCCGAGCGAGTTAGGGTGATGCGCGACCTAACAGTTGCACAGGTCGAGCGACCTAAAGGGTTGCGACCTAACGGTGTTCGTGAGTTAAGCAAGGCAAACGACCTACTGGTTGCCGACCTAAGAGGGAATAAGGTCCAACGACCTAAGGGTTCACGCGACCTAGTGGAACACGCGACCTAAAGGGTAAACGACCTAATTCATTCGAGCGACCTAATGGTTTAAAGGCCTAACCCATGTGAACAACTTAAGGTCATACGACCTAAAGGGGAATGACCTAAGGTCACACGACCTAATGAGGTAGGCAAGGCCGAGCGACCTAAAGGGGCACGACCTAAAGGAGAGCGACCTACGACTTACGACCTTGCGACCTAACTCCGAAGACGTTAGAAATGGCCAGAACGACCTACGGCCTAAGGTCCATACGACCTACGACCTAACTCCGAAGTGAAAATTCAAGGCAGTGCGACCTAGCGCGATAACACGCGAGCGACCTAACTCCGAACATAGAAAAATGGCCAGAACGACCTAAGTACAAAAAATTCACCAAAACGCTAAAAATAGGAGTTTTTCGCCAATCCAATCCAAACCAAATGCTAATATGCATGCAAAAATGATAGGGAATCATTCCCAACAGTCCAATATGGTTATAGGCTAGAATTGTGAGATAAAAATCTCACCTTTTCACCAAATTGTGAAGGTAAAGCTTGAAGGTGAATGGAGAAGCAACTACAAGCTTGAATCCAATGTTTTTCCTTGAATTTGGAGTTGAATGATGGAGTTGGATTTGAAACCTAGGCTTGGAGTTTCTAATTTCCCTTTCCACTCACCATTAATGTTAAAGTTTTTGTTCGGTAGGAATTTATGAAGAGTGAGGAGAAGGAAAGAAGTGGGTTTGAGTTATAATGGCTAGACTAACCCAAAGTCCAAAGCAGGAAAAGTTAGTGAAATTTCACTAACTCCAAACATATCAATGTTTTACTTAAAAAAAATTGTAAACGGCATTTCGAACTCAATGGAAGTGGTCTCGAGTCCTAATTCGACCGTTTGCAAAAAGTAGCTTTTCGGACCAATATCCGAATAACGATAAAATATTTAAACAAAATATTAAAATATATAATCGATAAATATGCGGGTTGTTACAGACTCCCCTCCTTAAAGAAATTGCGTCCTCGCAATATATAAGATGGAAGTAAAAAGTAACAACCATAAAAGCATATTATCACAAAAGAAATTTGAAATAAGAAGTTCACCTCATTGAGCACTAGAACGTAAGTCCGGATGTGTTCGCTCGATGAATTCTCTAGATTCCCAAGAGAAATGTTTAGGGTTTGAGGGCCATTGAACCTTCACAAGCGGAACATCTTTATTTAGAAGTCGTTTGACCTCCGAAGCAATAATTCGAATAGGTTGCTTCTCATAAGTCAAATTTGGCGAAACTTCAATTTCTTCCACAATACCAGGCTCAAGAATAGAATTGGAATCTCGAAGGCATTTTCGTAATTGAGAAACATGAAACACGTCATGCATGGCAGAAAACTGAGCCGGTAATGAAAGGCGATAAGCCATGGAACCAATATGTTCCGTGATAGGAAATGGCCCAATATATCGAGGCGCTAACTTTCTCGATCGACTGAATCGTACAACACCTTTCATAGGCGAAACAAGAATAAAAAAAGAATCTCCCACAGAAAATTCTAACTTCCTTGTTCGATTATCGGCATAGGATTTTTGTCTACTCTGGGCTTCTTTCATCCTATGTCGAATAAGTTCAATCTTCTCTGTGGAATCACGAATAAAGTCTCGACCTAAAACCAGCTTCTCACCGGCCTCAAGCCAACAAGAAGGAGATCGGCATGGCCTTCCATAGAGTGCCTCGAAAGGTGCCATACCAATACTACATTGGAAGCTATTATTATAGGAAAATTCAACAAGTGAAATATGATCTTCCCAACTTCCACCAAAATCGAGCATACAAGCACGAAGAAGATCTTCAAGAGTTTGATTCACACGCTCGGTTTGTCCATCGGACTGGGGGTGATAAGCAGTGCTAAAATTAAGCTTCGTTCCTAAAGCTTTTTGAAGACTCTTCCAAAATCCACTAGTAAACAATGGATCTCGATCGCTAACAATAGAAGTAGGAACTCCATGCAATTTAACAATTTCTTTGATAAAGAGTTTGGCCAAAAGAGGAACAGTTCGGTTAGACCGAACGGGAATAAAATGGGCGGATTTAGTAAGTCTATCAACGATCACCCATAAGCTATCATGACCCGAACGAGAACGGGGAAGGCCATCTATAAAATCCATGGAAATTTGGTCCCACTTCCAAATTGGAATTTCTAAAGGTTGCAATAACCCACCAGGCCTTTGATGTTCGGCCTTGACAAGTTGGCAAGTCATGCAACACTTAACAAAGTTAGCAATATCAGATTTCATTCCCTCCCAATAATAAAGTCGCTTCATATCAGCGTACATTTTACTACTACCAGGATGAATGGTGAATTTAGAACGATGGGAATCTCCTAAGATATCTTTACGAAGATCACCAATATTTGGTACGATAAGTCTACCAAATTTTCGAATGCCGCCACGAGAATCAATATCAAAGACTTTCAAACCTTCAATATCAATTTTATCCTTAACATTTTGGCCAAGAAGAGCCAATTCAGGATCTAGCCCTTGAGCTTCAAGAATGCGGTCTAAAAGAGAAGGATGAGCCTCAAGGCTACATAAAACAAGTGATGAGCATAAATCGGATACGCGCTCTCGAATCTCACAAGTAGATAAAATCTCGAGATCGTTCCATTCAGATATCATCATAGAAACAACTGCTTGTTGTTTACGGCTAAGAGCATCGGCGACACGATTACCCTTACCGGGGGTATAAAGAATATCAAGATCATAAGGTGCAAGGAACTCGAGCCAACGTTGTTGACGCAAATTAAGTTCCTTTTGAGAAAATAAATATTTCAAACACTTATGATCCGTGTAAAGAATAAATTTCTCTCCCAATAGATAATGACGCCAAATTCGAAGGGCGAAAAAAATAGCCGCGAGTTCTAAATCATGTGTGGCATATCTAGTCTCGGCCGGCTTCAATTGCCTAGAAGCATAAGCAATAACACGTTCTTTTTGCATAAGAACGGCATCCAAACCAACGTGACTAGCATCAGTATAAACAAAAAAAATCTTGATTCCCCTCGGGAATAACAAGAATAGGAGCATCGGAAAGGAGTTCTTTCAATTTCTGAAAAGAGGCTTCACATTTGTCCGACCAAACGTATTTAACTCCCTCCTTAGTCAAGCCAGTAAGAGGCACGCCAATCTTAGAAAAATCTTTAATGAAACTACGGTAATAACCCGCCAATCCGAGAAAACTACGAATCTTTGTCACACTCTCCGGTCTCTTCCAATCATGAATCGCTTCAATCTTTGAAGGATCCACGGAAATTCCGAATTCGGAAATAATATGACCGAGATTGCCAAAAGTGGCATTTAGAAAATTTCGCCTTTAATTGATTGCTCCTAAGAGCTTCCAACACAATCTGAAGATGCTTTTCATGCTCCTCCTCGGTTTTAGAATACACAAGGATATCATCAATGAAGATGAGAACAAACCGATCGAGGAAAGCCTTGAATACTCGATTCATGAGGTCAACGATCTAAGCCGGAGCATTCGTTAAACCAAATGGCATAACAAGCCATTCATAAGATCCATAACGAGTACGGAACGACGTCAAAGGAATACTATCCTCAGCAATACGAAGCTGATGAAAACCGGTAGCCAAGTCCAACTGTGAAAAGACCCTAGCTCCGCTAAGCTGATCAAACAGATCGTCAATCCGAGGTAAAGGATATTTATTTTTAATAGTCGAATTGTTAAGCTTGCGATAGTCAACGCAAAGCCTAAGCGTACTGTCGTATTTCTTCACGAAAATAGCCGAAGCTTCCCAAGGCGAGGAAATAGAGCGAATAAATTGCTTCGTCTCCAATTCAGACAACTGTTTGCGCATCTCCTCATTTTCCTTATTGGACATGCGACAAGGAGGACGAGTAATAGGTTGAGCTCCAGAAACAAGATTAATTCTGAACTCAATTGCTCGTTTAGGTGGTTAACCTAAAACGGGCTCGAATATGTCGGAAAATTCACGAACAACGTGAATACGAGAAATAATATCATCATCATCATCATCATCGATATCATGAGGATTTAAAGAATATAAAGATGCCACCAAACAGGATTCTGAATCTTTAAGATTAACAGAAATCTGATTAATAGATAGTGGATGTTGGAGAGGAATAGTCCGCTCAGGACATAGGATATGAGCTTCATAACGATTAAGCCAATCCATTCCCAAAATCATTCCAAAGCCTAGGTAACGCATAACATGCAAATCGGCTAGGAATGAAAAATCACATAAAATAATCTCTATATCTTTACAAAGCAAACTAAGAGTTGCGGATCCACCAACAGGATTCGCAATTCTCAGGGAAGTCATTAAAGCATCACCATTTAGAGAGAAAGTGTCGACAAGTTCCTTTGATATAAAAGAATGGGATGCACCCGTATCAAAGAGAACTCAAATAGGTTGATCATGAAATAAAATAATACCATCAAGAATGGAATGAGAAATACCTTGGCCACGAGATGTGTTGCCAGGGGATTGAGCCATGTTTAACTTTCCCTCTTTCCTGCCTTTTAGTGTGGGGCACATATGTATATAATGTTCCGAGCTCTTGCAATAGCGACAACTTTTGGACTTCGAACACTTGTTCGCAAAATGGTCCTTAGAATCGCAGTTATAGCATTGCCCGCTACTAGAGGAAGGTGTCTTTGCAGCCGAAGTTGCTTGCTTACCCTTTTTGTTGGGATAAGAACCTTTAAATTTGTTAGGCCTCTTTTTGTTGTTGAAGTTTGGTTTAGCGCCAACCACTTCAATATCACTCACTCTATCGGCCTCATCAAGACGAAGAGCGATATCGACGAGTTGATCAAATGTAACTTCTAGTTTCAGGAGTAGTGGCTTCTTAAGATTCTTATTTAAGTCATAAATGAACCTCTGGTTCTTCTTCGGTGGAGTATTTATATATTCGACCCCATATTTGGAAAGGGATTCAAATGATGCAACGTAGTCCGCCACAGAAGACTGACCTTGAACAAGGTCAATAAATCTCCGAGCCAAAGTTACTTTTTCAGCCTCGGGCACGAATTTCGATTCGAAGCGTTCCCGGAAGTGCTCCCAGGAGAGATCCGCTTCATCAATTTCTGAGATTAACAACTCATACCAATCCAATGCTCTTCCTTGGAGCATACTAGAAGCCAGCTGGACTCGATGGAGGTCGGTGAGGTTCATGCGAGAGAAGATTCTATCGCACGTTCTGAGCCAAGCTTGGACATCGACGATAGTTTCAGTGCCTTTAATTGCTTCCCATCCAAGTTGGTGTAATCATTGCACAAACATGCAAACCCAGATTTAGGGTGAGTAGGTTCCGAATTAGAACCAGTTGCTTGAGCATTCGTGACAAGGTCAAGAAGTTGCTGGGTAGTCATAAAAACTCCATCCTGGGGAGTTGCAGTAGATTGACCGGCACGGGGATGCCCAGGTCTAACCATTTTTCTTCCTTAAGAAAGAAGGAGAAGAAAAAGGTTATTCACTAAAAGATATATCAAGCAATCTTGATAAGTGAAACAAGGAATCATAATAAAAATAGGATGAATCGGTACGAAGACTCAAATTAATCCTAAGGTACGACTCCTAAGCTGGACTTAGGACGATGATCCTTGTTAAGTTATTCTACATTGTTCCGATGTTTGGCTCTGATACCAAGCTGTGACGCCCCACCTCTATACCCACGCTAGCCAAGAACACTATGGTTTAGTGCTGTCAACTAGCACGGAGAATAAGTCTATTGAGGAGCGACCGTCCATGTGATTTCTTATCACACGGTGGCTATAAATAATCTTCGGAAACAAACATAGAAATAAGCATAACACAAATCAGTCACAGACATCCATATCACAAAGGCGGAAGAAGATATAAATATATAAGTAACACATGAAAGTGTACATCAGAGTAGTGGTCAAAAAGATCCACAATAATACAAAAGAATAGCAACATGTGCTATACAAAAGAATACAACTATTAGTCTATATCTCAAGTGTAAACGACAAAAACTACTAATCTAAATGGTCATCCAAAAGTCAGAGTAGTAAATCCCGAGGGAGAAGTCAAGCAGAAGTACCTGTAACATCTCGGACTGACCCGAGTATTATTTATAAGAAAATAATAAACGGATCAGTCTAGCTATAAATATCAGATAACATGATATAAACAATAGATATGGCAAGAACATATAATAACCATAAAGACATATTATGATAAGCATGTAAATGAAGATCATGAAGAGATCAAACAATATCAAAAGAATATTCTAAAAAATCCAAATTCACCTAAACATAAAAGCTGGAAAATCATAACAATGAAAGTCATGAAAATAGGTGAAGCACAAATTCCAGAAGACTACACAAGAAATCCAGAAATCACAATATAGGAGCATGAAAACTCACAAAATGGGAGTATGAAAACTCACTTACATGTGTAACACAAAGCGAGACGCTATCTCATGGTTGCAAGCCATTAATTTTGACAAACGAATGGCCCGAAGACCGTGGGGCGCTACCCCACATATGTGATGGCGAAACATCACACAAATGCGATGGCGAAACATCACAAGAGCGGGGTCTAGTCTCCCTCGCAGACAAAGAGACATCGCACAGTTGCCAGTCTAAAACACAAAAATGATCGTCATGATCATCAACAAGTGTCAATTACACTAAGTTAGTAAATATAAAAGTTTAGCTTCATGTCCCATAACCACTTGCTTAACTCAAATATTTACGAACAAACTGTAGATCTTCACTAGAAAATTGTCACAAAAGATTCAATCGCACAAGTCCAAGAATTAACCAACGAAGTAAACGCAAGCGTTTCATACCACTTGTTTTACTAAGTCGTTTAATTAGATTTCTCATATGAGTAAGGTAAAGGTTTGTATATACTAATAGATTGGAAAACGGTTTAAGGAAAAAGCTTTGTAGTAAAATAGAGTTAAAATTGTTTTGATGAAAGAGTTTTGATATTTACTACTAGTATAGAAAACCTTTATATTTTAAAGTGACAAATCATAGAAGTGATTGTAGAAACAATCAATAATAAAAATTCACATTCGAAGACGTGAATAAAATTCAAAGAAAACGATAAAGAATCCATCGAAATAGATATTCAAAAATCCATAAAATCGACCGAGAAGTCCAAGATAGTTTGTCTCGAAGAATGGACAACTTAGCATCTCAACAAAGCAAGTTCTGTTGAATGTTTTTCAAATAAGATCCCCTATGGAGGAGGGGTCAAGGGGGTGGCAACCCCCCAAGGTAGGGGTGCGGGGGCAACGCCCCTGCTACAGGGTTCGACCTGCCCGGTCAGGTCGCGGGGGTCCAGGGTGCAGCACCCCGACCAAAACGGTACGACCTAGTGAAGACCTAAGGGAGGATAGGATCGAGCGACCTAAAGGGGCATGCGACCTAAAGGTGTTCGCGACCTAGTGGTCGAGTGACTTAAGGGGGTACGCGACCTAAGGGAAACTCGCCACCCAACTTGTTCGAGCTAAGGTAAGGTGCGACTCAACCAGGTGAGCGACCTAAGGAAGACGAACGACTTAACGAAGTAAGGGGTCGAGCGACCTACGAGTTTAAGGGGTCGAGCGACCTTGAGGTGTTCGTGACCTAACGACCTAAATAAGGTCGAGCGAGTTAAGGTGATGCGCGACCTAACGTGTCACGCGACTTAACAAAGGCAAGGCCGAGCGTGTTAGGGTGATGCGCGACCAAACAGTTGCACAGGTCGAGCGACCTAAAGGGTTGCGACCTAACGGTGTTCGCGAGTTAAGCAAGGCAAACGACCCACTGGTTGTCGACCTAAGAGGGAATAAGGTCCAACGACCTAAGGGTTCACGCGACCTAGTGGAACACGCGACCTAAAGGGTAAACGACCTAAGGTCCAACGACCTAACTCATTCGAGCGACCTAATGGTTTAAAGGCCTAACCCATGTGAACAACTTAAGGTCATACGACCTAAAGGGGAATGACCTAAGGTCACGCGACCTAACGAGGTAGGCAAGGCAGAGCGACCTAAAGGGGCACGACCTATAGGAGAGCGACCTACGACTTACGACCTTGCGACCTAACTCCGAAGACGTTAGAAATGGCCAGAACGACCTACGGCCTAAGGTCCATACGACCTACGACCTAAGGTCTATACGACCTAACTCCGAAGTAAAAATTCAAGGCAGTGCGACCTAGCGCGATAACACGCGAGCGACCTAAGGGTTAGGTCACGAGCGACCTAACTCCGAACATAGAAAAATGGCCAGAACGACCTAAGGGGAGAAAATTCACCAAAAAGCTAAAAATTGGAGTTTTTCGCCAATCCAATCCAAACCAAATGCTAATATGCATGCAAAAATGATAGGGAATCATTCCCAACAGTCCAATATGGTTATAGGCTAGAATTGTAATATAGAAATCTCACATTTTCACCAAATTATGAAGGTAAAGCTTGAAGGTGAATGGAGAAGCAGCTACAAGCTTGAATCTAATGTTTTTCCTTGAATTTGGAGTTGAATGATGGAGTTGGAGTTGAAACCTTGGCTTGGAGTTTCTAATTTCCCTGTCCACTCACCATTAATGTTAAAGTTTGTGTTCGGTTAGGAATTTATGAAGAGTGAGGAGAAGGAGAGAAGTGGGTTTGAGTTATAATGGCTAGACTAACCCAAAGTCCAAAGGAGGAAAAGTTAGTGAAATTTCACTAACTCCAAACCTATCAATGTTTATACTTTAAAAAATTGTAAACGGCATTTCGAACTCAATGGAAGTGGTCTCGAGTCCTAATTCGACCGTTTGCAAAAAGTAGCTTTTTGGACCAATATCCAAATAACGATAAAATATTTAAACAAAATATTTAAATATATAATCGATAAATATGCGGGTTGTTACACGAGTCATTTTCTTCCTGACCTGAAGTAGATACAACATTTTTGCCTCTGAAACTCGAAGCGTGACTCGAAGAGGCTGCGGATCCGATTTTTTTTTTTTTTTGAAATTGAAATTAATTTTTGGAATTTGGGAATTAGGTTTTTTTTCTACCATTCGAATGAGGAGTTGAGAAGAAGATGTACGTATAGACAAATGAAAATAAGGAGTGGCTAGGGTTTATAACGGGTTATATATAGACAAGGCTGAAAAATAATAGATGGATCGGATTGGTATACGCGTTGAACGCTAGATGGCCTGAAAAGGCCGTTTCTACTCCGTAACGAAATTGGGTCAACCCATATATCAAAATAGATGTTTTAAAATATTTTAAACGTAATGGAAAAGGTTTCAAGTCCAAATTCCATAGTATGAAGAAAATGCTAAAAACAATATTTTCCAAATTGATTTCAATTGCATTTATTTCACGGCGTTTCGAGTCCGTACGATCAAACGACATGCCCGATCGCTACAAAACTTAAAATCTTACAATAATTCACCGTTATGGATCCGACAAAACTAGTTTCATCGAAATCCAAGTCAGTTGCCAAAATGGCTGTTTTTATATTAATTAAATAAATTTACAATAAATTGATTAAACAAAATTTCCTATTTAAATTCTGAAATTGACAATCTTTATCACTTTTGTTTTCTTAATCCCTCGTATTAATTAAACCAAATCCAGATGTAAATTTAGAGTTAACAAATTTATTCATTTCAGCGTTAAATTTCAATTTCATTATATTCGCAAATTATAAATTAAATTTGCAAAAATTCCTTTTAGTTGACTTTCATTTAATTATTCAATCTATTAATATTTAATAGATGAGACTACCATTGGATTCATTTCTATTTCGTAAATATTTCCAAATTTCATCTAAATTTATGTTTACGAAATTTTTAAATATTAAATCCATTTAATTGCAATAAATCATATTATCGTAATTTAAATTCAAATATATAATTAAATGTTGATTCCTATTCTTTTTATTCAAACAATCTTTATCCTATAAGCATACTTAACATTTGTTTACATTTCATTACATTGATACTTCTATATACATCTTAGATTAGTATCAACGGTTATATAAAAATGTGAATCTTATCAATTACGCGTACTAATTAAGGTTTTAAACTCAATTAACAAAATTTCCTAAGTCCAATCCTTTTTTACCAAATTTGACAATTCCCAACCATTTGTACTACATTCCATATTAATGTAATATTTATTAGATTTTATTTCAAATTTACATACCTCTTAACTTCCCTTAATTGAGATTTGATTCCCAAATTTTAATTTAACATACTAAATGAAATAAACAACATATAGATTGTTACCTATTTCCTTTACATGTCTTTATAAGTTTATTACTTAACAATCACCGTTAAAAATCCCATGTATACACAAATTTTATATTTCGTTATCACATTCAATCAATTACGTCTTACTTTCGAGCAAGTAATATGATTACTTAGAGAACGTTGACTTTTATTCAATTACCATTTATTGAAATCGACATTAATTAATTTATTAAATGCTTACATTTATTTCTCTATATCCAATTTGTTTCAACGTTATTTACATTAATACTATTCCCTTATTTTGGTTACTACTTGTCAACTTGTTCTAACCTTATTACCTTAATTTCAGTTATTGTAAACCTTTATATTTTTTTCATTTAAATTAAATTTTAAATTCCAATTCAATCAACCATTTCAACATGCAACTTATAACTACTTACAAGTATGAATGGAATATCATTTATTCCAATACTTTCTTAATTTACATTAACATATTAGTTAATTCCCTTTATATGAAATTTATATCCAGGTATAATACTTACCCCATCTCATTTATTGAAATTTATTAAAATTGCTAGTAAATAGGTTTTAAGTCACCATTTATATATTTTATTTTAGCATTCATTTCAATATTAGTTTATAAAGTTTTTTTTTCTTCTAAATTTACTTACAAGAACTCATTAATTCAACCAAATTAAATCCATGAAATTACTGGTCCTTACGTCAAATAAATAAATTTAATAAAAATGGAATGTTTAACAACTAAAAATTTATACAGTATTTTATAAAGTGTTTAGAAAATCTGAAATGAGATTTAAAACAAGATTTTAAATTTAAGTTTAAAACTGAATTGTAAATCTGAATTCAAATTGAATTTGAAATCTTAGAATTTGAAAAGAAAATAAGTTTATAAATTCAAATGTTGTAATTAAGTTTGAATCATAAAGTATTTTATAACATGTTTTTAAAATCTGGAATATAGGATTTAAATAGGATTTTAAATTTAAGTTTTTGAATATGAATTCAAAGCGTGATTTGAACTCTAGTTTGAAATAAAATAAATTTTTTGAATTTAAATGTTTCAAAACCACTTGGAATATTTAAAGTATATTTTAAATTTATTTAAATTGAATATCGGTTAAAGCTATTTTCAAATTTACCTTAGAAGATAAGTAATTCTTTAAAATGAAATAAAAAGGTTTTAAATATTTAAACCTTGTTTATGTTAAAATTTGATTTCATTTTAAGTCTTAATTTAAAACGGAATTTAGAGGAAATTTAAAAGTAAATTGTTTTAAATTACTTTGTTAGTGATAATTTAATCATTAATAAGATTTATGTTTATCTTAAAGTTAATTAGAACTTAATAATTTATAATTCATTAAATGATTAGGGTAATTAAGTTTTGTAATTAATTAATTTAATTAATTAATAATTTGGGTTAATTAATTAAATAATTAAGGGTTTTATTTAATTAATTAAAGATTAGGTAAGTTAATTAAGATTGATTAGATTGTAATTAAGAAATCATTAATTAGATAAGATTTGATTTTATTTAATTAATAATTTAAATTCATTCATTAAGTAATTAAAAATTAATTAAGTTTTAGATTATCACTTGATTAATTAAATAATTAGAGATTAATTAAATGGTTTTTATTGATAAATTAATTTGTAATTAATATTGGTTAATCTCAGTTAATTACTTTAGAGAAGTAATTAAAGATTTGTTATTGGTTAATGAAGGTCGTTAACTTAGGATTATTTAATAATTAATTAATGTGATTAATTTTAATGATTAATTGAATTAATTAATTTAAAGATAATCATTTGAATTGTTTAAGTGTAATTACTAAATGAAAGTAATAAAGAAAATTAATTACTTAGTGTAATTAATTAAGTTTATTTTGATTGGTTAAGTTAATTAATTAAGTTTAATTAATTTAAAATAATCGATGATTAATTTGAGAAGTAATTACCCAATGTAATTAATAATGAATAATTACTTAGTGAAGTAATTAAGAAGATAATTACTTGATGTAATTAAATTGAAGGATAATTGGGTAATGAAGGAGTTATGGAAATTAGTTACTTTGTGTAATTAATATGTAATTAGTATGCAGAATAATTACTTAAAGGAAGTAATTAATAATTAATTACTTAGTGTAATTAATTTAGGATTTATTAATTGAGTTATTTGAAGATAATAAAGAGGTGTAATTAATTAAATGTAATTAATTACTTAATGTGATTAATCAAGAGTGATTAATCAATATGGATAATTAAATAATTAATTTAATAGGGTAATTATGAATAAAATAATTTGGGATCATTAATTTATATAATTAATGATGTAATTAAGGATGGATTAATTAAGAACAATTAATAAATGAAGAAATTAATTAATGTAATTAATTAAGAACTAATGTAATTAATTATAATTAATTAATAAATGAGGTAATGACAGGTTAATTACTGAATTTGGTTTGGAATAATAATTTATGAAATTAATCAAAATTTAATTTCTTGAATGTAATTAAAGATAATTAATCAAGGATGATTAATTAGGGTAATTTGTTGAGGCTAATTAATTGATTGATTTGTAATTAATTAATGGTTATGTAAGCAAGATTTATATGGATGAGTAATTAATTTAATTTATTTTAAATTAATTAGGGAAGAAGTAATTAATTTAATTCATTTTAAATTAATTATAGAATGGTGATTAATAAGTCATTGCTTGGGGATGTTGATTAATACTGATTACCCTGAATGGTTGAGATCTCAGATATGAGATAAGTAATGTGGTGTGATATGGATGCTATGGTTGCATTGAGTTGATTATATAAATTATCTGTTGGGATGATAATATGGATTAAATGTTATGATGATAATGTTGATTATCTATTGTGATATTGTGAATTATCTATCTGTGTGTATGTAGATAATATTGAATTTAATTGTTTTAAAACTTTAAAACAACTTGGACCTAAAAGTGGCGATTTGGATTTCGATGAGACCGGGATCGGGTTTCCATATTTGGATATCCGAAAACCACATCGATCCAAATTTACAATAGGTCATGAATCTCAAATGAAGATGAAGATTCAGTGTGCAAGGGTTATCGTCGTTAACTCCGAGGGTGATTCCAAAATGAGTGTAACGAGATAATGCCTTCGGTTTCGTTCGAACCCGGAACGAACTTGTATGGATTGAATGCTTTCAGAACATCGTCAGGTGGACGATGATCATTCTAAGAGATGTGTTCTCTAAAGGTTATCGTAGCCTCAAGCCTCATCAACCGGGAATGGCTAAAACAGGGGAGGTGCAGCAAGGTTAAGTGGGTCATGACCAAGTAGGACGAGATTTCCCCCTTCTAGAAGTCCCTTTATATTTGGCTGTGTGGGGCGGTTGTTTGCAACAACTTCCGGGGTTTTCTTGTTCGGGACTGTTCAGTAAGGAATGGTTCCGTCCTTGTGTTGCAGGGGATTGGGAGTGATCCTCGGTACGGTGATCTAAGCCACGTATTATGACAGGCGGTACCCCAGTAGCCCTGCCGTTGTATGGAATCCAAAATCTAATAAGTGTCGTACGTATTAGTTGTGCCCAACTATGTTTGAACGTGAGATGTAAGCATTCCAGCTATTTCAGTATTTTACTTGAAAACCCTAGACAATATTATAATATCATCGGATTTCCTATCAAATGTTTTAAGTAGCGTAAGGTAAAAACTTTTCCATGTTTATGTGTGGGAAGTCTTACGTGATACCTTTCTTTCCAAAAAGTTTTTAAAGTTAAGCAACCTTAACCTGTTACTCACACTAGACCCATGTCTGACCCGGAGTTTATCTTCTGTTTTCTTAAACTCTTGGGTACTCAAATTTTTATGAGTAGCCAAGGGATTCATGTTAGCTTTGACGAATATTGGAGGAGCAATGGAGTAGGAGGCTTCGACGTTATAGATTTGTAGTTTCCGATGTGTGTTCTCTTTGTTGGTATCACTTGTTGAGTTGTATTGAGTTGTAATAACTAGACAGTTGTTTATAACTGTCTAGTATGTGTTGTGTATGCTGTGTAACTTTGATTGGTGTTGTATATTATGTAATACTTATGTTATTAATATAATTTATTTGTTCCGCTGTTGAGATTCTAGTGTTGTTTCTTCTTTCTCTTCTTTCTTTTCTCTTTTCTATCCCTTTCTTTCTTTAAGATGATACGACTTTTTGGAGAAAAAGTCGGGTCATCGCAGTTGGTATCAGAGCATTAGGTTGAGTGAATACCTAGGCTCTGGAGTGGTGTCTATCTTGAGAGAACGTATTTGTAATTTTTAATATATTTATATATATTTATTCATTTCTACCTATCTGTTGGGTTACCTGTTCGGGTTTTCCAATATAGGTTATAAAGGTAGATAAGGTAGTGGTTTGTATAATGCGACTACCATTGGTTGGAGTTTGTATGTTTGAGGTTGGAAGTGTATTTGTCGAGCTGTAGACCTAATACTGTCTTAAGTGAGCTTTGCAGTGGTGTAAGGACTTCATTGATCTCTGATGGTAACCTGTTAAGGTTCAGAGTTCATCTTTGAAGTTGGATGTGTAGAGATTGGATCTGTTGGCCGAGCAGAAGCGAGTGATGGTATCTTAATACCTCAGGAAGTAGTAGCTGCGTGATGAGATGCAGTGACTATGGATGTTTCCGAAGATGTTTTTTTTGGAACAAGTTTAAGGAAGTAGGTCTGCTTCGGTGTTGTGGCTGAGTCAGCAGGGTGTTTCTGTTTGGTTTGAAGTCCGAGTTTCTCGAAGGGCTTTGGATTGGGAATTCTTTGGCATTGGCGTCAACAATGCAGCTTGGAGTGTTCTGTGTGTCGGCAGAGTTGTCTGGCTTAGCGGTGTCTGAGAGTGGAGTTCAAAAGCAGCTGAGTGAATCCATTTCTTCGATGGATTCGCAAGTCCAGCATAAGATGTTTTGATTGGTAAAGAGAGAACAGTTTTCTTTGGATTTTAGTTTGGATTGATTGCAAAAGTGACTTGCGGTGATTGAGTATTCTCTTGGATTGTTGGAGATTTTGTGGATGAGTCAGAGGTTGTCCGCATCTAGAGATTTAGTTTTCTTATCAGCCAGGATTCCAAGAGTGGTACCGGTGGTTCAACTAGTTGAAGGTTGGTTCCTTGAGATGGAGTTTGTTGAAGCAGCTCAGGATTGGAGGAACTTCTGAGTTTTCTCTTGGTGGCGTTGTCCAATTTTGCTTGTGTTCTTCATCAGCATTCTTTTCTACTCCAGATCAGAGTTGTGCAGCGGAAGTAGTTTGGGAATGCATCTGTTATTCTTTTCCGGATAGGAGAAGTTTGTTTTCTTCTATTGGTTGTGGGTGGAGTTTGTTCTTGATCTTGGTTGATCTTGGAGGATCATTCTGGTGGTTTGAGTTTGGTCCAGTTTGTTTGTTGAGACATCAACGAGGATTGAGCTGATCAGGTAGGAAGTAGGCAGCCCGAGATCATCCGAAGGGCTTTGTGGATCCGAAGTCGAAGATCTGATTTTGGATAAGTTTCTCAGTTTTTTTGGAGCTATAAATTTTGGCAAGGTTGGGAAGCTAGCTCTGAGATGTTTTGGATTTCTTCTGTGTTCTGTTATGGATAAGTGTTTGGTTTTCTGGATTGAATTGCCAGTTTGGACAACTGGAATTCGATGTGTTTCACGTATCTCTGAGGGAGTACGTGTATGATCTATTTCTGGTTTTGGAATCAGCTGTTCTGGAGATTTGGTTGTTGAGTCAGACTTGTCTGTAGTCTGATGTCTTGTTCACTTGTAGATCTAGATGAGTAGGAGCTCTGTAGCTTAGTAGTATTGATTGTTGGGATGTTATAGAGCGAGTATTCCGGTGTTTACTTGGGAAACTCGAGGAAATTCTATCCTGAATTCTGTCTGGATAGTTAATTTTGTTTGATTGGGTGAATTGATTGTTATGGTCCTTTGCATATGTTTGATATATGCTTGTGTTTTGAAATTAAAAATCTTGGATAGATTATTAAATTACCTTTGTTTTAAATTTCGGGGACGAAATTCTTTTAAGGGGGGAGGAATGTGATATCCCGGAATTTTTGACAATATCAATTTAATAATCTTTATATAAAATTAAATTGATTTGATAATATTTATTAATAAAATATGAATTGGTTTAATAATTTAATTAAATAAATATTTAATTAGTGATTTTATCTTTAAAAAGCTAAAATAAATGTTTTTAATTATAATGTATATATGTATATTTGTATATATATTATACGTAATCTTTGTTTTGGAATTTAATAAATAAATAAAGTTTTGTTCTCAAATTCTAATAATATATTTAGTAATTAGGAAATTATGTTTTGAATTAATTTTAAGTTTTTTTAAAGTTATTTAATTAATAACTATACGATTTATAAATACTTAAAATAAATGTTAAATTGTTTAAAATTATATCTTAGCCTAATTTTTAAATTTAAATAAAAAGTTCGTTTTATTTCTTTTTAAATATTATTTAATAAATATGATTAGGAAAGTTTGTATATAAGTTTAAAATATAATGTAAAATATGGTTTTAATTCATTTAATAATAAAAGTGATTTATAATCTCTTTTATAAATCATTTAAAATTTGTTAAATCTGTTATTTTCAAGCCATATTTATAATGTATTATTTTCCATAAATATAAAAAGAATTAAAATAAGAAAATGGAATTATCATTTTAAATTGAATATGTTGATTTTAATTTGGATTTCAAAAGTTTAATCTAAATTTGGAATTGATTTGGAACTCAAAAATTATAGATTCTTTAAAATATTTGAATAAGTTTTAATTTTTAATTTGTTTTATTTACATTTTCTTTAAATAAGAATTCATATATACTTATGTAAGTATAAAATAAGTTAAGTAAAATTCTTTATTAACATTTAAAATATAACTAATTTAAACAAGAGACAGGTGTTAACTTATGAAATAATCAAATTACAAGTGTTAACACAATTAAGTAATCTAAATAACATGTGTTAGCTAACAAATTTAACAACATGAGAAGTGCCATTTTATGTTATCTTTTTCTTTTATTTTGATTAATTTAATTTCATCTCTTATAAACATTTTCATTTTCCCTTCATTTTTTTCAAAACCAAAAGCTAAGTGAATCAAAGAAAGAAGGAAAAAAATCTGAAACTCAGAATCCCCTCCAAAGCAAATCTGCAACTCAAACCTAAATTTCAAATTGAATCAAAAACCTGAATCAAAGTTTGCTCTTCTTCAACCTGAGACGAGCAATTAAATCCTTAAGCAATTCAAACTGAAATGTAGATCAATGTCTGCATTTCTTCTGTAAATCATCAGCTTAGTAAATCAAGAACCTGCATGCAACTGCATTCCTCTGGAAATCGCCGGCATACAAACTACAGTTCTAAAGTCATTATCATTTTCAACCTGGAATCAATGCTTGCAAGTCTATAGTCTACAGTTTTCAAAATTTAAAGACTCAAGCCTGCATGCATGAAGTGCTAACAGGATTCAAAAACTTTTCAAAATCATAGAGGCTCTGTTTTCCAAAGAAACAGGTGTGTAACACTTCATTTTAAAAATCTTAAGGTTGATCTGGTTGTTTGAATCATGTTTAAAATAAGTTGTATTTGTATATATGTTGAAAACTTCTGTGCATTTGTGATGTGTGATATATGTAGATTTTGAAATGCCTGTAGAACATCTCTGTTCTAAAATTTCAACCCAGTTTTCAATTTAAATTCATTTCTCTTTATCCATTAATTTTTAAGACTTAGGATCTAAATAAATATTGTTTGTTTGGTTATAAACTTTATTATAAAAATTTATTTAACTTAAATAAAAACTACAATTGCTCTGGAAATCAAATTTAAAAGGGAAACCCAAGTCTCGGTTAAGATTTCAAACTTGTTAGTTTTGCAATTCAGGTATATAAACTAAATCCTTAAACTAAGTCATGATTTTTAAGAGTAAAATCATAAATTTTAAGTTGGGTTTGACTGTGCAAGTGAGGGTTGTTCAGAATTGGGTTTTGGAGTGGCCTCTGGTATTTAAGTGAATCGGGAGGTCGTGTTTCTGTATGAAGGAGGAAGGATGACCGGGGAATCATTGATAATTACCTGTTTGGTGATCGGGTTAAGGTGGCGACGACGTTGGCCAAAACAAATATTTTACCCTAGTTTTATTCAAGTTAGGGAATAGGATCGTCACTGAATCTATGTTTGATCGAGTGTGAAGAGGCTTTGGGGGATGGTAGCTGGGTCCATGATGAGGATGTGGACGGAGTTTCAACTTTTACGATGGTCGGAAGACGGAGTTTGGGCCGTTGACAGGTTTGGGGTTTTTGAGGAATTCTGTGTTCCAGGTTTGGTGTGGTGCCTCGATCTTGATTTTCGAGTGAGTGAGGATGTTCTGATGATCGAAGATTGGAGCATGGGTGGTTGTCGATGAGTTGAAGCCATGGTGAGAGGCCGACGTTGATCAATGTCACGATGCACGTGCACTATGCATTTCTTTTTGCTGGTGAAGGATTTTGGAATGGGTGAGTTGATTTAGTGAAAGGCTCGAGTCACTTGAGTGTTTTACCCGAAGTAGAGAGGAGTACGACTCGAAAAATTAGGTTCTGGCTCGAGTAGTTTTGTTTTAGGTTTTTTTTGAAACCTGACCGTATGCAGGTTTCTAAGTTTAAACTGAATTTAAAATAAAAGGGAAGCAAAGTAAGTTTTTTAAAAAAAGTTGAAACAAGTTTAAAATATGAATTCAAAATGAATTTGAATTCTAGTTTTCAAATAAATAAATTTTATAAAAATGGAATGTTTAACAACTAAAAATATATACAGTATTTTATAAAGTGTTTAGAAAATCTGAAATGAGGTTTAAAATAAGATTTTAAATTTAAGTTTAAACCGAATTGTAAATTTGAATTCAAATTGAATTTGAAATCTTAGAATTTGAAAAGAAAATAAGTTTATAAATTCAAATGTTGTAATTAAGTTTGAATCGTAAAGTATTTTATAACATGTTTTTAAAATCTGGAATATAGGATTTAAATAGGATTTTAAATTTAAGTTTTTGAATATGAATTCAAAGCATGATTTGAATTATAGTATGAAATAAAATAAGT
Organism: Allium cepa; assembly: GCA_030765085.1. Classification (NCBI taxonomy): domain Eukaryota; kingdom Viridiplantae; phylum Streptophyta; class Magnoliopsida; order Asparagales; family Amaryllidaceae; genus Allium; species Allium cepa. Next base: position 390,691,623 of record CM060931.1, read on the forward strand.
TTTTTTGAATTTAAATGTTTCAAAACCACTTGGAATATTTAAAGTATATTTTAAATTTATTTAAATTGAATATCGGTTAAAACTATTTTTTAATTTACCTTAGAAGATAATTAATTCTTTAAAATCAAATAAAAAGGTTTAAAATACTTAAACCTTGTTTAAGTTAAGATTTGATTTCATTTTCAATCTTAATTTAAAATGGAATTTAGAGGAAATTTAAAAGCAAATTGTTTTAAAATACATTGTTAATGATAATTTAATCATTAATATGATTTATGTTTATCTTAAAGTTAATTAGAACTTAATAATTTATAATTCATTAAATGATTAGGGTAATTAAGTTTTGTAATTAATTAATTTGATTAATTAATAATTTGGGTTAATTAATTAAATAATTAATGGTTTCATTTAATTAATTAAAGATTAGGTAAGTTAATTAAGATTGATTAGATTGTAAGTAAGAAATCATTAATTAGATATGATTTGATTTTAATTTAATTGTTAATTTGAATTCATTAATTAAGTGATTAAAAATTAATTATGTTTTAGATTATCACTTGATTAATTAAATAATTAGAGATTAATTAAATGGGTTTTATAGATAAATTAATTTGTAATTAATATTGATTAGTCTCAGTTAATTACTTTAGAGAAGTAATTAAAGATTTGTTATTGGTTAATAAAGGTCATTAACTTAGGATTATTTAATAATTAATTAATGTGATTAATTTTAATGATTAATTGAAATAATTAATTTAAAGATAATCATTTGAATTGTTTAAGTGTAATTACTTAATGAAAGTAATTATGAAAATTAATTACTAAGTGTAATTAATTAAGTTTATTTTGATTGGTTAAGTTAATTAATTAAGTTTAATTAATTTAAAATAATCACTGATTAATTTGAGAAGTAATTACCCAATGTAATTAATAATGAATAATTAATTAGTGAAGTAATTAAGAAGATAATTAGTTGTTGTAATTAAATTGAAGGATAATTGGTTAATGAAGTAGTTTTGGAAATTAATTACTTTGTGTAATTAATATGTAATTAGTATGCATAATAATTACTTAAAGGAAGTAATTAATAATTAATTACTTAGTGTAATTAATTTAGGATTTGTTAGTTGAGTTAGTTGAAGATAATAAAGAGATGCAACTAATTAAATTTAATTAATTACTTAATGTGATTAATCAAGAGTAATTAATCAATATGGATAATTAAATAATTAATTTAATAGGGTAATTATGAATAAAATAATTTGGGATCATTAATTTGTATAATTAATGATGTAATTAAGGATGGATTAATTAAGAACAATTAATCAATGATGAAATTAAATAATGTAACTAATTAAAGATTAATGTAATTAATTATAATTAATTAATAAATGAGGTAATTAAAGGTTAATTACTGAATTTGGTTTGGAATAATTAATTTATAAAATTAATCAAAAGTCAATTACTTGAATGTAATTAAAGGATAATTAATCAAGGATGATTAATTAGGGTAATTTATTGAGGGTAATTAATTGATTGATTTGTAATTAATTAATGGTTATATAAGAAAGATTTATATGGACGAGTAACTAATTTAATTTATTTTAAATTAATTAGGGAAGAAGTAATTAATTTAATTCATTTTAAATTAATTATAGAATGGTGATTAATAAGTCATTGCTTGGGAATGTTGATTAATACTGATTACCTTGAATGGTTGAGATCTCAGATATGAGATAAGTGATGTGGTGTGATATGGATGCTATGGTTGCATTGAGTTGATAATATGAATTATCTGTTGGGATGATAATATGGATTATTTGTTATGATGATAATGTTCATTATCTATTATGATATTGTGAATTATCTATCTCTGTGTATGTAGATAATATTGAATTGAATTGTGTTAAAACTTTAAAACAACTTGGACCTAAAAGATGGCGATTTGGATTTCGGTGAGACCGGGATTGGGTTTCCATATTTGGATACCCAAAAACCATATCGATCCAAATTAACGATAGGTCGTGAATCTCAAGTGAAGATAAAGATTCAGAGTGCAAGGGTAATCGTCATTAACTCTGAGGGTGATTCCAAAATGAGTGTAATGAGATAATGCCTTCGGTTTCGTTCGAACCCGGAACGAACTTGTATAGATTGAATGCTTTTAGAACATCGTCAGGTGGACGATGAGCATTCTAAGAGATGTGTTCTCTAAAGGTAATCGTAGCCTCAAGCCTTATCATCCGGGAATGGCTAAAACAGGAGAGGTGCAGCAAGGTTAAGTGGGTCATGCTCAAGTAGGACGAGATTTTCCCCTGTCTAGAAGTCCCTTTATATTCAGCTGTGTGGGGCGGTTGATTGCAACAACTGCCGGGGTTGTCTTGTTCATGACTATTTAGTACGGAATGGTTCCAGCTTTCTGTTTTAGGGGATTGGGAGTGATCCTCGGTACGGTGATCTAGGCCACGTACTGTGACGGGCGGTACCCTAGTAGCCCTGCCATTGTATGGAATCCAAAATCTAATAAGTGTCGTACATATTAGTTGTGCCCAACGATGTTGGAACATGAGATGTAAGCATTCCAGCTATTTCTGTATTTTACTTAAAAACCCTAAACATTATTATAATATCATCGGATTTCCTGTCAAATGTTTTGGTTAGCGTAAGGTAAAAACTTTTCCATGTTTATGTGTGGGAAGTCTTACGTGATACCTTTCTTTCCAAAAAGTTTTTAAAGTTAAGCAACCTTAACATGTTACTCACACCAGACCCATGTCTGACACGGAGTTTATCTTCTGTTTTTCTTAAACTCTTGGGTATTCAAATTTTTACGAGTAGCCAAGGGATTCAGGTTAGCTTTGACGAATATTGGAGGAGCAATGGAGCATGAGGCATCGGCGTTATAGATTTACAGTTTCCGCTGTGTGTTCTCTGTGTTGGTATCTCTTGTTGAGTTGTATTGAGTTGTAATAACTAGACAAGTGTTTATAACTGTCTAGTATGTGTTTTGTATGCTGTGTAACTCTGATTGTTGTTGTATATTATGTAATACTTATGTTATTAATATAATTTATTCGTTCCGCTGTTGAGATTCTAGTGTTGTTTCTTCTTTCTCTTCTTTCTTCTCTCTTTTCTATCCCTCTCTTTCTTTAAGATAATACGACTTTTTGTGGAGAAAAAGTCGGGTCGTCACAGTTCCTCTGAGGCCGAACGATCTCTGGATGTCGAACGATCTTATGCCGAGCATCCTTGGTATGTCGAACATTCATGGACGTCGAACGATATACAATGCCGAATGTTTCTTAATGCTGAACGCTTCTGGATGTCGAGCGCTCCTCCATGCCGAATGGTCCTCTGAGGCCGGACGCTCTTGACTGCCAAATGACCCTGATGGATGAACGATTCCTTGTGCCGAGCGTTCAGAGTGCCGAACGATACATATATTGCCGAGTAGTGCGCCAATGCCGAGTACTTAGTTGCCTGGTCGAATCCCTGGAAAACACTACACTTGAATAATATTTTAAAACATAAACAAATTTAATTATGATCTATTAAATGAAAATTCGATCATATCATTCAACAAATCATTCAATCTTCGTAAACAATTTTTAATTAAACAAGACAGTAATACATCATAAAAATTATGAAAGTCAAATTGTGTTTCCATCAGTCATTCCAAAATCACAGTCTACATATAGAAAATGACATACCTTGCTACCCAATCCTAAAAACACACCTTATTGATGTTGCCTTTGATTTTCACCCTGAATGAAGAATGCTTCTAGATCCGATTGAATAACCTTAGGATTTTGCCTAGAAATCACACCTTGACTGATGATATCTTCTCAGATCTTAAGGATCCCTAACCTTTCCTTGCAAGAGATGGATAAACCACTTTTGTTTTATTTTATTTGATGTTTTTATATGGAGTTGAAAGATTTTTGGAATTTTTTTGTAGCGACCCGAAATTTTTATCGTCTTGAGTCTTGAATATTAATTTTTAATATTCAATAATATGGTATCTTAGTCAAAATAAAATCCCTGTTAAATAAAAATTAGTAATAATATATCATTTTAAAACTAATTTAATATTTTGAATTCCCAGAATTTATTTATAAAATGGAGAATTAATTCAGTTTGAATTCCTTATATATATATATATTATAATAACAAAAATTATTTGTAAATTGAAGGCAAATTCATGATAAATAGAAAAGAATATAGCTTATGAAATATATTGTTGTATAAATAGAAAGATTCCTAAAAATTGGATTTTTCTTATATATCAATACATATTAGTGTAAGAAAGAAAAATGTAAAATACATATGTAATATTTTTAAACAAATATAAATAGTATGTTTAAAATAACATATGTAATGGTAAGTGATATATATATATGTTGAATATGCAAGTATATGATTTTTGCTTGATGATAATAAACATATATATATATATATATATTCATTTAAATATATTTGTTAATGTACTATTTTATTTTTCACATAACTAAATAAATATTTGTCGAATAAAATAAATTACACAGTATTTAAATTCAAGCAGATATTTTATTCAATCTTATATTTATTACAATTTTGATTAGTACAAATTTGAATTCTCACTATATATATACGAATTCAATGACGATACAACTTCGTTTACATCACAATTTTCTAATTTACGAATACACCTCACTACATATCGCTCATTCACTCGTATTTATCTTCAACGTTATTCCAGATTGAATCCAACATCTGAGCAATCTGCAAAAATAAACACTGATACGGTAAATTTGAAAAGGAAATATTTTTGCAGTATAAAATAAAATGCGGATTTTGAAAATAATATTTGCCTCACTTATTGGGTTGTTCATCATCATTTAAATTTGAATTCATCATACACGAACAGCTTGTGACATGCATAGTGTTTCACTGTACATGCCACTAGGCCGTGCACAACAATATATACACTTGATAAAATTACAGAACAGGTGAGCACAGTCAAACCCAAAACGCAGGGTTCAACTCAAGTGCAATAAAAATAATGTCACAACATCAGCACAAGGTCAAACCCGAGCTTTAAGTTGGATTCAACTCAGGTGCAATCCAAAAAAATAGGTCAAGATACATACAACACAACCTCGACCAAAAATTCGGATGTACACTTGAAATTAGACTTGTACCAAAATAGTTCACCGGGTTCAACATGAAGTTCAACAGTAATATAGCAGTTCAAGGTTTCAGATGCAATACAACACAATGAAACAGTGATATCAGTGAAGACTACAAGTACAAATACCAAAGTTCGTACTACACCAGCAATAACTCAAATTGATTTGCAGACAAAACAAGTATAGGATTGAATACAAGGAACAAGACTGGATAACATGAATGTACAGAAACAATGGCACAGTCTCAACATTAAAGACCGGAGGCATACATATGGTTGCAGTGAAGGCAGAGCTCGAGGCTACCAAGTTAAACAATGCAAATTGCCTCAAAGCAATATGTCACAGTTACAAGATGAAACGCATAATTCCACTGCAGTGGCAAACAAGGTACAGACCACACTCGAGTACACATAAAAGCAACTCAAACTCAAGCCAAAGAAGACTGCACAGATATATACATGAAGACCAGACAACACAATGTACACAATGAACTAGCAGTAAACAAAACGGCAGTGCAATAGTGACGCTGGTGCAGCAGACACAAGTGACAGAATGCGTATTCAATGAATGACCAGACTACACGAATACATGGAGCAAATGCAACAGTCGACAGTGAAGACAACAACACGACTCAAATGAACAAGGCACCAAATCAAACTCAAGGAAATGAACAAAGAAAATATGCAAAGCAAGTAGCATGAACGAAGCCAAGAAAAAATCAAGTTTAAAAGTTCAAGGCCGATGCCAACAATGTACCAAACGATATGCAATTAAAGTTTGTATTTGATAATGCACAAAAATTAAACAGTGGTGGCTATAGGGATGAACAGACAAAGCCAAAGCTTAGTTAAATGTCAAACTCAAAGCCGCAGTGAACAACATAGTCATATACACAGTGCAATCAAGATTCAAGTATACAACATACAACACCAAGATATTTGTATATATATATCAGTAAATATATAAATATATATATATATATATATAAGCACTGAAACAATGATGCAACAGTGAACAAAATAAGCTAGAAATCAAAACAGTGAAACCAGTAATCACAAAATATACGAATTCGAACAAAGGCTGAAGTCGCCAGTAAAATCAAAGAAATGTTAGTGCTATGATGACCAAGGAAACAAGAAATTCACATAGTCAACTGCAGTTCAAATCACCGGTCGAAATAAATCAATATCGTCATAGCTCAAAATTGAAGCCGTGACAACCAAGTAAATGAAATATACGAAGTGAACAAGTCAAATTCAAATCACAGCATTCAAACAAGATCATGTGGCCGAGATGAATTCAGAACAAAGAAATTGACAAATTCATATAAATGTATACGAACGAAAATCAATGGTTTCGAACCCTATATAAAAAACCCTAAACATCATTGGCAATGATGGCAATTCCAGTTAAAAGTCAAACAGAGAACAATAAATCAACATCTCGAATCAAGTTCGAATCAAGGCAAAACAACAGTGCATTTAAACGATACAATTCACATACCAAATTCGTTGATTCGAACTTAATACTGGAAGCAACCGTGAACGAGCGCTAAATGAATAGAGCATCGATCGACAAAGGAAGCACGTCAATCATCATTCGATCGAGCAATTGATGACGGCAGCTTCAATGTTTCTCAAAGCCCTAATTTCGAGCAAAGAGGTACGAGCAAAGGAACAAGGACGACATTTTACAGAGCAAAGGAGCACGACCGAACGAATAAAAGAAAAGGGGACAGTGTCTCATAATAGTTGGGCCGACCTTATTTTTTAAAAGGCTTTAGTATAATTGAAAAAGAAAAAAAATAGGGTTTTCATTTTAATTTGTGTTTAATTTGTATTCTTCTCTTTTAAACATCATAATTTCTAGTCGCGTGACTAGTGTACGAACTGTGCTGGTGGAGTTCGAGAATTCGCAACTCAGTGGCTTAGTTGTGGCAGGGTTTTGAGCATAGAGTTAAGGCTAGTCGATAGCGGGTGTCACAAGTTTACGTGTGTAAGCGTCTGACTGCTTAATTTCTAGTAGAAACCTTGGGGGCAACACGTAGGCAGAGTTTTGCCGAAGCTGGGTAAATTCTATGTCGTTCTATTTCTGCATTTATTATTCTGCTATTATCTGTGCTGCTATAATTTTGATGTATCTGTGTTGGGATTATGTTATATAAACCTCCGCAAAAATTTTAGTAATTGATAGTATCACCCTATTCACCCCTTCTCTAAGGTGAAATCAATCCTACAAGTGGTATCAGAGCTAGGTACAAAAGCCTTTTTTTTTAAAAAAAAAATCAATTTTTCAAAAACCAATTTTTGTTTTAAAAAAATTTGAAATTTTAAAATGGCTTCTTTTAATAATGCCTTTGCTGAGGGTCAGTCCATAGTTAGACCACCAATGTTCAATGGTGTATACGCCTACTGGAAAAATTGAATGAAAATTTTTCTGAGAGCCATTGACGCTTGGAATATTGTTGAGACTGGTTATAGAGCACCAACTATAATTGTAGATAATCAGGAAACAGATAAATTGATGGATCAATGGACAGAGCTAGAAAATAAATTACAAAACGCTAACGCTAAAGCTATGAATTCTATTATTTGTTTATTGGATCAATTTGAATTTAATCGTGTCTCACATTATCTAACTGCGCAGGAAATACGGCACACACTAGAAGTGACTCATGAAGAAACATCTCAAGTCAAGTAATCTCGCATTGCCATGCTGGGTAGCGAAAACGAGAATTTTACAATGGCCAAAGAAGAAAATGTTAAAGAGGTGTACGGACGACTTTCCAACATCATATACAAATCAAAAGCTCTTGGAAAATCATACACGGAATTGGAAATAGTCCAAAAAATCTTTAGAGTCCTTTCACGAAGTTTTGAAGCAAAAGTGACTGCCATTCAAGAATCGAAAGGTTTGAAACTGTAACAACCCTGTATTTTGTAATTATTTTATTGTATATTTTAATTTTTTTCAATGTAAGATTTTGATTTAAAAACTTATTTTACTTATTTGAAACGATTAAATTTATTATTTAAATATAATCTTGATTTTTTTTATGAGTTATAATTCCAAAATTTTGTAAGTTGAATATTTGCCTGAAATGCTGATTTTGGTCAAAATAGTCAAACTGTAACTTTCAAATTAAAATTTTAAAAGTTTAAAATTTTAAATTTTTTCTTTTATTATGAAAGTACATAAAATTATAAGAACACCACTTTTTGTTTCGTTGAATTTGGATGTAAATTGTGAAAGTTATACCCTTTACAACATTGTGCTTATATAGGGTTATTTAACAATGACTATTTTAAATTGTATAAATTACTTCTTCTTGGTTATATTTTATCTTAATATGTGATAATATGTTTTATTATGTATATTTTGACTTTTAAATATTTTTAAATGGTAATAGAATTTTTCCAAAATTTACTGTATTTATTTCCTATTTTTAAAGGCTGTTTTCTAATTTTCTGCCATTTTCTTCATATAAATTATATTTAATAAATTATTTTTTTATGAATGCACTTTTATTTTTTTTTGTTATCTTTTTTTTTATAAATATTTTACAAGTCCATGAATATTTTCTAAAGTTCATTTGGATTTATTTCTAATTTTAAAGCCCAGTCTACAATTTTAAGCCATTTTCTTATTTTAATTATATATAATTAAAATTTATTTATTTATTTTATGCACTCACTTTTATTTTCTGTGTTTTACTTTATTTTATTCATTTTACATGTATTTAAATTTAAGTAAATTTTTCCAAAGTGTATTGAAGTTATTTCTAATTCTTAAGTCTAGTTTTCATTTTTCTGTGCTATTTTTCTTATTTAATCATATCTAATTAATATTTAATTTTTAATATTTTGTTTATCTGTTATATTTTCGAATTTTAACTGAGATTTTAATTATTTTCAGTTATTTGGATGTATATAAATATATATGAGAAATTTGAAAGGGTTAAGAGCTAAGAAACGGAAAAACGTTTTATCTGTTTCTTTTGCAGTTTCTTCTGTCATTAATACATCAATTCATCTTAGCCATTCCTTTCCCATCATTTGCAGCCGAATTCCTCTTGTCATTCACGAATTTTTGAAGCCCCAAAACCATAAAAATCATGGCCTCCACCTTGAAGAAAAAAATTAGGTAAATCCCTATCTTCTTTCTACTTTTCTTCCTTTTCTATACAATTTTGTCTTGTTTCTCTTCTAAGTTTGGATCGGCCTCTTCTCCATAGCCCCAGCCACAAACTCCTACATCTCTTCCATGCCTCCAACACCATCTACTCCACTAACCATGACCATGGCCGAGCCATCTATGGTGGCCAAACCCTTCAAATTGCAACCTACATGCCTAAAAACAATGTTTTTGACCATTGTTGCCTCATTCCCTTCATCTCCACTTGTTGCCTTGCCTATATGATGTTAAACCTGACCTATATGATGTCATACCTGAGCCAAAGCATCATCATAGCCAAGCATAAGTGTCCCTTAGGCCAAGCATTGAAGTGGTTGAAGCAAGGTCCAATCTATCTTGTTCATTTCGCTTTGTATTTCAAAATTGTTTCAATGTTATTTTATGTTGAATGTTTATATATTGTCTGGTTTGTTTTGTTTTGGGTTGATGATACAAAATCATATCTTGGCTATCTTTCAACTCAAATCAAAAGTCGTGAAATTGTGCTTGTCGTGCCTTTGGAGTCGTGCTTGTATGTTGTTTTGGTCTCTAGCTTTGAAAAAGGTGAGTCTTTCTCACTCTGACATATATACTTATGAAAAGTGGATTGATGACAAGTGTTTAGTAATGTAAAATGTTTATGCAAGTTAATGATGATCATATGATATGCTATGCCATGTCATTACCATGTTATTACCATGTTAAAACTGTTAATTTTCACCTGACATCTGATACATGACTGTATATTGTGATATTGACATTGTTTATATTATTTCTGTATATGATCACACTCCAAGTTCCCTGTTAGGATAAAAATCATTATGGGCAGAAATGATAGGCCTGAGTTATTTTATTTATTTATTTAAACTTGGGATTGCGGGTTTGAAATGATAGAGCCCGGATTTTTACCTTTTAAACTGCGGATTGAAATGATACATATCTGTATCACTTGACCTAGGTTAGAAAACTATATACAGACCCGTGGTTATTCTATAAGTGCTTTGAATGTTTTAAGTATTTTAAAAATATAAAATTATGAAATTTGATTTAAATAGATTTTGAAAGGTTTTAAAATAAATAAATTATGATTTTTCTATGTGTTAAAAATGTAATTTACGAATGGATTAACTAGATTTTGAAATATAACTTATGTTTGAAATTTGGAATTTTGACTAAAAATGATATTTAAGTTACATGAATAAAATGGACTTTAATTTTATTTGGAAAATGGTAAATATGATAAATTGATTTATATTTGAATTTAAGTGATTTATTAAAGAATTATTGATTTTCTATAAATTTAAGTGGTTGAATAAATGACTGTTGAAAATGAAATTTGAAAATATAACTTCACTTGAAAATGTGAAATTTGAGTTTTAACTAAAGATGTTAAATTAATTAAATAAACTGGAAGTTTAGTTAAATTTGTGAAATGGTAATATAAATCTGAAATGTTAAGTTTTAATTTATGAAAGAAACGTATAGGTTTTAATTTATGAAAGAAACGTATAGGTTTTAATTTATGAAAGAAACGTATAGGTTTTAATTAATGAAAGAAACGTATAGGTTTTAATTTATGAAAGAAACGTATAGGTTTTAATTTATAAAAGAAACGTATAGGTTTTAATTAATGAAAGAACGTATGGTGTTCTAATTAATGATAGGAACATGTAAATTCCAAATTAATGAAAGAAAGGTACAAGTTTTAATTAATGAAAGAAACGTATAAGTTTTTAATTATTGAAAGAAACATGTAAAGTCCTAATTAATGAGAGAACATGAAAGTTTTAATTAATGCAAGAACATGTAAAGTTTTAATTAAGAAAGAAACATGTAAAGTTTTAAGTAGTGTGGTATTGATTTAAATTAATAAATGTTCATTATTGTAATAGGAATATAAAATTTAAAACGTACATTTGACACGTAGATTTTAATCAATGTAATGGTGTATTTTAAATTGATTAAAATGATAAATGTTACTTACTGTAATAATAAAATGTACGTTGATAACGTACATTTGATAAGCAAGTTTTAATTTATGTGAATGGCATACTTTAAATGATTAAAATAATAAAGTTTCTTTATTGTAATAATAATGTAAGTTAATAAGGTGCTTTTAACTTAACATAAGAATTTCGGTTTAAATTGTACATTACAGTAAGAAAGTTTATTTAACTATAAGGCTATGATAAATTGACATGTTAAAATTTTAAGCTTATCAATACTTTGATTATATACAATGTAAAGTGGAAAGTAGTACATTCCAAAAATGCTATGATTCCTTAAGGTAACATTTCCAAAATGCTACGATAATTTAAAGGAATATTTCAAGTTTAATAAATTTAAAGAAATATTCAATGATTTGAAAATTTGGGTTTTATTTGAATGATATAATATTGATTTTTTTTGAAATGGAAATGATACGATTGTGATATTGTTTTGAAATGAGTATGATATTTTGGTCTTGAAAGTATAAATTATTTGAAATAAATATCCATGGGTTATAATAACGATTGGTTGTTAAAGAGACCGGGATCGGATATTGTCTTATAGCCGGACAATACCGAAAACCACTTTAACAACCGTGTACGCGGTGGAGATTCCAGAATGAAGTAGGATGGTGGCGACGTTCTCGAGGTATGTTACGTGGATCCAACTCCCGTGAGTTGGCATATATGACTAAAACAGGAGCTATACCGGGCTACACAAAGGGTCGCACCCTTTCATCGAGCATGCTCCATCGTAAACCATTCTATTACTTTTGTGATTCGATTCGGTGGCGCCACTTTTGATTCGGGGGTATTGTTCGAGGTGGGCGGAAGCTGCTGGCTTGCTGTCACCACCGGTCCGGGAGTGCAAACGGTGTATCCACCCTGGCATTGCCTCGTGTGCCGTGTCATATCCTTATATCGAACCCACTACGATTTTGGTTTTAAAGATCCGACCGCGTTAAGGTTCACCATCCCATTAACGCTATTTTCTATATAATTATACTTTACTGATTAGACACTACCGTATATAGCGTATATTACTACATAGTAAATAGTTTAACGGATCCTTAGAGGATGGCCGGTCCCAAGCATCCTTTATGTTACTGATGCATTTTGTTACTGTTTACTTGAGCTGATTTACAGTTTATAAGTATTTATGTCCTGACTCGAGGGTTTTGTATTTTGCTTTACGCTCGGGTCAGATTGAGTGAGTTAGCATTCCAGATTCACCTTCAGCGTTGGAGCTTTCCTTGAAGATCCAGCCATCTATTTTGTTTCAGTATCCAGTGGTTCAGTGATGTATCTGATTTGTACCTGATGTATCCTGTTACTCTTCTGTTGTATCCTATTTAACTCTGATGTATCTCATATTTATATAGTAGCTTCATGAACTACTATCTCTTTTCCTTCCGCTGCATTTTTATATACTCTGTGTCTGTGATATGTGGTTTTTATTTACTGTATATCCTGAGATTTGCCAAATTTTTATTTACAACGCGGTATTTTGAGCAATTCAATTCCGGCATGAGTGTCTACCTATACACTTATAATGGATGTGAATGGTTGAAAATACCGGGTCGTTACAGTTGGTATCAGAGCTTTGGTAGCTCTGGGCAAAACTCAGCATATGGAGTGAATGTATTTACAGAATCACTTTCATTCGAGTTTGAATCTCTCCCTTTTGACTCGATTCCTTTGAATTTTGGAACATTCCCTACGGTTCCAAAATCCATTCGTATCCCTCACTATTCATCTTCTTTTGACTCTGGAGCATTCCATAACTCCGCTTCGAATGATCTTTCTAGCGAGTCGGTGGTCACGCCAATTTCAAATTGAATTGAAAAAAGGGGGAAAACTCCATTGCAGTTAGCATCGATTCACCAGAGATTCTTATCTATCCTTGGTTTAGATGCTAATATCTTTTGTTATTTCAAACTCTAACTCTTGAGATCGAATGTAGATTTACCCTAGAAAAATCAACATTGATCTTATTCTTTAAGTTACGGTTGACCCGGTTAAGGTTGGCCGCGATTTGTATAAGCTTATCTATCTTCCTATTCTATTATTTAATCATGTCATCCTTGTTTCCAACTTATTTTTAATCATAATCTCCTTTGATTTGTGATAATAAAAAATTTGAATCTCTATCCTTCTTTGAAAATCTATTCATGTATAGTGTATTTGTAAACTAGTATTTAAAATTAAAATGTTTTATATATTGTGTTGTTTGAGTTGTTGATGTTGAGTTGGGTTTCTGATCGATACGTCTGATCAACGCTATCGATAGGATTTCTAAAACACTTTGACAGAACAAACGGACACAATATATTTTTAAAAAAAATTGGTTAATGAAATAAATTTTGATATATAAGTAAATTTATGGAACTTAATGAAATTATTTAAATTGATAATTTGAAATGATAATACTTGATTTATCATTTATTGTTCTACAAATAGATCTATAAATATTTGTTTATAAATTTATTTGGGATCTGAATTGAATTTAAAACAAGAATTTGAGGATTTTAAATTCCGATTATTTCGAACTTTGGTTTAAAGTTTTAAAGGGTTATATTATTTAAAGTATTTTGAATAGAATTTGTTTTCAAAGAATTTTAAAGGTTTAAATTTGTGCTCTTCTCTTTGTCGCTGGAAAATAACTTCGGTGATGATCGCGACATCATCGACGTTCATTTTCGAGTTTCAAAGTTAAGAGACTGTTCTGTAGTCTTGCTACGGCTTTGTTTTGGGGAATTTAATTTGGTTTGAATTTTCTGAAATATGACTTGATTTATAATATATATGTATATATATAGATATATGATTGAAATTTGATTTGACATATTATGTATATATTATTACTTATCTCTAAATGGTTTGAATGTAATTGGAAATTTAATTCTTAAATTTTAGCTTGAAGAATAATTTCAATTGTAAAAAGAAAATCAAAAATTTGGATAAATGATTTAAACTTGAGATAATTGAATTGGAAAGTTTTATTTGTATAATACAATTGCATTCCAATATAACTTACCTTAATTTTAGAAGTTAAAAATGTAATTGGATAATATACGATATAAAAAGATCTTATAAAAAATAAATTTGAGTGGTTATAATAAATGTTATACACTTAAAATTTTAATTATAAAATGATTAACAGAGGTAAATATAATAAAGGGTAATTGAATGACTTACAATAAAATGATGTTAAAAGAACTAAGAATAAAAGAAAGTAGTTACAAAAAAAAAGTGTAAATATATTTAACATGAGTGATAAATATATTGAGAGGAATAAATTTAATTTTGATTAGGAACAAAGAAGAATTAAATTTATTAAATACATTGTGAGTGTAATAAATGATTATTTTTCAAACCCATGGTTTTGAAATTTGTTAATTTATGATGATTGGATAATAAGATAATGAAATTTGGGATAGTTCAGATTTATGTAACTTGTGTAAAAGTTTATTTTCTATTTAAGTTGAAATCTCCATGCTTTCAAATTCATTTTCTTATTATGTTTTTCAAACTATCTTTTGGTTGTTCTTATCGTCCTCATCTTGCTATAGACTGGTATATGCATCTTTCTATGATCTTTCTGTTTAGAAATCTTTCTATAATCTTTGATAATCTCCACCTTGTAAAACTTACCGATAACAACAGTTATCAGGTATAACTTCAATCTTCTTGTCATCTTATCTTAATCCTATTTCACTCTATCTTTTCTGTGCCCTTCCATACCTCATTCCTTTTCGGGGACGAAAAGTTTTGAGTGGGGGAGAGTGTAACAACCCTGTATTTTGTAATTATTTTATTGTATATTTTAATATTTTTTAATGTAAGATTTTGATATAAAAACTTATTTTACTTATTTGAAATGATTAAATTTATTATTTAAATATAATCTTGATTTTTTTATGAGTTATAATTCCAAAATTTTGTAAGTTGAATATTTGCCTGAAATGCTGATTTTGGTCAAAATAGTCAAACTGTGACTTTCAACTTAAAATTTTAAAAGTTTAAAATTTTAATTTTTTTCTTTTATTATTAAAGTACATAAAATTATAAGAACAACACTTTTCGTTTCGTTGAATTTGGATGTAAATTGTGAAAGTTATACCCTTTACAATATTGTGCGTATATAGGCACTACAAGAAAATCTGCTTTTAGTTGCATTAATTGGTAGCGTTTATAACCATATGCAACCGTTGGAACTTTTTTAGTATGAAAATAAACAATAAACGCGGCTAATGGGTTCCCGCCAACAATTCATGAAAATTTAGCTAAATTTTTCCGTGACCGCTCATAGCTTGTTATAACAATTAACATTTTCCCGTCCTCCTTCCAAAAAGTACGAAGGAAAAAAAAAAGTCAAATTCTCATTTTCATATTCTTATTCCTGAATTCTCGTTCAAAAAGAAAAGAAACAAATAAAATCGACTGTTTCCAAATCAAGTTCCACAATACCAAATTCTCGATCAAAATCAAATAAAATCAGACGTTCGATTCTGGGATTCTTGCGGAGGTAGTGGTTCGATTTCATGATCTGCGATTTGGGGACTTTGTCAATTGGGCCCAAACACGATTTTTTTTTTTTGATACAGGAAATCCATCCTCTTCAAATTATATTTCCAGTTCAATCGCTCAAACTAATTTCCCAAACCCACGATTGATTTCCAAAATTTCCAAACCAAAATCACTTTCCCAAAATTAAAATTCCAAATTAAATTCCTAAAGTGTTATTTATTGAGTTAAGTTATAGGATGATTTGGCGATGAGGTGTTTCGGGGTTGGGGTGATTGAAGTCGCGGTGACTGGAGGTGGTGATGGATGGATTTGGGAGTCGCGTTGCAGTGAAGTGGGTTGCTTTGGGTTAGTGGAAGTCGCGATTGGGTTAAGCTTGTTAGAGGAATCGCAGAAGTGGTTTTGTGGCTGGGGTGGTGTGTATGCAGTTAGTGGTACTTGCTGGTTTTATACTGGTGGTACGATATTGATGAATGGTGATTTTGATGTGGTTCAGTGTTGTGGGAGATGGCACTGTGTGATTGTGGTGGCAAGATGTAATGGTTGATGTGTGGTTTATGTTGTGGCTGGTTGGCAGTTGGGGTAGTAAGAAGTAAGGTTTGCACAGTTGAATTGTAGGAAGGAAGGAAGAAGTGGCAGAGGAGGTTCTGGCACAGTGATGACATGAAGTGTTGAAGTAATGACAAGAAATGGCACTGTGATGTTTTGGTTGAAGAAGTGGCACTGTGCAGATGTGCATGGTGAAGATAGATGGTTTGAGAAGTTAATTTAGCAAAGTATTGAAGGAGGTAGCTGTTGGACAGAGAAGTGGTCAGGCAGTGAGTTATTGAAGTGGGTGTGATATGACAGCAAGGTAATGCAAAGGGGAAGATGGTCAGTAACATATGTGCAAGTGAGTGGATGTGCAGGATGAACACAGTGATGTTCTCAGTGGTGGAGGAAGTAAGATATGTACAGAGATGGAGGAAGTAAGAGCAGTTGTTTGGTCTTGGTAATAATGTGCACTGTCGTGTAGGCAGTTGAATGCTTTGTGCGGTTGTGATTGATCATGGAGATTGTCGCACTACATTGAATTTGTGCTTTGTTGCTTGAGGTTATGTTGAACCGTTTAAATGTGTGTGCAGTGAGGTTTCTGTGTATTTGTATTATCATTTATTTATTTGATAAGCAATAAAACTAAGAAGTTTATTGTTGCAGGGGATTCTCTTCCGCTTGTATTATGGAGTAATGGACTATTTCCTGGTGACTGCAAACATGAAAAGGCATTAAATGAAATAAACAAAGCAAGAAGAGGGAGAAATTGGGCATTTGTTCATGTATATCCTGAAGCAAATAAGATGGCTGAAGAGACGACGGTTAGAGGAGAACAACCGTGTCAAACATGTCACAAATGGGATCATCAAGGTAACTTAATTTTAGTAAAAATTTAACTGTCTGATGTATGTGCCTGGATGGAATTAACAAGATGCTGTTGTATATATTGAAAATCTATTTGTGCGCACACATAGGCTGAATCTGTTAGAATTAATGCATCTTAGTTAATTTGAAATTATGAAAAACTTGTTTAAATAGTCTGAGTGCTGTTTCATCTATAGAAGGTTAGGCTGAGAAGACATTCAGTTTTTTCACTGTAAACAACTGAAGATTTTTGTTTTGCTATTCTTTCTGGTTTCTTCTTTGCTTTATTTTCTTTGGGTAAAGCGATTTGTTCTTTTGGTTATGAGGCTTTACTATTTACCAGAATATAGCTGAGATTTTGCAAGTATAATTTATGAATGAAAATAAATTA
Organism: Allium cepa; assembly: GCA_030765085.1. Taxonomy (NCBI): domain Eukaryota; kingdom Viridiplantae; phylum Streptophyta; class Magnoliopsida; order Asparagales; family Amaryllidaceae; genus Allium; species Allium cepa. The sequence goes on from CM060931.1 coordinate 390,709,268, forward strand.
GCGCTTGCACCTCAAGATTTTGTTGCTTTGTCCATCTATATACTGTTACAAGTCCATCACTCTCAGTTTTGCCTAGATGTACACCATTAGTTATGATGTATATTAGATGAAATATAGTAAAACTTCTAACATAATTTTCTATGTTTTTTGTCTTCAGCACAAGGATTTTCAATTTTATTTAGATTTATATATAGGCATGTATTATACATTATTACATGTAGTGAATATTGATTTCATTTAATTATAAATATTCTTATCATTGTGTATAATAATAGTTGTGTGTGTTTATTTATTTTTATTGTTTGGTTACCTATCCATCACATCCTGTTTTGGTCAGTTTTAGTTAGTTCTTCTGCATAAAACTCAAAGAATATCATTTCCTCAAAGTTAAAACTCTTCTGTATATCTCAGGCTTCGAACATTGCAGTGTAGTGAAGCAAACTATCTGAAATTGTCTTGCAGCTTCAGATCTGGAACAAACAATCTTTATGATGGTCTATAAAGGGGATTCATGATTTTCGACAGCACATGGGTAACGAGAAGGTTATGGATGAGAATAGACATGGCTTGCTTTGGACTATTGTAACAGATAAGTAAAGAAACATTAATTGTATCGGTATTAGCTATTAATTTATCGAATTTTATTCAGTTGAAACCATTTGCATCTAGGCTTTTTGAAGAAAATGATTAAGAAGCGGATTGTTTGAGCCAACTTGTGATAGTAACTTCGTGAGGTTGGTTATTTGGCTTATTGAAATAAGTGCGGATTTGTAGAATAACACCTGTTTTGCAGAAGCTGAAAGTTTTAGCTTTTGTGATGACAATGCTGCCTGAAAGGTTTGCTACATTGAAACTTATTTCTTTAGGACTTAACAATAGTTTTTTAACTGATGAAATCCATTATGTATACAGAACATGGGCATTTAAACCTGATTTATCTTTACCATGTTTTAACACTATTTTATTTGTTTTACAGAATTAGTTGCAAAATCAGTTGCCATTACCAGAAGGTTTATCTTACCATGTTTTAACACTATTTTCTTTATTTTGCAGGACCAATTACCATGTTTTACAATAAGCGCTTGGTACAGTAAAGGAACTGGGCTTGCATCTGAAATTATAGACACTTTTGTGTTGGTAATGGTATACACTGTGTTTGCTGCTACCGACCCTAAACGTGGTGCTAGAGATACTCATGTGCCGGTATGATACTCTTCTTTTATATTTCAAAGAATAGAACCTGATTTATATTTGTAAACTGTGATAAATTATGCGTCATACTATAAAATTTCTTATGTTCTGTAATTATTTAGTTTTAAACTAGAATTATAAGTAATAAATGGGTTGTAGGTACTAGCTCCACTTCTAATTGGGTTAGCGGTGTTCATGGTTCATCTGGAGACCATTCCAATCGCTGGTACTGGGATTAACACTGTTAGAAGTTTTGGAGCTGCTGTTATTTACAACAAGGATGAAGCTTGGGATGATCAGGTTAGCTTGCTTTTACATATTATTCAAACTCATATTTCATATTAATAATACGATTACAAGTACCTGATAAGTTACTCTATGTTGTATGAACAACGAATATTCTGGGTTGGTCCATTCATTGGTGCAGTCATTTCAGCAACTTTAGTTTCATTAAGTTTCGTTAAATTCAGTTTATAAATAATGTATGGTTTCATTATATAACTTCAGTTTCATTCATTAAGTTAACACGTAAGTGTTTGCAAGTAGCTATTGAGAGAAGAGCAATAGAGGTCAGTTTCGTATGTTATAAATGCATAGGATGTATGGTTTTGTGTGTAGGTAGATGGTTAATTGAAACTGCAGTTTTCGGTTTTGAAGTGGATGGGCAGTTTTTGGTTTTGAAGTGGATGGGCAGAGGCATATTTGTTTGAAGTATTATAGTCTAAGGACTTCTATATTTGTCCATTTTTGATCTTTGATACCTTCACCTCACAAATATTTAGTAACATGATTATTATTATTTACAGGTAGATAAACGTTTGTGAAGAATTCAAGCAGCAGCATTGGTTTTTGGTATGGTACCAGCACATGTATGTAGTTAGGTTGATTAAAATTGTTATGAAACTATTATGAAACTAGTATGGTAGTTTTTCCTTCGTTGTGTATGTGTACGGGTAGCTTTTTGTCGACACCTATGTATGTGGATGTATGAATGTCTATGTATCTTGTGGATCTTCAATGCGTATACGTATTTTGTAGTTGTTTAATATATTGTGTTCAAAAGTGTATGTGCTTGCGTATTCTGTTATTATATAATTAGATGCTAGATCAGGGGTAAATTTGGAGTAGCAGGTGGAGGGAAACAAACGCTACTGGATATTATTTATTTTGGTAGCGTTAAAATGTCGCTACAAAAGAGTGATTGAAAACTCAAGTACACTTTTCGGTGGCGGTAAATAGGCGCTACAAAAAAGGAATTCTATGGCGTTATAAAACCGCTATCAAAAAAAACAAATTTGGTGGCGTTTAAAAAAAGTGCAACTAATACTCGAGGATTTTTAGTGGCATGTTTTTTCGTAACGATTATCAGAACGCCACTAAAAATACAGAGTGGCGTTTTTTGGGCGCTACAAAAAATCAGTTTTCTTGTAGTGATGGTTATTTAACAATGACTATTTTAATTGTATAAATTACTTCTTCTTGATTATATTTTATTTTAATATGTGATAATATGTTTTATTATGTATATTTTGACTTTTAAATATTTTTAAATGATAATAGAATTTTTCCAAAATTTACTGTATTTATTTCCTATTTTTAAAGGCTGTTTTCTAATTTACTGCCATTTTCTTCATATAAACTATATTTAATAATTTTTTTTTTGTGAATGCACTTTTATTTTTTTTTGTTATTTTTTTTTTATAAATATTTTACAAGTCCATGAAGATTTTCTAAACTTCATTTGGATTTATTTCTAATTTTAAAGCCCAGACTACAATTTTAAGCCATTTTCTTATTTTAATTATATATAATTAAAATTTATTTATTTATTTTATGCACTCACTTTTATTTGCTGTGTTTTACTTTATTTTATTCATTTTACATGTATTTAAATTTAAGTAAATTTTTCCAAAGTGTATTGAAGTTATTTCTAATTCTTAGGTCTAGTTTTCATTTTTCTGTGCTATTTTTCTTATTTAATCATATCTAATTAATATTTAATTTTTAATATTTTGTTTATCTGTTATATTTTCGAATTTTAACTGAGATTTTAATTATTTTCAGTTATTTGGATGTATATAAATATATGTGAGAAATTTGAAAGGGTTAAGAGCTAAGAAACGGAAAAACGTTTTATCCGTTTCTTTTGCAGTTTCTTCTGTCATTAATACATCAATTCATCTTAGCCATTCCTTTCCCATCCTTTGCAGCCGACTTCCTCTTGTCATTCACGAATTTTTGAAGCCCCAAAACCATAAAAATCATGGCCTCCACCTTGAAGAAAAAAAATTAGGTAAATCCCTCTCTTTTTATACTTTTCTTACTTTTTTATGCAATTTTGCCTTGTTTCTCTTCCAAGTTTGGATCGGCCTCTTCTCCATAGCCGCAGCCACAAACTCCTACATCTCTTCCATGCCTCCAACATCATCTACTCCACCAACCATGACCATGGCCGAGCCATCTGTGGTGGCCAAACCCTTCAAATTGCAACCTACATGCCTAAAAACAATGTTTTTGACCTTTGTTGCCTCATTCCCTTCATCTCCACTTGTTGCCTTGCCTATATGATGTTAAACCTGACCTATATGATGTCATACCTGAGCCAAAGCATCATCATAGCCAAGCATAAGTGTCCCTTAGGCCAAGCATTGAAGTGGTTGAAGCAAGGTCCAATCTATCTTGTTCATTTCTCTTTGTATTTCAAAATTGTTTCAACGTTATTTTATGTTGAATGTTTATATATTATCTGGTTTGTTTTGTTTTGGGTTGATGATACAAAATCATATCTTGGCTATCTTTCAACTCAAATCAAAATTCGTGAAATTGTGCTTGTCGTGCCTTTGGAGTCGTGCTTGTATGTTGTTTTGGTCTCTAGCTTTGAAAAAGGTGAGTCTTTCTCACTCTGACATATATACTTATGAAAAGTGGATTGATGACAAGTGTTTAGTAATGTAAAATGTTTATGCAAGTTAATGATGATCATATGATATGCTATGCCATGTTATTACCATGTTATTACCATGTTAAAATTGTTAATTTTCACCAGACATCTGATACATGACTGTATATTGTGATATTGACATTGTCTATATTATTTCTGTATATGATCACACTGCAAGATCCCTGTTAGGATAAAAATCATTATGGGCTGAAATGATAGGCCTGAGTTATTTTATTTATTTATTTAAACTTGGGATTGCGGGTTTGAAATGATAGAACCCGGATTTTTACTTTTCAAACTGCGGATTGAAATGATACATATCCGTATCACTTGACCTAGGTTAGAAAACTATATACAGACCCGTGGTTATTCTATAAAGTGCTTTGAATGTTTTAAGTATTTTAAAAATATAAAATTATGAAATTTGATTTAAATAGATTTTGAAAGGTTTTAAAATAAATAAATTATGATTTTTCTATGTGTTAAAAATGTAATTTATGAATGGATTAACTGGATTTTGAAATATAACTTATGTTTGAAATTTGGAATTTTGACTAAAAATGATATTTAAGTTACATGAATAAAATGGACTTTAATTTTATTTGGAAAATGGTAAATATGATAAATTGATTTATATTTGAATTTAAGTGATTTATTAAAGAATTATTGATTTTCTATAAATTTAAGTGGTTGAATAAATGACTGTTGAAAATGAAATTTTAAAATATAACTTGACTTGAAAATGTGAAATTTGAGTTTTAACTAAAAATGTTAAATTAATTAAATAAACTGGAAGTTTAGTTAAATTTGTGAAATGGTAATATAAATCTGAAATGTTAAGTTTTAATTTATGAAAGAAACGTATAGGTTTTAATTTATGAAAGAAACGTATAGGTTTTAATTTATGAAAGAAACGTATAGGTTTTAATTAATGAAAGAAAGGTATAAGTTTTAATTAATGAAAGAAACGTATAGGTTTTAATTTATGAAAGAAACGTATAGGTTTTAATTTATGAAAGAAACGTATAGGTTTTAATTAATGAAAGAAAGTATGGTGTTCTAACTAATGATAGGAACATGTAAATTCCTAATTAATGAAAGAAAGGTATAAGTTTTAATTAATGAAAGAAACGTATAAGTTTTTAATTAATGAAAGAAACGTGTAAAGTCCTAATTAATGAGAGAACATGAAAGTTTTAATTAATGCAAGAACATGTAAAGTTTTAATTAAGAAAGAAATATGTAAAGTTTTAAGTAGTGTGGTATTGATTTAAATTAATAAATGTTCATTATTGTAATAGGAATATAAATTTAAAACGTACATTTGACACGTAGATTTTAATCAATGTAATGGTGTATTTTAAATTGATTAAAATGATAAATGTTACTTACTGTAATAATAAAATGTAAGTTGATAACGTACATTTGATAAGCAAGTTTTAATTTATGTGAATGGCATACTTTAAATGATTAAAATAATAAAGTTTCTTTATTGTAATAATAATGTAAGTTAATAAGGTGCTTTTAACTTAACATAAGAATTTCGGTTTAAATTGTATATCACAGTAAGAAAGTTTATTTAACTATAAGGCTATGATAAATTGACATGTTAAAATTTTAAGCTTATCAATACTTTGATTATATACAATGTAAAGTGGAAAGTAGTACATTCCAAAAATGCTATGATTCCTTAAGGTAACATTTCCAAAATGCTACGATAATTTAAAGGAATATTTCAAGTTTAATAAATTTAAAGAAATATTCAATGATTTGAAAATTTGGGTTTTATTTGAATGATATAATATTGATTTTTTTTGAAATGGAAATGATACGATTGTGATATTGTTTTGAAATGAGTATGATATTTTGGTCTTGAAAGTATAAATTATTTGAAATAAATATCCATGGGTTATAATAACGATTGGTTGTTAAAGAGACCGGGATCGGATATTGTCTTATAGCCGGACAATACCGAAAACCACTTTAACAACCGTGTACGCGGTGGAGATTCCAGAATGAAGTAGGATGGTGGCGACGTTCTCGAGGTATGTTACGTGGATCCAACTCCCGTGAGTTGGCATATATGACTAAAACAGGAGCTATACCGGGCTACACAAAGGGTCGCACCCTTTCATCGAGCATGCTCCATCGTAAACCATTCTATTACTTTTGTGATTCGATTCGGTGGCGCCACTTTTGATTCGGGGGTATTGTTCGAGGTGGGCGGAAGCTGCTGGCTTGCCGTCACCACCGGTCCGGGAGTGCAAACGGTGTATCCAACCTGGCATTGCCTCATTTGCCGTGTCATATCCTTATATCGAGCCCACTACGATTTTGGTTTTATAGATCCGACCGCGTTAAGGTTCACCATCCCCTTAACGCTATTTTCTATATGATTATACTTTACTGATTAGACACTACCGTATATAGCGTATATTACTACATAGTAAATAGTTTAACGGATCCTTAGAGGATGGGCGGTCCCAAGCATCCTTTAAGTTACTGATGCATTTTGTTACTGTTCACTTGAGTTGATTTACAGTTTATAAGTATTTATGTCCTGACTCGAGGGTTTTATATTTTGCTTTATGCTCGGGTCAGATTGAGTGAGTTAGCATTCCAGATTCACCTTCGGCGTTGGAGCTTTCCTTGAAGATCCAGCCATCTATTTTGTTTCAGTATCTAGTGGTTCAGTGATGTATCTGATTTGTACCTGATGTATCATGTTACTCTTCTGTTGTATCCTATTTAACTCTGATGTATCTCATATTTATATAGTAGCTTCATGAACTACTATCTCTTTTACTTCCGCTGCATTTTTATATACTCTGTGTCTGTGATATGTGGTTTTATTTACTGTATATCCTGAGATTTGCCAAATTTTTATTTACAACGCGGTATTTTGAGCAATTCAATTCCGGCATGAGTGTCTACCTATACACTTATAATGGATGTGAATGGTTGAAAATACCGGGTCGTTACAGAAAGAAATCAAAGTTGAAGAGCTCATCGGAAATCTCACCGCTTACGAGCTAGAAATGAAATTCAAGGAAGAACGAGAAGGAGGTGGCACTCGAAAGAAATCAATAGCCCTTAAAGGAACAATAGAAGATGACGACGACGACGACGACGTTGATGATGGAGCAGCTGAGCTGGCACTATTAGTTAAGAAATTCAAAAGGTGGAATCAGAAATACGAAAATCAAGATCTAAATCAGAAATTGAAAAGCAGAATAGCCAAAGCACTAGACAACCCGGAAGAGTAGGAAGTCATCTGTCATAAGTGCAACAAACCTAGACACATCAAGCCCAATTGTCCTCATAATCGACACGACTTAGAAAAGAAATCAAAAAGGAGAAATTTTGCAGCCATGTGGAATACAAGGGATGAAGAAAATAAAAGTACTAGAAGTGAGAGTGAGAAAGTTGATATGTGCCTTCAAGGTAATATAACTGATAGCGACGATGACGAGCCAAGCGAGGTATCAAAACTCACTCACTCAGAATTACTTATATAATTCCACGAAGTAAATGGCTGTTTTGAACGACTTAAGGAGAAGTATGCCAAACTTGAATCACAAAAACATGCTTTGATAGATTTAAATAAAAAGCTTGACCAATTAGTTAAAAACTATCAAAGTAGGATCCCTAAGTGTGATAAGTGTCCAACATTTGAAGAAGAGATTAAAAAATCAGAAATCAAAATTAAATCGCTTGAAAATGAAATTCTGATATTGAAATCTATGATTTATTTTTAAATATATATATGTATTTTCAAAGTGGAAAAAAATAAATAAATACATTTTAACATTTACTAGTTTATTTTGGAAACATTTTATGTAAGTGATTAATTTGTTTTATTAACTTATTCACTTATCTAGTTACTAAAAATAATTTATTAAAATAAATTTAGTTTTAAATTTAATTTTTAGTTGAATAAATTTACTAAAAAGGAATTTGTTTAAAATTAAAAATATTAGTTTAAAAATCAAAATTGTTAGTTAACTAAATTTATTAAAGGAAAATGGTTTTGAGAAATTTAATTCATAGTTTAATTAAATAAATCTATTAAATGGAAATTTATTATTCGATTTTGTGACGACCCAGAATTTTTAAGCAATTTAAATCAGTGTAACAATTGCGATTTTTCGTTGCCGAAAAACCGAAATGTTATGGGTTTAAGAAAGAAAAAGAGGTAGAAGAAGAGAGAAGATAGAAAATGGAGAGGAAAGAGAATAGAAAGAATAGAACACAACAGAACAACATCAGAATCTCACAATTCGCAGCGGAACAACATATAATAATAAATGAATAATCTTTAAATAAAGAACTATATCAGTTATTACATTACATCACATTTCATTACATCATATCATCAGAGTGTACAACAACAGCATCAAATAGTACAGCGGGAAAAGAAATACTATATACAAGTAATTACGCCATGCCATCCAACTTGCCTCCAGCAACTCCAGAATCTCCAGAATATCCTGATAAACCTTAACTCTTGACTGCCCGTGTGGAAATTGGTGGGCACCCAGAGTTTAGGAAGGAAAACAATAAACTCCGAGTCAGTCTTGTGACTGGTGTGAGAACTCAAAACAGTTTATTTATCTTTGAAAACAAAATAGAGGAATATTTTTAAAGTTAATTTGCAATGCTTTTAAAAATGAGACTACCATAAGACCTCCTGCCACACACACAATGCAAACACAGACTTGGAGGAGATTTCTCCTTATGATAGTCAAAGATGCTTGATACGCATTAAAAAGAACACTTGATATTATTACTAGTGCATAGTGTAGGAAAAATTCATTTCAAAAGTAGAATATAAATCTTAGCCAGCATAGGTACCATTATATTATGCCTACTAATAGCTACCGTATTAGATGGCAGGTTCTACAACTAAAACCGTACAAGTCTCGTATTGTTTCTTTGGATTTCCAACGAATGATCGGGCCAAGGAACTTCCCATTGCCACATGAGAATGCCTCTGGATGGACATCCCCGAGAACCAAACCGGATCTCTACCAACACAAGGCCGGGTTACCCCTAACTGAGTAACAACTGACCGAATATGCCATCCCCCGGTCCTTTGGGACCTTTCAACCGAGTGCTCGTAATCAATTCACACAATCATAACAAAGTGTTTTCAACATGAGTAAGTATCTGGGCTCCATACCATGATACCACCCTTTTCCAGAAGGAAATGCACACATCCTAAAGGGCGCTACCCCTCGTAACCTTGCTGCATCTTTCCTGTTTTGACCATTCACGGGGTGTGAGGCTCGACGAAGTCACGTTCACAAAAACATACTTTATACAAAAGCCATGCTTTGGGTCAACAAATGATCATAGAAATGATCACAAAGATAGACGATCAAATAAACGATCCTATCACAAATAATCAACACAATGATCATTTCACAGCAACACTCAGCATGTCACATTACCAAATTGGGAATATATCGCTGATAACCTTCAACTACATAACCTCTGAGCTCGTACGTCTCAGAGAAGGGTGTTAAGCTAAAAGAATAAATTCTCCGCCACCAACAGAAATATATTTGAATGAAATCGGCTTTATATCTCAATTTGCAATGTCAGACACACAATCCATACAAGTCTGTTCCGGGCTCGAACAAAACCGAAGGCACGTCTCACGAAGCCCTTGCAATCCGGGTATTCACAATCTCGATCGAATTTCCCATCACTTAGGGAATCTCTATACCAGGAGCTACCCAGTGCAGAGACAATCGATAAGTCATCCTATCGCTTTCGCAAATACTCGGTCTTCAACACCGGTCATCAAATGCAATTCATAACGACGTATCACATATTCGGAATGGGTTATACGACCCCATGGTCCTTTCCCGGTTAGCCCGAATAGTGAGCGCTTATTCAAAAATAAGTGTGGCATTCAAATTCAAACAAATCACATCAATTACCCATTCAAAGGGAAATATTGATAGTCGGTTATTGAATTATCAATGGATATGCACAACATCACCAGTTTCCAAATAATTTTTCAAATTATTTATTTTCCAAAATATCTTTACAAGATATATTATTTTCAATACTTCAAAAATAAATCAATATTTATTTTTAAACAAATTACACTTTCTTTTATAATTTCCATAGTGAATTTTCATCCCAAAATATCCATGCATATACGATTTCAATTCTTCATTTCAATTTATCTTCAAAAAGATAAATTCTCAAAATATTCCCTTTATATCGGGAAAACGATTCCATACTTATTTATTCATAAGTAATTCACAAATTTTATTTATTTTCAACACTTGGAAAATATTCAATATACTTAAATCAAAATTAAGTATATATTTCATTCTTTAAGGAAATCATTCTCTTAAACACGTTTATTTGGGCCAAAACGAATGTTACGTAAAACATCGTTACGACAACCCAAAATCACTAGTATAGGGATTCAAAATTAAAATAGATATATAAATCCCAATACTATACAAAACATTTCCTTTCGGAAATCATTTACTATAACAACAGCGTTATAGTCCACCATTTCCTTTTATTTCTCGAAAACGTCTATTTCAACAATAAATGTTGAAATCTATGGTTTCGAATCTCAACACATTTTAAAACATCGTTAGATCGTTTTAATTCTATTTAAAACATCACATCTAAAACATTCTCTTTAACATATTATTCACTATTCAAAAACGTGAATATACTATGTTAACAAATTTCATCCTTTTATTCATTTTATTTCAAAGGATTATTCACAGTCAAAAATGTGAATATAACTCCATTAATAGGTTTCAACAATTTACTTATCAAAATAAGTCGTTTGCGAATTTATAAAACAACGTTTATAAATTCCATTTCTATTTATTTTATAACTACTTCCTTTATAAATTCCTTTATTAACCTATCTCAATTCATATCTCAATGATATACGAAAAGTTCATATTATAAGTGAAATACTTATAATTTATTTGTTTGCAAAAATCGTTCCTTTGAACTTCATAATTATAAATCTTATAACTTATAAGATTCATTTATTTACCCAAATCTATTCTTTTAATATCCTTACAAATTTTATAAACCTACTGTTTATAAAATTCCATTTATAACTTCACCGTTTATAATTCTATAAATTTCATTCATTTATGGAATTCATTTTCACTTCATTCAAACACTTATAAAAACTCGTTTTATAATTCAAATGTTTTAATTTATAAATATCCAATTTATAAATATTTTTATATAAATCAATTTATATTATTCTTTTAAAACATCTTTAATCCCTTTTATAATTTCATCATTCTGATTTATAAAATAATTAAATTTCATAAATCCTATATTTCAACTTTTCATAATAAATTCAATTAATCCCGATTTAAATTCGTTTATAAAATCATTAATCCATATTTCTCAAAAATCAATCTTTAACCGTATTTCTCAAAAATCATAATTTTTATAACATTAAAAATTTATACGTTTATTTATTTAAAATGAATCAATTTCCAAACCTATAATATATTTTCAAAAATCACTTTAAAAATCATTTTAAAATTCCAAAGTTTGGTCCAATGATGCTACATACCAAATAGCCAATCACGACAACAACGATATCATATATCGATATGATAATCCATCAAATATCAAAATATCTGAAATCAAATAAAACTGTTGAGGAATCCAGTTGGATCCCTCCAACCTGTTTTCCTGCATCCACAAACATTAGCACAATACCAATTCCGCTCCAGTACGGAATTATCGCGGTATATGTTTTTATTAAATATTATCCGCTTAATAACGGCGCAATAGGGTCTCATCCGCTAAAAAATGCGGGAAATCAATAACTTCAATATATACATATGCCAATATATATATATTGCTATTACATATAATACCAATTTCACTGTTTATGAAATATTCGTGGTATATGTTTTTATTAAATAACATCCGCTTACTAACGGCGCATAATGTCTATTTTAACAATCAATAGATAACAATCATCATTCAAACATGCATTCAAATATTTTAAATCTAACTATTTAAAATAAAATCGAAACTGATTCGATTGAGTGAGAAGTTCTCACCTTAATTTCAATTTCGTTTTAGCGATTTATTTCGAATAAAATTAAACGGACGTTTAATTTTACACGAAATTCTCACTAAGTCCAAACGACTCCAATCCAATTCCATCGTGTAGTGCTCGTCCATACGATTCCAACGCAACTGGTTTCGCGCGTTTTCGACCTCGTATGAAAAAGTTATGAATTTTCAAAGATACACGCTTTTATAATTATAATTTACAACAAAAAATCTAAATTTTTTAACCTATGCTAAATCATAGCCGTCCACTGTTGCCACTCCACATCACAGCCATCCCCTTCATCTTCCTCTCTTCGTTCACCTACATGAATACAATACGCACGCAACCCATCCCATGGCCAACTAGGGTTCCATCTTGCTCCTCCAATACTCGACTACACTTCGATCAGATAGCGCCATATCAAAGCCCCTAACCTCCTCTATGTTCGGCCCCAAGCACCAAGAGCTCGGCCACCTATGTTGCGCGCAAATCGAGGCCGAACGGCCGGTCTTCATGGCCATTTTGCCGATGATCCGTGAAGCCATTCGCGATCTCCACCGTTGAAAACGTAGATCTCGTCGTGCTCTACCACTTTGTAGTTGATAAATTCTTGAAATAATGCTTAGATTTGAAGATAATTGAAGAGAATCGAAATGAATTTCTGGCCATTGAATTCCTAGGGCCGACTGCAGTTTTAGATTTAGGGTTTTGATATATTTTTTTTTAATTTGAGTGAGGGGCTATTTATAAGAAAAAAATCGAACACTATTCATCCGGAAATTCCGAACTCCGATTCACGTGCCGTAACCAGCGTTTCTAGGGTTTACCCCGCGTTCCGGACACAATGGAACAGGTTTCGAAAGCTAATTCGGACATCTGTGCGAGTTATGGCAATAAACGTTCAATTTAAATTAAACTGATTTAAGCGATTTTCTAGGCGTTTTAATTTGTACCGGACAAACGGTAAATCCGATTGACACAAAATTTGAAACCTTGCAATAATATCACATTACGGATCCGATGAAACTAATTTCGTCGAAATCCGAGACTTTTTGAAAAATGGCAATTTTAACTCGCCAAATTAAAATTAAAAATAATTCGATGCGTTTCGAGCTGCCACGATCAAACGATAACTCCGATTGACACGAAAATTGAAATCCGGTAATAACTAACTATTACGGATCCAATGAAACTGGTCTCGTCCAATTCTGAGACTGTTCAAAAATTGACTATTTTCACTAGTCGATTTTAATATTAAAATATTCAATTTTCACAAATAAACTTTTAATTCGATTTCAAAAGTTCTAAAATATCGTTCTAACTCCAACATGATAAAATAAAATTTTACAAATCATTTTCAATCATATTTAACTCAATTTTCAATTATTTCCATAATTTCACATATTAAATTATCGATTTAATTATTCAATTAAATCCAATAATTCAAAATAAAATTTATTCGACTTATATATTCACTTATCAATATTTAAAATTAATTAAATATTCACATTTTAATTATCAAAAATTCTGGGCTGTTACAATCTTCCCTCCTTAAAAGAATTTCGTCCTCGAAATTAACAAGTAAGAAAGGTTATAGAATTTATTAATTTTCCAAAAATTCATAATTTAAACTTCTTATAATAACTTACTAAGTTTTCAAATCATACTTAGTTATCTTTTCAAAAACAAATACTATTGTTTAACTTTCAATTCTAAAATCAAAGTTAAAGTTTTCAAAAAATTTCCAATTTTTTCTAACGCCTTAAATTTTCGGAAAAATTCGCCATAGTCTCCTTTGCGTGGCTCGATCCGAAAAAAAATGACAGTATATATATCAAAAATATACATCTCATCAAGTAATGAGGCATCCCGAAGGGAAAAAGTATAAAAGTACGATATTTAATCCGAGATATGTACCTTATATTTTATTAGCGAGCATATACGGCTAATATAGCGCGAAAGCGAGCTCCAAATGCGAAGCAAACGCGATCCGCACTTATTAAACACTCAACAAACAACATGAGAATCATGCATGTAGAAAATAGTATCGATATACAACATATAGCAACATAATAACTATATATGCTAACATAGCAGATGCAACAAAACAATAAATTCAACCATCAACCAACTAACATCCATAACCAATAGATATTCATTCATATTCTCATTAATATATAATGAACTGGGTTTTCAATTTAATCACATTTGATTCATTAACAGTGGATGCTTACTAACATTCATTTTCAATTAGTTTATATTCACTAATTCATATTCAAGTTGGTTCACTTCCAAATCAAATTCAATTCTATTTAAGATTCACTTAACTTCAAATTGAATTTCAATCACTTTAACTTTCAATTTCATTAATACTTAATGAATTATATACAATCAATGTATATTAAATTCAACCAAATTCCTTTGCTTATATTCATTCAATTTGGTTTAACACCATCACTTTTAATTGGTTTAATTAAATTGATTTTCATCCAACTATTCAACTTTCAATAACATTAGATTTTAATGAATTACACTTACATTCATTATTTCATACCAATTATTCACATTTAATTGATTAACATTCAATCCATTCATTCAATTCAATTACAACAGTTGAATTTTATTTATATAACTCAAATTCATATTTATCACTTAACTTTATTACTTTACTTTGATATCAATATCAACTTCATTCAACATCACTTAAGTTATACTTCTATTTAACTTTAAATTCATTTTTATTTACAACTCATATTCATAAATATATTCATATAGTTTCACTTCTTATATATATAAGTTTATTTCACAATTGTAATTCACTTTAATTATAATTCAATTCTTATAATTCATTTGCTTATACAATTATTCTTTTACTTAGATTATTCAAACAACTAAACAATCAACTTATATACACTTTAATCATTTTGAAAAATTATTTCTTCATATATAAAATATACTCAAGGTAAAATTATTCCATTTACCCAATTTTAAAACAATACTGTGTCTAATTGTTCTATTCAAGTGTTTAGAAACCCCTTCGGCATAGTTGTCGAGACCACGCTGACGAAAGTTCATATGCCACTCAATAAATGAATCATCACAATATAAAACAATTTTATATTCATTAACAAATACGCTCTCATAGCTATTATTACACTCAAACTCATTCTAGAGTACTACTGACTCTATCTCTAATGAGTAATACCCAACAGAACCATGGTTGTCGCTTAACCATAAGCTCCGATACCAAATGTAATGAACGTACCGTCAGCGGTCACAACCGGTAGGCTTTTCAACCATCCCAGCCCCACCGTGGCTTACACTGATATCCCAAACTTGCTTTTACGGCCACCCTTTCGAATGTCACGGCTTCGCCTAACCAACCCCGTAAAGAGGACGTGTGGGGGTAAGAGTCTCCCGTTCGCCACCAAACCGCGAAGCGAGAACCCCCCATCACATATAACCTAGCATAAGCAAGACTGGTGTGAGAACTCAAAACAGTTTATTTATCTTTGAAAACAAAATAGAGGAATATTTTTAAAGTTAATTCGCAATGCTTTTAAAAATGAGACTACCATAAGACCTCCTGCCACACACACAATGCAAACGCAGACTTGGAGGAGATTTCTCCTTATGATAGTCAAAGATGCTTGATACGCATTAAAAAGAACACTTGATATTATTACTAGTGCATAGTGTAGGAAAAATTCATTTCAAAAGTAGAATATAAATCTTAGCCAGCATAGGTACCATTATATTATGCCTACTAATAGCTACCATATTAGATGCCAGGTTCTACAACTAAAACCGTACAAGTCTCGTATTGTTTCTTTGGATTTCCAACGAATGATCAGGCCAAGGAACTTCCCATTGCCACATGAGAATGCCTCTGGATGGACATCCCCGAGAACCAAACCGGATCTCTACCAACACAAGGCCGGGTTACCCCTAACTGAGTAACAACTGACCGAATATGCCATCACCCGGTCCTTTGGGACCTTTCAACCGAGCGCTCGTATTCAATTCACACAATCATAACAAAGTGTTTTCAACATGAGTAAGTATCTGGGCTACATACCATGATACCACCCTTTTCCAGAAGGAAATGCACACATCCTAAAGGGCGCTACCCCTCATAACCTTGCTGCATCTTTCCTGTTTTGACCATTCACGGGGTGTGAGGCTCGACGAAGTCACGTCCACAAAAACATACTTTATACAAAAGCCATGCTTTGGGTCAACAAATGATCATAGAAATGATCACAAAGATAGACGATCAAATAAACGATCCTATCACAAATAATCAACACAATGATCATTTCAAAGCAACACTCAGCATGTCACATTACCAAATTGGGAATATATCGCTGATAACCTTCAACTACATAACCTCTGAGCTCGTACGTCTCAGAGAAGGGTGTTAAGCTAAAAGAATAAATTCTCCGCCACCAACAGAAATATATTTGAATGAAATCGGCTTTATATCTCAATTTGTAATGTCGGACACACAATCCATACAAGTCTTTTCCGGGCTCGAACAAAACCGAAGGCACTTCTCACGAAGCCCTTGCAATCCGGGTATTCACAATCCCGATCGAATTTCCCATCACTTAGGGAATCTCTGTACCAGGAGCTACCCAGTGCAGAGACAATCGATAGGTCATCCTATCGCTTTCGCAAATACTCGGTCTTCAACACCGGTCATCAAATGCAATTCATAACGACGTATCACATATTCGGAATGGGTTATACGACCCCATGGTCCTTTCCCGGTTAACCCGAATAGTGAGCGCTTATTCAAAAATAAGTGTGGCATTCAAATTCAAACAAATCACATCAATTACCCATTCAAAGGGAAATATTGATAGTCGGTTATTGAATTATCAATGGATATGCAAAACATCACCAGTTTCCAAATAATTTTTCAAATTATTTATTTTCCAAAATATCTTTACAAGATATATTATTTTCAATACTTCAAAAATAAATCAATATTTATTTTTAAACAAATTACACTTTCTTTTATAATTTCCGTAGTGAATTTTCATCCCAAAATATCCATGCATATACGATTTCAATTCTTCATTTCAATTTATCTTCAAAAAGATAAATTCTCAAAATATTCCCTTTATATCGGGAAAACGATTCCATACTTATTTATTCATAAGTAATTCACAAATTTTATTTATTTTCAACACTTGGAAAATATTCAATATACTTAAATCAAAATTAAGTATATATTTCATTCTTTAAGGAAATCATTCTCTTAAACACATTTATTTGGGCCAAAACGAATGTTACGTAAAACATCGTTACGACAACCCAAAATCACTAGTATAGGGATTCAAAATTAAAATAGATATATAAATCCCAATACTATACAAAACATTTCCTTTCGGAAATCATTTACTATAACAACAGTGTTATAGTCCACCATTTCCTTTTATTTCTCGAAAACGTCTATTTCAACAATAAATGTTGAAATCTATGGTTTCGAATCTCAACACATTTTAAAACATCGTTAGATCGTTTTAATTCTATTTAAAACATTCTCTTTAACATATTATTCACTATTCAAAAACGTGAATATACTATGTTAACAAATTTCATCCTTTTATTCATTTTATTTCAAAGGATTATTCACAGTCAAAAATGTGAATATAACTCCATTAATAGGTTTCAACAATTTACTTATCAAAATAAGTCGTTTGCGAATTTATAAAACAACGTTTATAAATTCCATTTCTATTTATTTTATAACTACTTCCTTTATAAATTCCTTTATTAACCTATCTCAATTCATATCTCAATGATATACTAAAAGATATATTATAAGTGAAATACTTATAATTTATTTGTTTGCAAAAATCGTTCCTTTGAACTTTATAATTATAAATCTTATAACTTATAAGATTCATTTATTCACCCAAATCTATTCTTTTAATATCCTTACAAATTTTATAAACCTACTGTTTATAAAATTCCATTTATAACTTCACCGTTTATAATTCTATAAATTTCATTCATTTATGGAATTCATTTTCACTTCATTCAAACACTTATAAAAACTCGTTTTATAATTCAAATGTTTTAATTTATAAATATCCAATTTATAAATCTTTTTATATAAATCAATTTATATTATTCTTTTAAAACATCTTTAATCCCTTTTATAATTTCATCATTCTGATTTATAAAATAATTAAATTTCATAAATCCAATATTTCAACTTTTCATAATAAATTCAATCAATCCCGATTTAAATTCGTTTATAAAATCATTAATCCATATTTCTCAAAAATCAATCTTTAACCGTATTTCTCAAAAATCATAATTTTTATAACATTAAAAATTTATACGTTTATTTATTTAAAATGAATCAATTTCCAAACCTATAATATATTTTCAAAAATCACTTTAAAAATCACTTTAAAATTCCAAAGTTTGGTCCAATGATGCTACATACCAAATAGCCAATCACGACAACAACGTTATAATATATCGATATGATAATCCATCAAATATCAAAATATCTGAAATCAAATAAAACTGTTCAGGAATCCAGTTGGATCCCTCCAACCTGTTTTCCTGCATCCACAAACATTAGCACAATACCAATTCCGCTCCAGTACGGAATTATCGCGGTATATGTTTTTATTAAATATTATCCGCTTAATAACGGCGCAATAGGGTCTCATCCGCTAAAAAATGCGGGAAATCAATAACTCCAATATATACATATGCCAATATATATATATTGCTATTACATATAATACCAATTTCACTGTTTATGAAATATTCGCGGTATATGTTTTTATTAAATAACATCCGCTTACTAACGGCGCATAATGTCTATTTTAATAATCAATAGATAACAATCATCGTTCAAACATGCATTCAAATATTTTAAATCTAACTATTTAAAATAAAATCGAAACTGATTCGATTGAGTGAGAAGTTCTCACCTTAATTTCAATTTTGTTTTAGCGATTTATTTCGAATAAAATTAAACGGACGTTTAATTTTACCCGAAATTCTCATTAACTCCAAACGAATCGAATCCAATTCCATCGCGTAGTGCTCGTCCATACGATTCCAACGCAACTGGTTTCGCGCGTTTTCGACCTCGTATGAAAAAGTTATGAATTTTCAAAGATACACGCTTTTATAATTATAATTTACAACAAAAAATCTAAATTTTTTAACCTATGCTAAATCATAGCCGTCCACTGTTGCCACTCCACATCACAGCCATCCCCTTCATCTTCCTCTCTTCGTTCACCTACAGGAATACAATACGCGCGCAACCCATCCCATGGCCAACTAGGGTTCCATCTTGCTCCTCCAATACTCGACTACACTTCGATCAGATAGCGCCATATCAAAGCCCCTAACCTCCTCTATGTTCGGCCCCAAGCACCAAGAGCTCGGCCACCTATGTTGCGCGTAAATCGAGGCCGAACGGCCGGTCTTCATGGCCATTTTGCCGATGATCCGTGAAGCCATTCGCGATCTCCACCGTTGAAAACGTAGATCTCGTCGTGCTCTACCACTTTGTAGTTGATAAATTCTTGAAATAATGCTTAGATTTGAAGATAATTGAAGAGAATCGAAATGAATTTCTGGCCATTGAATTCCTAGGGTCGGCTGCAGTTTTAGATTTAGGGTTCTGATATTTTTTTTTTTAATTTGAGTGAGGGGCTATTTATAAGAAAAAAATCGAACACTATTCATCCGGAAATTCCGAACTCCGATTCACGCGCCGTAACCAGCGTTTCTAGGGTTTACCTCGTGTTCCGGACACAATGGAACAGGTTTCGAAAGCTAATTCGGATATCTTTGCGAGTTATGGCAATAAACGTTCAATTTAAATTAAACCGATTTAAGCGATTTTCTAGGCGTTTTAATTTGTACCGGACAAACGGTAAATCCGATTGACACGAAATTTGAAACCTTACAATAATATCACATTACGGATCCGATGAAACTAGTTTCGTCGAAATCCGAGACTTTTTGAAAAATGGCTATTTTAACTCGCCAAATTAAAATTAAAAATAATTCGATGCGTTTCGAGCTGCCACAATCAAACGATAACTCCGATTGACACGAAAATTGAAATCCGGTAATAACTAACTATTACGGATCCAATGAAACTGGTCTCGTCCAATTCTGAGACTGTTCAAAAATTGACTATTTTCACTAGTCGATTTTAATATTAAAATATTCAATTTTCACAAATAAACTTTTAATTCGATTTTAAAAGTTCTAAAATATCGTTCTAACTCCAACATGATAATATAAAATTTTACAAATCATTTTCAATCATATTTAACTCAATTTTCAATTATTTCCATAATTTCACATATTAAATTATCGATTTAATTATTCAATTAAATCCAATAATTCAAAATAAAATTTATTCGACTTATATATTCACTTATTAATATTTAAAATTAATTAAATATTCACATTTTAATTATCAAAAATTCTGGGTCGTTACAATCAGGATATTTAAATAAATTTAAATATTTGGAAGGTTAATTTTAACTTGAATTCAAATATCACTAACTATTGATAATTAAATTATTGAATTAAATAATTGAGGGTTGAGCTAAATGTTGAATCTGAAGTTTTAAGTCTGTTGAAAATAATTTAAAGGGCTTGTAATATTTATATTGATAACACTGAAGATAATAGAAGTTGTAAAATTGAAATTAACAATAGTTTGTTCAGTTTTGAAATTTATTTCGTTTAAATTGAATTTTAAAATAGTCTTCCGGGTCACAGTCTCGGAATTTGACGAAACCAGTTCCATTGGATCCATAATATTGTATTATTATCGTATTTGAAATTTCGTAGTGTTTGGAGTTGCTGTGTGAGCGTACGATATATAAACGTGCTAAAATTTTTATCGAAAATTTAATAATAACCTAGTCCAAAAAGGTATATTTTGTGTAAGATCGAACTAGGCCTCAAGGCTAGTTTCACCGTGTTTTGTATGGAGGTATCAGTATGACCGTTGGGCGGCACGGGTCGTTTGGAGTTTGGAAAATTTTGTGGGCTGTTGAATAGATATTTTCTAATATGAAGATATATGTTGTTTATCCTTATTCAGACAAATCGTACCATCGGCCGCCAAACTATTTTTTTCCTACCCTCTCTTTTCTTCCCCACCCCTCAAATCTTTCAATTCGAAACAGGAAAGAAAATCGCGTAAATATCCTCCTTCTCATCGATTCACGAATCGAAATCTCTTAAAAAAAAAAACCCAGTTCGAACCGATGAAGCCAATTGATAGCCTCCATCGAAATCAATTTCAATCGAGATTGGGTTTATATTTCGCGATGGGATGGCGGCTTCGTTGTGGTCGTAGGATTTGGGGGTTCGAAGTCGAGGCCACGCATGCACACGATTGAGAATGGAGTTTCCGTAGGCAGGGCTCGAGCGCAGTGCTTGGTGGATGGCGATGTACTTTTGCTCGATTGTAATAGATTGGATATAGGGTTGTCGCAATGGCTGGCAGTTAGCTCTAGATGTGGTCGCGACAACGGTTTAGGGGAAGTCGTCGAATCTTTGAGATGTCTAGGGCTTCGGTTTTGCTGGGGTGTTCGGCTCGTCGTTTCTCCTTGACGAAGGGTGGAGTGCGAATGGAGTTTGGGGAAAGCCAATCATCTATGGAGCTGTAGTGCTATCAGACGGATGATTACTCGTTGATGTTGATGCGCAGTGTGGTCTGCAGCCTGGATGGGGTCGATGGTGGAAGATGACAGCGTTGTTGGGTGAGTTTCTCCAACAGTTTTGTTAAATTCGATTTAATAAATATATATCGATATATGTTTAAAACATAGGAATCTTTTGTGAAGACTAAAGGAAAAATATATATATATATATATATAAGTACAGAAGGGATAAAGTAATTCAGTTTCAAATTAATAAACATATATATTTATATATACATCCACATACTATTTTGTTAAAATAGTAAATACATATAGCCGTTTTGTTTAAGTTAGTATATATATAGTCTGGGGGAAATTTTATTGTATTGGAATTTAGCCTATGTAGATTTTCTCACTAGTATGTATTTATGTAGATTCAAAAGAAGATAAATATACAAGCATACACTCTAAACTTATTAACTTATTTTAAAATAAGGTATTAAGGTAATAGATTTGAAATATATATATATATATATATATATATATTTTAGTTCAAACCCAATTTCTAGATTAAAATAAATTTAGTGGTCGACAAAAATTATATAATAGATAATAAATCGTTTGATTAGTTCAAATAGTAATAAACCGTATAATTGTTTATTCAAGGTCAAACATCTGGAAATCCAAGGCAATTTTGAAGTAGATCGCAAAACAAAATCAAAGGTGAGTTAATCTCACTCAGTTAATTTAAATTTAAATTTAAATGATTAAATTTAAATAATTGTTTGAATGTCTGAAATTGATTGATGTGCTATAGTATGGTATATTCTGGAATTGGCATATTATTGTGCTAACGTCTGTGGATGCAGGGAAAACAGGTTGGAGGGATCCAATAGGATTCATCAAAATTATTTAGAATTGTTTGATATTATGTGTTATGGATATTTGATATTCTGTGATGAATATTATTGTTAATTGGCAATATTGATTGCCATGATTTGCTTGAATATATTTCGGTGCACTGAGTTATCGAAATATATAGAATTGGATTTTTTAAAAGAAAATAAAAGAGTAAATTTTAAGTAAAATAATTATAGTAAATTTTAATAAATTAAGAATAAATTGAAAGGGATGGAAATGCAATTAAAATACTAATAAAGAATTTCGAGTATGGAGGATAAATGATTTGAATAAGTAGAAATTAATAAATAGTCAAATTAAGTGATATCAATTAAAGGAATAAAGAATTATTTTAGAATTCAAATTTTAAATTTATAAAAATAATAATAATAAAGAAGTAATTTGAGAAATCTAAAATTGGATTTTCAGTTAAAAGTATTTTAAATCATAATTAAGGAATATAATTTGAAATTAAAGGATTATGGAATAAATGAAGAAATTGGGAATTAATTTGGAAATTGATTTAAGTGTTTGAATTTGGATATTTGGAAGAATAAATTCAAGGTGGGAATTTATTAAGAGGAAATGAGAAAATTCATTAAAGATAAATAGTGATTTATTTTTAAAGGAATGTGAAGAGAAGTATATTTCTCTGGATAGCCAAGTACGTTTTCAAAGCAAACTTTTAAATACATAAGTGAAAAGCTTTGATTTTGTTTTAAAAAGCATGTCTTAGGAAATTTATTATTTCTAATATTTAAATTCTAAAGTAAATATTTTTTAAATCTATTATTGTAATAATTATTTAAAGTTGACTAGTATTTTGTTTAAAAAGTGAAAGCCTAGTTTTATCTTTTGTAAGGTAATCTTATTTTCAAATATTTATATAGTATGTATTTTTAATAAATTATTGAAGTTGTTTTAAAATAAATGTTTTTAAAGTATATGTCGAAGTAAAGCGTTTTAAATTATTTTAAAAAAAAAATCTAAAGTTTTTTGCTTGGTGATTCCAGTGGAAATAGAAATACTTGGAATTTATTCTGAGAAGGCAGATGGTTTTGAAACTGTTTTCAAAGGAATTTGAAAAGTGAAAATATATCTTGTGAAGATATTTCTGAGATAAATAAATAATATGGAAAATTATTTATTGGTTGATGGTTGTTTGAGAATATTAATTGATAGTTAAATCACCGACTATCAATATTGGACAAATACGTTGATCATTTCGAAGAGACCGGGATCGAGATTAATTTCTCAAAAACCACTTCGATCAGGTCTGTACGTTTCGTGAAACGTGTTCGGAGTCGACGATGGAGCTATGAAGTGAAAGGGCTAGTCGCTACTAATGCTGAGGATATTTCCAAAACGGATGTAGTAGGAATAGTGCCTTCGGTTCCGTTCGAACCCGGGACGGACTTGTATGGATGAATGCTTGCGAAACATCGTCAGGTGGACGATGGGCATTCTAAAGGATATGTTCTAAAAGGTAACGCTTAGCCTCAAGCCTCACCAACCGGGAATGAATGAAAATCAGGGGATATGCAGCAAGGCTTCGTGGGTAGCCCCCACTTGAGAGTAAGGTCATCCCTGTCTAGATGTCCCTTTTATTTCGTCTTAGTGGTGCGGTTGCTGATCCCAACTATGGGGTGATCTTATTCGGAACTGTCCAGTAAGGGATGGGTCCGGTCTTGTGTTGCAGGGGATCGGGAGTGGTCCTCGGTACAGTGATCTAGGCCCCGTACTGTGGCAGGTGGTACCCCAGTGCCTAGTCATTAGTTGGAAATCCATTCTCCCTACGAGCCTTGTACGAGTTTTGTTTGTATTACCCACTCTGTGGCTAGTAGATGGAATTTAGTAGATGTAACCATTTCGGCTATTTTATAAGTATTTGTTTATAGACCCTATTATAATATCAGAGGATTTCTATAAAAATGTTTTAGCTATCGTAAGGTAAAAACCCGACATGTTTATTTGTGGCGTGGTCTTACGAGATGCTTTTGTTTTTCAAAGGATTTTTGAAACTTTAATAATCAATTGAGTGTGATTTTCTCACGCTGGTATTCCAGACTGACTCGGGTGTTATTTAACTGTAATGCTCGGGTCAGACCGAGTATTATAGGATACAGGAGATGCTGTGGAGCTCAGGAGACTAGCTGGATGTCGATACATACTCTCGTACTTGCTTTTATATATATCCCGCCGTGTTGAGTTGTTCTGTATCCATTTGTATGATATTGATGTTGAGCTGTGATTGATGTACTCTGATGATGTAATATATATAAACTAAGATATTTGATTTTGAGTAAAGATCATTATTATCTTGTAACAACCCGCATATTTATCGATTTTATATTTAAATATTTTATTTAAATATTTTATCGTTAGTCGGATTTTAGTCCGAAAAGCTACTTTTTGCAAACAGCCGAATTAGGACTCGGGACCACTCCCATTGAGTTTAAAATGCCGTTTGCGACCTTTTTGAGTATAAGCTTCGATATGTTTGGAGAAGGTCGAATTTTGCTTCTTTTTACTTAGGGCTTTGGTTTGGGCTGAACCACTTATGTATTCAGTCCCAACCCCTTCTCCTCTTCATCTCTTCATTCCTCATATACTCAAGCTTTTATATTAATGGAGAGTGGAAGAGGAAATTAAAACTCTAAGCCCTAGTTTTCTTTTGCAAATCAAGTTCTAGCTCCAAACTAATAGAAGAACCCATTGGTAAGCTTCTCTTCTTCTTCTCCAACTTATTCTCTGACCAATTTCAGAAATTCCTAAACCTAATTTTGGGAATGTTCTTGTTTTGAGCATAGGCTCATGCTCATTTGGGTTGTGTTGAAGAGAGGTTGATTCTCCTTTGCTTCTAAGCTTCTTTTTCGATCGTTTGGGTTCAAAGGTGAGATTTTTATCTCACATCTTAGTCTGTAATTATCTTCGATTGTTAGGTATGAATTCCTAACACTTATTCTTGTGCAATTGATTTTGGTTTGGATTGATTTGGTGTATATTCCAAATTTTGGTGTTTTGGTCTAATTTATGAAAATCCTATTATGGATATTTGGACATTGATATTTGAGGCGTATCGAAGAGCCGTTTAGGCTGGGTTGTCGTTCGACGTAATTCCTTAGTCATCGCCATTTGCTCGTTCGATCGTTTCCGATATTCGTTTGGCCATTTTTGGCCTAGGTTCAGGGAACGCCCTAAACCCTTCATTCAGACGTCTGAAACGTAATATTCAGACGTCTGAATATTGTTCTGGGAAGATTTCTATTCCCAGATTCAGACGTCTGAATATATGGTTTCAGACGTCTGAAGTGGTTCAATTGGAACCAGAAAGGAAATAGGCTAAAAAGTGCCTATTTCAGACGTCTGAAACACTTGATTCAGACGTCTGAATTGTGTTATGGAAATCTTTATATTTCCAGATTCAGACGTCTGAACCACTTGTTTCAAACGTCTGAAATTGCAGTGTTTTGCCTATTTGCCTATTCGCTTGAGAATTCCAATTTAAATCGATTCGTGATGATCCTATTTGTTGTTATCATTTATTATGCCTTTGATGACTCCTATTTAGGGATTTTTGAATATCCATTTCGATGGATTCTTTATCGGTTTCTTTGGATTTTATTCACGTCTTCGATTGTGAATTTTAGCGATTGATTGTTCTTACAATCTTCTTTGTGATTTGTCACTTTAAAAATATAAAGGTTTTCTATACTGGTAGTAAATATCAAAACTCTTTCTTCAAATGATTTCAACACTATTTTAGTACAAAGCTCGTTTCTTAAACCATTTTCCAATCTATTAGTATATACAAACCTTTACCTCACTCGTATGAGAAATCTAATTAAACGACTTAGTAAAACGAGTGGTATGAAACGCTTGCATTTACTTCGTCGGTTAATTCTTGGACTTGTTCGATTGAACCTCTTGTGACAATTTTCTAGTGGAAATCTAGTGTTCGTTCATAAATATTTAAGTTAAGCAAGTGGTTATGGGACATGAAGCTAAACTCATATATTTACTAGCGTAGTGTAATTGACACTTCTCCTTGATCATGACGATCATCTTTGTGATTTAGACTAGCAATGTGCTTTGTCTCTTTGTCTGCGAGGGAGACTAAACCCCGTTTTGTGGAGTTTCGACTCAAATTGGTGGGGTAGCAACCTATGGTCTTCGGGCCGTTTGTGGAGCTTCGGCTCAATTTGTGATGGTTAGCAACCATGGAATTAGCATTCCGTTTGTGATACACGTGTTGGTGAGCTTTATGCTCCCGTTTGTGATAGGCCTCCCCCCTTTGTGATTTCTGGATTTCTTGAGATGATTTCTAGAATTTGTGCTTCACCAATTTTCGTGATTTCTATTGATAAGCCTTATCGATATTTGTGCATTGGTGAATTCGTGCGTCATTGACTTTTGTGATTTCTGGATTTCGTATATTGAATTCTGGAATTTGTGTGTCATTGACTTTTGTGATTGACATTGATATTATCGTCAATATTTATGGTTTGGTGAACGAAATAAGGAGTATGACGTTTCTTTGATTCTTGTGTAGATTTGGTGACATTGATTAATCTCTTGATGATTTTCAACTAATTATATATATCACAGCTTGGCATTTTGATTATTATGTGTTTAGTCATATCTCTTATTCTATATCGTTTCATCTGATATTTAAAGTTAGACTGATCTGTTTATTATTTTCTTATTAAATAATACTCGGGTCAGACCGAGTTGTTACAGGTGCTTCTGCTTGACTTCTCTCTTGGGATTGATTTCTCTGACTTTTGGCTTACTACTTAGGTTAGTAGTTTATTTTGGTGTATACATTTGAGATATGGACTCCATTATGTATACTTATTCTTTTGTGTAGTTCATGTAACTATTCTTTTGTGATATTGTGGATCTTTTTAGACCACTACTCTGATGTACACTTCCTAGTGTAGTATTCATATCTATTTCCGCCTTTGTGATATGAACTGTTTGTGACTGATTGATGTTATGTTTATTTCTATATTTGTTTCTGAAGATATTATAGCCACGGTGTAGTAGCTTTGAGTTTGTGTCGGTATGTCGGATTTCCCTCTTGATAAAGAAATGCATGTTATACTATCCGACATATCGATGCTCGCACAAAGCAATTACACGGATGGTCGCTCCTCAACAGCCTTATTCTCCGTGCTAGTCGACAGCATTCTCCATAGTGTTCTTGGCTAGCGTGGGAATAGAGGTGGGGCGTCACAGCTTGGTGTCAAAGCCAAACTTTGGAACAATATGGAATAATATAACAAGGATCATCGTCCTAAGTCCATCTAAGGAGTCGTGCTTTAGGATTTTATTCGGGTCTTCGTACCGTCTTATCCTATTTTCTTTTATGATTCCTTGTTTTGTCTATCAAAATTGCTTGATATTCAATTTTGTGAATAACCTTTTTCTTCTTCTTCTTTCTTTCTAAAGTGAGAGAAATGTCTAGACCAGGCCGCCCCAGAGCCGTGCCATCTAGCACTCCACCCCAGGATGGAGCTTTTATGACTGCTCAACAGAGTCTTGATTTAGTGACAAATGCTCAAGCAGCTGGAGCTAACCCGGAACCTACTCACCCAAAGTCGGGATTTGCACGCTTGTGCAGCGATTACACTAATTTGGGTGGGGAGCCATTCAAAGGTTCCGAAACTATTATTGAAGTACAGGCTTGGCTAAGGTCATGCGATCGAATCTTTTCTCGCATGAATCTTATTGACCTTCACCGAGTTCAGGTGGCCTCTAGTATGCTCCGAGAAAGAGGATTGGACTGGTACGAACTTCTTATTTCTGAGATTAATGAAGCAGATCTCACCTGGGAGCAATTCCGAGAACGCTTCGAGTTGAAATTCGTTCCAGAAGCAGAGAAAGTGACATTGGCTCGACGATTTATAGACCTTGTTCAAGGTGAGTCCTCCGTGACTGATTACGTCGCCTCCTTCGAGTCGCTTTCCAAATATGGGGTTGAATACATCAACAACCCTTTAAAGAAGAACCAGAGGTTCGTCTATGGCTTAAACAAAAGTCTCAAGAAGCCATTACTTCTAAAATTAGAAGTTTCTTTAGACCAACTCGTTGATATCGCTCTCCGTCTTGAAGAGGCGGATAGGGAGAATGATGTTGAAGTGGTGGGTTCCAAACCAAGCTTCAACAACAACAAGAAGAGGCCAAACAAATTCAAAGGCCCCTATCCTAATAAGAAAGGGAAGCAAGCAACCTCCGTGGCAAAGACTTCTTCCTTTGGTCGTGGGGAATGCTATAATTGTGGTTCGAAGGACCATTATGCGAACAAGTGTCCCAAGTCTATCTCTTGTCGCTACTGCAAAGGTCCCGGTCATGTTATATCTTCATGCCCCAAGCTTCAGGGCAAGAAAGAGGGAAAGCTTAATGTTGCTCAAGCCCCTGGCAACACATCTCGTGGCCAAGGTATTTCTCATTCTATTCTGGATGGAATTATTTTATTTCGTGATCATCCTATTCGAGTTCTTTTAGATACGGGTGCGTCCCATTCCTTTATATCAAAAGAACTTGTTGATACTTTTTCTTTGGATGTTTTGTGTTTAATGACTTCTTTGAGAATTGCGAATCCGATTGGTGGATCCGCAACAATCAGTTTATTGTGTAAAGATGTCGAGATTATTTTGTGTGATTTTTCTTTCCGAGCCGATTAGCATGTCATGCGTTATTTAGGCTTTGGAATGATTTTGGGAATGGATTGGCTTAACCGTTATGAAGCTCATATCCTATGTCCTGAGCGGACTGTTCATCTTCGACATCCTCAATCTGTTAATCAGGTTTCTGTTATTCTTAAAGATTCAGATTCTGCTTTGGTTGCATCTTTATATTCTTTAAACCCTCGTGATGACGATGATGATGATGAGGGTGATATTATTTCTCTTATTCATGTCGTTCGTGAATTTTCCGACATATTTGAGCCCGTTTTAGGATTACCACCTAAGCGAGCAATTGAGTTCAGAATTAATCTCATTCCTGGAGCTCAACCTATCACTCGTCCTCCTTATCGTATGTCCAGTAAAGAAAACGAGGAGATGCGTAAACAATTATCCGAATTGGAAACGAGGCAATTTATTCTCTCTAGCTCCTCGCCTTGGGAGCTTCGGCTATTTTTGTGAAGAAATCCGATGGAACACTTAGGCTTTGCGTTGACTACCGCAAGCTTAATGATCTTACTATCAAAAATAAGTATCCTTTACCTCGGATTGATGATTTATTTGGCCAACTTAGTGGTGCTAGAGTCTTTTCACAATTGGACTTGGCTACCGGTTTTCATCAGCTTCGTATTGCAGAGGATAGCATTCCTTTGACATCGTTCCGTACTCGGTATGGATCTTATGAATGGCTTGTTATGCCATTTGGGTTAACGAATGCCCCGGCTTATTTCGTTGACTTAATGAATCGAGTTTTTAAAGACTTCCTCGATCGATTTGTTCTCATCTTTATTGATGATATTCTTATGTATTCTAAAACCGAGGAGGAGCATGAAAAACATCTTCGGATTGTGTTGGAAACCCTTAGGAGTAATCAATTAAAGGCAAAATTTTCTAAATTCCATTTTTGGCAATCTCGTGTGAAGTTTCTAGGCCATATTATTTCCGAATCCGGAATTTCCATGGATCCTTCAAAGATTGAAGCGATTCAAGATTGGAAGAGACCGGAGAGTGTGACAGAGATTCGTAGTTTTCTGGGATTGGCAGGTTATTACCGCCGATTTATCAAAGACTTTTCTAAGATTGTTGTGCCTCTCACTAGCTTGATGAAGAAAGGTGTTAAATACATTTGGTCGGACAAATGTGAATTTTCTTTTCAGAAATTAAAAGAACTTCTTTCTGATGCTCCTATTCTCGTTATTCCCGAGGGGAATCAAGATTTCGTTGTTTATACCGATGCTAGTCGCGTTGGTTTGGGTGCCGTTCTTATGCAAAAAGAACGTGTTATTGCTTATGCTTCTAGGCAATTGAAGCCAGCCGAGACTAGATATGCCACTCATGATTTAGAGCTCGCGGCTATTGTTTTCTACCTTCGTATTTGGCGTCATTATCTTTTGGGAGAGAAGTTTGTTCTTTATACCGATCATAAGTCCTTGAAGGATTTATTCTCTCAAAAGGAACTTAATTTGCGTCAACAGCGTTGGCTCGAATTTCTTGCACCATATGATCTTGATATCCTTTATACTCCCGGAAAGGGGAATCGCGTTGCGAATGCACTTAGTTGAAAGCAACAAGCGGTTATTTCTATGATGATATCCGAATGGAACGATCTCGAAATCTTATCCATTTGTGAGATTCGAGACCGCGTATCCGATTTATGCTCATCATTTGTTTTATGTAGCCTTGAGGCTCATCCTTTTCTTTTAGACCGCATTCTTGAAGCTCAGGGGTTGGATCCTGAATTGGCTCTTCTTGGCCAAAATATTAAAGATAAAATTGATATTGAAGGATTGAGAGAATTTGATATCGATTCTCGTGGCGGCATTCGAAAATTTGATAGACTTATCGTACCAAATATTATTGATCTTCGTAAGGATATTTTAGAAGATTCTCATCGTTCTAAATTCACCATTCATCCCGGTAGTAGTAAAATGTACGCAGATATGAAGCGACTTTATTATTGGGAGGGAATGAAACTTGACATCGCTAACTTCGTTAAGCGTTGCATAACTTGCCAACTCGTTAAGGCCGAAAATCAAAGGCCCGGTGGGCTTTTGCAACCTTTAGAAATTCCAATTTGGAAGTGGGACCAAATTTCCATGGATTTTATAGATGGCCTTCCCCGTTCTCGATCGGGTCATGATAGCTTATGGGTGATTGCTGATAGACTTACTAAATCCGCCCATTTCATTCCCGTTCGGTCTAACCGAACCGTTCCTCTTTTGGCCAAACTCTTTGTTAAAGAGATTGTTAAATTACATGGTGTTCCTACTTCTATTGTTAGTGATCGCGATCCATTGTTTACTAGTGGATTTTGAAAGAGTCTTCAAAAAGCTTTGGGAACGAAGCTTAATTTTAGCATCGCTTATCATCCTCAGTCCGATGGACAAACTGAGCGTGTGAACCAAACTCTTGAAGATCTTCTTCGTGCTTGTGTTCTTGATTTTGGTGGAAGTTGGGAAGATTATATTTCACTTTTTGAATTCTCCTATAATAATAGCTTCCAATCTAGTATTGGTATGGCACCTTTTGAGGCACTCTATGGAAGGCCATGCCGATCTCCTTCTTGTTGGCTTGAGGCCGGTGAGAAGCTGGTTTTAGGTCCAGATTTTATTCGTGATTCCACAGAAAAAATTGATCTTATTCGTCATAGGATGAAAGAAGCCCAGAGTAGACAAAAATCCTATGCCGATAATCGAAGAAGGAAATTAGAATTTTCTGTTGGGGATTCTATTTTTATTCGTGTTTCACCAATGAAAGGTGTTATACGTTTCAGTCGATCGGGAAAATTGGCGCCTCGATATATTGGGCCATTTCCTATCACTGAACATATTGGTTCCATGGCTTGTCGCGTATCATTACCGGCTCAGTTTTCTGCTATGCATGACGTGTTTCACGTTTCTCAACTTCAGAAATGTCTTCGAGATTTCGATTCTATTCTTGAGCCCGGTGTTGTGGAAGAGGTTGAAGTTTCGCCTAATTTAACTTATGAGCAACATCCTATTCGTATCATTGCTTCGGAAGTCAAACGCCTTCGAAATAAAGATGTCCCGCTTGTTAAAGTTCAATGGTCTTCAAATCCTAAGGATTGTTCATGGGAATCTAGAGAGTACATCGAGCGAACACATCCGGACTTACTTTCTTGTGCTCTTTGAGGTGAACTTCTTGTTTCAAATTTCTTTTGTGTTGAATATGCTTTTATGGTTGTTACTACATACCTTCTTCTTAAATATTGCGCGGACGCAATTTCTTTAAGGAGGGGAGTCTGTAACAACCCGCATATTTATCGATTTTATATTTAAATATTTTATTTAAATATTTTATCGTTAGTCGGATTTTAGTCCGAAAAGCTACTTTTTGCAAACAGCCGAATTAGGACTCGGGACCACTCCCATTGAGTTTAAAATGCCGTTTGTGACCTTTTTGAGTATAAGCTTCGATATGTTTGGAGAAGGTTGAATTTTGCTACTTTTTACTTAGGGCTTTGGTTTGGGCTGAGCCACTTATGTATTCAGTCCCAACCCCTTCTCCTCTTCATCTCTTCATTCCTCATATACTCAAGCTTTTATATTAATGGAGAGTGGAAGAGGAAATTAAAACTCTAAGCCCTAGTTTTCTTTTGCAAATCAAGTTCTAGCTCCAAACTAATAGAAGAACCCATTGGCAAGCTTCTCTTCTTCTTCTCCAACTTATTCTCTTACCAATTTCAGAAATTCCTAAACCTAATTTTGGGAATGTTCTTGTTTTGAGCATAGATTCAAGCTCATTTGGGTTGTGTTGAAGAGAGGTTGATTCTCGTTTGCTTCTAAGCTTCTTTTTCGATCGTTTGGGTTCAAAGGTGAGATTTTTATCTCACATCTTAGTCTATAATTATCTTCGATTGTTAGGTATGAATTCCTAACACTTATTCTTGTGCAATTGATTTTGGTTTGGATTGATTTGGTGTATATTCCAAATTTTGGTGTTTTGGTCTAATTTATGAAAATCCTATTATGGATATTTGGACATTAATATTTGAGGCGTATCGAAGAGCCGTTTAGGCTGGGTTGTCGTTCGACGTAATTCCTTAGTCATCGCCATTTGCTCGTTCGATCGTTTCCGATATTCATTTGGCCATTTTTGGCCTAGGTTCAGGGAATGCCCCTGAACCCTTCATTCAGACGTCTGAAACATAATATTCAGACGTCTGAATATTGTTCTGGAAAGATTTCTATTCCTAGATTCAAACGTCTGAATATATGGTTTCAGACGTCTGAAGTGGTTCAATTGGAACCAGAAAGGAAATAGGCTAAAAAGTGCCTATTTCAAACGTCTGAAACACTTGATTCAGACGTCTGAATTGTGTTCTGGAAATCTTTATATTTCCAGATTCAGACGTCTGAACCACTTGTTTCAGACGTCTGAAATTGCAGTGTTTTGCCTATTTGCCTATTCGCTTGAGAATTCCAATTTAAATCGATTCGTGATGATCCTATTTGTTGTTATCATTTATTATGCCTCTGATGACTCCTATTTAGGGATTTTTGAATATCCATTTCGATGGATTCTTTATCGGTTTCTTTGGATTTTATTCACGTCTTCGAATGTGAATTTTAGTGATTGATTGTTCTTACAATCTTCTTTGTGATTTGTCACTTTAAAAATATAAAGGTTTTCTATACTAGTAGTAAATATCAAAACTCTTTCTTCAAATGATTTCAACACTATTTTAGTACAAAGCTCGTTTCTTAAACCATTTTCCAATCTATTAGTATATACAAACCTTTACCTCACTCGTATGAGAAATCTAATTAAACGACTTAGTAAAACGAGTGGTATGAAACGCTTGCGTTTACTTCGTCGGTTAATTCTTGGACTTGTTCGATTGAACCTCTTGTGACAATTTTCTAGTGGAAATCTATAGTTCGTTCGTAAATATTTAAGTTACGCAAGTGGTTATGGGACATGAAGCTAAACTCATATATTTATTAGCCTAGTGTAATTGATACTTCTCGTTGATCATGACGATCATCTTTGTGATTTAGACTAGCAATGTGCGATGTCTCTTTGTCTGCGAGGGAGACTAAACCCCGTTTTGTGGGGTTTCGACTCAAATTGGTGGGGTAGCAACCCATGGTCTTCGGGCCGTTTGTGGAGCTTCGACTCAATTTGTGATGGTTAGCAACCATGGAATTAGCATTCCGTTTATGATACACGTGTTGGTGAGCTTTATGCTCCTGTTTGTGATAGGCCTCCCCCCTTTGTGATTTCTGGATTTCTTGAGATGTTTTCTAGAATTTGTGCTTCACCAATTTTCGTGATTTCTATTGATAAGCCTTATCGATATTTGTGCATTGGTGAATTTGTGCGTCATTGACTTTTGTGATTTCTGTATTTCGTGTATTGAATTCTGGAATTTGTGTGTCATTGACTTTTGTGATTGACATTGATATTATCGTCAATATTTATGGTTTGGTGAACGAAATAAGGAGTATGACATTTCTTTGATTCTTGTGTAGATTTAGTGACATTGATTAATCTATTGATGATTTTCTACTAATTATATATATCACAGCTTGGCATTGTGATTATTATGTGTTTAGTCATATCTCTTATTCTATATCGTTTCATCTGATATTTATAGTTAGACTGATCTGTTTATTATTATTTTTATTAAATAATACTCGGGTCAGACCGAGTTGTTATAGGTGCTTCTGCTTGACTTCTCTCTTGGGATTGATTTCTCTTACTTTTGGCTTACTACTTAGGTTAGTAGTTTATTTTGGTGTATACATTTGAGATATAGACTCCATTATGTATACTTATTCTTTTGTGTAGTTCATGTAACTATTCTTTTGTGATATTGTGGATCTTTTTAGACCACTACTCTGATGTACACTTCTTAGTGTAGTATTCATATCTATTTCCGTCTTTGTGATATGAACTGTTTGTGATTGATTGATGTTATGTTTATTTCTATATTTGTTTCTGAAGATATTATAGCCACGGTGTAGTAGCTTTGAGTTTGTGTCGGTATGTCGGATTTCCCTCTTGATAAAGAAATGCATTTTATACTATCCGACATATCGATGCTCGCACAAAGCAATTACACGGATGGTCGCTCCTCAACAGCCTTATTCTCCGTGCTAGTCGACAGCATTCTCCGTAGTGTTCTTGGCTAGCGTGGGTATAGAGGTGGGGCGTCACATATCTATTATATTTTATTCCGCTGCGATGGTTAGATTCTGATGTTGATTTCTATTTTCTTCTTCTACCTCTTCTTCTTTAACCCAAATGGTTCGTATTTCTGTACAACTTGAGTTGATTGTTGTAGAATAGTGTTAACTCAAGAGGTACGGATTTGCGGGTCGTTTCAGATTTATTTTGAATATTAATCAACCTTATAAAATTGTCTATACAAGGTCTAATACTATAAAGAAGACAAGTCGGGATTGGAAACAGATTGCAAATAAAAGGTGAGATCTTCTCACTCAAATTAAATTGGAATTTCAGTTATTGATTGATTGTTTGGATGTGGTAATATATATGTGTGTGTGTGTGTGTGTGTGTGTGTGTATTCGGAGTGATTGATTTCCCGCATTATATAGCGGATAAGACCCTATGCGCCGCATATTAGCGAATGATTTTATATAATCCCATATACCGCAATATTCCACCTCGAAGTGGAATTGGTATTTAATTGTTGTGCTAACATCTGTGGATGCATGGAAACGGTTTGGAGGGATCCAACTGGATTCCTCAAATATCTGAATTTGTTTCAATGTTGTGCGTTGATTTATTTATAATCTGCGTATGATTATATTTGTGATTGAAATCGTTGAAGGCTATAGTTTATTCGAATATATTATTGGTATCGTAGGATACCAAAAATATAAAAATTGGATTTTTGAAAATTAAAGTAGAAAACTTTAAGTAAATTCATTTTTAAGAATTGGTGAATTTAAAAAAAGGAACTTAAATGGGGAAAGATTGATTTTGAAATCTTATCGAATTAATTCCAAAATATGGAAAAAGTTTTTAATAAATGGATTAAAAGTTGGAGAATTTATTTAAAATTTAGATTTTAAATAGTTTGAAAGAAATAAAGGAATTTTTTTTTAAAGGTAATAAATTTGGTGTTTGAATGAAAATTAATTTGGTGTTTGAAAATAAATCTTTGGGAAATCAATTTGAAATTTGATTTTGTGTTTTGAAATAAAATTTTGAAATCGATTTGGGAATTTGATTTGGTGTTTAGAAAATAATTTTGGAAACCAATTTGGAATTTGATTTGGTATTTGAAAGTTAGTCTTTGGAAATCGATTTGAAATTGTATATCAGTGGATATTTGAAAATTTAAATTCACAATGGGAATTTACAAAGGAAAAGGAAATTTGTTTTAAATTTAAATATCAGTTTATTTTTAAAAAAAGTGTAGAAAGAAATTTGCGGATTTGGAATGTGAATTGAAATAAATCTACAAGGATTTATTGATTGATTTAAATGGACCATTTTGAAATGGAAAGAGTATTCTTCCCTGGAAAGCCGAGTATGTTTTTAAAGAAGCTTATGAATATAAATTGAAAGTTCTAAAGTTTTTTTAAAAGAATGTATTGAATAAATTATTTTCTTAAGTTATTTTGAAAATCTTTAAAGTAAAGATTTATTTAATTAATTAAAGAAGTGAATATTTAAAGATTTAATTGATAGTTGATTTAGAAAATGGCTATTTAAATATTTATGCTTTATCTACTAATTTTATTTTAAAATTAGTTTGCACTTGAAGTTTTGTATGAGATATTAGTATAACGTTTTCATAACTAATATTTAAATAAATATTTAATAATAGTTTTATTTATTTTTCCAAGTATATATTTTTAAATTAGCGATTTAAATTATTTTAAAGTATTTGAATTCGATAAGTTTTCAGTGGAAATAAATAATATTTGGAAATTTAATCCATGTAAGGAAAGTGATTTGAAATTTATTTTCAAAGGATTGAAATGTGAAAAGTGATTTGAAATTTGTTTTCAAAGGGTTGAAGTGTGAAAATATATCTTGCGATGATGTTTTGAAAATAAATAATTGAGGAAAAATTATTTGAAATCTAGTGATTATTGCGAATATTGATTGATAGTTAAATAACCGACTATCAATATTGGCCTTTAAATGGCATTTGAATTTCGATGCGACTGGGGATCTGATGCCAAATGGATATTCGAAAACCACATCGAATCTTTGTGATGGATCTTTTGTTTAAAAGATCAAAGTGGAAATTTGTTGTGATTTGCTGGAAATCTGAATGTAACACTTATTTTTAAAATAAGCGCTCCGTATTTGGATTAGCCGGGAGAGGACTTTGTGTCATAAAACCCATTCTGAATAATGATATGATTAAATGGGATTGCATTTGAAGATGGTGTTGAAGACCGGGTATTTTCAAAAACGAAAGGATTACCTATCGAATGTCTCTACACTGAGTTGCTCAAGTATAGAGATTTTATCACCCTTTGTGATGGTGAGTCTGGACGTGATTAGTGAATATCCGAATTTGCAAGGGCTTCTTTTGAAGTGCCTTCGGTTCTGTTCGAACTCGAAACAGACTTGTATGGATGTATGTCCGACGTTACACTTTGAGTTGTAAAGCTGATTTTTATCAAATACATTTTTGTTGGTGGAAGAGAATTTATTCTCTTAGCTTAACACCTTTCTATGAGACGTACGAGCTCAGAGGTTATGTAGTTGATGGTTACTAGTGATACATTCCCAATTCGGTAATGTGGCATACGAAGTGCTTCTGATCATTTGTTGATCGAAGCATGGCTTTGTGAAAGGCGTTGCTTTGTGGACGAGACTTCATCGGACCTCACACCATGGAAATGGTCGAAAAAAGGGAGAATGCAGCAAGGTTGTTGTTTTGAGGGTAGAGCCCTCATGGTATGTCCATTTCCTTCTTGAAAAAGGTGGTATCATGGTATGGAGCCCAAAATTTTAATCTATTTTGTTGCTATAAATTTATTACCTTGTGGTTGTTGCTTTGTGGTTGAGGATCCTCGGATGAAGGTCGGTAACGACCGAGGGATGACATACTCGTGTGTAGAGTTATCTATGTTACAGCTTCATTGCACCGGAAGCGTGAGGTAACTCGGCCTTGTGTTGGCAGAGAGCTGGTTAAGTTCTCGGGGAGTCCCTCCAAAGACACACCCATGAGGAATAGGAAGTTCCTTAGCAAGACCGTTTGTTGGAAATCTAAAGAAATAGTTTGCGCCCTGTACGGTTTGACTTGTATAATCTGCCATGGAACGTGGCGATAACCTACTATTGAACATGGTTGTTATAGTAGGCATAGTACGAAATGCCTATGCTGGCTAAGATTAATATTATACTTTCAAAATATTTTCCACACTATGCATTAATGACAATATTATAAAGATTTTGCATATCAACCATGTTTGATTATCATAAGGAGAAATCTCCTCCAATTCTACGTTTGCATTATATGTGTGGTGGGATGCCTTATGGTAGTTTCATTTTCCGAAAGCATAGCGGATTTTGTTTTAGTTTCTTTGTGAAAATAACTGTTTTTAAGATCTCACGGCAGTCACATGACTCACCTGGAGTTAATT
This sequence comes from Allium cepa, assembly GCA_030765085.1. Taxonomy (NCBI): domain Eukaryota; kingdom Viridiplantae; phylum Streptophyta; class Magnoliopsida; order Asparagales; family Amaryllidaceae; genus Allium; species Allium cepa. Next base: position 390,748,330 of record CM060931.1, read on the forward strand.
GATCTCTTTCTAAACTCTGGATGCCCAAAATTTTCCACACGGGTAGCCTAGAGTCAGGTTATCAGTTATTCGGGAGCAAAGTTAAGAAATATGCTGTGGAGATCTGGAGGCAAGCTAGATGGCTAGGCGTATCACTAGTATATAATATTTCTTTTCTGTTGTTTGTTGTTGTAGCACTCTGATGTTGTAATGTGGTGTATAAACAGATATGATTCTTTGTTTTAAAGATTATTCATTTATCTATTATATATCGTTTCGTTGTGAAATGTGAGATTCTGTTTATTGGTTCTGTTTCCACTTCTATCTTCTTCTTCTTCTTTAACCCTAAAGGTTCGGTTTTTTGGCATTCGACTGTGCGACATTTGATACTGTGGACGTATTGATGTCGACTTTCGGGCGTCAAAAAATTGGGTCGTTACATGTGGTATCAAAGCATTTGGTTAAGCGACAACCTTGGCTTTGGTGGGGATTAATTATTGGAGATAAAGTCAGTAGTACTCTAGAATGAGTTTGAGTGTAATAATAGTTATGAGCGCGTATTTGTTAGTGAATATAAAATTGTTTTATATTGTGTTGATTCGTTTGTTGAGGGTTATATGGATTCTGGTCAATACGAGTAATTAACGTTATTCATAGAGATCTCTAAACACTTGTACGAAAAAATTCGACATAGTATTGTTTTAAATAGGGTAAATGAAATAATTTTGCCTAAATTATTTTTGTATATGAAAGAAATAATTTTCCATAAATTATTATAGTATATGGTTGCTTGTTCGTTAGGAAGTGATAATATGAAATTATTATCATTGATTGTTGAATAAGAAATTGAAAACATAACAAGGCCAAGAAATAAAAATCCATATACAAATGGGATTTGTAAATATAAATTGTAAATGTAATTTATAATTTGAAATAGAATTCCAGAGAAATATTTGGAAGAATTTGAAAGGATTTAAATTTGAAATTTGGAAAAGATTAAATTCCCTTGGAGTTTGGAAATGGGTTTCAAAGGTTTGGAAAAATGTTTTTGGAGGGATAAAGGCACTAAACTCTTTTTGGTCGCTGGAAAATAACTTCGGTGATGACTGCAGCATCATCGATGTTCATTTTCGAGTTTCCAGAAGAGGAATTGCTGCCAAATTATTTTAAATTGAAGTTATTTCGAAAACTGGGTTGGTTTTGGAAATTCAAAAGATAATTTGAATTGATTTCAAAAATGATTTTGAAATGTTGAAAAGACTCTGGAATCCGATAAAAATAGTTATGAAATAAAATTTATTAAGGTGGAAAATAAACTTGTAAATGAATAAATGAATTTACAATTGCAAGAAAAGGAAAGTGAAATTGAATGTTGAAATTCATTTCGAATTTGTAAGTAAATAGAACTGGAATTGGAATTGAATTTGATTTGTGATAAACAAAATGAAGTATTGAAATAAAATTAGTAAGTGAAACTAATTGAAGGAATGACAAAGTAAATATTGTTTGAAATGAACTGAATTCAATAATTATAAATGAAAAGTAAATTGAATTTATATGGAATTGGAAATCCAGTTTAAATATAAGTGGATATAAACCAAAGTGGTGGATTGGCAATAAATATAGAAAGTTTGTAAAATACTTGTATTAAACTTAAGAAATAAATAATGTGATTCTTAAGTAAAATTTGGGGTCGAGAAAATATTCTAAATTAAAAATCGAATAAGGATTAAACTGGAAATTATGAAAAGGTAATTGCAAATAAGTGAATGAAAATCTATGTAAATAAAGGAAAAGAAAATTGATATAGCTAATAATCGATTGGAATAAATATGTAGGATGTACGTATATTACTTTATTCGCATAGCGATTTGATCCAGAAATCGAGCACAGAATTTCGAGATAGTTATATCGATCCGAGTTGGAATTTTTCACTCGATTTTCGATGAAGAACCTGGATATTGATTTTTGGTTGATTCTGGAAATTATCTATCATAGTTTACGACTATGCAAGGAGAATGGCAGTTTCTAATCAAGAAACGGATCTGAGTCCGCACTAGGAAGTCGGGTGGACGATACTAGTTCGAAAGTGAAATTGTGTGATCGAATGAGCGATCAAATTTGGTATTGCGTATGAATGTTGTAAGTGCATCGTGTGGATGAATGAAATAAATATTCAAACTTTTGTAAAGGAATGTGCAATATGATAAGCAGGACATACAGGTATATTAAAAGGAAAAGGGAATTCGATTTTGATTTCGAAGATAAAATTTGAATTGCTCGAAAAATGTATGTATTTAAATTTCAGTATGAAATTTTATGATTTTCTTGTCCAACCACTTGGCTTTTTGTTTTCGTTTGAACTTTAGGACCCCGTTGTGGCATTTTTTGTCGTACCGAGCTAGCAGTGGAAAGGAGACGTTGGCGAAATTTTTCGGAAATTTAGGGAGTTAGAAAAATTTTGAGAAAATTTAAAAAATTTAAAATTTGAATTTAAATTTAAATTTGAGTAGATTAAGAAAACAACACTGTTTGAAACTTATGGTTGATTTTGGAAAGTTAGTTGAAACAATAATGGGTTGTCAATAAAATGATTTGTTTTGAGAAATTGATAAAACTATTGGGTTTTGGGTAAATAGTAAATGGGTTAAGGATCATTCTTCTTAAACAGTAATTTCGGGACGAAATTCTTTTAAGGGGAAAGAATGTGATGAACCGAAAAATTTGACATTTAAAATTGATTTATTTGATTGAATTTTAATGATTGGAAGTTAATTTAAACTTGAATTTCAAATATTGCTATGAATTTGGCAATTAAATTGTTAAATTTAATAATTTGAAGATGGGTAAAAATTTGTATCTTCAATTTTAAGCTAACTAAAAATATTTCAAAGGCTTGTAAAATTTGTGTTGATAATACTGAAGGTGATAGAACTTTTAAAATTGAATTTAACAGTGATTTTTCAGTTTTGAAATTTATATCGTTTAAATCGGTATTTAAAAATAACCTTCCGAGGCACGGTCCCGGATTTGACGTAACCAGTTCCGTTGGATCTGTAATATGGTATTATTACCTAATTCAATTTTCGTAGCATTTGGAGTGATTATTTCGTACAATAAGCAAATGCGCTGAAATCTATATCGAAAATTTAATATAATAGCTGGGTCCAAAAAGCTATCTTCTCCATACGATCGAATTTGGACCCGAAACCTTTTTCGTTGTGTTCGGGATAGGGGTTAAACATTATAAATGACTGGCGGCACGCCTCGATTGGAGATCGAGATTTTGAGTTGCGTTTATCGAAGCGATTTGAATTTAAATTAAATATTTATATATGTTTAACGTAATAATGTTTCATCAGACAATTTTAAACACGTCGCTTGCCTCTTCCACCATGTGTTGTCTTTTATACATGCATTCGTTTTCAATTAAAAATCAAAGCTGTATTTTAATAAAAGAGAGAAGAAAAAAGAAACCCTTTCTTCATTTTAATAACCGAGCATCTTTAAAATCAAAAATCGATTCTTCTATGCAAATTTAAATTCTTGGACGCACTTTATTCACATAAAAGTGAGCAATTCATATTCTTTCGAACGAAAAATCAATTCGTTCGGCAGTTGATTTGGTTATAAAATTTTTTTTTTGCAAAGGGGACTACGGCTTTCATCAAACTGAAAAGCGGTTTCGATTCAAAGGAAGGGTGTATCACGGCCACGTGAAATCAAAGGTAGGAGGGTTTTGCATCTGGGATTGGGTCGATGGCGTTGTGTCGTACGAGTGCATATGTGGGTGCAGCAGCGTTCAAAGCGAGGTGATGTCGCGATAGTAGTTAGGGCGTTCTCGCACTCGCTCTTGAATCCGATCTAGTGGCAAGGTCGAGCTTGGTGTGGTGGGCGGGTTGCATGGCCGATGTAGTTGGCGACATCCCGGCTAGGTCGGCGTATTCAATCGTGGGTATGGGGCGGCGCATGCTCGTGTGTCAGCAATGGCGAATCAATGAAGGTTGAAGGTCGCGATCTCGATCAATGATGGTTGAAGGTCGCGATCTCGATTTGTAATTGGGTCTCAGGTTAAAAGCACTAAGGTATAGGCCTTTTTATTTATTTATTTATTTCAATTTATTAAAGTTTTACAATTACAGATTGGGAAAGAAAAAAATATAACAGATTTTTTATTTGTATATATACAAATACACAAGCATATTTTAATATATATATATATATATATATATATATACATAGGAAACCCAAAATTATTTTATTTAGATGAGGTTTTAAAATATAGAAATTTTATAATGTAGAAGTTTATATAAAATTAGGTTTTTGAAACCTATGATTTATTTTTAAATATATGTATGTATTTTCAAAGTGGAAAATAAATAAATAAATACATTTCAAAATTTACTAGTTTATTTTGAAAATAATTTATTAAAGTGATTAATTTGTTTTATTAACTTATTAATTTATCTAGTTACTAAAAATAATTTATTAAAGTAAATTTAGTTTTAAATTTAATTTTTAGTTGAATAAATTTATTAAAAAGGAATTTGTTTAAAATAAAAATATTAGTTTAAAAATCATAATTGTAATTTAATAAAATTTATTAAAGGAAATGGGCTTGAGATTAGTTTAAATTAAATAAATCTATTAAACGGAAATTTATTATTTGATTTATTTTGAATGTTAATCAACTGTATAAAATTGTCTAGACAAGGTCTAATACTGTGAAGAAGACAAGTCGGGATTGGAAATGGATTGCAAATAAAAGGTGAGATCTTCTCGCTCAAATTAAATTGGAATTTCAGTTATTGATTGAATGTTTGGATGTGGTAATATATATATGTATATATATATATATATATAATAGTATATATATATTTGGAGTGATTTATTTCCCGCATTATATAGCGGATGAGACCCTATGTGCCGCATAATAGCAGATGATTTTATAATCCCACATACCGCTATATTCCACCTCAAGGTGGAATTGGTATTTAATTATTGTGCTAACGTCTGTGGATGCAGGGAAATAGGTTGGAGAGATCCAACTAGATTCCTTAAATATTTGAATTTGTTTCAATGTTATGTGTCGATTTATTTATAATCTGCGTATGATTATATTTGTGATTGAAATCGTTGAAGGCTATAGTTTAGCCGAATATATTTTTGGAATCGTAGGATACCAGAAATATGAAAATTGGATTTTTGGAAATTAAAGTAGAAAACTTTAAGTAAACTCATTTTTAAGAATTGGTGAATTTAAAAGAAGGGATTTAAATGGGTAAAGATTGATTTTGAAATCTTATCGAATTAATTCCAAAATACGGGAATTTTTTTTAATAAATGGATTAAAAGTTGGAGAATTTATTTAAAATTTTGATTTTAAATAGTTTGGAAGAAATAAAGGAATTTGTTTTTAAAGATAATAAATTTGGTGTTTGATTGAAAAATTATTTGGTGTTTCAAAAATAATTCTTTGGGAAATCAACTTGAAATTTGATTTAGTGTTTTGAAATAAATTTTAGAAATCGATTTGGTAATTTGATTTAGTGTTTTGAAAATCAATTTGGAAATAAATTTGGAATTTGATTTGGTATTTGAAAGTGAATCTTTAGAAATTGATTTGAAATCGTATATCAGTGGATATTTGAAAATTTAAATTCACAATGGGAATTTACAAAGGAAAGGGAAATTTGTTTTAAAGAAATATTGGTTTATTTTTTTAAAAAGCGTGGAAAGAAATTTGCGGATTTGGAATGTGAATTGAAATAAATCAAGAAGGATTTACTGATTGATTTAAATGGACCATTTTGAAATGGAAAGAGTATTCTTCCCTGGAAAGCCAAGTATGTTTTCAAAGAAGCTTTGGAATATGAATTGAAAGTTCTAAAGTTGTTTTAGAAGAATGTATTGAAGAAATTATTTTCTTAAGTTATTTTGAAAATCTTTAAAGTAAAGATTTATTTAATTAATTATAGAAGTGATTATTTAAAGATGTAATTGATATTTTATTTAGAAAATGGTTATTTAAATATTTATGCTTTATCTACTAATTTTATTTTAAAATTAGTTTGGACTTGAAGTTTTGTATAAGATATTACTATAATGTTTTCATAATAATATGTATTTAAAAATAGTTTTTATTTTTTTCCAAGTATATATTTTATATGTGTGACTTAAATTATTTTAAAGTATATGAACTCGACAAGTTTTCAGTGGAAATACATAATATTTGGAAATTTAATCCACGTAACGGAAGTGATTTGAAATTTGTTTTCAAAGGATTGAAATGTGAAAAGTGATTTGAAATTTGTTTTCAAAGGGTTGAAATGTGAAAATATATCTTGCGAAGATATTTTGAAAATAAATAATTGATGAAAATTATTTGATATATGGTGATTATTGTGAATATTGAACGATAGTTAAATAACCGACTATCAATAGTGGCCTTTAAATTGCATTTGAATTTCGATGCGACCGGGGGTCGGATTCCAAATGGATATTCGAAAATAACATCGAACCTTTGTGATGGATCTTTTGTTTAAAAGATCAAAGTGGAATTTTGTTGTGGTTTTCTTGAAATCTGAATGTAACACATATTTTAAAAATAAGCGCTTGTTATTCGAATTAGCCGGGAGAGGACTTTGTGTCATAAAACCCATTCCGAATAATGATACGACGAAATGGGATTGCATTTGAATATGGTGTTGAAGACCGTATTTTCGAAAACGAAAGGATACCTGTTGAATGTCTCTCCACTGATTTGCTCCAGTATAGTGATTTTATCAACCTTTATGATGGGGAGTCTAGACGTGATTAGTGAATATCCGGATTTGCAAGGGCTTCTTTTGAAGTGCCTTATGTTCTGTTCGAACCCGAAATAGACTTGTATTGATGTATGTCTGATGTTACACTTTGAGATTTAAAGCTGGTTTTTATCAAATACATTTCTATTGGTGGCGGAGAATTTATTCTCTTAGCTTAACACCTTTCGCTGAGACGTACGAGCTCAGAGGTTATGTAGTTGATGGTTAATAGTGATACATTCCCAATTTGGTAATGTGGCATACAAAGTGCTGCTGATCATTTGTTGATCGAAGCATGACTTTGTGAAAAGTGTAGCTTTGTGGGCGAGACTTCATCGGACCTCACACCTCGAAAATTGTCGAAAAAGGGAGAATGCAGCAAGTTTGTTGTTTTAAGGGTAATGCCCTCATGGTATGTCCATTTCCTTCGGAAAAAAGGTGGCATCATGGTATGGAGCCTAGATATTTAACTTACGTGGTTGCTGTAAATTTATTACTTTGTGGTTGTTGCTTTGTGGTTGAGGATCCTCGGATAAAGGTCGGTAACGACCTGGGGATGGCATACTCGTGTGTGGATTTATCTATGTTATAGCTTCATTGCATCAGAAGCGTGAGGTAACTCTACCTTGTGTTGGAAGAGAGCTGGTTAAGTTCTCGGGGCATCCCTCTAAAGGCGCACACATGTGGCATAGGATGTTCCTTAGCTTGACCATTTATTGAAAATCCAAAGAAACAATATGCGCTCTGTACAGTTTTAGTTGTATAACCTACCATGGGAGTGGTGGTAACCTGCTATTGAACATGGTAGCTATAGTAGGCATAGTACAAAATGTCTATGCTGGCTAAGATTAATATTATACTTTTGAAATGTTTTCCACACCATGCACTAATGATAATATTATAAAGATTTTACATATCAAGCATGTTTGATTATCATAAGGAGAAATCCCTCCAATTCTGTGTTTGCATTGTGTGTGGCGGGAGGTCTTTTGGTAGTTTAATTTTTCAAAAGTATAACGGATTAACTTTTATTTTCTTTGTGAAAATAATTGTTTTTAAGATCGCACACCGGTCCCATGACTGATCTGGAGTTTATTATTCCCTTTCTAAAGTCTGGGTGCCCAAAATTTTCCACACGGACAGCCTAGAGTCAGGTTATCGGTTATTCGGGAGAAAAGTCAAGAAGTATGTTGTGGAGATCTGGAGGCAAACTGGATGGTGAGGTGTATCACTAGTATATAATAGTTCTTTTCCGTTATTCGTTGTTGGAACACTCTGATTATGTAATGTGGTGTATAAACAGATATGATTCTTTGTTTTAAAGATTATTCATTTAGTTAATATATATTGTTCTATTGCGAAATGTGAGATTTTGTTTATTGTTTATGTTTCCTCTTCTATCTCCTTCTTCTTTAACCCTAATGGTTCGGTTTTTCGGCATTCGACTGTGCAACATTTGATACAGTGGACGTATTGATGCCGAATTTCGGGTGTCGACCAATTAGGTCGTTACATGGGGAAAGGACTCGAAGGTGGAAGCATGGCTGTCGTGGAGAATCGTTCGATGGTGGCGGAGGTGGGCCATGCAGCTATAGGGTTGGCGAAGTTCTGGGGAACAAGGGTGGTTTCCATGAACGAGAGGGAGGGGTTAGAGAAGTTTAGAAGAGGAAGAAGAAAGTATTTGGTTAATTACAAACTATAATATCTAAAATATATTTTTCAAAGAAGAGGACAGAACTAAAAGTGATTGAGAGGAAGAAACTTACCAAAGATGTAAATGAAATAGCAACTATACTGGAAAAGGTGGAATAACAAAAGCCACAGTTTAAATTATTGGATATAATAAAAGTTGAAGGCTGTTAGTATAACAAGCTTAGCAATTGAAAAGACAATGGAAGCAAAAAGGTCCAATATGGAACTGATATATCAAATCGTTCCGTAGATTTCGCCGTCTTACGTACTCCAAAACTCACACACGAATATACTACGGAGACCAGTATGACGAGAGGACCAAAACGCTATATAGATATCAGCGATATGACCATCCTATCAAAATTCGATAATCAGTACTGAAAATGCTGCTAAAGCGCCGAAAATAAGATAAACGGAGCAATAGCAGTCCAAATTTGGAAAAACGAAATATGACGTCGCATTCAGAAAATAGTTTACGTTTTTATTGCCTAAAAATATTCTGAGTTTGAAAACATTTTATTTTCATCTAATTAACTGATTTAAATTAAAATTGAAAATTACACTACAGAACTAACATCCATATTTTCTGATGAAAAACTTACATTTGCTACGTTTAAATAGACGCATTTCAAATTTAAAATTATCATTACCAAATTCAGTTATATAAAATTTAATAAAAATTCAGTTAATTTTGTAAATAAAATCACTTAAATTTACGAGTTATTACACAATATATGTAAAGAAAAATAAATTTTACATAAGTACATATAAGTAGATCCAAATATGCATATACGATTTTCAACCAAAGCTTTCTAATAATATAAATTATATAGTTATTATAGTCGATTTCAAAATTTTGAATTGTTGTTGAAATTCCATTTATTCATATTTAAGTATCTAATGCAATAAAAATAGTGCAAGTAACACATGCATACGTACATACATATATTAACATTCAAAACTAAAATTACAATTTATTATGAAAGATTAAAACATTGATCTACAACTGAAACATTTTATTGATCCCTGACGCAGCGGATAATTAACAAAACGATATAGATCGATGAAAGTAGCAAACAGTAGATTGAAGATACTGAAATGCCCAAATTCGTTGATCACAAAGATACCGAATTCTAGCTATCCTCGTCATGTTGATTGCGCACGATACCGCGAAAGAAGATCTTCAATTCTTCAAGCGTTGATCAAGCGCACTTGATTCCGCGAATCGGCTTCAACAATCGTTGATTCGAGCGCACTCGAATAACCGAAAGTGGAGATAGGAGATTACACTCAACTACCAATTTAGGATGAAAGCACACAGCAATCAAACAAGAATTTTATTCAAAAATCAACTCCTCAAAATGTACAACTCACTCGATATTTATAGTAGTTTCGCACCCTAACCCTTAAGTCGTATACGACTTACGACTCATTAAGTCGGCACCGACTTATCACAATAGCGACCCAACCTGTTTACAACATGGCACAATGCAAACGACTTAACTAAGTCGTTGCCGACCTAACTGACAACACATATCTCAAAACAGTAAGCGATCTAAACAACACGACTCAAGATACAACGACTCACTCACATATGTACAACACAGCGACTCAACTCTTAAGTCGTAGACAACTTAAACACACTGCTTAAAGAAATACAGACTCATCAGAACACTTAGGTCGTATACGACCTAACGACTCACGACTCAAAAAGCAACGACTCAAAGCTTCACCGAGCTAACTCTTCTGAACGACCTAAAACCGAAGCTTGGTTAAGTCGTGTTGCCTTCCCATGTGACTTGTTAGGTCGTTCCTTCTCCTCATGTGACTCCTTAGCTCCTATAGCTATAAGTCGTATGCGACTTAGAAAACACGAATGACTTAAGCCTTTGCTAAGTCGTAACTCCTTCCCATGCGACCTGTTAGGTCGTGGCCGACCTTCTTTAACCCGTGAACGTCCTAAGCCTTCCTCCTTAAGTCGTGTACGACTTATCCCTCCTTCTCTGGCCTGAGTTGCATCATCCTCCCCTGGTTGAGAGAAATTCGTCCTCGAATTTGTAAATTTTTCCACATCAGATTGTTCATCTCCATAATATGGTATAAGATGCTTAACATTGAACACGTCAGAAGTGTACACGTCCTCCGGCAGCTTCAACTTATAAGCATTTTCATTGATCCGTTTCACAACTTTTACAGGACCAATTTTTCCGGCTTTCAACTTGTTATAAGCGCCTACTGGAAAACGATCCTTCGTTAACACAGCATACACCATATCTCCTTCATTAAACTCAACACTTCTGCGCTTCAGATCTGCGGATCTTTTATACTTCTCATTTGCCTTCTCCAATCGTTCCTGAACGATCTTATGACATTCGGTCAACCCATCAACAAAATCTACAGCTCGTTTAACCGTCCCTTTCGGTGGTGGTACTATCGTTAGATCCAACGGCCCCTTCGGTAAGTTTGAATACACAATCTGAAATGGACTGAAACCTGTACTATGATTCGCTGCATGATTATGAGCAAACTCCGCTTGGCATAACTTCACATCCCAACTCTTCAGATTATCTTTCACAAGACATCGCAATAAATTTCCCAACGACCTGTTAACCACCTCCGTTTGCCCATCGGTTTGCGGATGGTAAGCGCTACTAAAATTCAGCTTCGTTCCGACCATCTTCCACAAACTCAACCAAAAATGGCTCAAAAAACGAGTATCTCTATCCGAAACAATAGATTCAGGTAAACCATGAAGTCTATATATCTCTTTAAAGAATAACTGTGCGATATGAACAGCATCCGCCGTCTTCTTACAAGCAACAAAATGTACCATCTTCGAGAAACGATCCACCACAACATATATCGAATCATTTCCCCTCTGCGTTCTCGGCAAACCCAATACGAAATCAATACTAACGTCCACCCAAGGTTTTGTAGGTACAGGTAAAGGCATATACAGACCCGCATTTGTAGTTGTCCCTTTCGAAACTTGACAAACATGGCATCTCTGAACAAACCTTTCAGCTTCCTTCCTCATCGATGGCCAATAGTAGGATTGAGAGATTAACTGCAATGTTCGGTCTCTACCCACATGTCCTTCTTCATGTAGCTCCTTTATAATCTTCATTCTCAAACTACCTTCTGGTACGCACAATTGATTTCCTTTGAACAAGAACCCATCTACCATTACGAATTCATCAGTACTCCCATCCTTGACTTTCTCAACAAATTTCATAAAGTAAGGATCTTCTTTAAGAAACTCTGGCAATAGTTCAAAACCTGTCACCTCAACTTTCATTGTTGTCAATAAATGACTCCTCCTACTCAAAGCATCAGCTACACGATTCGTTACCCCAGATTTGTGCTTCACAACAAAAGTAAACTGCTGCAGATAGGCAATCCATGATGCATGCCTTGCTGAAATCTTGTCCTGCCCCTGCAAATGCTTCAAAGCTTCATGGTCTGTGTAAAGAACGAACTCCTTACGGAACAGATAGTGTCTCCAATGTTTCACTGCTTGCACTACAGCATAAAACTCCACATCATACGTACTATATCTCATCTTTGCTCCAGATAACTTTTCACTAAAATAAGCAACCAGTCTTCCTTTCTGACTCAAAACTCCACCAACCCCAACCTTCGACGCATCAGTATGTAACTCAAACAACAACTGAAAATCCGATAAAACTAGAATTGGTGCAGTCGTCAATAGTGTCTTGATTTTCTCAAAAGCAACTCCTGCTTCTTCTGACCACTCAAACTTCTTTCCTTTCATGCAATCAGTTACTGGTGCCATTACACTATTAAAATGTGGAATGAACCTTCGATAGAAAGATACCAATCCATGAAAACTTCGTACTTCGGTAATTGTCTTCGGTTGTGGCCAACTCCTGACAGCTTCTACTTTACTTTCATCCACTTGAATTCCTTCCTTCGATAGAACATATCCCAGAAACAAAACACTGTCCGTCATAAACACGCACTTTTTTGTTGCAGCATAAAATTTCTCCTGTCGTAGAATCAACAGTACTTCACGCAAATGTTGGACATGCTTTTCCATGCTTCCACTGTAGATCAAAATATCATCAAAGTAAACTACCACAAACTTCCCAATGTATGGTCTGAAAATCTGGTTCATTGCTCTCATAAAAGTACTCGGTGCATTCGATAAACCAAACGGCATAACCAACCATTCGTATAAACCTTCCCTGGTTTTGAAAGCAATCTTCCATTCATCACCCGGTCTAATACGAATTTGATGGTATCCACTCTTCAAGTCAATCTTTGAAAACACAACAGCTCCACTCAAATGATCTATCAAATCATCAAGCCTCGGCATAGGAAATCTGTATCTCATAGTGATCTTGTTTAGAGCTCGACTATCCGTACACATTCTCCACGAACCATCCTTCTTGGGCACCGATAAAGCAGGCACTGCACAAGGACTCAAGCACTCCTGAACACGCCCCTGTTCTAACAACTCCTCTACCTGCCTCCTCAGTTCCTCATGCTCCTTAGGACTCATTCTGTAATGTGGCCTGTGTGGTAATACTGCCCCTGGCACAAGATCTATCTGATGTTGAATATCCCTCAACGGTGGTAACTCTGTTGGTAATTCTTTAGGAAACACATCTCTGAATTCTTCCAATACCGGTTTCACTTCCTCTGAAACTTCTACAGATTCAGTGGCTTCATGTCCAATCAACAAAAACACCTCTGGACTCTCTTCTACTTCTTTAATAAATTCCTTCAAAGTCAATAAAGTCTTCAGCTCCTTAATCTCTTCAGATTTACTCTCTTCCTGTTGTCTCTTCTTTGGAACTAAAATAATCTTAACACCTTCAAACATAAAGCTGTAGCTATTGGTCCGACCGTCATGTTGTACTGCTCGATCATACTGCCATGGTCTTCCCAAAAGTAAGTGACAAACATCCATCTCAACTACATCACACCAAATTTCATCTTTATATTTCTTCCCAATAGAAAATGGAACTCGAACTCGCCTGTCCACCTTCACCTCTCCTCCTTTTCTCAGCCACGCTAACTTGTATGGATTAGGATGTTTCTCCGTCTTCAACTTCAGCTTTCTCACAGCTTCAGTAGAAATAATATTGCCACAACTTCCAGCGTCAATCACAAATTTACAAACCTTTCCCAGAATAGTGCAAGTTGACTGAAAGATGTTACTCCTCAACCAACTAGCTTCTTCTTCTTGCTTCGGTACTAAACAAGACCTCCTCATCATTAGATTACATCCTTCATCTCCTGACGCAATATCCTGTTCATCCTCCTCAACTGGGCTAGAATAACCTTCATCAACATCCTCACCTTCAACTTCAACAATCATAGTTCGCTTCTTCGGCTTCGGACATTCATTACTCTTGTGACCCACTTCCTGGCAATTGTAACATTTGAAACTGTTGTTGACCTTTACCTTCGCAACTTCATTCACAACTGGTTTTGTAACAGCTTTGGAAACATTGGAATTCGCACTAGCACCCTTCACTTGATTGTTGGAATTAGTAAACACACCACCTCCACGCCTTCCCTGCTTCTCCCAAGCCAACGCTTTCTGATGTGCTTCTGCTACAGATCTTGGATCGAACATATTAACCATATCCTGGATCTGCACCCTCAACCCTCCAACAAATCTAGCAGTCAGCTGTTCTTTTGTCTCCATTATGTCATCTCGAGCAATCAGTTGATAAAATTCATCAGCATAATCATTAACAGTCTTAGTCCCTTGCCTCAGATTCTACAACCTCTGGTACATGAGTGATTGATAGTTATAAGGTAAAAATGTAGCCTTCATCAACTTCTTCATCTTCTCCCATGATTCAATCTTCGACTTTCCCATTCTCTCCCATGTAAGTTTAGTTTGTTGCCACCATGCTAAAGCTCTTCCCCTCAACCTAGTAGCAACCAACTTCACTCGACGATTCTCCGGAACCTCCTTCAAATCAAAGATCTCTTCAACATTAGACAACCAGTCAAGAAATTCTTCTGCTACCATTCCACCCTTGAATTCTGGAATTTCCATCTTCATACCCGATTCCCATCGACGATCATCATCAACATCCCTATATAAGTTCCGAACTTGGTCTCGATCTCGATAATGAATGCTAGCTCTATCACCCTCTTCATTAAAATCAAATGTATGTCGATATCGATCTCGACCATCAACATCCCTTCGATCACGCATGTCTCTTCTACTATGTCTCTCTTCGTCTCTATATGGCTCATCTTCAAACTCACGTGGAGTTCTTCTCTCTTCATGTCCATATTCATGGTGATCTCTTCTCGACGAAATTGATGTTTCTCTTCTTTCTCTAAAAGATTGAGGTGATACCCTTCTCGCTTCCGTAACCGATGGCGAAACTCTGTTTCCTCCATGGTTCAAGATTGGTGATCTCCTCCTTTGATTTTGATTCAAATCATTCATCAACTTCTCTAACTTTCCAATGCCTTCATCAAATTTCTCATTAATACGTTGTTCCATTTGCTCGGCTTCTTCCCTTCTATACAAAGCCTCAACATTTTGATGACGATTAGCTCTCCTCGGCGGCATGATTAAATCAACACAAACATTTCAACTAATACTTCAAAAATCTTCAACTCAAGTCCAACAAGCACGGCTCCAACTTGACTTGGCTCGGCCTCAATCACTTCAACACAAATCCAACTTTGATCCGAAATGAAATGGATCGAAAGCTCCTAACTTGTTGCAACTTCAAGATGAACACGATGAACACCAACTTCAACTTCAAACTCCTTGGCTCCAAGACTCGTCTTAGCTATGATTGGCTAAGTCAAGCTCTGATACCAAAACTGACGCAGCAGATAATTAACAAAACGATATAGATCGATGAAAGTAGCAAACGGTGGATTGAAGATACTGAAATGCCCAAATTCATTGATCACAAAGATGCCGAATTCTAGCTATCCTTGTCACGTTGATCGTGCACGATACCGTGAAAGAAGATCTTCAATTCTTCAAGCGTTGATCAAGCGCACTTGATTCTGCGAATCGGCTTCAACAATCGTTGATTCGAGCGCACTCGAATAACCGAAAGTGGAGATAGGAGATTACACTCAACTACCAATTTAGGATGAAAGCACACAGCAATCAAACAAGAATTTTATTCAAAAATCAACTCCTCAAAATGTACAACTCACTCGCTATTTATAGTAGTTTCGCACCTTGACCCTTAAGTCGTATACGACTTACAACTCATTAAGTCGGCACCGACTTATCACAATAGCGACCCAACCTCTTTACAACATGGCACAATGCAAACGACTTAACTAAGTCGTTGCCGACCTAACTGACACCACATATCTCAAAACAGTAAGCGATCTAAACAACACGACTCAAGATACAACGACTAACTCACATATGTACAACACAGCAACTCAACTCTTAAGTCGTAGACGACTTAAACACACTGCTTAAAGAAATACAGACTCATCACAACACTTAGGTCGTATACGACCTAACGACGCACGACTCAAAAAGCAATGACTCAAAGCTTCACCGAGCTAACTCTTCTGAACGACCTAAAACCGAAGCTTGGTTAAGTCGTGTTGCCTTCCCATGTGACTTGTTAGGTCGTTCCTTCTCCTCATGTGACTCCTTAGCTCCTATAGCTATAAGTCGTATGCGACTTAGAAAACACGAACGACTTAAGCCTTTGCTAAGTCGTAACTCCTTCCCATGCGACCTGTTAGGTCATGGCCGACCTTCTTTAACCCGTGAACGGCCTAAGCCTTCCTCCTTAAGTCGTGTACGACTTATCCCTCCTTCTCTGGCCTGAGCTGCATCAATCCCATATAAATTTCATTTTTAACATTAAATATAATTCGATCGGTAAACATCAATAGTGTAAATTTCTAGATTTAAAGAAATGAAATTTAAATTAAATGTTAAAACATAGAACTAAATTAAAACTTTGTATTTTAAAATATATTGATTAGTTTCAATTTAACAAAGTAAACAAAACCAGCTAATCAATTCGAACATGTAAACATTCAGATCTGAAGAATGACACTTTAATTAGAATGTTTAGAAACATAGATCTACACTTAAATATTGTATTAAAACATAAATAAAATTAATTTTGATATGTTAAATGAACATTCAATCATATATTCAATTATACCATTTAACAAATAATTCAATCTTTATAAAAAAAACTAGTGCGTGGCCCGTGCTACGCACACGGGCAGTGTTGGTAGTCAAATTGGTAGTAAAAGTTATTTTAGAATATAATGTGTTGACGTAAACGGATTTGACTACCAATTAAGCAAATTATTTTAGAAATTAAGCAAATTGACTATCAAAATATCCTACAAATCTGCAGTTAATATACTCTATTTAAATATGATTATATTGATATGAATAATTTATGCTAAGAAATTAAGCAGCAGTTATGTGATGAATAAGCGGTAATTAAGTGACATTAAGTGAAGCGAGACTTATATCGCCTCGCTTATTTCTTATATATGTATGTATGTATATATATGTATATATGTGTGTGTATGTGTCTATAATGACACCACAATTTGGATGCATCCAAATTGCACCTCAATTTAAGTCATAAGTTTATGTTTAACTAATCGAAAGAGTTGACATGGGCCCAACTTCTTGTAATGCTGCATAAAATAAGAAAACTGTTAAAAACTATCCCATTTTGGTAAATATCTAGTGAAATATATAGCCAATATAATGAGCTTAAAATTGTATTATATGCTAACCATTGTCAACTTTATTGATGGAAAATTTCTTTGACTAATTTGAATTTTCATAACTTTAGTGTATAAAGAAGAATTACATTAATTAATTTTATACCATAACTAAGGTTTTTTATGGTGCAAAAAGATTTCAGATAGCAGAATGATGTAGTGATGAATAATTTTATTTTCAGAGTGAATCAAATAAATAATAGAAGTTGTGAAAAGCAGTCAAGTTAAAGTGATCCAATTTTATCAAAACATAAGTATTATACCTATTGTCAGTTGGATTTGTAAGTACTGCAAGGTGCATTGGCTATCAGAATCATTTTTTTCTCTTACATTCACTATTTTACGTCTGCACATGGGTACTTTTAAAAGGATAATATTGCACCTATGCTCCTTGCATTTATCCTATGCTACACACCTCATTTTATTTTTGAATCTTATTTAAATACATTTTAGTTCAACTGCCAAACCCTCTGAATAAACAAAACCTAAAATGAAACTTGAAAGAAATTATAGAAAAAAAACTATCTTAACTGTGCTTTGAACTCAACATGAAAAAATGGCTCAGACCAAAGAAAATGAAAGTAAAGGTTTTTAGTCACTTGCTTAACTAACTAATCACATATTTATATTATACATTACAAAACCTATTCATCATCACAATAAAAATCAAAATCAATGGCATTTAGTACATTTTTATTACATTCATCACAATTTGTATGTACATTGCATTTACTGTTCACTCTACAATTCTTCTCCATTATTGTTCACTGTTCACTGATACAATCAACTACTTCACTATTCACTCAAATATTCTACCCACCATCCACTACAGATGACCTTGCCACCTAACTGCAGCAGTGCACCTCTTCTTCCATAACCATCAATCACCCCCCATGTTCAACTTCTCAGCCTGCTCGCTGCATCATTGTGTTCCTCATTATACAAATTTGCATTCACTTCACTCATCCACTGCCATACTTTCAAGCCTCTTTACCATTCCTACCTCCCCTTCCTGAGCACAAACATACAAACACTGCACTGCACATAACCATCCCGATACTACTGCCTTCCACCTGAAAATTCCAACTTAACCAACTCATTGCCTTGCCAGTGCATCCCCTTCAATAACAACTCATCACTCAAACTTCACAAACCTTACATCATACCACAGGTCCTTGCCTACATACCACTCAAACATCACAAAAACCACCAAAAACATATACTGTCATTAATACCACAACATACAACCCTGCAACTACAATCACAATCATCACTCAACCCTGCTGTTGAAATTGCATACACCTCCTCCTTCAAACTGCTACAAACAGTCACCCCATATCTACAAACTTCCAGCCGTCCCTGCATACCCCATACAACCCTGAACACATAACTGTCGTCAACTCAAACAACATCCTTTCAACAACATCCTTTCAAGCAACATCCATACATCCTTCTCTATATCCCTTGAACAACCTCCAACTGCCTCAACATATCTCACAACAGTATCAACACAAAACATCACCAACCATCTGTGCACATTTTCCTGTGCACTGCCTTAAACATTTCACATCACTGCCATTTCACATCACTGCCATATCTTTCCAGGCATTTTATTCTTTATGTAGATTGATTTTTCATTATTTTTCTTTTTATTATACTTATTTAGTTCTGTCTAAAGAACTTACAACAAAATCATAGTAAACACTTTATTTACTGGTTTTCAATGTAAATGTTTACCGATATAATTATTTGCAACAAAAATTACTTTACAATTAAGTGTTGATGGAAAAAAGTTTACAATCACCATAATTTTTTACGACTTAATTATTGATTTTGCATCCAAACTCTAATCCACCAACGTACTGTAGGTACATTTTGTCCAAAGGAATAATAGCTTGCGCTGCAAATTATGGACAAAGATTTTTTTTTAATCTCATTTCCTCTTTATTTTTACCAAAAGCTCAGTAGAATTAGCAAAATAATAAGCCACTCCAATTAGCTTATAATAGATTCCAAAGTCAACTAACATTATGTTTACAATAATAAAATAAGTTGTATCATAAACGTGCGTATGTATATACATTTATGCATGCAAACACATATTTGTGTATATACATATACGTCTACACACACCTATATATAGGAGTGTTCATTTGCACCGCAAATAGTGCAGCAACCCTATAGCCTCCTAATTTTCCACCATACATTCTGAATTGAATAATATATCTTTCCATCTTAGGAATTGCAAGCGAACTCATAAAGTACTGTCAAAATCATGTTTTTGGAATAATTTTATATTTTCAATAAAAAAGTAACTTATACTAAAAAATAAAATAAGAAATGCAATGTATAATCGAAAGATAGAGGTATATAATATTCATGGAAATAGATTTGAAAAAATATGCACCGGTTCATTCTACCAACTGTAACAAATACTTCATTTAGAAACATCTAAGAAATTAATAAGTGGATGATATGCATTAAAATTATAAAAGTATTAATCAATTGAAATTTAGAAGTTTAATTATAGAAAGATAAATGTTAGGTAAACATTTTAAGTTGATTTAGGCCTGGCCTCAAATTTATAACCCGCTACGATTAATTTTTAACTCGAGTTTGCCTTCAAAATTGTTCTATCAATGAAAATAAAACAAAAAATGCAAATAATTTGGCCTTAAATAAAGTTTAGAAACATAGTAAACAAATTATGCCTACCAACCATGATATCATTCGATCAACCATATGTACTATATTTGTTTATAATCTGCTATAATAGGATTTAATTGTATGATGTTTCAGAAATAGTTGAAATGGTTATTTGAACAGCTGAATGAGATTTAGGATAGAAGAAAAATGGATAACAATGCACGTTGAAAGAGAATGAAAATATTGTTAAAATTAAGAGTTAAAATAACCATGATTGCCACATGAAACAACTACTATCAAAAACAGAACTTTTATCGGGTGTTAAATATTCTTCAAAAATATTTATAATATTGTTTTTCAATCTCATACCGTATGTAATGCACGAGTTACACTCAAACACTTATATCAGGTGTTAACTATAAGTATAAAAGCTTTAGTAATTTTCTATGTTTCAAATCTGACCATAATTTATATTCAAATCAACGAATTTTCAGATAATCATGAATATTATCTCAAATATGATGTAGAAAATAAGTAGTTAATAAAGGGTATAAGAGATTTCAATAGATTGGGTAGTAGGAACATGTGTGTTAATGGTTAATATTGAGCCATAAAGTACAACATTATTTTGGAAAAGTTTTAAACGAAAGAGAATTCGATCCACTTGGTTCCTAAAAATAATGGCTCCACCATAACACAGTCTAATAAACCACAATTGTTTCTCCTATATAAATAATGAACTTAAATTAGGACTACGTCACAGATATGTAATTCAAAGGGAAAAGAAGAGTTAAAATACATACAGTAGTCAAGTACTATTGTGTATCGGAATATGTAGTCAACACCCCAACTGAACCTTTGTTACATTAACAGAAAAAGCAAAATGAGTTTTATAAGTACAAAAGCCAACCAGAAGCAAAATGAGTTTTGTTTGTTGGTGTGCTATTGTTGAAATATTTCATATATTCGTTAATGCATGTGCAGTACATTTGTATTTGTTATTCTTTATTATAACTGCTTTCTTTCTGCTACTTAAAAAGAAAGAGCTTGCAAAGATTTGGAAATAGTTTCCAAAAACGATGAATTTAAGCATGTAGATGCATGTAAAATGAAAACCGAGTTTAGAGCAAAATGGTTTGGAAATATTTGGAAAGATGTCAATAAGCATAATTCTGTTTATTGTTTTTGGGTCAGATACAACATGAATAAAAACTTTTCGGTATTTCATCACAATTTAAGTTTAAAGCATGTGATAATTTTAAAAAAAATATAAAGCCAGAGGAGATAGCGGTCGTCACTCAGTCAGCTTCCCAAAATCAATAATGCAATATATGGCAGTATGGAGAAACTACCAAACTTGGTCTCCATACTACACCCTAATAATGCGAGGAGAAATTTAAAACATGCATCATCAAAAAATCCTTCATAGATGATAGAGATTTAACTCGTTAAAATTCAGTATTGAAAACCCACAATCTTATACAAATTTACCTTACCTCTAAGTCATCCTCAATAAGTTTGCTATACAGCTTATGTAGTGATTGTTTTGGTCAAACAATAGTGATGTATACACTACATGAAGTCAATGTAAAATTATCTTGCAATTGCAGCCAGCTGTTGAGCTTTTTATGCTTTAGTTTCACACATCTTCTATCTTTATCTCTGTCCTTACCGTGTTATGCAGATCTGAAAGAAAACTCTATGACTAAAGAGGCCAAAATAATTATATTACGTGGAAAATTTTCAATTTATTTATGTTTAAGCTAATAATATATGTAAGATCGGTACGTTGGCAGTAATAAAAAGTAATCACACCACTTAGCCATGTTATGCAGTTTTCATTCTGCAATGCATTAAATGAAGAAGACCACTGTCATGTGTGATAACAACCTACAAATCAAAAATAGGAAGAAATAATGTTGTGCCCATTTAGATGCATATGAAGTACTTACAGAAATGAAATGAACAACACTTTTTTTTAGAGATTGAAAGATGTCAAAAATGAACATTCGATAATTTAGATGTATGTATTTGTGTGCGCGCATAAATAATCGTAAAATATAATAGCAAAATTTTCATGTGGATATATTTGCAAAGAGCTCAGTAATGATAGAACTGCTTGGTAACACGGCTTAAAAAATAAAACTTGTAAGAAGGAACTAATGAGTTAAACATGATGAAACAACTACGCAATTAAAATGAAAATGTATTACTATCATCTTGTAAAAAGTTAAATGGAAACAAAATAAGCAAATGAAAAGAACTTAAATATCGATATTATGAGAAGTAACCAACGTATGTCACAGAGTGTGACAAAAATTTTGGACATAGAATATTTTAATTCAAGCAAGTCCTATGGCTTCATAGTATAAATACAGACAAAAAATACACTAATTTTAGTTTCTTGCAATTAGTTGCAACTAATGAAGTTGAAATGCATTTAAATACCAACCTTTCATGCAAATTATATATGATACTATAGAGTAATTATAAACACCACTGTCATTTTATCTTCAGTATGTCGACCGAATCAAATACAACTATTGAGTAAAACATCAACAAAGAATTCACAGAATATCGAAGAAGTTTATATGTAAATACAGACTAAAATATTCCTAAATTAACAGTAGTAAATCAAACTAATTGTGGAAAATTTGAGAAAATCGATACCTTAAAAGGAGGAGAGATGATTTTCCATTTCAAGTTAGAAGGCATGAAGTCGCCAAGGGAGAAAGGGGCGCCTCAATTGAAGTGATTGCCAATGTCGCTTTTATCTTCAGTATGTCGACCGAATCAAATCGAAGTATTGAGTAAAACATCAACAGAAAAGTCACACAATATCGAAGAAGTTTATATGTAAATACATACTAACATATTCGTATATTAACAGAAGTAAATCAAACAAATTGTAGAAAATTTGAGAAAATCGGTACCTTAAAAGGAGGAGACATGATTTTCCATTTCGAGTTAGAAGGCATGAAGTCGCCAACGGAGAAGGAGGTGCCTCAGTTGAAGTGATTGCCACTGTCGCATCCACAAAGCTGTAGGTTTTACTTGAAGTCTCCGTATAAATGGAACTTACCCATCAGTAATTCTTATATTTGTAGGTTAGAGAGAATGAAGAGGAAATACGAACAGTTGTGGATAAAGAACAATAAAATATAAAGTAATATTGCAACTGCCTGTTATGTTAATCTGGAAAAAAGAAAATAAAAAATGACGTTCACGAAATTTCTGTTAGATGACACATGTCAATTAGTTAGAGTGCTGGTTTCTGTTTTCCTTTTTAAGTAATAGATTATTAAGAAAGACAGTAACACATCATACAAATCATGAAAGTCAAATTAAATCTCCATCAAACATTGCAAAATCACTATCTATATACAAAAATGAAAATACCTTGCTATCTAATCCTTAAAACACACCTTATTGATGTTGCTTTTAATTTGCTCTTGAGTGAAGAATGCTTCTAGATCTGATTGAATCACCTTAGGATGTTGTCTAGAAATCACACCTTGAATGA
Source organism: Allium cepa (assembly GCA_030765085.1). NCBI lineage: Eukaryota > Viridiplantae > Streptophyta > Magnoliopsida > Asparagales > Amaryllidaceae > Allium > Allium cepa. Next base: position 390,771,718 of record CM060931.1, read on the forward strand.
TGATATCTCATAGATCTTTAAGATCCTCATCCTATCCTTGCAAGAGATGGCTGAACCACTTTTGCTTTATTTTATTCTACGTTTTTATATGGAGTTGAAAGATTTTTGAAATTTTTTATTTTAATTTCTACAATGAAAAATTAGGAGGACAGAAATAAATAGACCAAATGAGAAAGGATGAATTAGAGAATATGTCTTTGTTGAAAGAATGAAACTTTTCTCGTTCTTTAATTAAAACTTCCCTAATTAATTCCCTTGATTGTCTCTTCCTCCAATCCTTTCTTTACACGTATTTCATTAAATGACATATAATTTTCACAAATCATGTCATCAAATGACATAAAATTTCCATAAATTATTTCATGCAATTATCTTTAAATTACATCGATGTCGTATATCAATGCGCACAAATATAAATTTTATAAATGCATTAAAATAATAATGGAAAACTTCCAAACATCAAATAAATAATAATGAATATTTCTCAAATATTAACTAAATCGATTTACAACATTTTATAAATTATTTAAACTATATGGTTTGTTTTATAGAATTCAACATTACGGTTGTGCGACTCAAAGATGTAAATTCAGTCAGCGATTAATATCGAACTATTTGAATATTAACATTCACAAGTCACCTAACAGGTGGTGCGACATTTTAGCTGAATTTATCACTTACACATCTTTTATTAAAATGTAAGTTTGCTTATTATATGTAGTATCTAATAGAGACAATTATTTACACCAATTCTCTTCGTCAAATCGATATCACTTTGGATTTCTGGAATATGGTAATGGCCCAATTACAATATCATCCACATTCAACTTTGTAGTCCAAACAAAATGTCCATGGTTCAATAATAATAATTAATATTAACCGAAATTCTCGAGCCTAAGACTTTGACTTTGAGTTGACTACAGCTGACCGTGATACTGAATTCATAAAACTGAGGGGACGAATCAGCTTTTAGATAGTGTTTCACTTCCAATGCTTCCACACGACCTAACTATAGTCGTTTAATGGAATCTATGCTATGATTTAACTATAATCAAAGTAGAGCTTCCATATTGAAGATCAACAGTATTCTCCAGTCGAGAGAACTATGTAAATTAGTCACATCTGCTTGACCTTAGTTATATTAACAAATAAAAAACTATCGAGTTAGTCATTCCATAGCTATCCAATAATTATCGTATATAACACCTTGGTGCCTCGATGGTCATGAGTAATACACTGCCCGACATTCAAAGAGCGTTACGTACTAAGTCTCGATGGATACATTGATATCCAGTCTCGATGCATCTTGATTAGGAACGTTTAAAATGGTATATCTGTTTCACTATGATAGATTACTTACAGTTACAACACTTTGTAGCTAAAATAACAAAACATATCATTTATGGATTTTCTATTAAATATACTTTTAATTATTACCTCATTATATCAAGTATATAACAGTAAGGAAATTCCTTTATTTCGAACAAGATTGGTCAACAAGTTAGATATATGCAACAAATTACATAATTGCCCCTAGGGCATACCCCTAACTCGATCACAAACTTCCTAGAGATAATCTAATGGATCCCACGGACTAGATCTATGTCTGAGTTTGGTTCTCAGTGAATGCTCCAAAATATTAACCCAAAAAATGGATCAACACCTTGAATTGAGTGTGAAAGCAGCAACCCTATTTTTCAAGGCGAATAAAATAGAAAAAGTCAATGGTAAATCGTAGAAAAGTAAAGTGACAAGAGATTTTTATAGTGATTCGGCTGTTAATGAAGCTACGTCCACTTTATAGCTTTTATTGGCAAGACTGCTGTTATAAGATTGATTTGGTTTACAATATGATTGAATCACCTAAGTTAGACCTAAACCCCAAGTACTTGGAGGCAACCGAAGGATCTCAAGGTTGCTTTGTGACTGTTATGTGGGAGAAGAATAGTGAAGAATAGTAATGATAGAGTTGCAACAGCCAATCCAGAGATTCCCTTTCTATTGCAGATGGGATAGAATTTATAGGAGTTAAAGAACACATAGGCCAGAGCTACTTCACCGAAGCCCGTATCCCCCTTGCAGAGCCAGCTCAAGAAATTTGGAGCTATTTGGAGCTAAATTTTTGGATCGGTGCTGCTCCAATTGGATTAGATTGGTACTGATCCTAGAAGTTGTGCAATCCTTATACAACCTTCATCTGGTTGGCTTCCTTACTTGGTTGTGATACTTGCCATGCAATTTCATAGATTGTTGATTTGCTTTGATTGTGACTCATCTATGGAGTTGACTGAACTATAGTTTGAATTGGATAAATTTTTGCTTCTTGGATTTGGGATGCCTGTATGTCACCAAACTTAATAAGTTAGGCTGAGCTGTAGTAATTTGAGGCAAGTTATTTGGAGAAAAAATGAGGCAATACATCGGATCGGTACTGATCCAATTGAATCAGACCGGTGCCTATTTGAATAGTTTGCATATTTTTATCCAAAATTCATGGAGTCCATCTTCTAGTTGTTTTAAGCCTTATGTTCAAGTCCCACATAATTCTGGCTTAAAATGAATGCTATATCTCCTATTGTAGATAAAAACCCCGTTAACAAAACCAAAACTGGAAGGGGAACATGCTTAAGAAATATTGAAGTGTACGTAGGCCATAAATTTTGATACCGAAATTGGGTAATTATTTTGGGAGGTAATAATGTTTTCAAAGATTTTATTAAAAAACTAGAAAATGGCATTGATATCTTGATAAGGAAAATTATTTTACTAAGGGAAGGTATAATATGACATTTTAGATTCTTTTAATGAAGATAACCCTTCGATCATTTTTCTCTTCATTGTTAACTAAATCTGTTTTTACTTAGCTATGTAACAACCCGAAAATTTCGATCCCGAAATTTTCAGATAGTTAGTGAAAAGAAGAAAGAGAAAGAAGAAGAAAACTAAAACTCAGAATCTCACATTCGCAGCGGACAAAATATAATATCACATAAATAATAGTTATACAAAGGAAACTGTACTTGTCAAATTACACTTTATTATACATCAGAGTTACACATATACATAAACACTGGATAAACAATCATGTCTAGATACTACAATATCACAGTGGAAATTCTCCATACGTCCCAGCCATTCAGCTCGCCTCCTAAGCTCCAGAACGTCCTTACCTGAAAATCTGTAATACTCGGTCTGACCCGAGCATTACATCAAAGTAACACCCGGGTCAGGCTGGAAACCAGCGTGAGTAAAATCTTCTAACAAGGGATACCAAAGCATACAACTTATATAAACCCGGGTAACTTATCAATTTACAACTTCACAAGCTGTTATCAACATTACTTACATCACACCTTAATTTCTAAGTTCCAAACTTAGATTAAATGGTCCAATTCACTTTATTCATTCCATTTCATTCTATTGATTACACACAACAAATTATAAAGAATCGAAGTGGTTTCGGGTATTTACTAATACCCGACTCCGGTCTCTTCGAATCCAATGTCATCTAAACCCAAGTTATACAATTAGATACAATTCAACATTAATTGTCGAATAACACTTTTACTCAGCAATTCATAATTGATTGATAATCACATTATTATTGTCCATCCAACATATCATAGCAATTAATATCAGAGATAACAACCAATTCAAAGCACTCAACATCATTCAATCATTAATAAGCAAGACTGATCACCTCCATTATTTATATTGATTAACGATCCTCTAGATACTTTCATTAGTAAATTATTCTTAAATTCCATCTAATAATCAACTTTTAATCTTAATTACCTCTGTTAATCAACCTTGAGTGAATCACAATCAGAAATTAACTACCCTTAATCACTCTTTCAATTAAACCAACTCCTTGATTAATTTTATTAATTAATCCTTTAATTACACTGAATAAATTATTATTTAATTTCTACTACCAAGTAATTTATCCATTAATTACTTCACATCAATAATTTTCTTTTAATTAATTACCCAAATTAATTTAACTTCCACCCATCCACATTAATTACATTATCCCTAATTAATTCCTCAAATTATTTACTCGAGAATCACTTACATTGATTAATTATCCTTTAACTAATCACACTCATTAATTAACAAAACCTTGATTCATTCCCCATATAAATCAATCCTTAAATTAATCAATACTACTTAATTAATTAATTACAAATCATTAATTTAACAATTAATTAGCTGATAATCCCAATTATAAATTAATTAATCTTCTCTTTAATTTCTTCATAAATCTAATTAATCTAAAATTACCCAAATCATAATTAAGTTATAGATAACCTATTTATTCTCTTTAACTTACTTAATTATCGAAATCATAAAATTTGACTTAAAACTTTTAAGTAAGTCAAAACATTTTTTTTAGATAACTATTTATCTTTAAAACCTTATTTAAATAACCTTGAAAATTTTCATTCACCTTTACTTATAGATCATCTTAGATTAATAATTTAAAAACATCTTCCCATTTTAATTTTTAATTCCTTAAATACACTTCCTTAACTTCTTTCAAATTGACTTAAATATTAACTTAATTTCACTCGATTTAACACTATATTTATCAAAATATTGTATAACATATTTTTTTTAAACTTGGGTTAATTAAAATCTGCAAACTGGTTTATTAAATTTCAAACATAGTTATCACCTAACCTTACGCGAGTCAAGGAATCAAATTACCCGAGCCATAATTCACTATTCTCGAGTCAAGCCTCGAGTTAAACCTAAACCAACAATTCTCGAGACAGCGGTCGGTAATTCACATCAGTAAAACAACCTAGCCTTCCCACCCATCTTCGAGTCTGACACGAAGAAAAACCCAAATTACTTCGGTTTGAACGCTTCTTCCCAAATCAACCAGAGCAGGTGCACGCAAATGTCACCATGCATATGCACCATGACCATGATCGCCGACGACCCACTCTCCTCCCTCCGACCAGTCAAATCTGACTTCAGCATCACCACGCCACACCTAGATGCGAAAAACGAATCCAAAAACAAAATCGAGAAATCAGGTCGAAATATGAATTTTGACCATCACCTGAAACTCCTAATTCGCCGACGATCCACAATCGTTGAACCCTGCCATCATCACCAGAGTGACGCCACAACCTCCTGCAGTGATTTCCCACCATGCGGTCTGACTCGATTCACCAAAATCGCTGAACGAAACCCATAAATCAACCACACCACAACCGAGCTCAAAACCCTACTTCAACCTCCTTCGGCTACCACGGCCATCTAGAACCCTCCTGAATAATTTTCCTGCAACCGCCCATCCTTTGGCTACCCTCAGCTCAAATTTCAATGACCATCCCCTCGTACAACATCGAAAAATCAACGAATAAACATTTTCGTTTATCACGGTAATTCACAACCAATACCAAATTAAAAATCATGATTTTGTTTTTAAATTTATCATTTTTGATGGCAATTCTAATCATATGATCGAAATCTGGAAACATGATGATCGAATTCTTGACCCTGTTTGTAACGACCCAGAATTTTGAACAATTTAATTTGAAAATATTTAATTAATTTTAAATATTTGAATGATAGTTTGAATTGAATTTCAAATTATCAGAATGAATTTAGCGATTAAATTATAGAATTTAATCTATTGAGAGTTGAATAAAAATAAGCTAATTAAAAATATTTCAAAGGCTTGTAAAATTCATATTGATAATACTGAAGATAATAGAAGCTTCAGAATTTAATTTGAAAGTGAATTGTTCAGTTTTGAAAATATATCGTTTGAATCGATATTTAAAAATAGCCGTCCGAGGCACAGTCTCGGAATTCGACGAAACCAGTTCCATTGGGTCCGTAATATTTAATTATTGTCGGATTTCAAATTTCGTATTTTTCTGAGTTGTTGTGTGAGAATACGACATATAAACGCGCCAAGATCAAATTGAATTCAAATTAATTTTAAATTATAATTAGTCAAAGTACACACGTTATTTTCCCTAAATTCACGCCTAAAATTACGGCAAGGATCACGCTAAAGATCGTACGGAGCATACTTCGTTCCATTTTAAAAATCCCTCTCCAGATTCAAATGGAAACAAAATCAAACGAGATAAAATAATGGCCACTGCCTTCAAAAATTCAACAGCAACATTTTTCCCCCTTCCTCTCTTCAGTTTTCGAATCGAAGAAATGAAAAAAAAATGGTGATAGTCTTCACCTCCTTTTCCTCCATCCCTCTCTTCTATTTTCATTCCAGAATTTCAAATCAAGATAAAAATAAATTGGCCACCGCATCCACATCAACTCGCGACCACCTAGAAGCGTTCGAGGAGGCAACTGGCTCGGCAAATCAAAGTTTAGAGCTTCGCGTTATGCTCGACGTCGCGACACGAGAGGGCGAAGGCGACTTCAACTCGTGGCGGCAGCGAGCGTGGAGGGCTTGACGAAAGGCATGGCGCTCGCTGGGGAGGGCGCAGGCAAAGGCGGCGTCGATCTTGGCTGCGATGGGACGTAGCGTGCTCGATTTGGAAGCAGTGATGCTCGCAAGTCGACTGTGTGGTGGTGTTCAAGATCGAGTTGCGTTGGGCGAGGCCTAAGTTCACAGTGATGGGTAAGGCGGTAAGTATTTTCCTTTAAATCTATTTATATATATATATATATGTGTGTGTGTGTGTGTGTAAATTGAAAATGTATAAACAGTAAAACAGAAAATATAAACAGAAACTAATTTACATATAAATAGATATATGGACAGTTTCCAAATAAATTGTGTATAGGAAAATAGGAATTTTGAATAATTTGGAAGTTTAATTTAAAAAAAATCAGATTATGGAAATAGAAAATAGTTAGTTAATAAAATTTGTAAAGTTATTTAAAAGAATAATATAAATTGATCCGTATAAAAGATTTATAAAATGGATATTTATAAATTAGAATATTTTGGAATTGTAAAACGAGCTTTTATAAGCGTTAGAATTAATTGTGAATGAATTTCATAAATGAATGAAATTTATAGGATTATAACGGTGAAGTTATTTTATAAAGAGTAGGTTTATAAAATTTGTAAAGTTATTTAAAAGAATAGATTTTGGATAAATAAATGAATCTTATAAGATATAAGATTTATAAATTTGGGAAGTTTAAAAGAACATTTTTTGTAAACAAATAAATTATAAGCATTTAACTTATAATATGAACTTTTAGTATATCATTGAGATATGAAATTGAATAGATTAATAAAGGAGATTTATAAGAGGAAGTGTTATAAAATAAATAGAAATGGAATTTATAAACATTATTTTATAAATCCGCAACGACTTATCTTGATAAGTAAATTGTTGTATTTTATTAATGGAGTTATATTCACGTTTTAGACAGTGAATAATCCTGTAAAATGAAATGAATAGAAATGATAAAATTTGTTAACAAATATATTCACGTATTTGAATAGTGAATAATATGTTAAAGAAATGTTTTGGATGTGATGTTTTAAATAGAATTAAAATGATCTAAAGATGTTTTAAAATGTATTAACTATCGAAACCATAGATTTCAACATTCATTGTTGAAATAGACGTTTTCGAGAAATAGAAAGGAAATGGTAGACTATAACACTATTGTTATAGTAAATGATTTCCGAAAGGAAATGTTTTGTATAGTATTGGGATTTATATATCTATTTTAATTTCGAATCCCTATACTAGTGATTTTGGTTTGTCGTAACGATGTTTTACGCCACATTCGTTTTGACCCAAATAAATATGTTTAAGAGAATGATTTCCTTAAAGAATGAAATATATACTTAATTTCGATTAGAGTATATTGAATATTTTCCAAGTGAATAAAATAAAAAGACTTGTGAATTACTTATAAATAAATAAGTATGGAAATGTTTTTCCAATGTGAAGTGAAAAGTTTAGAGAATTTATCTTTTTGAAGATAAATTGAAAATGAATAATTGAAAACGCAAATTCATAGTTATTTTGGAAATGTAAATTCAATATGGAATTGGAAAATGGGTTTAAAAATAAATATTGATTTATTTTTGAAGAATGGGAAATATATATCTTGTAAAGATATTTTTGGGAAAATAAATAATTTGGAAAATTATTTGGAATCTGGTAATGTTGTGCATATCCATTGATAGTTCAATAACTGACTATCAATATTTACCTTTGAATAGGTATTTGTTGAGATTTGCTTGAAATTGAATGCCACACTTTTTTTTTTTAAAATAAGCGCTCACTATTCGGGTTAACCGGGAAAGGACCTTGGGGTCGTATAACCCATCCCGAATATGTGATATGTCGTTATGAATTGCATTTGAAGATCGGTGTTGAAGACCGGATATTTTCGAAAACGAAAGGGTTTCTTGTCGATTGTCTCTTCACTGGCTGATCCCCGGTATAGAGATCTCCATATGTGATGGGAAATCCGGACGTGATTAGAGATTATCTGGATTGCAAGGACTTCTTTGTAAGTGCCTTCGGTTCTGTTCGATCCCGGAACAGACTTGTATGGATAGTGTGTCTGACATTACAAATTGAGATATAAAGCTGATTTCTTTCAAATATATTTCTGTTGGTGGCGGAGAATTTTTTCTCTTAGCTTAACACCCTTCTCTGAAACGTACGAGCTCAGAGGTTATATAGTTGAAGGTTATTAGCAATATACTCCCAATTTGGTAATGTGACATGCTGAGTGTTGCTGTGAAATGATCGTTGTGTTGATTATTTGTGATAGGATCATTTGTTTGATCGTTTATCTTTGTGATCATTTCTATGATCATTTGTTGACCCAAAGCATGACTTTGTATAAAGCGTGTTTTTGTGGACGTGACTTCGTCGAGCCTCACACCCCGGAATGGTCAAAACAGGAAAGATGCAGCAAGGTTATGAGGGGTAGCTCCCTTTAGGGTATGTGCATTTCCTTCTGGAAAAGGGTGGTATCATGGTTTGGAGCCCAGATACTTACTCATGTTGAAACACTTATTATTATGGTGTGATGTTGATTACGAGCGCTCGGTTAAAGGTCCCAAAGGACCGGGGGATGGCATACTCGTGTCAGTTGTTACCTAGTTTGAAAGGTAACCCGGCCTTGTGTTGGCAAAGATCCGGTTAGGTTCTCGGGGACGTCCTTCCAGAGGCGTTCTCATGTGGCAATGGGAAGTTCCTTGGCCTGGCCATTTGTTGAAAATCCAAAGAAACAATACGAGACTTGTACGGTTTTAGTTGTAGAACCTGCCATCTAATATGGTAGCTATAGTAAGCATAATATAATGGTACCTATGCTGGCTAAGATTTATATTCTACTTTCGAAATGTTTCCTACACTATGCACTAGTAATAATATCAAATGCTTCTTTTTAATGCGTATCAAGCATCTTTGACTAACATAAGAAGAAATCTCCTCCAAGTCTGCGTTTGCATTGTGTGTGTGGCGGGAGGTCATATGGTAGTCTCATTTTTAAAAGCATTTCGAATTGACTTTAAAAATATTCCTCTATTTTGATTTTAAAGATAAATAAACTATTTTGAGTTCTCACACCAGTCACATGACTGACTCGGAGTTTATTGTTTTCCTTCCTAAACTCTGGGTGCCCACCAATTTCTATACGGGCAGTCAAGAGTTGGGTTTATCAGGATATTCTGGAATTCAGGAGTTGCTGGAGGCAAGTTGGATGGCATGACGTATTACTAGTATATAGTATTTCTTTTTTCGCTGTTTGTTTGTTGTTGTACACTTTGATGTAATGTAATGTAATATGATGAAATGTAATAACTGATATAGTTCTTTGTTTAAAGATTATTCATTTATCTATTATATGTTGTTCCGCTGCGAATTGTGAGATTCTGATGTTGTTCTGTTGTTTTCTTTCTGTCCCGTTCTATTTTCTATCTTTTTCTCTCTTCTTCTACCTTTTCTTCTTTCTTAAACCCTCAGTGTTCGGTTTTCCGGCATCCGACTGATCGGCATTCGATACAGTGGACGCATTGATGTCGATATTCGGGAGTCGAAGAATCGGGTCCTGACAATGTGGTATTAAGTGAATATCATTAAAATTTGCATAGAAATAATTGTCGTTTGACACAAACAAGATTGTATAAAATTATATGAGTTAATGAAAGCAAATAAAATTGATTTTTGAATCAATTAAAATGGTATGAATTCGTTTTGCTTAGAAATGAATAGAATGAAGAAAATGAGTTGTAAACGACTTGATTTAATGGAAATGTCATGTGAATTGGTCGTAAGCGACTAAAGATGAATTGAAACCATATGAATTGCTAATGGAATTTATCTTGAATGTATTGCTAATGAAATCTATAAATTTGTTATTGAAAATGAATGTAATGTTAATAGAATTCTTATATTTGTCACTGACGTGGTTAAACTGAGTAAGTGCAGGTTTTGGAAGCCGTTTGGCTGTATTTTGGGTTGCGCAATATGAAAATAATAAGCCGCTTTGCTTAAAAATGCTAATAAGGTACGCCTACGCAATAAAAATAGGAAATATGAACTGTTTTTCTGTTTTCCGACCGTGTGGGTCGATGTATACATATTTATACATATTGTGAAATTGCAAAAGCTCCTCCGTACAAGGGAGACTCTGCCAAAATTTTCCGTGAATTTTGGGAGTTAGAATTTTTTTTGAAAATTGTTGAAAAATTTTAGTTAACGACAAATCGATTTCGAAATTTGCAAATTGAAACTAATTTAAAGTAGTAATATGAATTAGCAAATAAAAGTTAATTGTTAGAATTCAATATTTAGAATTGAGAATTGAATTCGAATGGAATTTAAATTATGAATTGAATTCGAATAGAATTTAAATTATGAATTGAATTCGAATAGAACTGAGATTGTGAATGAAATTGAAATTGAATTTAATGAAAATGAATATGTAACTTCAATAGTGAAGTAAAAATGTACAAGATGTATATATTGAATATTTTGTAATGGAATTAGCAAAATGGTTTGAATGTTGGAATTGGATATTATGTATAGCAGGATATACAGGTATTATAAAGGAATTGAGATTTTGATTTCGAAGATAAAATTGAATTGCTCGACAAAAAGGTACGTATTTCAATTTCAGTATGAAATTTGATGATTTTCTTCTCCAGCCACTTGGCTTTCTCTTTTCTTTTTGATTCTGAGGGGCCGTGGTGCCATTTTGTAGTCGTACCGAGCTAGCCGCGCAAAGGAGACGCTGGCAAAAATTTTCGAAAATTTAGGGTGTTAGAAAAAATTTTGAAAATTTTTGAAAAGTAAAAATTTAAATTTGAATTGTTAGGAAAACAATGTTGTTTGGAACTTATAATTAAAGTTGGAAAGCTAGTTGAAATGATAATGAATCTCTAATAAAAAAAAGATTTAGGTTAGTAAGTTGATAAAACTATTTGGATTGTGAAAAAAAAGGAAAGACAGGATAAAGGCATTCTTCTTAACTTGTAATTTCGGGATGAAATTCTTTTAAGGGGGGAAGATTGTAACGACTCAGAATTTTGAACAATTTAATTTGAAAATATTTAATTAATTTTAAATATTTGAATGATAGTTTGATTTGAATTTCAAATTATCAGAATGAATTTAGCGATTAAATTATATAATTTAATCTATTGAGAGTTGAATAAAAATAAGCTGATTAAAAATATTTCAAAGGCTTGTAAAATTCATATTGATAATACTGAAGATAATAGAAGCTTCAGAATTTAATTTGAAAGTGAATTGTTCAGTTTTGAAAATATATCGTTTGAATCGATATTTAAAAATAGCCGTCCGAGGCACAGTCTCGGAATTCGACGAAACCAGTTCCATTGGGTCCGTAATATTTAATTATTGCCGGATTTCAAATTTCGTATTTTTCTGAGTTGTTGTGTGAGAATACGACATATAAACGCGCTAAGATTAAATTGAATTCAAATTAAATTTAAATTATAATTAGTCAAAGTACACACGTTATTTTCCCAAAATTCACGCCTAAAATTACGGCAAGGATCACGCTAAAGATCGTGCAGAGCATACTTCATTCCATTTTAAAAATCCCTCTCCAGATTCAAATGGAAACAAAATCAAACGAGATAAAAATAATGGCCACTGCCTTCAAAAATTCAACAGCAACATTTTTCCCCCTTCCTCTCTTCAATTTTCGAATCGAAGAAATGAAAAAAAAATGGTGATAGTCTTCACCTCCTTTTCCTCCGTCCCTCTCTTCTATTTTCATTCCAGAATTTCAAATCAAGAGAAAAATAAATTGGCCACCGCATCCACATTAACTCGCGACCACCTGGAGGCGTTCGAGGAGGCAACTGGCTCGGCAAATCAAAGTTTAGAGCTTCGCGTTGTGCTCAACGTCGCGACACGAGAGGGCGAAGGCGACTTCAACTCGTGGCGGCAGCGAGCGTGGAGGGCTTGACGAAAGGCATGGCGCTCGCTGGGGAGGGCGCAGGCAGAGGCGGCGTCGATCTTGTCTGCGATGGGACGTAGCGTGCTCGATTTGGAAGCAGTGATGCTCGCAAGTCGACTGTGTGGTGGTGTTCAAGATCGAGTTGCGTTGGGCGAGGCCTGAGTTCACAATGATGGGTAAGGCAGTAAGTATTTTCCTTTAAATCTATTTATATATATACATATATATGTAAATTGAAAATGTATAAACAGTAAAACAGAAAATATAAACAGAAATTAGTTTACATATAAATAGATATATGGACAGTTTCCAAATAAATTGTGTATAGGAAAATAGGAATTTTGAATAATTTGGAAGTTTAATTTAAAAAAATCAAATTATGGAAATAGAAAATAGTTAGTTAATAAAATTTGTAAAGTTATTTAAAAGAATAATGTAAATTGATCCATATAAAAGATTTATAAAATGGATATTTATAAATTAGAATATTTTGGAATTGTAAAACGAGCTTTTATAAGCGTTAGAATTAATTGCGAATGAATTTCGTAAATGAATGAAATTTATAGGATTATAACGGTGAAGTTATAAATGAAATTTTATAAACAGTAGGTTTATAAAATTTGTAAAGTTATTTAAAAGAATAGATTTTGGATAAATAAATGAATCTTATAAGATATAAGATTTATAAATTTGGGAAGTTTAAAAGAACTTTTTTTTGTAAACAAATAAATTATAAGCATTTAACTTATAATATGAACTTTTAGTATATCATTGAGATATGAAATTGAATAGATTAATAAAGGAGATTTATAAGAGGAAGTGTTATAAAATAAATAGAAATGGAATTTATAAACATTATTTTATAAATCCGCAACGACTTATCTTGATAAGTAAATTGTTGTAATTTATTAATGGAGTTATATTCACGTTTTAGATAGTGAATAATCCTGTAAAATAAAATGAATAGAAATGATAAAATTTGTTAACAAATATATTCTCGTTTTTGAATAGTGAATAATATGTTAAAGAAATGTTTTGGATGTGATGTTTTAAATAGAATTAAAACGATCTAAAGATGTTTTAAAATGTATTAACTATCGAAACCATAGATTTCAACATTCATTGTTGAAATAGACGTTTTCGAGAAATAGAAAGGAAATGGTAGATTATAACACTGTTGTTATAGTAAATGATTTCCGAAAGGAAATGTTTTGTATAGCATTGGGATTTATATATCTATTTTAATTTCGAATCCCTATACTAGTGATTTTGGGTTGTCGTAACGATGTTTTACGCAACATTCGTTTTGCCCCAAATAAATATGTTTAAGAGAATGATTTCCTTAAAGAATGAAATATATACTTAATTTCGATTAGAGTATATTGAATATTTTCCAAGTGAAGAAAATAAAAAGACTTGTGAATTACTTATAAATAAATAAGTATGGAAATGTTTTTCCAATGTGAAGTGAAAAGTTTAGAGAATTTATCTTTTTGAAGATAAATTGAAAATGAATAATTGAAAACGCATATTCATAGTTATTTTGGAAATGTAAATTCAATATGGAATTTATAAATGGAATTGGAAAATGGGTTTAAAAATAAATATTGATTTATTTTTAAAGAATGGGAAATATATATCTTGTAAAGATATTTTTGGGAAAATAAATAATTTGGAAAATTATTTGGAATCTGGTGATGTTGTGCATATCCATTGATAGTTCAATAACCGACTATCAATATTTACCTTTGAATAGGTATTTGTTGTGATTTGATTGAAATTGAATGCCACACTTATTTATTTTCAAAATAAGCGCTCACTATTCGGGTTAACCGGGAAAGGACCTTGGGGTCGTATAACCCATTCCGAATATGTGATATGTCGTTATGAATTGCATTTGAAGATCGGTGTTGAAGACCGGATATTTTCGAAAACGAAAGGGTTTCTTGTCGATTGTCTCTGCACTGGCTGATCCCCGGTATAGAGATCTCCATATGTGATGGGAAATCCGGACGTGATTAGAGATTATCCGTATTGCAAGGACTTCTTTGTAAGTGCCTTCGGTTCTGTTCGAGCCCGGAACATACTTGTATGGATAGTGTGTCTGACATTACAAATTGAGATATAAAGCTGATTTCTTTCAAATATATTTCTGTTGGTGGCGGAGAATTTATTCGCTTTGCTTAACACCCTTCTCTGAGACGTACGAGCGCAGAGGTTATATAGTTGAAGGTTATTAGCAATATACTCCCAATTTGGTAATGTGACATGCTGAGTGTTGCTGTGAAATGATCATTGTGTTGATTATTTGTGATAGGATCATTTGTTTGATCGTTTATCTTTGTGATAATTTCTATGATCATTTGTTGACCCAAAGCATGACTTTGTATAAAGCATGTTTCTGTGGACGTGACTTCGTCGAGCCTAACACCCCGGAATGGTCAAAACAGGAAAGATGCAGCAAGGTTATGAGGGGTAGCTCCCTTTAGGGTATGTGCATTTCCTTCTGGAAAAGGATGGTATCATGGTATGGAGTCCAGATACTTACTCATGTTGAAACACTTATTATTATGGTGTGATGTTGATTACGAGCGCTCGGTTAAAGGTCCCAAAGGATCGGGGGATGGCATACTCGTGTCAGTTGTTGCCTAGTTTTAAAGGTAACCCGGCCTTGTGTTGGCAGAGATCCGGTTAGGTTCTCGGGGAGGTCCTTCCAGAGGCGTTCTCATGTGGCAATGGGAAGTTCCTTGGCCTGACCATTTGTTGGAAATCCAAAGAAACAATACCAGACTTGTACGGTTTTAGTTGTAGAACCTGCCATCTAATATGGTAGCTATAGTAAGCATAATATAATGTACCTATGCTGGCTAAGATTTATATTCTACTTTCGAAATGTTTCCTACACTATGCACTAGTAGTAATATCAAATGTTTCTTTTTAAAGCGTGTCAAGCATCTTTGACTAACATAAGAAGAAATCTCCTCCAAGTCTGCGTTTGCATTGTGTGTGTGGCGGGAGGTCTTATGGTAGTCTTATTTTTAAAAGCATTTCGAATTGACTTTAAAAATATTCCTCTATTTTGATTTTAAAAATAAATAAACTTTTTTGAGTTCTCACACCAGTCACATGACTGACTCGGAGTTTATTGTTTTCCTTCCTAAACTCTGGTGCGCACCAATTTCTACACGGGCAGTCAAGAGTTAGGTTTATCAGGATATTCTGGAATTCAAGAGTTGCTGGAGGCAAGTTGGATGGCATGACGTATTACTAGTATATAGTATTTCTTTTTCCGCTGTTTGTTTGTTGTTGTACACTCTGATGTAATGTAATGTAATATGATGAAATGTAATAACTGATATAGTTCTTTGTTTAAAGATTATTTATTTATCTATTATATGTTGTTCCGCTGCGAATTGTAAGATTCTGATGTTGTTCTGTTGTTTTATTTCTGTCCCATTCTATTTTCTATCTTTTTCTCTCTTCTTCTAACTTTTCTTCTTTCTTATACCCTCAGTGTTCGGTTTTCCGGCATCCGACTGATCGGCATTCGATACAGTGGACGTATTGATGTCGTTATTCGGGAGTCGAAGAATCGGGTCCTGACACTGATTATTTTTTTACTGTAATTAATATATTTAAAAATAATTACTCAATAATTCCCTTCAAATCTATTTTTAAAATTGATACTAACATATTACAACCACACTTCTTTCAAACATCAGGACCTAAATTCGATTGTACAGATGAGGAATTAAATTACCCTTTGTAGCTTGATCCTACAGTATGACAGAGATGATATGTAACATCCCGCCTTTTCGCACACTTTAAACCGACACACGTGCCAATTCAAAACATAACGGAAGGACGGATTGTTATGGGGTAAATAAGAAAAACCGAGAAGAAATAAAAATAAAATAGAATCTCACAGCGGAAGGATAAAATATAATAATAAATATACAGTTCAAAACAGTTTACAAACACTTGATTTGCTTTATACAATAAATATCAGAGTTACACCTACCAATACAATCAATGCAGCGGAACAGTATGAGTGTGGTGCAATACTATAGATAATAATAATACGACTCCTTCGTCTTCGTCCTTCAAAGCTAAAGTCTTCGATCCTGAAACGCTCGGACTGACCCGAGCGAATTTGAATAGACAAAAACACTCGAGTCAGACTAAAAGATCTTATGTGAGTTAAATTTACAGAAATAAATATGAGTACAGTAACTCAAGAGATGTTCGGGATTTACATCTCCTAAGGATCCGTTAAACTATTTACTATGTAGTATATTGCGCTATTATAATAGTGTCTATTTATAAAATAAACTTACTTTTAAATAGCGTTAAGGCTTTACATTTTCCACCTTAACACGTAAAATGCCAATAGTCTATACAGTACCGTAATACCTCCTGATCGGGAGGCTACCAGAGGATACTCCATAGGTACGACACAAATAGAAACTCGTAGTAAAGGCACGATAGGGTAGGTGACACGGCACAACTAGGCAATGTCAGGGTAGATATACCAATTGCGTGCCCAGGCTGGTGGAAACGCGTAGCCGCAGTTACCGCCCACCTCGAACAAACTCTCCAAAATCAAAATAAAAGTGGCCACTGAATCAATCCAAAGTCATAGTATAATATCGAAGAGGAGTGTCCGATCAGAGGTATGACCTCATTGGCCTGGGAATAGCTCCTGTTTTAGCCACCTTATGCCAACTCACGGGAGTCGGGTCCATGTATTTAACTTACAGGAAACGTCGCCACCACCTACTTCATTCTGGAATCTCCACCGCGTACACGGTTAGTCAAAGTGGTTTTCGGTATCGACAGAGAGTATGTCAGATATCCGATCCCGGTCTCTTTGCCAACCCATCGTTATTATAACACCGCGGTCATTTAAAAATAGGTTATACTTTAAAAATCAGAATAAACATTCCATTTCATAACCATGAATACGATATCATTTCAAAACCCAAAACCATATTTTATCACTTATCCCAAATATAATTCTTTTCCAAAATCAAAATGCTTTAACTTCATAACGTCTGAAAATCAAATATTTTCAAAGCATAGTATTTTGAAAATCATAATTTAAAACCATAACTTCTAAAACTTGAATGGTTTGGACATTCAACGGTATATGAATTAAATGGTTTAACTTAAATGTTACTTTGTAAAGAAAATAGTTCTCATGGCTTTACAAATACATTTCTTTATTAAAGTCTAAAACAAAATTTATATTATCTCTCTCAAGTTCCTAAACCACTTCAATTTATTTATATATACGTATATCCATTTTGAGCATCAATATTTCAAACTAAAGTTGGATTTTATTCTTTCAACAAATCAATTGTTCTATTAATTAGTCTTGAATATTCATATAAAATCCATAAATAATAAGACTTCAATTTCTAGTAATAAAATATATATATTTTTCCCAATTCAAATTATACTAGAATATTCATTTCAATTTATTTTGGGAAAAATCCAATTATAAATATCATATCTTAAAATTTCCAAACTTAACATTTAAACATATGATATAAATTATTAAACTCCATTTTCTTAATTTTCTTCCATTTTTAATAAAGATTTTTATACACCTTTTAATTTCAAAATTTTCAACTTCATATGTATATATATATGGAAGAAAAATATTTGTACAATATAAAATTTAAGATTATTATAAACCGTATGCCATCCAAACCATAGAAATCACATTAAAATAGTTATATATAGACCGCGGTGCCTGTATATAATTTTCTATCCTATGGTCAAGTGATACGGATATTTATCATTTCAATCCGCAATTTAAAAGATATAAAATTTTGCGGTTGTATATCATTTCAAACCACGATCCCGAATGAAGGAAAGATGCATGAAAATTTGCAATTTAATGATATACAATAAAACATCCATCAACATCACCCATCATCCAATCACAATCATCAAGCAATATCAATCAATAACAATTTATATTTGATAATATATAACAGGTAATAACTGGCAATTTTATTCAGATTAAATTTAACAACTATTAATCTAACAGTTTATATTCAGTAATAATCTATATAACTGTTAACTAGCAGTTTATAGGCAAACAAATAAATTCTAACTATCTATTAATACGCAATAAAAAAATTAAGTTAACAGTTAAATTTAATAAATGCAATTCAACAAATATGAGTGAAATAAACATGCCAAATACTCATAAATAAATTTCTATTCATTTCTAAAATTTACTTAACAAACATAAAAGCTTCTAGTAGTTGTGAGTGGGTTTAAACACTCACCTTTGGAATGTAAATCGAATTTAAATTCGATTTAAACCCAAAAATTTGACGGTCTCCCAAATTTGTCCAAACCAGCGTCATCAAATCCGGAATTAAGTTACGATCAAATATATGTGCCACGTCACTCCTTCTATTCCCAGAAACGCACGCGGCCCCCTTCCTGAAACCCTAATCGAAGATCTACGACGATCTAACCGTTGAATCGACACAAAAACCATATAGATGCGATCCCCATCGTCCACTCTACAAAACCCAGAAAAGGTTTGACGATCCGACGAAGTTTGCGACGACGATGATGAATGGTCACAGACTGTTTGAATTAATTCTGGTCAAATGAATGATCAAAACAGAAAACGAATTGCACCAGTAGATTACGTGCCTCGAGAACATTAACATATATTTTTTTGTGGAATTTTTCTGAAGTGTTTGCATTTTCATTGAAATTTGGATTGAAGTAGATCTAGGTTTTGCAACCATTTGAGGAGGAGAAGGAGATGAAGAAATGAATATACAGCAAATGACAATAGGATGGAGCTAGGGTTTATAACTGTATATATATATTAAATTTCCAAAATTTAATTAAATTTACTTTCCATTATTTATTGTCAATTAGATTGATTTATCATTGGATTCATATTTCAATATGTAAATATCCCCAATTTCATTTGCACTTATATTTACATAGTTTCTAAATATTAAATTTCAAATATTACTTCATTTAACGTTACGTATTTATTATTTATTACTTGCTGCAGTTGATTATCAATTATACTTAATACACTAAATAGATGGTAAATTTTGAATACTTGTTATCATTAACGTTTTATTTCCACTAACAAAATAAATGAAATTATTACATAAACTCCCTTAATTAAGTCAACCATTATCTTATATAACTTAACTGGTAATATATATACCCAATTGCCCTAATTGGTTTGTAGTTATCAGCTAAATACATACTAACTTGTAAATAAATTCGTTTAATTGCAAATGGATCTGATCAAATTTAATAGATTGAATAGATGGGTAAGCAAATAATAAATTTTCCTTTTTGTCAAATTCAAACCCATTCCTACTTAATTATCAATTACAATTTATTACGAAACATTGATTTTATGCAGTTACCTTTTATTTGCGTAGTATTACATCAATTCCTATAACCTTGGATTCATTCCCAATTCACCAAATTCAATTAATTACACTTTACAAATGTGTTTCCAATATATAGGTATTGCCCAAGTTAAATTTATTAGCTAACTCATATTAATAAACAAATGACTTATATGAATGATTAAAATTTTCAATTATCTCACTTTACTCCTAAACTTCTGTGATTTAATAATTATTGCTTAGAACCTGATTTTAATCTTCCCATTATCTATTTAATTCCTTCTAGAATCATAGCTAATATTTGTCATCCCTTCATTACCCAAATGTTCTTATCCCATCGAATTTTAAGTTATCGAAATATTAAATGTCAATTTCTTTAATTGCACTAAATTTATCTATTAAAGGTTGCACTTAACCCAAATACATAAAACTTGCCCAATTTCTCCTTAAATCAATAACCTTCATATACAAATATGTTTATCATAAATTTTATCTACTCTTCCTTTTTAGGTAATGTCCTATATATTAGATTTCCATGTAATTTGCAATAAATCATACTCGTAGTTATATCACATTAAATGAATAAATAAGTGTTGACTCTATTCTTTTGATTCAACATTGGTTTACGTTATATTTCATAAATATTTCTACATACATCAGGATTTTTAAAATGGTTGTAACGTGAAATCTCGTCTACTTCCCATTTTATATTTAAGGCTTCTAAAACCGATTCATATCATTTCTCTAGTCCAAATTTTATTAATATAACCTTAAATTTAATTTATTCCTATCGATGTAATGGTTAAACACAAATTTCACTTATTTGCAATAAATCCACAAATTGGATTTCAAATTTTCAAATAAATAAATAAATTTTAGTTTATCCCTTCTTAAATACCCAAACGTCAATGCCTTAATTTAAACTGCATTTATTACATTTTATAAAAATCCTCCATCTTAAGTGACAAATCAAAACTACCCTAACTACACAAATCATCGTATTATAAAGATATTTACACTATCCTCCATTTATTACCTTAATTTATTTAAGGTAACCTTAAATTAATATCTATTGCAATGATTTCAAATTATTATTCCCCAATTCCTTTTTAATTTCAATAACGCCAAATTTAACCGTTATATTCTCTTTATTTATGCGATAAATGCAATTATTGAATCTAATACTCCATTTAATTAATAGATCCTGCTTCCTAGAATCTATATCAACAATAGGTCAAATATATACATAGAATTAGCCTTAACTTCACCTAAAAGAATTAGCTATTTCAACTACCGCACAAAACTACGCTACTGCACTATTTAATCAAATAAATTTATTGAACTTAAATCAGCATAAAGGTTATAAAATTATAAATGTAATCTTAATAAATTCATTTATTGATTTAGACTCTTTCTATACAGTAATTAACCTATTTGTGGGTATAAATAACTTTGGAATTATATTACATCTCATTAGTGCGCGATTTATTTCCTATAACTTCTCCTTATTTAACTATACCCATTAACAACCAAAAAAAATTTAATTAGCTTTATTTCAATCTATTTCCCTTCTTAACTAAATAAAATAAATGGTTAACCTAAACACTTGTTATCCTTTGATATATTCAAATTCATTTCAAACATTTATTAACAAAATGTTGCCATAGGTTTAGATTTACATAAATAAATTATATGAATAGGTAGAAAAATTGGTAATCCGCAAATGCCCAATATACACGCATTAATTACTACCTATTGTTAGAATCCATTTATTAATTTACTAGTTAATAACGGTCTTTTTATTTCTATTTACTACCAAACTCTCTATTTTATTATAGTTCCAATATATTAATACTTAGGCACATCAAGTGCTAGCCCTTTTGTTATTTATATTAAATTGGGTATGCACAAATAAGTTGTTAATTAACTATTTCTACAAAATTATATTCATACATTCAGTTCCATATCTTATAGGGTTAAATTCTAATTACTTACGCTTAATCTATCAATTTAATACTCTATTCAAACATGCATTTAAATTCTTTTTATTCTAAATAAATTTTGTTAAGTGTTGACATCCACTAATAGCATTCACCTTTTTTACAACCAAAGGTGACATCTTCACTACTGATTTTATATTAATGAATCTCATTTTAGTTAATATTTTTTTATTAATATTCTCAATTCAACATTTATTGATTTCTTAAAATTTACTTTTAACAAAAAGTGACAAATTACATTATCCAAATCTATTGTCATAAAATTTTATTGTTACACTAGGTTACAACTACTATACCAAATTTCTACATTTATTCTTAAACAAATTAGAAATTATATTAATTTAATTTATTAAATATTATTAATTTAACGGGTCGTTACAATCTCCCCCACTCAAAACTTTTCGTCCCCGAAAAGGAAAAAGAAGGGAGAAGGAAGAATAAAACAGTACATCTTATTCCAAATATTAACTTATAACAATAATTTACTAAATTTATTTTCTTAAATAAAATATACCTGTTTATAATCATTATATTATTTTATACTTAATTACTAAAGTTGGGAAAATATTTTCACTAAATTCTAAGTCCAAAATTTACGGAAAATTTTGGCAGAGTCTCCTTTGTACGGAGAGACTCTGGAGAAAATATAATATCAAAATATACAAATATATTACATATATTATCAAAATATTATATCCCAACACGGAAAAATAGCGCTTTAAACGTAATCCGAAAACGTACCTATTTGTCGGGCAATATACGCTTATTATTTTGGAACCAAAAGCAATAGCAGTTGCTTCCATCACCTGTATTCACTTATATAATCTAAAAGGTTAAATATTTATTTTAAAGTGAACTATTCAAGTGGATTCAATCATTAATCAACCAAACAATTCAACAACCATCAACCTTACAAACAACATACATACACAACAAAGCAACCATTTAATCCATCAACCAAATAGTTGTTTGGGTTCAAACTTGAAATTTGTATGAAATGAAATTAACTATCAAGTGCATCCTTTACTCAACAGTCTTAGATGGAACAAAGATAGATACTTATTCATTTAACCACTTCAAATTTCTTACCCAACAACATAAATCAAACAACACAATTCAAACCAACACCCAAAATTATACATTTATCTCATGCTTCAATGGTTTGATTTTCTTTCTTTCATTTATGGACTGATTTCTTTATTTCTTACAAATTTTCATTTTCCATTTATCACAAAATTCATTATATTTGTATTCCAATTTATTTACTAAAGTTTCTATCATCTATTTACACTACTTACCTTTACTTATAGTAAAATTTCCAATTTAACTTAAGTCTACACAATTAATTCTCATTAATAATAGCAAATTAATAAAATACCTTTATTACCTTACTCTTCACTAGTAAGGTTTCCCCTTACATTTTCCTACTAACATTTGCAACTTTTTATTATATGGTAAGTTATGTATGTTTTAAGAATGTAAGTGAAAATTTACAAGTTTCTTCTCCATTCCTTTAATTAATATATATTTGTTTTATAAATTACAATTTCAACTTACCTTTAATCTCATTCATTTATTTAATGTTGAAGTTTCCATTATATTTAATTACAGTAACCCTCTACTTACACTTAATTTATTAACCTTATAACTTGCATTCCTATAAGTGAAAGATTTTACTCATTCATTAACTATGGATTGCAGTCATTTATATTTTCCCTACTTTCCATTATATTAGAATAGGGGAATTAAAGCATACATAAGTTAATAACCCTACAATCAAACTTTATAAATTAAGGAATTTCATTTTTACTTTCTTAAGGTTAAAATCACCTATTAATAATACAACCTTTAATTTTAGTAAAATTCCAATCATCACTTAAGTTAATACCATTAAATTCTTATTTATAACAGTAATTTATTGAATACTTCATTTTTTTCCAAAATTCTACTTGCATAATATTCTATTCCACTCTTAATTTACATTTCAACTTTTTATACTTGGTAAGTTATTTATGTTAAAGAAAAAGCAAAAGAACTTATGCAAGTTTAATCTCAACTCTTTTAATTCATTGATTACTTCTTTTATTTCACTAACCTAAATTTTTACAACTAATTAATGGAAATTCAAGAATTAATACCGGGTCAATTTTCAAAATTTCTTTAAAATAATAGATAATTAATTTCTTACAACTTTTATATCTCTAATTACCTTTAAACAATTAAAATTTTAAATAATTTCAAAACAAATCTGCAGTAGAATTTACTACAGTGGCCTTTCCCTTCGAAACTCGAAAATGAAAGTCGATGATGCGGCCGTCATCACCGAAATTATTTTCCAGCGACAGAGAGGAAAGTACAAACTTATTTTCTTCAAAATCCTCTTTAAACCAATTCCTTCGAATTATACTAAATATTTATATAAGAAAATATTTATAAACCAAATCATTATATTTCATAAATCCTTTGAAAGAAGATTTCAAAATCCCGGACTTAAGTTCAAAAATCTGCAATTTGATTTATTATAATTTCAGCTTAGCTTCAATTATTATAAATATTTTATTACCTAACACCCAATCTATAGCAACCAAATATATATATATATATCTTTATAAAAATATTTTTATATGTAGAAAATATAATAGGCAAAATTATTTCATTCACCTATATTAAAACAAATATTATGTCGGTCTGTCCTAATTAAGTGTTTAGAAATCCCTATTGATGACATAGCGTCCCATGCATCAACCAGAATTTATAAATACAAAGTGGAACAGATTAACACAATATCAAAATCTTTTTATAAAACTAACAAATACGCTCTCTCATATATATACTCTCAGCGACTCCCATAGGGTATTACTACCCTATTAACAAAGAGTCAAACCCCACAAAGCCAAGTTTATCGCTAAACCAAAGCTCTGATACCAACTGTAACATCCCGCCTTTTCGCACACTTTAAACCGACACACGTGCCAATTCAAAACATAACGGAAGGACGGATTGTTATGGGGTAAATAAGAAAAACGGAGAAGAAATAAAAACAAAATAGAATCTCACAGCGGAAGGATAAAATATAATAATAAATATACAGTTCAAAACAGTTTACAAACACTTGATTTGCTTTATACAATAAATATCAGAGTTACACCTACCAATACAATCAATGAAGCGGAACAGTATGAGTGTGGTGCAATACTATAGATAATAATAATACGACTCCTTCGTCTTCGTCCTTCAAAGTTAAAGTCTTCGATCCTGAAACGCTTGGACTGACCCGAGCGAATTTGAAAAGACAAAAACACTCGAGTCAGACTAAAAGATCTTATGTGAGTTAAATTTACAGAAATAAATATGAGTACAGTAACTCAAGAGATGTTCGGGATTTACATCTCCTAAGGATCCGTTAAACTATTTACTATGTAGTATATTGCGCTATTATAATAGTGTCTATTTATAAAATAAACTTACTTTTAAATAGCGTTAAGGCTTTACATTTTCCACCTTAACACGTAAAATGCCAATAGTCTATACAGTACCGTAATACCTCCTGATCGGGAGGCTACCAGAGGATACTCCATAGGTACGACACAAATAGAAACTCGTAGTAAAAGCACGATAGGGTAGGTGACACGGCACAACTAGGCAATGCCAGGGTAGATATACCAATTGCGTGCCCAGGCTGGTGGAAACGCGTAGCCGTAGTTACCGCCCACCTCGAACAAACTCCCCAAAATCAAAATAAAAGTGGCCACTGAATCAATCCAAAGTCATAGTATAATATCGAAGAGGAGTGTCCGATCAGAGGTATGACCTCATTGGCCTGGGAATAGCTCCTGTTTTAGCCACCTTATGCCAACTCACGGGAGTCGGGTCCACGTATTTACCTTACAGGAAACGTCGCCACCACCTACTTCATTCTGGAATCTCCACCGCGTACACGGTTAGTCAAAGTGGTTTTCGGTATCGACAGAGAGTATGTCAGATATCCGATCCCAGTCTCTTTGCCAACCCATCGTTATTATAACACCGCGGTCATTTAAAAATAGGTTATACTTTAAAAATCAGAATAAACATTCCATTTCATAACCATGAATATGATATCATTTCAAAACCCAAAACCATATTTTATCACTTATCCCAAATATAATTCTTTTCCAAAATCAAAATGCTTTAACTTCATAACGTCTGAAAATCAAATATTTTCAAAGCATAGTATTTTGAAAATCATAATTTAAAACCATAACTTCTAAAACTTGAATGGTTTGGACATTCAACGGTATATGAATTAAATGGTTTAACTTAAATGTTACTTTGTAAAGAAAATAGTTCTCATGGCTTTACAAATACATTTCTTTATTAAAGTCTAAACCAAAATTTATATTATCTCTCTCAAGTTCCAAAACCACTTCAATTTATTTATATATACGTATATCCATTTTGAGTATCAATATTTCAAACTAAAGTTGGATTTTATTCTTTCAACAAATCAATTGTTCTATTAATTAGTCTTGAATATTCATATAAAATCCATAAATAATAAGACTTCAATTTCTAGTAATAAAATATATATATTTTTCCCAATTCAAATTATACTAGAATATTCATTTCAACTTATTTTGGGAAAAATCCAATTATAAATATCATATCTTAAAATTTCCAAACTTAACATTTAAACATATGATATAAATTATTAAACTCCATTTTCTTAATTTTCTTCAATTTTTAATAAAGATTTTTATACACCTTTTAATTTCAAAATTTTCAACTTCATATGTATATATATATGGAAGAAAAATATTTGTACAATATAAAATTTAAGATTATTATAAACCGTATGCCATCCAAACCATAGAAATCACATTAAAATAGTTATATATAGACCGCGGTGCCTGTATATAATTTACTATCCTATGGTCAAGTGATACGGATATTTATCATTTCAATCCGCAATTTAAAAGATATAAAATTTTGCGGTTGTATATCATTTCAAACCACGATCCCGAATGAAGGAAAGATGCATGAAAATTTGCAATTTAATGATATACAATAAAACATCCATCAACATCACCCATCATCCAATCACAATCATCAAGCAATATCAATCAATAACAATTTATATTTGATAATATATAACAGGTAATAACTGGCAATTTTATTCAGATTAAATTTAACAACTATTAATCTAACAGTTTATATTCAGTAATAATCTATATAACTGTTAACTAGCAGTTTATAGGCAAACAAATAAATTCTAACTATCTATTAATACGCAATAAAAAAATTAAGTTAACAGTTAAATTTAATAAATGCAATTCAACAAATATGAGTGAAATAAACATGCCAAATACTCATAAATAAATTTCTATTCATTTCTAAAATTTACTTAACAAACATAAAAGCTTCTAGTAGTTGTGAGTGGGTTTAAACACTCACCTTTGGAATTTAAATCGAATTTAAATTCGATTTAAACCCAAAAATTTGACGGTCTCCCAAATTTGTCCAAACCAGCGTCATCAAATCCGGAATTAAATCACGATCAAATATATGTGCCACGTCACTCCTTCTATTCCCAGAAACGCACGCGGCCCCCTTTCAGAAACCGTAATCGAAGATCTACGACGATCTAACCGTTGAATCGACACAAAAACCATATAGATGCGATCCCCATCGTCCACTCTACAAAACCCAGAAAAGGTTTGACGATCCGACGAAGTTTGCCACGACGATGATGAATGGTCACGGACTGTTTGAATTAATTCTTGTCAAACGAATGTTCAAAACAGAAAACGAATTGCACCAGTAGATTACGTGCCTCGAGAACATTAACATATATTTTTTTGTGGAATTTTTCTGAAGTGTTTGCATTTTCATTGAAATTTGGATTGAAGTAGATCTAGGTTTTGCAACCATTTGAGGAGGAGAAGGAGATGAAGAAATGAATATACAGCAAATGACAATAGGATGGTGCTAGGGTTTATAACTGTGTATATATATTAAATTTCCAAAATTTAATTAAATTTACTTTCCATTATTTATTGTCAATTAGATTGATTTATCATTGGATTCATATTTCAATATGTAAATATCCCCAATTTCATTTGCACTTATATTTACATAGTTTCTAAATATTAAATTTCAAATATTACTTCATTTAACGTTACGTATTTATTATTTATTACTCGCTGCAGTTGATTATCAATTATACTTAATATACTAAATAGATGGTAAATTTTGAATACTTGTTATCATTAACGTTTTATTTCCACTTACAAAATAAATGAAAGTTATTACATAAACTCCCTTAATTAAGTCAACCATTATCTTATATAACTTAACTGGTAATATATATACCCAATTGCCCTAATTGGTTTATAGTTATCAGCTAAATACATACTAACTTGTAAATAAATTCGTTTAATTGCAAATGGATCTGATCAAATTTAATAGATTGAATAGATGGGTAAGCAAATAATAAATTTTCCTTTTTGTCAAATTCAAACCCATTCCTACTTAATTATCATTTACAATTTATTACGAAACATTGATTTTATGCAGTTACCTTTTATTTGCGTAGTATTACATCAATTCCTATAACCTTGGATTCATTCCCAATTCACCAAATTCAATTAATTACACTTTACAAATGTGTTTCCAATATATAGGTATTGCCCAAGTTAAATTTATTAGCTAACTCATATTAATAAACAAATGACTTATATGAATGATTAAAATTTTCAATTATCTCACTTTACTCCTAAACTTCTGTTATTTAATAATTATTGCTTAGAACCTGATTTTAATCTTCCCATTATCTATTTAATTCCTTCTAGAATCATAGCTAATATTTGTCATCCCTTCATTACCCAAATGTTCTTATCCCATCAAATTTTAAGTTATCGAAATATTAAATGTCAATTTCTTTAATTGCACTAAATTTATCTATTAAAGGTTGCACTTAACCCAAATACATAAAACATGCCCAATTTCTCCTTAAATCAATAACCTTCATATACAAATATGTTTATCATAAATTTTATCTACTCTTCCTTTTTAGGTAATGTCCTATATATTAGATTTCCATGTAATTTGCAATAAATCATACTCGTAGTTATATCACATTAAATGAATAAATAAGTGTTGACTCTATTCTTTTGATTCAACATTGGTTTACGTTATATTTCATAAATATTTCTACATACATCAGGATTTTTAAAATGGTTGTAACGTGAAATCTCGTCTACTTCCCATTTTATATTTAAGGCTTCTAAAACCGATTCATATCATTTCTCTAGTCCAAATTTTATTAATATAACCTTAAATTTAATTTATTCCTATCGATGTAATGGTTAAACACAAATTTCACTTATTTGCAATAAATCCACAATTTGGATTTCAAATTTTCAAATAAATAAATAAATTTTAGTTTATCCCTTCTTAAATACCCAAACGTCAATGCCTTAATTTAAACTGCATTTATTACATTTTATAAAAATCCTCCATCTTAAGTGACAAATCAAAACTACCCTAACTACACAAATCATCGTATTATATAGATATTTACACTATCCTCCATTTATTACCTTAATTTATTTAAGGTAACCTTAAATTAATATCTATTGCAATGATTTCAAATTATTATTCCCCCATTCCTTTTTAATTTCAATAACGCCAAATTTAACCGTTATATTCTCTTTATTTATGCGATAAATGCAATTATTGAATCTAATACTCCATTTAATTAATAGATCCTGCTTCCTAGAATCTATATCAACAATAGGTCAAATATATACATAGAATTAGCCTTAACTTCACCTAAAAGAATTAGCTATTTCAACTACCGCACAAAACTACGCTACTGCACTATTTAATCAAATAAATTAATTGAACTTAAATCAACATAAAGGTTATAAAATTATAAATGTAATCTTAATAAATTCATTTATTGATTTAGACTCTTTTTATACAGTAATTAACCTATTTGTGGGTATAAATAACTTTGGAATTATATTACATCTCATTAGTGCGCGTTTTATTTCCTATAACTTCTCCTTATTTAACTATACCCATTAACAACCAAAAAAAATTTAATTAGCTTTATTTCAATCTATTTCCCTTCTTAACTAAATAAAATAAATGGTTAACCTAAACACTTGTTATCCTTTGATATATTCAAATTCACTTCCAACATTTATTAACAAAATGTTGCCATAGGTTTAGATTTACATAAATAAATTATATGAATAGGTAGAAAAATTGGTAATCCGCAAATGCCCAATATACACGCATTAATTACTACCTATTGTTAGAATCCAGTTATTAATTTACTAGTTAATAACGGTCTTCTTATTTCTATTTACTACCAAACTCTCTATTTTATTATAGTTCCAATATATTAATACTTAGGCACATCAAGTGCTAGCCCTTTTGTTATTTATATTAAATTGGGTATGCACAAATAAGTTGTTAATTAACTATTTCTACAAAATTATATTCATACATTCAGTTCCATATCTTATAGGGTTAAATTCTAATTACTTACGCTTAATCTATCAATTTAATACTCTATTCAAACATGCATTTAAATTCTTTTTATTCTAAATAAATTTTATTAAGTGTTGACGTCCACTAATAGCATTCACCTTTATTACAACCAAAGGTGACATCTTCACTACTGATTTTATATTAATGAATCTCATTTTAGTTAATATTTTTTTATTAATATTCTCAATTCAACATTTATTGATTTCTTAAAATTTACTTTTAACAAAAAGTGACAAATTACATTATCCAAATCTATTGTCATAAAATTTTATTGTTACACTAGGTTACAACTACTATACCAAATTTCTACATTTATTCTTAAACAAATTCGAAATTATATTAATTTAATTTATTAAATATTATTAATTTAACGGGTCGTTACATGATATGCATATACATCAACCTGCATTCATTTAAAACTCTGTATATATCTACATGCAACACTAATATCATCCATATGAACTCAATTCCAAATCACTACCTAATATTTATCACATGCAACCCAGTTAACAAATAAAGTTTTGAAGTTTTGCTTATCTAATGAAGAACAGAGATACTATTCATATGATCAGGCATGCACACATACAACTTCTATAAATACAGAGATAACCTCATATCTTTGTATATTAAAGCATTCGTTTATCTTAGACTCAAGAAACAAATGCTTGTCTAAATTAGATTTTAATTTTTTTTTAAAAGTGTTTACTCACCATTAAAGAAGAACAGGGGACATACCTTGGAATCTAAAATCTGATTTTGATGAAAGCTGAAGTTGATCTTGATAAAGTTGAGTTTGAATCTAAGGCTTGCTATTTGATCTGAACTATGAGTTGCACTTGAATTTGATTTGATTTTTCTTGCCCTACTCAGTTGAAAGCTTGATGAAGTTTATTGTTATTCTCTTATCATCTTCTGATTTATTTTTCCTTTCCTTTATTTATTGCTGAATTTTGGTTTGGGTTTCAAAAGAAGATGAGTTGCTATTGAATTTGAACTTTCCATCTCAGGTTTGTATTCATATTTTTTTTTGAAAGAAATGAAGAAGAATGTGTTTTGAACTGAAAACAACCTGGCCTTCTAAAACATAATATCTAAAATTTAATAAATAATAATAATAATAATAATAATAATATGCCACTTGTAATTATGCATGGCCTTTAAGCCACAAATGTTAAAATTCCTTATGTTTTGTTAATATATGTTTATGTTGTTGTTTTTTATTTAAACTATTAAGTTCAAGTATAAAAGAAAGTGTGTTGAACATTTGTTAAATCTTATTTTAAACCATCATACCTTTGAACTTATCAAAAATTTATTTTTAGTGTCTTGAAATATAGGATTTTAACTTCAAATATCCCTTGAAAATTCAATACATTGAAAAAAAAAATAAACGCTTTCTATTCACACAACATATATATACACACACTTATATACTTATATGTGTATACACTTAAAATTTTAATATCATAAAGTTTGCATGAATCTATATATATATATACACACTTTATTAATTTACTACAAGAGTTATAAATTTCAGATATTTATAATACAGCAGTTATTACAACTCAAATCCATTTATATACATGTATCATTTTAAATTTTCCTATATTATAAAATTTGCATACATCTATTTACTATTAAATTCATCATTTTAAGTCAACTATCATTATAGTTTCAAATCCACTTATACATACATCCGGACATCATTAATAATCGAATTTGTTTGTTCAATCCCAATAAAATTAGTATTTAGTAATTTACAATCAGTTAATTATCAAATTATCAGCTGTTAACAATCCGGGTTATCACATTCCTCCCCCTTTAAATCTTTTCGTCCCCGAAAAGGAATGAAACCAGAATTTAAAAAAAAATGCTTATTATCAAAAATTATTCTTTGATCATTTTTAAAATACATTAAAATCTATATAATATTGCCAAAATAGATTTATAAAAATATCATTTTATAACTCGATGTTTTAACAAGTCCATCCTCGTTCTCACAGAAATTCGGTCATATGTTGATCAGGCGTAGGACTGAAAATCTATAAGTACTTAGTAGACCCATCTTCAACACCCAGTGAAAATACTTTAGAAAATAATTTTATTGAAAATATAGAAACAGTTTTTAAAAATAGAGGATATATCTTTGGTGAGGATGCTCTGGAAATCATCACCCCCATCCATGGTCGCAGTTAACCCGATGGTTACGTTGCCGTCCTGACAAAATCCATAGATAACTGTAGGCCTCCTGCTCCTCGATTACACCATGGAACCCGCTACAGATTGCAGCTACAACTGGGGTTACGTAGCTATCACAGCAAAAACCCATATAACTGTAGGCATCAGCGCCCTCGAATTTCGCTGCCAAAAATGAAACTTCTCCACTCCACTTGACTATAGATCGCAGTCTACCGATGTTGCGTTGCCTTCCCGGCAAAATGAAGTGTAGACCGTTGACACTCATCCTCCATACGATTTTCGCTATGGTCCCCACAGTAGATCGCAGTGACATCGAGTTACACTGTCATCACAGCATAACCCAAATGACCCTGTAGACATCAGCGCCCTCGACTTTCGCTACCCAATAATCCTCAAGAACTAGTTTTTTCCGGACTCCTGACAGGATCAACTTTAGAACCCCCCCTTGGGGTTCAAGGCAGCACCACCGAGTGGTACTCCTGAGAAGTCCATTCCAAGGAAGCGCCTTTTTCCCCAGAGCCATCATCAAAACATTTTATACTATACATATATAGTATCTTTAAATCATACACCTAGTATGATCTCATTCAAAGCTCTTTTATACAAAATCGATTATCCCAAAATCGATAATTCTCAAACTAGGCTTTCCAAATATAATATTGATTTTAACCAAACATCAAAAGCCTTTCCAAATCCATAGGTTCCCAAAACCTTTTTCCAAAATCCTCATATGATCCTTTGTACATATATATACATATAGATATATAATTTTTAAAACTTTGGATCATTCAAACCTGTATAAAACTATTTTTATACTTCAAACGTTTTCAAAAACCCTTTTCTTCTGGCAAAAGATTCAACAAGGGGAGTTCTTTCTTATATAACAAAAATATATAACTTTATTATCTAAAATCAAATATTCAAATTTGATTACTTCTTTTTAATATCATTTTCATTCAAATCCGTACGATGTACACATATCATCTGTACGCTATACCAATCTGATCGCTCGCTCGATCACACAATTTCACTTCCGAACTAGTATCGTCCACCCGACTTCCTAGTGTGGACACAGATCTGGTTTCTTGATCAGAAACCGTTACTCTCCTTGCATAGTCATAACTATGATAGAGAACATCCAGAACCAATCAACAATCCATATCCAGGTTCGCCGTAAAAAATCGAGTGAAAAATCCCACTCGGATCGATATAATTATCTCGAAATTCTATGCTCGAATCTGGATTAAATTACTATGCGAATAGAATAACATACGTACACCCTACGTATTTATCTTTATTGGTTATTAACCAAATCAATTCCATTCCTATTCACATTCACTTCGATTTTCATTCACTTACTCTCAAATGCTTCAATCCATTTGATTATCATCTCTATTCTTATCTTGATCGGGTATTTAACCAATAACAGTTTGAACTCAGACCAGTTTATTTAGAAAATAGCTTGAAAAATTTAAAAATAGATAAGTAGTTGGAAAATAATTACTAGTTTGTAAAATAGGTGTAAAATAGTTAAGATAATTATAATTTTTTTTAAATAATTGCAAAATAATAGTAAGGTAGTAATTAGTTTTGTAAAATAGTTTAAATATAGTAATTAGTTTATAAAACAGTTGGAAAATTGTTAAACCGTTTCAAAAATAATGGTAAAACAAGTATAAGATAGTTTAGCCTTTAAAAGAAAGGTTGTATATATAATGAATAACCTGGAAAAGTAGGTTTGTATTAAAACAGATTATATTAAAAATAGTCCAGAGTCAAAACTGCTCACTTCCCAATCTCCATTCTCATCAATTCAATTTATATTTCCATTTTTATTTAAATTAACCCAATTCCAATTTTAAGTAACTTTAATTCCATTGAAAATTGATTCAACCTCAATTCAAGTTGAATTAACCTCAGTTCTTTCCAAATTTAACTTTATTCAACCTTGATCCCAATTTCAATTTACTTCAACTCCAGTTTGAATTAATCTCAATTTCAAACTCCATTTCCAAATCAAGTTGAATTATTCTTGATTTCCTTCCAAATTTAATTCAAATTCCATTTGAATTTAAAACTTATTCAACTTTAATTACAATTCCAAATTATTCAAATCATTCCAATTCAAATTTTCCATTTGAACCTTATACTCATACATCTTCAATCACAATTTCAATCAATTCAAATCAAAGTCAATTTGAATAAATTTCAAATTCCAAATTTTAACCATCTCGAATTATATAAATTCGAGTTAAATTCACTAAGATTGGTTTAACCCCTTTAAATCAAGTTAACCTTTATTAAAAGCTTTTAAACAATTTAATTTCAAATTAAAGTCAGATTTTCTTTTATCCCAATAATGGATATATCACCACACTTCACTTCTTACTCATATGAACAAATCCAATTTCACAATTTAAATATTTCCAATAGAAATGGAATTATATTATTCAAATTATTTTAAAACATCCATCAATTTCCACTTTTTGGATCTCAAACCCAATTTGAGATCACTCAAACTCTCAATTCAAATCAACCATTCCATTTCCCAAGTTAAATCTTAATTTCATCTTAAAATTTCCAAATCAGGTTGATTATTCCAACTTATTTAACTTTTCCCAAGTTAAAGTTAATTCACTTAATCCAGTTAACCTTACCCAATTTGAACTTTCATTTCAAATTTTAAACTTCTCACTTAAAAACTTATCACTTTGGGTATCATCTCACATTCCAAATTTAAAATTCAATATTTAGAGTTTATTTCAAATTATCTTTGATATCATATATATATATATATATATATATATATATATACATATATACATATTTATTTCTTTCACATACCAAGTTACACTTTAAATTTTAAACCACCTTGGTTTATAATTTCAAACAAATTTCTTTTAAATTTTCAAACAATTCTTGTTTGAAATAGGACAATTTCATTCAAATGCATTAAATAATATTATTTATTATTTCTTTAAATTAATTTCGCCATTAATTAGTTCCAATTAATCGTATTCGGTAATTAACTTATTTCTTAATTACCTTTATTAAGTACTTCTCCCTTAAATTACTTACCTCTAGTTACTTCATTAAGTAACTTCCTCTTAATTTATCATTTCCAATTATTATCCATTAATTAATCTTATTTAATTAATTACATAAATTAATTGATTATACTTATCCTCAATCCTTTCCCAAACTCAAGATTTAATTTCAGTTTGGTTGTATTTCTATTACTTCTTAATTTAATTCCAATAATTTTAACAACCAATTCCCTTAATATGTATTAGAAAGAAATATTGCTTTATATATCAAAATATATTCTTTTATAAAACCATTTAAAATCTTTATATACGAAAATAATAGGTACGCTCTGTCAAATATATATACACTCAACTCATTCTTGGGTACCACTTACCCTATGCTTAATGAGTAATCCCACCAGAGCCAAGGTTCTCGCTTAACCTTCAGCTCTGGTACCAAATATAACGACCCGAAAATTTCGATCCCGAAATTTTCAGATAGTTAGTGAAAAGAAGAAAGAGAAAGAAAAAGAAACAGAAAACTAAAACTCAGAATCTCACATTCGCAGCGGACAAAATATAATATCACATAAATAATAGTTATACAAAGGAAACTGTACTTGTCAAATTACACTTTATTATACATCAGAGTTACACATATACATAAACACTGGATAAACAATCATGTCCAGATACTACAATATCACAGTGGAAATTCTCCATACGTCCCAGCCATTCAGCTCGCCTCCTAAGCTCCAGAACGTCCTTACCTGAAAATCTGTAATACTCGGTCTGACCCGAGCATTACATCAAAGTAACACCCGGGTCAGGCTGGAAACCAGCGTGAGTAAAATCTTCTAATAAGGGATGCCAAAGCATACAACTTATATAAACCCAGGTAACTTATCAATTTACAACTTCACAAGCTGCTATCAACATTACTTACATCACACCTTAATTTCTAAGTTCCAAACTTAGATTAAATGGTCCAATTCACTTTATTCATTCCATTTCATTCTATTGATTACACACATCAAATTATAAAGAATCGAAGTGGTTTCGGGTATTTACTAATACCCGACTCTGGTCTCTTCGAATCCAATGTCATCTAAACCCAAGTTATACAATTAGATACAATTCAACATTAATTGTCGAATAACACTTCTACTCAGCAATTCATAATTGATTGATAATCACATTATTATTGTCCATCCAACATATCATAGAAATTCATATCAGAGATAACAACCAATTCAAAGCACTCAACACCATTCAATCATTAATAAGCAAGACTGATCACCTCCATTATTTATATTGATTAACGATCCTCTAGATACTTTCATTAGTTAATTATTCTTAAATTCCATCTAATAATCAACTTTTAATCTTAATTACCTCTGTTAATCAACCTTGAGTGAATCACAATCAGAAATTAACTACCCTTAATCACTCTTTCAATTAAACCAACTCCTTGATTAATTTTATTAATTAATCCTTTAATTACACTGAGTAAATTATTATTTAATTTCTACTACCAAGTAATTTATCCATTAATTACTTCACATCAATAATTTTCTTTTAATTAATTACCCAAATTAATTTAACTTCCACCCATTCACATTAATTACATTATCCCTAATTAATTCCTCAAATTAATTACTCGAGAATCACTTACATTGATTAATTATCCTTTAACTAATCACACTCATTAATTAACAAAACCTTGATTCATTCCCCAAATAAATCAATCCTTAAATTAATCAATACTACTTGATTAATTAATTACAAATCATTAATTTACCAATTAATTAGCTGATAATCCCAACTATAAATTAATTAATCTTCTCTTTGATTTCTTCATAAATCTAATAATCTAAAATTACCCAAATCATAATTAAGTTATATATAACCTATTTATTCTCTTTAACTTACTTAATTGTCGAAATCATAAAATTTGACTTAAAACTTTTAAGTAAGTCAAAACATTTTTTTTAGATAACTATTTATCTTTAAAACCTTATTTAAATAACCTTGAAAAATTTGATTCACCTTTACTTATAGATCATCTTAGATTAATAATTTAAAAACATCTTACCATTTTAATTTTTAATTCCTTAAATACACTTCCTTAACTTCTTTCAAATTGACTTAAATATTAACTTAATTTCACTCAAGTTAACACTATATTTATCAAAATATTGTATAACATATTTTTTTAAACTTGGGTTAATTAAAATCTGCAAACTGGTTTATTAAATTTCAAACATAGTTATCACCTAACCTTACGCGAGTCAAGGAGTCAAATTACCCGAGCTATAATTCACTATTCTCGAGTCAAGCCTCGAGTTCAACATAAACCAACAATTCTCGAGACAGCGCTCGGTAATTCACATCAGCAAAACAACCTAGCCTTCCCACCCATCTTCGAGTCTGACACGAAGAAAAACCCCAATTACTTCGGTTTGAACGCTTCTTCCCAAATCAACCAGAGCAGGTGCACGCAAATGTCACCGTGCATATGCACCATGACCATGATTGCCGACGACCCACTCTCCTCCCTCCGACCAGTCAAATCTGACTTCAGCATCACCACGCCACACCTAGATACAAAAAACGAATCCCAAAACAAAATCGAGAAATCAGGTCGAAATATGAATTTCGACCATCACCTGAAACTCCTAATTAGCCGACGATCCACAATCGTTGAAACCTGCCATCATCACCAGAGTGACGCCACAACCTCCTGCAGTGATTTCCCACCATGCGGTCTGACTCGATTCACCAAAATCGCTGAACGAAACCCATAAATCAACGACACCACAACCGAGCTCAAAACCCTACTTCAACCTCCTTCGGCTACCATAACCATCTAGAACACTCCTGAATATTTTTCCTGCAACCGCCCATCCTTTGGCTACGCTCAGCTCAAATTTCAATGACTATCCCCTCGTCCAACATCGAAAGATCAACGAATAAACATTTTCGTTTATCACGGTAATTCACAACCAATACCAAATTAAAAATCATGATTTTGTTTTTAAAATTTATCATTTTTGATGGCAATTCTAATCATATGATCGAAATCTGGAAACATGATGATCGAATTCTTGACCCTGTTTATTTTTTTACTGTAATTCATATATTTAAAA
Source organism: Allium cepa (assembly GCA_030765085.1). Taxonomy (NCBI): domain Eukaryota; kingdom Viridiplantae; phylum Streptophyta; class Magnoliopsida; order Asparagales; family Amaryllidaceae; genus Allium; species Allium cepa. The sequence goes on from CM060931.1 coordinate 390,810,456, forward strand.
ATAATTACTCAATAATTCCCTACAAATCTATTTTTAAAATTGATACTAACTTATTAGAACCACACTTCTTTCAAACATCAGGACCTAAATTCGATTGTGCAGATGAGGAATTAAATTTCCCTTTGTAGCTTGATCCTATAGTATGACAGAGATGATATGCATATACATCAACCCGCATTCATATAAAACTCTGTATATATCTACATGCAACACTAATATCATCCATATGAACTCAATTCCAAATCACTGCCAAATATTTATCACATGCAACCCAGTTAACAAATAAAATTTTGAAGTTTTGCTTATCTAAGTGAAGAATAGAGATACTATTCATATGATCAGGCATGCACACATACAACTTTTATAAATACAGAGATAACCTCATATCTTTGTATATTAAAGCATTCATTTATCTCAGACTCAAGAAACATATGCTTGTCTAAATTAGATTTTTTTTTTAAAAGTGTTTACTCACCATTAAAGAAGAACAGGGGACATATCTTGGAATCTGAAATCAGATTTTGATGAAAGCTGAAGTTGATCTTGATTAGGTTGAGTTTGAATCTGAGGCTTGCTATTTGATCTGAACTATGAGTTGCACTTGAATTTGATTTGATTTTTCTTGCTCTACTCAGTTGAAAGCTTGATGAAGTTTATTGTTATTCTCTTATCATCTTCTGATTTATTTTTCCTTTCCTTTATTTATTGCTGTATTTTGGTTTGGGTTTCAAAAGAAGATGAGTTGCTATTGAATTTGAACTTTCCATCTCTGGTTTGTATTCAGATTTTGTTTTGAAAGAAATGAAGAAGAATGTGTTTTGAACCGAAAACAACCTGGCCTTCTAAAACATAATATCTAAAATTTAATAAATAATAATAATAAAAATAAAAATAAAAATGTGTAACCTGGCCTTCTTTTTATTGGATTCCTTTTGTTTTAACGAATCCAACGCATTTTTATTTTGTTGAATTCGGATATAAAATGTGTAAAATATGAGAGAAATAGCATTATATAAAAATAAAAATAAAAACATAAATTGGAATTTTTGGCTAAGTATGTTTTTGGGCTGAAGTGTTGGTCCATTAGCCCATAAAGAAGTTTCTAGTGAGGAAAAAAGTGTACGTACAGTTTTCCTCTCCTATCTCCTCCTCCAATTGTAACAAAAGCTCAAAAGTAAAATCAATGGCAACCTCAAACCCTTGCTAAATCTTAGTTAATTTCACACAAAATTAAGAGATTTTCTTATCTAAAAATTAAAGCCAGGTAATCTTCTAACCAATCTCCATCTTAAATCTGGGAAAAATCTTAGTTTCAGTTACTATTATTGTTTTAATGGGTTTTCCCCTTTGCATGTCCATTTTTCAGCAACTATAGGTACTGCCTAGGCCATTGTTAGCTTGAAGATCTCATCTTGCAGCCAATTTCGCTCCTTTTTGCCGCAAAAGGTAAGTGAAAACTTGCAGCAAACTGTAAGCAAATGAAAATTCTTCGCTATGTAAAAGTTTGGAATTGTGATGTTTTGTTTTTGATCTTTTTGATATGTTTATCCGGCTGAAATAGTGCCAATTTCATTTGCCATATCTTCTTCATCTGGCGTCGGATTGCTCCCTAACTTGTTCAGTTTGGAGTATATTTGTTATGGTTCATTCCTGTAAAATTTTATCAAGTTTCGAGTCCGTTTGTACCTCCTTATTTGCTGTCAAAGTTGCAAAACCGAAAGCGTTTTTGCACAGAAAATATATTTGGCTGAATAGTATTTTCGCCATAACTTTTGCATTTCTAATCTGAATTTAAAAATCTTGGATGTTCTGGAATTCTTGTGAAATATTCCACAACTTTAATTTGTTCAGTTTTCAGTAATTTTGATGTTTGCTATGCAAATATTGACAAAGTTTGTCACTGTCCCGAAAATGTATCAGTCCAGGCTTAACTTTTAACTTTTAGTGATTTTGGCATAACTTTTGTGTTTCAAATCGGAATTTCAAAATCTTTGATGTTCTGGAATCCGTGTGAAATATGCCACAACTTTCATGTTTTTTATTTTGAATAATTTTGAAGTCTACATAGACAAAAATTGATTTTTTTCGTTGCCGGTCCGTGTTAATAACCAGTGCACAATTTTTTTTTCTATGTAGTATTTCGATCATAACTTTCACGTTACTGATCGGAATCTTGAAATTCATGATGTTCTGGAATCCCTAGGAAATATGCTATAACTTTTTTGTTTTAAGTTTTATAAGATTTTGTTGTTTACATGGTGAAAAATTGATGTTTTAACTGTTGGTCTGTCATTGACAGCCACAATATTTATATATTTGTCCGATTTCGACAATTTCATTTGCATTCTTTTACAAATTTTTATATATGAAATTTGATGCTAATGTTTGATTATTATGTCCAGCAATAGACTAGTCAAGTTAGGATAAGATTTGGATTTAAATTTAATTCAAATTCGATTTAAATTTGAATATCGATTTATACCGATTAAATTGCAAATTGTTGTCTTTTGAGTTTTAAAAATCCGAATAAATTGCATAAAATCTTCTAAAATCATGGTTTGTATAATAAATGTTTTTACACATTTTTGAAAGTTTTTAAACAATTATTCTTTATTTTCTAGGTTTTCAAAATCATTAAAATTCTTTTAAATGATGAGTTTTCTCTTAAAATCCTTTAGATAAATTTCTAGAAATTGGTTTAAAATCCCATTTTCTCTAGTAAAACATATTATAATTAATTTTATTAATTTTAATTACTTTGATTCTTTTTCGGACGTACGAGAAAGTAAATTAAACGATTTAGTAAAATTACGAGGTATGAGACTCGTGAATTTACTTTATCGGTTAATTTCGGACTTGTACGATCGAAACAACTTTTAGGAATTGTTTGAATTCCTCTTTGTTGACAACCACTTCGTGGTATGTTTTTGATGTATTTAAATCCTAATTGGGGCATTATTCCATATCAATTTATTTGGTGTATATATATATATAGTCCGAGAACCCCTAAATAGGAGTATATTCGATGATGGGCTATATTGATAGAGATGCTCTTGCCAATGATATGAGGCAAATATTTCGATGGAATTTGATGATGATTGATGAATTTATGGTGTTTCTTACTTGTCGATGAGATAAGACAAGTTTAGCATTTCATACCATTCGCCGATGACATGAGGCGATTCTTATGATGATTTAGACGATTTTCATAGTGTGGCATCGACTAGCGGCTAGAAAACCGCTAAGTGGGAACGTGTGGTATGGGACGTACGTTACCACTTTTTGGGTTACTATCCGAGAGTTTTTGACACATTCTAGAAGGACTACCAGTACTTTGAGTCCCGATCGGGCCAAGCAATGTTTGGTTCGATCACTGTGATGGCGGGGGCTCAACGGACACCGATTGGAGTGAAGACTCCAATCACTATGATGGCGGGTGTTCGGGATGGATATAGATGACGTCATAGACCGAAACAATTTGATGTGAGGATTTCGGTCAATAGATGGATATGGTACCATAATGATGGTAGTACTGGTAAGTAGCACGTGCAACATTGCTTCGGCATGCGGGATCTGGCCAATCCGAGGTTTCTTTTGATGATTCATGATGATTTCAATTTTGCCACCTTTTTATGTGTTTTCTATAGCTTTATAGATACGAGAAAGGCATATATGATTTCTTGGTGGATTTTGGTAATTTCGAATTTATGAATTGATGCTTGGGATTTTATATGATTTTAGAAGGATGATTATTTAATGAATGATTGTTAGGAGTTTCCCTTATACCCTACTCACTCATTCTCTTTTGTTAAACCAAGTATATACATAGTTTCAAACCACCTGTAGTGACGTGTAGAAGTTATATGATATCTACTCTAGTAATTCTTATCTGCTTATGTTTCCCTTAAGGCTGTAAGTGGAAAGTTCCCTTTCACTTTATCGTATTTTTTTTTCTAACGATAAGATTCAGTTTGCCTGACCCGTGTGTTTGTCACTCGGGTCATACCGAGTTGCAGGTTAGGTCGGATATCTATCTTTTGTGCTTGGACCCATTTTGATTTTTGAGGGGCTCATGACTATGGACTTGGCTACATCTTTCGTGTTGTCTCTTTTGTGTCAGCTTATTGTACATATTCTTTTATAGAGACGGAGATGTATGTATATTGTGTGGTTATACGCCACTATGATGTAGGGTATTACATTTGATGTTCGGCTGTATTAGTATATATATCTGTGGCTGCTGTTCTGTGATGTGATTGTTATATTTATTGCATTTTGTTTCTGAATAGATCCTACAGCCGTGTAGTATCGTATTAGTTAAACATTGAGTATGTCGATCACTTGAAATACACGAAAAAAATATATGGTAAAAATCGACGTACTTAGTCTTTAGCTAATGCATTACTATTCGGTCGCCCTTAACCAGCCCTATTCTCTGCATTAGTAGACGGAATAACTCATTAATTCTCTTTACTAATGTGGGTCTCGGGGTGGGGTGTCATAGCTTGGTATCAGAGTAAGGATTCAGAACAAAATGAAATAAACGCAGAACAGTGAACACGATGAACCGTACATCAAATATAATACCCTTGTTCATCTTATCCCTTAATCGTGGCCAGCCTAGTCGTATCCCTATCCTTTTCAATTCCTTTGGGGTGGATAGAAAGGAATACGTCTAGGAATGTTAAATGTTATTCCGTAGTATTCCTTAATTATTTCATTTCAATTGCTTTATATATAAATCTACCCTGTGAATGATCTTCTCTCATTTTTATCTTTCAGCTATGTCTGGAAGAGGTAGAGCTCTCCCTTCGACATCGGGACCGTCCAGTGGTTCACGACCCGAAGGTGTTTATATGACTACTGATCAGATTCGAGAGCTTCTTGGGAGCACCCAACCTCCCGCTCCTATTCCATCTTCATCTCCTCGCAATTCTGTATTTGCAAGACTATGCAGTGACTTTACTAATCTTGGAGGCAAGCCATTCAAAGGCTCCGAGTCGGTTCTTGAGATGCAAGCCTGGCTTCGCACTTGTGAGCGTGTATTCTTACGTATGGAGCTTTCAGATCATCATTGAGTTCTTGTGTCATCCAGTATGCTACAAGAGCGTGCTTTAGATTGGTACGAGCTTCTTATCGCTGAGATGGATGAGACTAACCTCACATGGCAGCAATTCCGATATAGATTTGAGCTTAAGTTCGTACCCGATTCGGAAAAGGCTCTTCTTACTCGTCGCTTCATCGAGTTGAAGCAGGGCAACTCTTTAGTTTCAGATTATGTTTCTTCCTTTGAGTCCCTCTCTAAGTATGGGTTGGAGTTCATTAGTACCCCATACAAGAAAAATCTTAAGTTCGTATCCGGACTTAAGAAATATTTGAAGAAGTCTTTAATGTTCCAACTCAAGCTTTCTTTTGAAGAGTTAGTTGATGCCGCTCTCCATCTCAAGACAATTGAGAATGAGAAAGATAGTGATGGCGAGGGTGGTGTTCTGTCTAATCCAAAGAAGAAGAAGTTTCCTTTCCGTAAGCCTAAGTTCTTTCCTTCCAAGAAAAAGAAGCAAGTCGGATCTTCTACTCAATCACAAGCCCCTCCTCAAGCTAAGCCTTTTGCTTGCTACAATTGTGGATCTCCTAACCATCCAGTCCGAGAATGTCCTAAGCCCAAGAGATGTAACCACTACAAAGCTGAAGGACATTTGGTTTGTGCTTGTCCTAAGAAGAATAAAGGTTCTCGTCCGGGGAATCTCAATGTAGCAACTTCTAGTGATGCGACTAAGTCGAAAGGTACATCTTCTCCCATCTTAGAGGGTTCCATTGTTTTCCATGATCGATCGATTAGAGTGCTCTTCGATACGGGTGCGTCACACTCATTCGTATCGAAGGGACTCGTGCATACTTGTTCTTTGGATGTTTCTTGCTTGCTTACTTCTTTGAGGATTGCGAATCCCATCGGGGGGTCCGCAACCCTTAGCTTATATTGTGATAATGTTGAGGTTCTTCTTTGTGGATTCTCTTTCCGTGCGAATCTGCACGTGATTCCCTCGCTTGGTTTTGACATGATATTTGGTATGGACTGGCTAGTTCGATACGATGCCAGGATTCTTTGTTCCGATAGAGTCATTTATCTCCGCCATCCAGACTCTCCTTCACAGTTATCTCTTATGCTTCGGGATACCGATTGTGATTCCGTAGCATCCTTATATGCTCTTGATTCTCGAGACGATGAGGATGATGTGTCTCGAATTCCGATCGTTTGTGACTTCGCTGATATTTTTGAGCCTGTTTCGGGATTGCCACCCAAGCGGGCCATAGAGTTTCGTATTGACCTCATCCCTGGTGCGCAACCAGTTAGTCGTTCTCCCACGAGGATGTCTACTAAGGAGAACGAGGAACTTAAGAAGCAACTCCTCGAGCTCGAAGCTAAGCACTTCATTCGATCTAGCTCTTCACAGTGGGGGGCCGTGGTAGTATTCGCGAAGAAGTCCGACGGGACTCTTAGGCTTTGCGTCGACTATCGCAAGCTTAATGAGTTAACCATCAAGAATCGTTACCCTTTACCAAGGATCGACGACATGTTCGATCAGTTAAGTGGTGCTAAGGTCTTTTCACAGTTAGACCTTGCCACTGGTTTTCATCAGCTCCGAGTTGTGGAGGATAGTATCCCTCTCACCGCATTCCGCACTCGCTATGGTTCTTATGAGTGGCTTGTCATGCCGTTCGGATTAACGAATGCACCTGCCTACTTTGTCGATCTTATGAATCGGGTATTCCGGGAATATCTCGATAAATTTGTTCTTGTATTCATCGATGATATCTTAGTATATTCCAAGTCCGAAGAGGACCATGCTCGACATCTTAGAATTGTTTTGAGTACTCTCCGAAAGCATCAACTCAAAGCAAAACTTTCTAAGTGTCACTTTTGGGAAAAGCAAGTGAAGTTCTTAGGCCATGTTGTATCTTCAGAAGGTATTTCCGTTAATCCTTCTAAGATCGAAGCTATTCTGAATTGGAAGAGGCCTGAGAATGTTCATGAGATTCGTAGCTTTCTGGGTTTAGCGAGTTATTGTCGCTGTTTCATTAAGGATTTCTCTCGCATCGTGCTTCCTCTTACAAACCTCACTATGAAGGGTGTTCGTTTTATCTGGTCTGACAAGTGTGAGGCTGCCTTCTAGCGATTGAAGGAGCTTCTCACACATGCTCCTGTGCTTGTGGTTCCTGAAGGGAACCAAGATCTCATTGTTTATACTGATGCAAGCCACAGTGGGCTTGGTGCGGTTCTTTTGCAGAAGGATCGGGTTGTTGCCTATGCTTCAAGGCAATTACGTCCGAACGAGGTTCGGTACGCGACCCATGATTTAGAGCTTGCAGCCATCATCTTCGCCTTGAAGATATGGCATCATTATCTCCTTGGTGAGCATTTCGTCCTTTATACCGATCATAAGTCTCTCAAGTACCTCTTTTCGCAGAAGGAATTGAATATGAGGCAGCAACGATGGTTAGAGTTCCTCGCCTCATATGATTTCGATATCGAGTATACTCCAGGGATAGGTAATCGTGTAGCTGATGCGCTTAGCCGCAAGCATTCGTCAGTCGTTTCCATGATGTTAGTCGAATGGGATGTTCTTGAGACCTTATCCAGCTTCGACATTCATGATCGAGCACTGTCATCTGATTCACCGGTCTTATTATTCAGTATGGTGGCTCGACCATCTCTTCTTGATCGTATCTCTGAGGCCCAGAGACGTGATGCTTATATTATGCGCCTCATTCTTGCTCATCTGAATCCCGTGATGAGGTGTTGCGGGATTATTCGATTGATTCTCATGGTTGCCTTCGTCTGAGGAACCGTATAGTTGTTCCATCTGATTTAACACTTAGGCGTGACATACTTGATGATTGTCATCGCTCTAAGTATACCATCCATCCGGGTAGCAGTAAGATGTACGCGGATATGCATCGCCTTTACTATTGGGAAGGCATGAAGCGTGATATTGCAAGTTATGTAAGCAATTGCATGACCTGTCAGCTTGTTAAGGCCGAGCATCAACGGCCATCCGGTCTTCTTCAGCCTCTTGAGGTTCCACAGTGGAAGTAGGACCAAGTATCGATGGACTTCGTGATGGCCTACCTCGTTCGAGGTCGGGTCATTCTAGCATTTGGGTTATTGTGGATCATCTTACTAAATCCGCCCATTTCATCCCTATTAAATCTAACAGGAATGCTCCTATGTTGGCAAAGATTTATATTAAGGAAATCGTACGATTACATGGTGTTCCTTCTTTGATTGTATGTGATCGTGATCCTTTGTTTACCAGCCATTTCTGGACCAGTTTTCAGCAAGCTTTGGGAACAAAGCTGAATCTTTCTACAGCTTATCATCCCCAGTCTGATGGACAGACTGAGAGGGTGAACCGTATTCTTGAAGACCTTCTCCATGCTTGCATTCTTGATTTCAGTGGTTCTTGGGAGGATCATCTACCATTGATAGAGTTCTCCTACAATAACAGCTATCAATCCAGTATTGGTATGGCTCCCTTCGAGGTACTGTACGGAAGACCATGCCGATCTCCATCTTGTTGGCTAGAATCTGGCGAGAAGTTTATACTCGGTCCAAACTTAGTTCGTGATTCTTCAGAAAAGATATCTTTGATTAGACATCAGATGAAAGAGGCACAGAATCGTCAGAAATCCTACGCGGACAACCGTAGGAAGCCTCTGGAATTCACAGTGGGTGATCTTGTATTCCTTCGTGTATCCCCTATGAAGGGAGTAATGCGCTTTAGCTCCACTGGGAAATTGGCTCCTCGCTTTATAGGACCCTTTCCGATTATTGAGCGCATTGGTCCTGTAGCATATCGATTGTCTCTGCCATCTCATTTATCGGGTATTCATGATGTCTTCCACATTTCTCAGCTTCGGAAATGTATTCGAGATTCAGATTTAGTCATTGATCCTTCCAAGAAGCTTGAGCTTGAGATTTCACCAAGTTTATCTACTTCTCAGCAGCCTATTCGCGTGCTTGATTCGGAGGTGAGACGCCTTCGAAGCAAGAACGTTTCTCTTGTTAAGATTCAATGGTCGGAGAATCCGAAAGATTGCACTTGGGAAACCAGAGAATCGATTGAGCGTTCTTTTCCGGGTTTTCTTTCTTCATTTGGCATCGGTGAGAACTTTCTTTCTCAAGTCATTTCTTGTTTCTTTTGAGTGAATTACTGCATTGTTATGGGTTTTTCCTTTAGAAATTGCGTGGACGCAATTTTGTTAAGGGGGGATGTCTGTAACAACCCTGGTTAGAGATTACCGCTAGTATTAAGTCATAATTATAGTTATGATTTAATATTAGATTCATTAATTAAATTAATGGGGAGAAAATGAGGATAATATTGTTGTTAGGGATAGAACAACATTATGTGAGTTAATCTTACGAGAATAAAATAAAATGAGATTTATCTCAATTTTATGATTTGAAATAAATTTAGGAAGAAGGATAATGAAAGGGGAATATATATATATATTTTGGGGTTGTGTAATACATATATGGGAATGGAAAAATAATAATATAATATCTCTTTATTTCATGAGTTTTGAATAGAGATTTGTGCCTATATTCCATTAGCATGCACAATTTGGCAATAATATATGTAATGTATAAATTACATTTTTTTTATATATACACCAGGAAAAGTGTTGAATAAATAATTAATCATGTTATAAATGATATATAATGGGGATAAATATTTTGGGGAGTTAAAATAAATCATTCCTCCATAATAAAATGAGATAACCCATTTCATTTGATAAAATATGTCCATATTTACATTAGTTGGATAAATAGTGTAAAATTGCAATAAATAGGGAATAAATGGCGAATATATATAATAAAACTTGGTAAAATATAATTTTATTCTTTTTATTGGATTCCTTTTGTTTTAACGAATCCAACGCATTTTTATTTTGTTGAATCCGGATATAAAATGTGTAAAATATGAGAGAAATAGCATTATAGAAAAATAAAAATAAAAACATAAATTGGAATTTTTGGCTAAGTATGTTTTTGGGCTGAAGTGTTGGTCCATTAGCCCATAAAGAAGTTTCTGGTGAGGAAAACAGTGTACGTACAGTTTTCCTCTCCTATCTCCTCCTCCGGTTGTCACAAAAGCTCAAAAGTAAAATCAATGGCAACCTCAAACCCTTGCTAAATCTTAGTTAATTTCACACAAAATTAAGAGATTTTCTTATCTAAAAATTAAAGCCAGGTAATCTTCTAACCAATCTCCATCTTAAATCCGGGAAAAATCTTAGTTTCAGTTACTATTGTTGTTTTAATGGGTTTTCCCCTTTGCATGTCCATTTTTCAGCAACTATAGGTACTGCCTAGGCCATTGCTAGCTTGAAGATCTCATCTTGCAGCCAATTTCGCTCCTTTTTGCCGCAAAAGGTAAGTGAAAACTTGCAGTAAACTGTAAGCAAATGAAAATTCTTCGCTATGTAAAAGTTTGGAATTGTGATGTTTTGTTTTTGATCTTTTTGATATGTTTATCCGGCTGAAATAGTGCCAATTTCATTTGCCATATCTTCTTCATCTGGCATCGGATTGCTCCCTAACTTGTTCAGTTTGGAGTATATTTGTTATGGTTCATTCCTGTAAAATTTTATCAAGTTTCGAGTCCGTTTGTACCTCCTTATTTGCTGTCAAAGTTGCAAAACCGAAAGCGTTTTTGCACAGAAAATATATTTGGCTGAATAGTATTTTCGCCATAACTTTTGCATTTCTAATCTGAATTTAAAAATCTTGGATGTTCTGGAATTCTTGTGAAATATTCCATAACTTTAATTTGTTGAGTTTTCAGTAATTTTGAGGTTTGCTATGCAAAAATTGACAAAGTTTGTCACTGTCCCGAAAATGTATCAGTCCAGGCTTAACTTTTAACTTTTAGTAATTTTGGCGTAACTTTTTTGTTTCAAATCAGAATTTCAAAATTTTGGATGTTCTGAAATCCTTGTGAAATATTACATAACTTTCTTGTTTTTTGTTTTGAATAATTTTGAAGTCTATATGGACAAAAATTGATTTTTTCGTTGCTGGTCCGTGTTAATAACCAGTGCACAATTTTTTTTTCTATGTAGTATTTCGATCATAACTTTCACGTTACTGATCGGAATCTTGAAATTCAAGATGTTCTAGAATGCCTAGGAAATATGCTACAACATTTATGTTTTATGTTTTATAAGATTTTGTTGTTTACATGGTGAAAAATTGATGTTTTTACTGTTGGTCTGTCATTGACAACCACAATATTTATATATTTGTCCGATTTCGACAATTTCATTTGCATTCTTTTGCAAATTTTTATATATGAAATCTGATGCTAATGTTTGATTATTATGTCCAGCAATGGACTAGTCAAGTTAGGATAATATTTGGATTTAAATTTAATTCAAATTCGATTTAAATTTGAATATCGATTTATACCGATTAAATTGCAAATTGTTGTCTTTTGAGTTTTAAAAATCCGAATAAATTGCATAAAATCTTCTAAAATCATGGTTTGTATAATAAATGTTTTTACACATTTTTAAAGGTTTTTAAACAATTATTCTTTATTTTCTAGGTTTTTAAAATCATTAAAATTCTTTTAAATGATGAGTTTTCTCTCAAAATCCTTTAGATAAATTTCTAGAAATTGGTTTAAAATCCCATTTTCTCTAGTAAAATATATTATAATTAATTTTATTAATTTTATTTACTTTGATTCTTTTTCGGACGTATGAAAAAGTAAATTAAATGATTTAGTAAAATTACGAGGTATGGGACTCGTGAATTTACTTTATCGGTTAATTTCGGACTTGTACGATCGAAACAACTTTTGGGAATTGTTTGAATTCCTCTTTGATGACAACCACTTCGTGGTATGTTTTTGATGTATTTAAATCCTAATTGGGGCATTATTCCATATCAATTTATTTGGTATATATATATATATATAGTCCGAGAACCCCTAAATAGGAGTATTTCGATGATGGGCTATATTGATAGAGATGCTCTTGCCAATGACATGAGGCAAATATTTCGATGGAATTTGATGATGATTGATGAATTTATGGTGTTTCTTACTTGTCGATGAGATAAGACAAGTTTGGCATTTCATACCATTCGCCGATGACATGAGGCGATTCTTATGATGATTTAGATGATTTTCATAGTGTGGCATCGACTAGCGGCTAGAAAACCGCTAAGTGAGAACGTGCGGTATGGGACGTACGTTACCACTTTTTGGGTTACTATCCGAGAGTTTCTGACACATTCTAGAAGGACTACCAGTACTTTGAGTCCCGATCGGGCCAAGCAATGTTTGGTTCGATCACTGTGATGGCGGGGGCTCAGCGGACACCGATTGGAGTGAAGACTCCAATCACTATGATGGCGGGTGTTCGGGATGGATATAGATGACGTCATAGACCGAAACAATTCGATGTGAGGATTTTGGTCAATAGATGGATATGGTACCATAATGATGGTAGTACTGGTAAGTAGCACGTGCAGCATTGCTTCGGCATGCGGGATCTGGCCAATCCGAGGTTTCTTTTGATGATTCATGATGATTTCAATTTTGCCACCTTTTTATGTGTTTTCTATAGATTTATGGATACGAGAAAGGCATATATGATTTCTTGGTGGATTTCGGTAATTTCGAATTTATGAATTGATACTTGGGATTTTATATGATTTTGGAAGGATGATTATTTAATGAATGATTGTTAGGAGTTTCCCTTATACCCTACTCACTCATTCTCTTTTGTTAAACCAAGTGTATACATAGTTTCAAACCACCTGTAGTGACGTGTAGAAGTTATATGATATCTACTCTAGTAATTCTTATCTGCTTATGTTTCCCTTAAGGCTGTAAGGGGAAAGTTCCCTTTCACTTTATCGTATTTTTTTTCTAACGATAAGATTCAGTTTGCCTAACCCGTGTGTTTGTCACTCGGGTCAGACCGAGTTGCAGGTTAGGTCGGATATCTATCTTTTGTGCTTGGACCCATTTTGATTTTTGAGGGGCTCATGACTATGGACTTGGCTACATCTTTCGTGTTGTCTCTTTTGTGTCAGCTTATTGTACATATTCTTTTATAGAGATGGAGATGTATGTATATTGTGTGGTTATACGCCACTATGATGTAGGGTATTACATTTGATGTTCGGCTGTATTAGTATATATATCTGTGGCTGCTGTTCTGTGATGTGATTGTTATATTTATTGCATTTTGTTTCTGAATAGATCCTACAGCCGTGTAGTATCGTATTAGTTAAATATTGAGTATGTCGATCACTTGAGATACACGAAAAAAAATATGGTAAAAATCGACGTACTTAGTCTTTAGCTAATGCATTACTATTCGGTCGCCCTTAACCAGCCCTATTCTCTGCATTAGTAGACGGAATAACTCATTAATTCTCTGTACTAATGTGGGTCTCGGGGTGGGGTGTCACAGATAAGTTCAATAACACATACTTTTAGATATGAGGGTCGTATCTTAAAGTCATTATTTAACACCCCATATTTTTAGTAACATTATTTAGGATATTTATTTAGTTAAATAAAATAAAATAATGTAAGCTGATTAATGTTTAGATTTGTGATTATATAAGGGGTAGCCGTGCCATGTTAAATAAGTGAACTAAAGAATAAAAAAGAGAATAAAAGGTTTATTAAATATGCAAGGGAAAAATAGGAACAAGGCATATCCTTATACCCTAAACACCTTTAGCAATTCATTATACACGTTCATTTTATTTTCAAAAACAAAAAATAGAGCTAAGGTCGGCCACCATTTGGAAGAGCAAAGAAGAATAATTCAAGAGGAAGAATCAAATCACATAAGTAAGAACAAATCTCACATCCTTAATCAAAATTCTAAGGTTAATAATGACTACATCTCAAGTTTTTAATGGTTTTCAGTTTAAGTATGAAATCAAGTTATTTGCAAAAGTTTTGCCATGCCTTGGATGATAAGATGTATATCTATATGTTATTGATGATTTATGCTAATTCATATAGATTTTGTGATATATTTTGATGTGAAAACCCAATTATATGACATCTAATTGCCTTGCGAATTTAAATTTACATTAGAAACAATAATTTAGAAATGGGTTTCAGTTTTCATAATTTTATAAATTAATGTGGATTTTATATGAATTTTCTAGTGAAGAAAATGCTATTTTTAGTTAAAAGTTAATTATGACCAAATTATATTGGCTTAGGGTCTAAAATTTATATATGCTAGAAAACATATTAAAAATGATTTTTTGAAATTTTTGTGGAATTTTCCAAAGTGTTTTAATGGATATAAAATTATTTAAGGTATAGGACTTAAATCTTTTATATGCTTATAAAAAGGTGAAGGGGTATTTTGTAAATAATTCAAATCTTTATTTCTTAAAATCGCCAGTACTTTTAGAAAAGAAAAATTTGCAAACATAATTTGACGAACAAGGCAGGTTAGGTGAAAAGAAATAGTTTAAAAAGTTAAATCTACATGCTTTTTCCTGATTCAATTCTTTCGGCACCAGGCATTCGACTCCTTTCGTCCGCCTCCAACTCCATCAAAACCAATGCACATGGTATCAGATACCTGGTACGTAGTGAATTGTATGTAGGCGGAAGGTAATCGGTCGAAACTAAGGGTTCCGAAGGGGTCAAAGCACTTCTTTGTTTTAAATGAAAACGCATCTTCTTTGCTTTCGACTTGATCTGCTTTCAAACAGGTCAATGATTTTAAAATAATGGTTTTAAAAGGTTGCATCTTTGTTTTTTAAGAAACTTCTTTCGACTAGGTCGAAGCCCTTGACTGCCACTTTTTAACAATTCGACTCAGATTTGTTTCGAAAGGGTTACCTTGTTTTTAAAACCAAGCCACTTCTCCAATGTTTTCGAAGGGATGGTTTCAACACCTTCACTTCTTTACTTAAGTAATGCTTTCAAAAGAGATGCTTTTGACTTAAATGTTTGGAACACCCCTTGTGCTCTATAGAAGCTAGAACCCAAATGGTTTCGAAAGAGATGGTTTTAGTGGTTTCGAAAAGTGTCTTCACATGTTATAAAATTGAACCTAAATGCTTTTTAAAGGCCTAATGTTTTGACGCTTTCGGAAGGTTTTAAGGAGAGGTTTCTAAGGGGTGGTTCCCAATTGTTTCGAAAGGTCTAAAAGTAAAGGTTTTACAATGGTTTCCAAAGGTCTAAAAGCAAAGGTTTTCCAATGGTTTCGAAGGGCAACGTTTAAGTGTTTTAAAGATAGGATGTCTAAGGTTTTAAAGATTTTGGAGTAGATGATTTCCAATGCTTTTGAAAGGATAAATATGAATGGTATCGAAAGGTATGATTTTGAAATTTATGTTTTGTCCTTCGGCCTAAGGTTTTACTTATGTTGAAAGGGATATTTTCAAAGGTTTCGAAAGGGGTACTTTTATTGGTTTCGAAAGGGTTGTTTAAAGATTAGAAGAACAGATTGGACTGGTGTAGGGACGTGCCCTATACTCATTAGCTATTAGCCCGTATTTAATTTAGTCCAAAATTCCAATGTGTAGGGCTTTATCACAAGTAAGACTAAAATTATGCTACACACAAAAAGAAATCTAAAAAGGAAAGACAAGTTATTAGTAAGCCCATAAACCCTTAGGATCAGTTAGACCTGGAGAAGTAAGAACGACCATCCTAAAGAGGAGTTTCTAACAAATCTTAGATTTTTATGTTTCTGGTAGGCCCGAGTGAGTGAAGGGTTTGTAGTTTGCCAAACCAAGCTACGGTGTATGGAAAGATAGTCAATATGATAATTGATATGTACATATACAATATATTGCTTTACAGATTTAACCAGTTTAGATCTAGGATATAATTTGCAAAAGATATATTTTAAAAGGGATATTAGTGAGAGGAAAGCCATGCTGCTTTGCGACGTGGTATCACTTAACATCAAATAATCAAAATGTATAATATTATTCACACTAGATTTTATGTCTCACTTGAAGTTTATTCTTCCTTAAACTCTCGGGTATTAAAAAATTGATTTTAGTTGGCTGAGGGTTAAATTTTACAGGTCTTAGCAGGTTGGCGAATAAAGCTTCCGGTGACGAGAAGTTGGCTTACGAATAGCTATTTAGGAGTTGCAATTTTATTTTGGATTAATTCCACTGTATTGTATATATAGTACTCTGGTCAAATAAGAGGACACCGTCATATGTCGCTCTTGGTGTATTTATGTAGTAAGTATATTTTATTTGTACCTAGGAAATAATAATGGGATTATGTAATCTGAATATGGAACATTATTTGGAGATGTAACCAGAAATATTGTTTTTTTGAATCTGTGATTTATTTTATATCCGTGTGCTTCTTGTATTATGAATACCATTAACATAGCCATATTTAGTCACCTGAAGTTAATACTACAGATGATTGCATCGCTTGTAGCGCTTAGCTTTGGGCCATTAGATAGGGGACGTGACAACTTGGTATCAGAACATAGGTTTATGAAAAACTATAACTAAAAAGATAATTTTGAAAACATAATCCTAAGAAATTAGAGATATGATTGAAGTATGGGATAGCACTATAGTAACGTACTTGTATTTGCCATATATAAGTATGCACTTTTTCTCTAGTCTCCTATTTATATTAGGTTATTTCCTGTGTCCCACGAAGGTTCGAATGCTGATATGTATTCTTGAAGAGATAATGTTAGAGGGGGAAGCACACTGCAGATGGAAATGCAAGACCTAATACTAGAAGGAACCAAGGTCAGGCACGAGCTGAAAATACTGGTGTTGAAGTCCCTCAAGTTGACATGAGAGCCATATATCAGTTTTTTGTGAATAAGATGCAAACAGGGTTTGGTGCTGGAGTAATTGGGAGAGGAGCCTAGCAAGCTCCAGTAGTCAACAATTATGCTGCTTTGAGTAGGGACTATGCAAGTTTGGGAGGAATACCATTCGTTGGGACTAAAGACGCCATAGAATTGGGGAACTAGTTGCTACATTGTGAGTCAATTTTCAAAGATTTAGAGCTCAGTGATGAGCAAAAAAGAAGGCTTACTTCATGGCAGCATCAAGGAGTAGAATTATACTGGTAGAATAGTGTGACGGTTGGAGTTGATGAAGGAATGATGACATGTGCTGAGTTTAAGAGGAGGTTTGAGGAGAGATTCATGTCTGTGATGACAATGTGTACCTTGCTTGTGAATTTTACCGAGTTAGAGCAGGGAGAGATGACTGTGTTAGAGCATGCTACAAGGTTTGAGGTGTTGGCAAGATATGGTCATGCCACTGTGGATACCGTGATTAAAGATATGAGAAGTTCATTATGGGGTTGATTCCTAAATTGGTAGGGCTACAATGTCTCACATGAGGGATCCTTGTGATGTTTAAGTTAAGATGGCTCTAAGATAGGAGGAAATTATAGCTTCTATGAATAAGAATAAGGCAAAGGAGGTCCAGGTAGGGAAGAGTTAGAAAAAAAAGTTCATTCCTAAGACGGAAGACCAAAAGGGAGAAGCTGTGAAGAAGGGACAGTCAAAAGTTGTCAGTTTTAAGTGCGACAGGAAAGGGCATTTTGTGAATTAATATCATTCTCGAGAAGCAAAGATGGCGACCGGGAAGAAAAATATCAAATGCTTCAACTGCGATCAGATGGGTCATTATAAGAACCAATGCAAGGAGCTTGCTAAGGATGGAAACGACAAAGTATATGCGTTGGAGCCAACTACCTCGAGACCCATTACAGGGGAAAAGGGAAAGCAGAGTTGAGAGGTACGCTTATGATTCTTGGTATGGCAGTCAGTGTTCTATTTCATACTGATGCATCGCATTGTTTTGTATCACGTTGTGACGCAGCGGATAATTCGAAATAAACTTCAATCGATGAAATGTAGCAATCGGTGAGTTGAAGATACCAAAATGCCCAAGTTCGTTGATCCAAAGATACCGAACTCTAGCTATCTCAAACACGTTGATAGCGCACTATACCGTGTTCAAAGATCTACGATTCTTCGCACGTTGATCTAGCGCACTAGATTCCGTGAATCGGCTTCAACAAACGTGGATTCGAGCGCACTCGAATGACGTAAGTGGAGATAGGAGATTACACTCAACTACCAATTGGTATGAAAGCACAAAGCTAACAAAAGAGAAATTTTATTCAAAATCAACAACTACAAAATATACAACACACCCTCTATTTATAGCTGTTTCACCACCCAGAGCCTTAGCTCGTGACCGACTCAACATCCTTAGGTCGGCACCGACTCAACTGGTAGCAACACAAGCTCTTTACAACACACGTCGACTCAACCTAACTATATACAAGACCATCGCCGACTCAACTGATTACAACCTCATACGCAACCGACTCAAGTATATACATGTGACCGACTTACAACAGCACACGACTCAACATGACCGACTCAAGTCTTTGCCGATTCAACCCTTGAGTCGCACACGACTCAGCACATCACTTCCACACATAGTATACGACATACGACTTAGAAGTACAACGGCTCATACGACTCAAGCTACAACAGTTAGGTCGTATACGACCTAACGACTCAAGGCCAACAGCACATCCGCTCCTATGGCCGACTCAGGCGCATGCCGACTCAACTTCCTCCGACTCAAGGCCTTAGGTCGGAAACGGCCTATGCTCCCATCAACTCGTAACTTCTTGTCCTTAGGTCGGAAACGACCTAAAACATGCTCTTGCCCAGGTAACCCGTTAGGTCGGAAACATCCCCATATGCTTCTGTTGAGTCGGCTTATCTTCCCCCTTGGCTTGTTAACTCGTGTCCTTTCTTCCTTAGACCGGCAACGACCCAAGCTTTCACTAAGTCGCGAACGACTCATCCCCGAAGCCCACTTTGCTCGACCTATGTTATCTCCCCCTTGTAATCTCTTAAACCGGAAACGACTCATGGTTAGACCGTTGAGTCGGGGGCGACTCAACTCCGATGCTAGGTTATCTCGGCTTGTCTTCTCCCTTGGTTTGTTAGGTCGTGGACTTCTTTCCCTAGCTCGGAAACGACTCAAACCTTCCTTGAGTCGTGGACGACTCATCAAACTCAAACACCTCAAATTCCCGTTGAGTCGTAACCCTGTCCCTTTAGCTTTGTTAAGTCGCACACGACTTATACTTAGCTTGTGATCACAGTTAGTTCGTAGCTCGCTTAAGCAACTTAAGGTCTCATGATGCTGGCCTGCATCATCTTCCCCTGGTTGGAAAAAATTCGTCCTCGAATTTACAAACTTTCTTCTTCGAGACGCTGTCTTCCATTCATTATCTGGTTTGATGTGACACTGGTGATACCCACTCTTGAGATTAATCTTGTCTTGACCCTTTGACGATATGGTTCGAAATAAGGAATACCTGGAAATAAACAGACGTGGCATCAGACAGGCGGCATAAGGAAGTGATCTGAGGGAGATGACGTAAGAAAAAGTGTGGGATAAACTAAGCACTAGATGCCAGATCCACTTCATGTAGCACAGGACTTCATAAAAATAGTGTCGTATATCATATTGCTTCTGCCAATAGGAAGACGTGATATAGAACCAAAACTCATCCAAAATGTGAGACGATATAAGGAAATTTACAATCATAGAACGAATTAGGAAATCTCGTCCTAAGAAGTGTGATGATTCATGCTCAGATTCTTGTCTTTCCGTATATTGTTCAGAGATGTTATCATCTAGCATCTGTCCTTGAAGTGTTGTATCAAATTCTCCTGACTGAAATGAACTCCCGCTCGCTTCTCCTTCAACATAGTTATTTTCATAAGATGGTTCCAAGCAATTGACACTGGCAATGTTTGCAGGGTGGACATCATCAGACGACTTCAACTGGCAATCATTCTCTTCCTCCTGTCGTATCAACTCTTCCTGTTCTTTCAGACTCACAAGATCATACGATACTGGCAGTAAAATAGCATCTGGTAGGAGTTCAGTATGAGGTTGAATGTCCTGGAGTGATGGTAACTCTTCGGATAATGCCTCAGAATATTCGACTTCAGACTCTTCGAATTCTGATCCAACTTCCTCGAAATCATCAATATCTTCACTCGCTCCTTGCTCGGTCAACACAAACAATTCATTTCTCATTTCCTCATACTCTTCCAATATTACAGGATTGGTTTCTCCAAGCAGTTCCTCAAACATCTCATCTCCACATTCTTCACATATTTCGAATGCTTCATCCTCCTCAGGGTTCTCAACATCAAAATCTTTTTCGGATTCAATCAACATTGACAACTCCTCATCATCTTCCATTTCATCGACGAACTCTCTTAAAGATAATAAACAATCTGATTCTGCCTTTTCTTCCATTTCACTTTCATTTTGCCCAGGCTCCTCGAAAACCACGGAATTAATACTTGGCTGGTTCTCATCCATAAGCTCAGGTATCAAACAAAAATCCTCCATCAACAAATGAATTCTCTCATCTCCGAACACAATTTCTTCTTCCATACTATCGATATTAAACTTTGGCAATGACGAGTAATCCACTTCTACATCCACATACTTTGACTCAATCTCTTCGTTATCATCAAATTTCAACGGTTGATAAAAGTCAGATTCATCAGTTTTCCTCAACAAGTTACTCACTTCATCACTTGACAAAATTTCTACATCTCCTGACAAAGAACCTTCATCGTCATCAAATTGTGGTGGTTGATAAAGATTACCTGCATCAATCCTCCTCAACAAATTACATTCTTCGTTCTCCAACTCGACCTCTTCATCTTCATTATCAAACTTTAGTGGTAAGGCTGCGAATGATTCTGTAGGACCAACCTCTTCTAGCTCTTCCAACATTGGTTCAACTTCCTCCGGAAATTGAAGTTCTTCTCTTGCCTCATACATAACCAATGTTTCAGCAGTACCTTCCGATTCTTCAACACTCTCGCTGAATGATATTGGACTAGTCTGTTCCTCTTCTTCTTCTGTCCCGCTGTCAGTAGAATCATCCACTTCCTCACTTTCACATTCTTCTATAACAAAGGGTTTCTTCTGGGACTTTGTACTTTTAAAACTTCGATGGTTAGACTCCTGATAATGATAGCGCTTAACTTGGTCATCAACATTCGTCGTAATGATTCTGTGTGCAACTGGTTCGTTGATTCTCTTGGAAATTTCTCTACTGTAAGGAACGCCATCAAACTGATTACTGGGTCTTATAACCATACCCTTCCCTTGACTACCTGGATTCCTCTTCTGCAACTGTTGGTTAACACGAGATTGATAATTGTAGGGTAAGAAATTTGCTTTCATCATCCTTTTCATCTTATCCCACTTGACAACTTTAGATTTCTTCATTCTCTCTCTGGTTGATTTAGTTTGTTGCCACCAGTCCATAGCTCTACCTCTCAAGCTTGCAACAACTAACTTAACTTGGCGATCTTCAGGAATATCATTGAGTTCAAACATTCTTTCAACCTTTGACAACCAATCAAGGAATTCCTCTGCTTGTAACCCACCTCGGAATTCTGGAATTTCTGTATCCTTCCTAGATTCCTGAAATCGAAAATGAACACTATCACCATAACGATCTTCTTCAAATTTAGATGAGCTTCGATATCGATTCTGAACATTGCTTCTGCTATGAACATGCTCATCCTTTCTACTTCCTCTTTCATAATCACGATGATCTCTCCTCATCGAAACTGATGATTCTCTTCTGTCACGACTAGATGATGGTAACACCCTCCTCGCTTCCGTAACCAATGGCGAAACTCGGTTTCCTCCATGGTCCGAGATTGGCGACCTTCTGCTTTGACTTGTATTCAAATCCATCATCAATTTCTCCAATCTACCAAAACTTTCATCGAACTTCTCATGCATACGTTGCTCCATTTGATCGGCTTCTTCTTTTCGATACAAAGCTTCAATGTTTTGATGACGATTGGCTCTCCTTGGTGGCATGATTGAAAAACTTCACAAACTTCAACAATTCAATCACAAGACTTCAACAAATCACGGCTCAACAATGTCTCGGCTATGACTTGATTCGGCTCAATGTGCAACGACTTATGGTTAAGTCGGCACGGCTCCACACTTCAAATCTTGGCGCGCAAAAATCTCCTCACAAATTCAATCACTCTCCAACACTTGATTCAAAATGCTATAGATCAAATACTCCAAGCTTGTTGCAACTTCAAGATGACCACAACGAACACAACTTCAAACTTCAACACTTGGCTCCAAGAATCAAACTTAGCTATGATTGGCTAAGTATGGCTCCGATACCAAACTGACGCAGCGGATAATTCGAAATAAACTTCAATCGATGAAATGTAGCAATCGGTGAGTTGAAGATACCAAAATGCCCAAGTTCGTTGATCCAAAGATACCGAACTCTAGCTATCTCAAACACGTTGATAGCGCACTATACCGTGTTCAAAGATCTACGATTCTTCGCACGTTGATCTAGCGCACTAGATTCCGTGAATCGGCTTCAACAAACGTGGATTCGAGCGCACTCGAATGACGTAAGTGGAGATAGGAGATTACACTCAACTACCAATTGGTATGAAAGCACAAAGCTAACAAAAGAGAAATTTTATTCAAAATCAACAACTACAAAATATACAACACACCCTCTATTTATAGCTGTTTCACCACCCAGAGCCTTAGCTCGTGACCGACTCAACATCCTTAGGTCGGCACCGACTCAACTGGTAGCAACACAAGCTCTTTACAACACACGTCGACTCAACCTAACTATATACAAGACCATCGCCGACTCAACTGATTACAACCTCATACGCAACCGACTCAAGTATATACATGTGACCGACTTACAACAGCACACGACTCAACATGACCGACTCAAGTCTTTGCCGATTCAACCCTTGAGTCGCACACGACTCAGCACATCACTTCCACACATAGTATACGACATACGACTTAGAAGTACAACGGCTCATACGACTCAAGCTACAACAGTTAGGTCGTATACGACCTAACGACTCAAGGCCAACAGCACATCCGCTCCTATGGCCGACTCAGGCGCATGCCGACTCAACTTCCTCCGACTCAAGGCCTTAGGTCGGAAACGGCCTATGCTCCCATCAACTCGTAACTTCTTGTCCTTAGGTCGGAAACGACCTAAAACATGCTCTTGCCCAGGTAACCCGTTAGGTCGGAAACATCCCCATATGCTTCTGTTGAGTCGGCTTATCTTCCCCCTTGGCTTGTTAACTCGTGTCCTTTCTTCCTTAGACCGGCAACGACCCAAGCTTTCACTAAGTCGCGAACGACTCATCCCCGAAGCCCACTTTGCTCGACCTATGTTATCTCCCCCTTGTAATCTCTTAAACCGGAAACGACTCATGGTTAGACCGTTGAGTCGGGGGCGACTCAACTCCGATGCTAGGTTATCTCGGCTTGTCTTCTCCCTTGGTTTGTTAGGTCGTGGACTTCTTTCCCTAGCTCGGAAACGACTCAAACCTTCCTTGAGTCGTGGACGACTCATCAAACTCAAACACCTCAAATTCCCGTTGAGTCGTAACCCTGTCCCTTTAGCTTTGTTAAGTCGCACACGACTTATACTTAGCTTGTGATCACAGTTAGTTCGTAGCTCGCTTAAGCAACTTAAGGTCTCATGATGCTGGCCTGCATCACGTTGTTTGGTTGATAAGCTTAACTTAGAACCCTTATACCAAGTTACTTCCTTAAGGGTTTCAAATACGTTAGGAGGGTATGCAACACTTGGGATGAGATGTGACCACCTATAGTTTGACTTGTCAGGTCATACTTTCGTTTGTAGTTTGCATGTGTTTGATTTCGTAGGATTCGAAATTGTTTTGGGTATGGATTGGTTAAGTAAGTACAATGCAAGGATATTTTTCCATGATGGGAAAATATTACTTAGACACCCAGACTGTAGGGAGCGGATTGTATATACCATAGAAAACCCCAGTTGTGAGGTGAATACTTTGTTGGGTGTTATAGAGATAGAAGATGAGCTAAATCAAGTTTTGTGGTTAGAGAATTCACAGATATTTTTTAACTCATAGTAGGATTTCCACCAAAATGGGCCATCGAGTTTTGGGTAGATATGGTGCCTGGAGCAGAACCAGTTAGTAGACCACCAAGCTGGATGACACCTACCGAAATTAGGGAGCTTAAGGTGCAGTTGGTGGATTTGGAAGGCAAGAATTTCATCAGACCTAGTAGTTCACCTTGGGGAGCAACCGCAGTGTTTGCTAAGAAGCTAAATGGATTGTTAAGGTTATGTATCGATTATCATAAGTTAAATGAGAACATGATAAAGAATCGATATCCATTGCCTATGATCGACGATTTGCTCGATCAGTTGAGTGGAACCAAGATATTTTCGCAGTTGGATTTAGGGATAGGTTTCTATCAGCCTAGAGTGGTAGAGGATAGTATTCCTTTGACTACATTTAGAATCTGATATGGATTGTACAAATGGTTAGTGATGCCGTTAAGACTGAATTATGCACCATCTTTCTCTGTAGATTCGATGAACAAGATTTTCCAAGAGCACATGGATAGGTTCGTATTGGTTTTCACAGATGATATTTTGGTGTACTCCAAGGATGAAAGAGAGCATGAAGTTCATCTTAGAGTAGTGCTTGAAACGTTGAGTCAGCATCAGCCGAAGGCAAAGTTCTCGAAATATCATTTTTGAAAGAAGGAAGTGAAGTTTCTTGGCCATATAGTTTCAAAAAATGGGTTATCAGTAGATCCAACTAAGATCGAGGCCATGAACAACTGGAAGAGACTAGAAACGATGACTGGGATAAGAAGTTTTCTATGATTGGCTGGTTACTATCGGTGGTTTAGTAAGGATTTTCCTTGGATAGTGGCACCAATGACTAGGCTACCTCGAAAAGAAATGAGTTTGTTTGGATCGACAGTGTGAGGAGGCATTCCAAAAGTTGAAACGCTTGTTGACTAATGCACCTATTTTGGTTGTTCCATAGGGGAATCAAGATTGGTGGTGTACGCGGATGCATGTCGGACTGGGTTAGGAGCTGTGTTAATGTAGTGGGTGGAGTAATTACCTATGCTTCTCGACAGCTTAGACCGCATAAAGTCGGATACCGAACCCATGACTAGGAGTTAGCTGCGGTAATTTTTGCGCTGAATGTATAGAGACATTATCTTTTGGGAGAAAGATTTAAATTGTATATGGATCATAAGTCGTTGAAGTATTTGTTCTCTCAAAAGGGGCTGAACATGAGACAAAAAAGGTGATTAGAGTTCTTAGCTGCTTATGATTTCGATATTGAGTACGCACTGAGGAAAGGCAACAAGGTTGCATATGCGCTTAGTGGAAAACATCATAATGCAGTCTTAACAATTATCGCTGTGCGGAAAGATTTAGAACCGTTAGCGACTTGCAGAGTATAGTAGAGAACTAAGAGTAGTTCAAAAACAAAAACTTCTTTGTTATCATGTTTGGAAATTCGACCAGTTATGATCAAAAAGGTTGCTTCTAAATAGCTAGAGGATCCAGTGTTGGCTGAATGGATCAGAAAGTTGAGAGATGAAACAGAGAGTGATGACTTAAAAGATTTTAGTCTTGACAAGAATAGGTTGTGAAGAAAGGAAGGAAGATTTTGTGTTCCGAATGTGGGAGGCATTTGGAAGGATGTTTTGGAGGAATGCCAACATACGAAGTTCTCTATTCATCCTGGAGGAAGTAAGATGTATCAAGACATAAAGAGAAGTTTCTTCTGGGAATGTATGTAGGTGGATGTAGGCTTGTGGGTGAAGTAGTGTTTGAACCACCAATGGGTAAAAGCCGAAATTAGAAGCTAAGTAGGTTTGCTTCAGCCTTTGAACATTCCAGTATGGAAGGGATATTCTATTTCTATGGATTTCATTGACGGGTTGCCAAGGTCTAATAGAGGAAATGAAAGCATATGGTCATTGTGGACATGTTGAATAAGAGTGCCCATTTTATTCCAATTAAGTAAACCAGAATGGCACTTGTGTTAGCAAAGTTGTTTATGAAGAATGTGGTTAGAATACATGGAATTCCTAGTTGTATGGTGAGTGATAGAGATACTTTATTCACTAGCGAGTTTTGGAAGATTCTAAAGTATACTTTAGGTACTAAGCTCAAGATGAGTACCGCTTACCATCCATAAACTGATGGGCAAACAGAGAGAGTTAACTAAGTCTTGGAGGATTTGTTATGAGCTTGTGTGCTAGATTTTGGGGGGATCATGGGAAGACCATCTACATCTAATCGAGTTTTCATATAACAACAGTTATCAAACTAGTATAGGAATGACACCATTTGAAGCTTTGTACGAAAGGTCATGCAAATCTCCAATTTGTTGGTTAGGGACTGGGAATAGGGTTGTCTTGGTCTAGATTCGGTTAGACAAGCTGCAGAAAAGGTTGAGTTAATTCGAGCTAGAATGAAGGAAGCTCAATCTAGGTGGAAGAGTAATATAGATAAAAGATGAAAAGACTTAGAGTTTTCTATTGAAGAGCATGTTATCATTAAGGCATCATCGATGAAAGTTGTGATTTGGTTTTATAAATCAGGGAAGATGGCATCGAGGTTCATTGGACTATTTCCTACTATTGAGAGGATCAGGAAACTTGCATATAAAGTAGAGTTACCGAGCAGTTTGGTAGGAGTCCATGATGTTTTCCATGTTTCTCATCTAAGGAAGTGTATTCGAGATCCGGATATTACTATATCACCAAATGTGTTAGATGACTTAGTCGTGGAGCCGAATTTGACTATACTTAGAAAGCCAATTCGCATAGTCGTAAAAGATGAGAAGAGGCTCAGGAATAAGACATTCTATTAGTTAAAGTCCAGTAAAGCGACGATGACAGAGGCTATACTAGAGAGACCAAGAACAGGATGAGAGATGCATATCCTGATTTCTTTGACGGTATGCTTTACCTTTGATTGTTTTGATGCATACCTTATCGTAATTTCGAGGACGAAATTCTTTAAGGAGGGGAGTTTGTAACAACCCATATTTTTAGTAACATTATTTAGTATATTTAATTGGTTAAATAAAATAAAATAATGTAAGATTATTAATGGATTGAGATTTGTAATTAAATAAGGGGTAACCGTGCCATGTTAAATAAGCGAACTAAAGAATAAAAAAAGAATAAATGAGTTAGGAAATATGCAAGGGAAAAATAGAAACAAGGCATATCCTTATACCCTAAACCCTCTTAGGAATTCATTATACACGTTCATTTTATTTTCATAAACAAAAAAGTAGAGCTAAGGTCGGCCACCATTAGGAAAAGCAAAGAAGAAGCATTCAAGAGGAAGAATCAAATAACTTAATCAAGAACAAATCTCACATTCTTAATCAAAAAGGTAAGGAGAATAATGACTACATCTCAAGTTATTAATGGTTTTTGTTTTTAATATGAAATTGTATTATTTGCAAATATTTTGACATGTTTTGGATGATAAAATGTATATCTTTATGTTGTTGTTGATTTATGCTAATTCACATAGATTTTGTGATATGTTTTGATACGAAAACCCTATTTTAGGATATCCAATTACCTTGCGAATTTAAATTTGGATTAGAAAAAATAATTTAGAAATGATTTTCAATTTTCGTAATTTTCTAAATTAATGCGGATTTTATATGAATTTTCTAGTGAAGAAAATGCTATTTTGGTTTAAGAATTAATTACGGCCAAATTATATTGGGTTAGGGTCTGAAATTTATATATGTTAGAAAACATACTTAAAATGATTTTCTAGAGTTTTTGTGGAATTCTCTTACGTTTTTAATGGATATATAAAATTATTTAAGGTATGAGACTTAAATGTTTTTTTATACTTGTAAAAAGGAGAAGGGGTATTTTGTGAATAATTCCAATCTTTATTTTTGAAAATTGTTAGTACTTTTAGAAAAGAAAAGTTTGCAACCAATCATAATTTGACAAACAAAGCAGGTTAGGTACAAAGAAATAGTTTAAAAAGTCAAATCTAAATGATTTTTCCTTTTTCAATGCTTTCGGCATCAGGCTTCCGATTCGTTACCTCCGCCTCCGACTCCATTGAAACTAATGGACATGGTATCAAATACCTGGTACATAGTGAATTGGATGTAGGTGGAAGGTACTGGGTCAAAATCATGGTTCGAAGCACTACTTTGCTTTTAAATGAAAATGCGCATGCTTTGCTTTCTACTTGGTCTGCTTTCACTAGGTCAATAATTTTAAAAGAATGGTTTTAAGAGGTTGTGCCTTTGTTTTTAAGTAACCTCTTTCGACTAGGTCGAAGCCTCTGACGACTAGTTTTACCTTTTGACTAGGTCGAAGCCCCTGGCTACTAGTTTTACATTTCGACCTAGATTGGTTTCGAAAGGGTTACCATGTTTTTAAAACCAAGTCACTTCTCCAATGCTTTCGAAGGGATGATTTCGAAACCTTCACTTCTTTACTTAGGAAATGCTTTTGACTTAAATGTTTGTAAGACCCATTTTTCTCTACAAAAGGTAGAACCCATATGGTTTCGAAAGAGATGGTTTTAATGGTTCCGAAAGGTGTCTTCACATGTTATAAAATTAAACCCAAATGCTTTCGAAAGCTTCATGCTTCGATGGTTTCGAAATGTTTTAGAAAGTGTTTCTAAGGGTGGTTCCCTAATGGTTTCGAAAGGTCTAAAAGGAAAGGTTTTCCAATGGTGTTGAAAGGTCTAAAAGGAAAGTTTTTCCAATGGTTTCGAAAGGCAATGTTTAAGTGTTTTAAAGATATGATGTCTACGGTTTTAAAGCATTCGAATGAGATATTTTTCAACGCTTTCGAAAAATAAATATGAAAGGTTTCAAAAGGTATGATTTCGAAAGGTATGTTTTGGCCTTCGGCCTAAGGTTTTACCTGTGTTGAAAGGGATACTTTCAAAGGTTTTAAAAGGGGTACTTTCAATGGTTTCGAATGAGTTTTTTTAGGCAATATAGCCTAAGTTATTTAAGTTAAAAAGGGCTTTAACTTATTTTGGAGGTATGAGAAATCCTTAATGATTTCATCAACATTATTTTGGGTAAAGTATATATAACATGGCATGTGTAGGGCTTTGTCATAAGTAAGACTAAAATTATGTTACATACAAAAAGGAATCTAAAAAGAAAAGACAGATTATTAAGTAGCCCCAAAATCATTAGGATCTGTTGGACCTGGAGAATTAAGTAAGGACAGACCATCCAGAAGAGGAGTATCTAATAGTTGTCAGATTTTTATGTTTTCTAGTAGGCCCAAGTCACCCAAAGGTTAGTAGTTAGCGAAACAAAACTATAGTGTATGGATAGATAATCCATATGATAACTGATATGTACATATACATGAATTTGCTTTACCGATTTAACCAGTTTTTGTTTTAGGATTATAATTTGCAAAAGATATGTTTTAAAAAGTATACTAGTGAGGGGAAACCCGTTATGCTAATCGGCCTGGTCTCACTTAATACCAGATAACCGAGATGTATAGTATTATTCACTCTAGGCTTTATGTCTGACTCGAAGTTTATTTTCCCTTAAACTCTTAGGTACACAAAAATTGATTTGAGTAAGCTGAAAGTTGAGGTTTACAAGTTTTTAGTAGGTTGGCGAATAAAGTGTTCGGCGACGAGCAGGTGGCTAATGCATAGCTAATTAGGAGTTACTGTTATATTTTGCATTGATTCCGCTGTATTGTATATATAGTATTCTGGTCAAACAAGGGGCATCGTCATATGTCAGTTTTGGCGTATATATGTAATAACTGTATTTTATCTGTAACTAGGAAACGATAATGGAATTATGTAATATGAACATGGAACATGTTTTGGAGATGCAATCAGAAATGTTTTTTTTTGAATTTGTGATTTTGTTTCATATTCATGCTCTTTTGATATTATGAATACCATTAACATAGCTGTATTTAGTGTCCTAAAGTTAATACTTTGGATGACTACAGCATCTAAGCGCTTAGCTTTGGGCCTCTAGATAGGGGATGTTACAGTTTTGTGTTCCAACTAGTGACTTATAGTGTAGAATGGTCTATAATATTGTAATTGTATATGCAAATCTCGCTAAGCAAATAATAAAATAAATGTTGTAATTGTTCGGACTTGTAAATCTGGAATTTCAAATATTTCGTATTTAAATATCAAAATTATTTAAATATTTGAATCTTGGACTTAATGTGATTAAATGGATTTTATAATCTTGTTAACCCCTTTTTGATTAACAACTAATGACGGAAAAATTGTTTTTTGAAATGTGATTATAGAAATAAATACTTTGAGGAAATATCAATAATGTGACTGAAATTCATTTTTATCGACAAACGGTTGTTTTCTCGATAAAAGTTGTTCGAACTTTTTGGACTGTCTAATATATTAACGTGTAATTAATTAGAAACTCTAACTATTTTAGTATTTATGGCAAACTGAATGTGTATAGTGAAAGATTAACGAATGGATTAAGGACAAATATACTTTGATGGATAGTTCAAAAGATATCTTCTTAAGGGTTTAAGGTGGAAGGCGAAGCACATGGATAGGAGCATGCATGTTGACCTTCCATGGAGGATAAGAGGTGAGTGGTTACCTCTTGGCCACTTCTTCATGAGGGCCTTCATAAAGTTTGCTGACTCATTTGTTAATTTTCGAAGATAGAAACATTTAGTTTCAATCCATTTCAAACTCCTTTAATCTATCATTAATCAATAAAATCAACTCCAATCTCCACCAAACTTTGGCAAAGGCCTTAGGTCATCCTAACAACATGCAATAGCAACTCAAAAGTGGAAGACGTGGAAAAAATTGCTGTACCCATCATGGGCCGTGAGCATTAGAAGGAGGGTAGAGGTGGCCTAGTGCATTTTGAAGGGAAAGGTGGAAGCTTTGGATTTTTGATGATACTAGAAAGTGTTCATGTGTTCTTGTGTGCTTATGCTTGGTATTATCAAGATTTAGTTGAGTTTACTCACCAATGAATGAATATGTATTGTGTTATATTGATAATACTTCAATTATTAATTTTGATGAAGACAACCGTATACAATCATCAACAAAAAAATAAAATATAGATACTATCGTTTTGCCAAGTTATATATTATATAGTGCAGATTATTACATAGGTGTTGAATCAAAGTGCATACAGCATAAACACTCAAGAAATAGACATGAAGACTCATGATTTCAAAACCAAGATATAAAGATCTGAAGATTATAATTTAATGCGTAGATCCGTAGTATAAATATTGGTAAAGTTCTCGATAGCAATCTTGATCTCTATCTCCAATTTTCTAATCTTTTATATTTTTAACCAAAATAAATTTCAAATATTTTGAAAAAGTTCAAAACATTTATAAACTACTATAGATTTGCAAAACAATTTAAAAGAAACTAATATTCAAAATACACAAGCATATGTTAAGATACATGCCTTGTATGTCGACATACATGCTGCCAATTGGTTTTTCAAATATTGAAAGGAAGTTTCTATTCGTTATAACTCTTCATGAACAGAAACCTTGTTGATTTACTACATAAAAGGGAGTGCAAATGAAGTTTTAATAACTACTTATTTTCTTCCATCCTCTTACTCTCTTGAAAATTCCACCGAAAAATATATTTCATTTTTTTTCAAAATCATATAAAATCAATTCATACTTCATTATATTGATTTAATACTGCTTTCTTGCAGTTTTTCGAACATCTTTCCTTCAATTCAAAGATCAAAGTGCCGCCCAAGAGGTTATAGAATCCATTATATTCAAAGTATAAGAATTTGTGTTTGTAAAAACCAACAACTCCATTCATATTTTCTTTGGCGCGCATGTAGCACATTCAAGTCTAGTGGTTGTGCTTGATAGCCCGGAAATCTAGTGGATATACTTATAGCTCGGTCAAATCAAGCGAGTCTACCCTGAGCTCGAAAATTCAGAAGGGTGTGTCTAGTAGCCTCGAAATTGAGATTGTATTTTGATTTGCCTTCTGCTTGGTTAAAGATTAGTATTTTAAAAGAAATATGTACAAGCAATTAAATGAGATTAGATGTTGGATAAATTCAAACTAGTATAAAATCCCTACTGTCATCTCTTTATCTCTTTACCTTACTTTATTGCTTTTTATTTTATTAATGATTACATCTGTGATTGATTTTTGGTATATTTCTATGTTGTTAATCTATGATTTAATATTAATCTGAAAAGAAATTTAAAAATATTTACATAAGTTAGAAAACACTATTCAACCTCGCTAGTGTTTAATTACCCATAAGATACATAATTCCGCAACCTATATATGGTATCATAGCACTATGTTTTCAAAAGACTCGTAAAATGATTTTTGAAATGTTTAAATGGTAGTCACACTGTTAGGACAATTGTTAACACTTTTGTTGAAGGACAGCCAGACCCCTACTTTTTAATGGTAGTAATTACACTTATTAGTCATATACAATGAAGATTTATTTATAGTCTAATGGTTTAGATATTTGGATTGTTACATAGATCTCCAAACTAACTGTTCACAATGGACCGCTGACCAAATGGCCCTTTCATTGAGTAATGCTAAAAACACAAATTTTTTATTTTGTTCGTTAGATAAAAATGGATTTAATAGAGTCTCTATTTGAAAGTCTGCATAAATTTTTTGGAGAGCACTGCAAGTCCCACATAAGGGTACTAGTAAAGTTAAACAGATCAAAATTTCCATGTTAACTAATCAGTTATAGTTGTTTAAAACGAGTTTATTTCCGACATGTATTGTAGATATCAAGATATAATGCATTCATTAGTAGCATTAAGTAAAAATTTTCCAAGAGGACTAAGTTAGAAAAGTCCTCAGTTCACTCTCTATAGAATTGGATCAGAAGGCACTAGCAATTAAAGAGGCTAATGGCATTAATACTCTAAAAATTAAAGAGATAATAGATATTTCAATGTTCCTATGAGCATAATTATAGGGCAGAAGAGAAAGCAAGGAAATTGAAAAGAAATCCATTGCTTTCAGTGTAATAACTAACGATATGGATTTAGACAAATGAAATAATGGAGAAATTGCTTTCATAACCAAAAATTTATGAAAGTTCTTGAAGTACAGAAAGATGAACAATTTTCAAAAAATTGAAAACAAGATTACTCAAACCGAATCGGAACCGAAATTAGATGTTTCAACTGCGATGAACCTGGTCATCTACAAAGAGACTGTGTGCTTCAGAATGAATCAAGGATATCACCAGTTACTGATTCATCCAAAAAGAGTAAGAGGGCTTACACAGCAACATTGGATGATTCAAATACTTCCTCTGGTGACAATGAATCAGATACCGAGGATGCAAACATATGTTTTATGGCAATAGTAGATTAATCAGAACAGATCAAAGGAGCAAAAAATGATACTTTTCACTTTTGATTTTTATTTTATTAGAATTTGGGAATAAAATATAGATTAATAATAATATTGGTTGCATATAGGTGTATATATATAGGAATATTTTATCCATGTTTTAATTTTGGATTTTACGGCCCATATGTCGGTATACCCATACTCTATATGTTGACATACATGCCAGAATTTTGAAATTTAATTTCAAATTCAAAGTTTGAATTTCTCCCTCTTTTTGCATTAATTCTAATAACTTGAAAGTCTTTTTTCAAAACCAAAATTTCATTTCTCCATCTATCAATTCATCCTTTCTCTATCCATTCATTCACTCACTTTATTTTAAAATTTCAAAATATTTCTTCAACCTCTTATCTCCTTAAAAACACCAAAATGTTCTCCTCAAGCCAACCACTAAATACCATAAGGTTCTAAAGAAAATCAAAGGCTTTCTTTCAATGACAAAAGGCCATAGATATTTACGTTGAATACCCTACTTCCGTAAATGTTTTTCCCTAAAGATTTGCAAAGTTTCATGACTTCTCTTCTAATGGTCTTCAAGATCTTTGTTTACAAAATAAAACTCGATCTTTAGTCGATTTTCTCAAAATAATTTTGTTTGTTATCCAGGATTAGTTAAATGTTTTATGCAAATTTAAATGGAAAGTTGGACAGGTTTGGAGTAGTGTAAAAGGCACTACTACTATTTTAGATTATGAAATTTTGGGTCAAATACGTGGTTGCACATATAGTGGAATTGACCTCTCTACATTTAAAATTGATGAAAAACATCGTGAAGTTATAGTGGAATTGACCTCTCTACATTTAAAATTAATTACGGCCAAATTATATTGGGTTAGGGTCTGAAATTTATATATGTTAGAAAACATACTTAAAATGATTTTCTAGAGTTTTTGTGGAATTCTCTTACGTTTTTAATGGATATATAAAATTATTTAAGGTATGAGACTTAAATGTTTTTTTATACTTGTAAAAAGGAGAAGGGGTATTTTGTGAATAATTCAAATCTTTATTTTTTAAAATTGTCAGTACTTTTAGAAAAGAAAAGTTTGCAACCAATCATAATTTGACAAACAAAGCAGGTTAGGTACAAAGAAATAGTTTAAAAAGTCAAATCTAAATGATTTTTCCTTTTTCAATGCTTTCGGCATCAGGCTTCCGATTCGTTACCTCCGCCTCCGACTCCATTGAAACTAATGGACATGGTATCAAATACCTGGTACATAGTGAATTGGATGTCGGTGGAAGGTACTGGGTCAAAATCATGGTTCGTAGCACTACTTTGCTTTTAAATGAAAATGCGCCTGCTTTGCTTTCTACTTGGTCTGCTTTCACTAGGTCAATAATTTTAAAAGAATGGTTTTAAGAGGTTGTGCCTTTGTTTTTAAGTAACCTCTTTCGACTAGGTCGAAGCCTCTGACGACTAGTTTTACCTTTTGACTAGGTCGAAGCCCCTGGCTACTAGTTTTACATTTCGACCTAGATTGGTTTCGAAAGGGTTACCATGTTTTTAAAACCAAGTCGCTTCTCCAATGCTTTCGAAGGGATGGTTTCGAAACCTTCACTTCTTTACTTAGGAAATGCTTTTGACTTAAATGTTTGTAAGACCCATTTTTCTCTACAAAAGGTAGAACTCATATGGTTTCGAAAGAGATGGTTTTAATGGTTCTGAAAGGTGTCTTCACATGTTATAAAATTAAACCCAAATGCTTTCGAAAGCTTAATGCTTCGATGGTTTCGAAATGTTTTAGAAAGTGTTTCTAAGGGGTGGTTCCCTAATGGTTTTGAAAGGTCTAAAAGGAAAGGTTTTCCAATGGTATTGAAAGGTCTAAAAGGAAAGTTTTTCCAATGGTTTCGAAAGGCAATGTTTAAGTGTTTTAAAGATATGATGTCTACGGTTTTAAAGCATTCGAATGAGATATTTTTCAACGCTTTCAAAAAAATAAATATGAAAGGTTTCAAAAGGTATGATTTCGAAAGGTATGTTTTGGCCTTCGGCCTAAGGTTTTACCTGTGTTGAAAGGGATACTTTCAAAGGTTTTAAAAGGGGTACTTTCAATGGTTTCGAATGAGTTTTTTTAGGCAATATAGCCTAAGTTATTTAAGTTAAAAAGGGCTTTAACTTATTTTGGAGGTATGAGAAATCCTTAATGATTTCATCAACATTATTTTGGGTAAAGTATATATAACATGGCATGTGTAGGGCTTTATCATAAGTAAGACTAAAATTATGTTACATACAAAAAGGAATCTAAAAAGAAAAGACAGATTATTAAGTAGCCCCAAAATCATTAGGATCTGTTCGACCTGGAGAATTAAGTAAGGACAGACCATCCAGAAGAGGAGTATCTAATAGTTGTCAGATTTTTATGTTTTCTAGTAGGCCCAAGTCACCCAAAGGTTAGTAGTTAGCGAAACAAAACTATAGTGTATGGATAGATAATCCATATGATAACTGATATGTATATATACATGAATTTGCTTTACCGATTTAACCAGTTTTTGTTTTAGGATTATAATTTGCAAAAGATATGTTTTAAAAAGTATACTAGTGAGGGGAAACCCGTTATGCTAATCGGCCTGGTCTCACTTAATACTAGATAACCGAGATGTATAGTATTATTCACTCTAGGCTTTATGTCTGACTCGAAGTTTATTTTCCCTTAAACTCTTAGGTCCACAAAAATTGATCTGAGTAAGCTGAAAGTTGAGGTTTACAAGTTTTTAGTAGGTTGGCGAATAAAGTGTTCGGCGACGAGCAGGTGGCTAATGCATAGCTAATTAGGAGTTACTGTTATATTTTGCATTGATTCCGCTGTATTGTATGTATAGTATTCTGGTCAAACAAGGGGCATCGTCATATGTCAGTTTTGGCGTATATATGTAATAACTGTATTTTATCTGTAACTAGGAAACGATAATGGAATTATGTAATATGAACATGGAACATGTTTTGGAGATGCAATCAGAAATGTTTTTTTTTTGAATTTGTGATTTTGTTTCATATTCATGCTCTTTTGATATTATGAATACCATTAACATAGCTGTATTTAGTGTCCTAAAGTTAATACTTTGGATGACTACAGCATCTAAGCGCTTAGCTTTGGGCCTCTAGATAGGGGATGTTACAGTTTTGTGTTCCAACTAGTGACCTATAGTGTAGAATGGTCTATAATATTGTAATTGTATATGCAAATCTCGCTAAGCAAATAATAAAATAAATGTTGTAATTGTTCGGACTTGTAAATCTGGAATTTCAAATATTTCGTATTTAAATATCAAAATTATTTAAATATTTGAATCTTGGACTTAATGTGATTAAATGGATTTTATAATCTTGTTAACCCCTTTTTGATTAACAACTAATGATGGAAAACTTGTTTTCTGAAATGTGATTATAGAAATAAATACTTTGAGGAAATATCAATAATGTGACTGAAATTCATTTTTATCGACAAACGGTTGTTTTCTCGATAAAAGTTGTTCGAACTTTTTGGAATGTCTAATATATTAACGTGTAATTAATTAGAAACTCTAACTATTTTAGTATTTATGGCAAACTGAATGTGTATAGTGAAAGATTAACGAATGGATTAAGGACAAATATACTTTGATGGATAGTGCAAAAGATATCTTCTTAAGGGTTTAAGGTGGAAGGCGAAGCACATGGATAGCAGCATGCA
Organism: Allium cepa; assembly: GCA_030765085.1. Taxonomy (NCBI): domain Eukaryota; kingdom Viridiplantae; phylum Streptophyta; class Magnoliopsida; order Asparagales; family Amaryllidaceae; genus Allium; species Allium cepa. Next base: position 390,847,552 of record CM060931.1, read on the forward strand.
TGTTGACCTTCCATGGAGGATAAGAGGTGAGTGGTTACCTCTCGGCCACTTCTTCATGAGGGCCTTCATATAGTTTGCTGACTCATTTGTTAATTTTCGAAGATAGAAACATTTAGCTTCAACCCATTTCAAACTCCTTTAATCTATCATTAATCAATAAAATCAACTCCAATCTCCACCAAACTTTGGCAAAGGCCTTAGGTCATCCTAACAACATGCAATAGCAACCCAAAAGTGGAAGACGTGGAAAAAATTGCTGTACCCATCATGGGCCGTGAGCATTAGAAGGAGGGTAGAGGTGGCCTAGTGCATTTTGAAGGGAAAGGTGGAAGCTTTGGATTTTTGATGATACTAGAAAGTGTTCATGTGTTCTTGTGTGCTTATGCTTGGTATTATCAAGATTTAGTTGAGTTTACTCACCAATGAATGAATATGTATTGTGTTATATTGATAATACTTCAATTATTAATTTTGATGAAGACAACCGTATACAATCATCAACAAAAAAATAAAATATAGATACTATCGTTTTGCCAAGTTATATATTATATAGTGCAGATTATTACATAGGTGTTGAATCAAAGTGCATACAGCATAAAGACTTAAGAAATAGACATGAAGACTCATGATTTCAAAACCAAGATATAAAGATCTGAAGATTATAATTTAATGCGTAGATCCGTAGTATAAATATTGGTAAAGTTCTCGATAGCAATCTTGATCTCTATCTCCAATTTTCTAATCTTTTATATTTTTAACCAAAATAAATTTCAAATATTTTGAAAAAGTTCAAAACATTTATAAACTACTATAGGATTTGCAAAACAATTTAAAAGAAACTAATATTCAAAATACACAAGCATATGTAAAGATACATGCCTTGTAAGTCGACATACATGCTGCCAATTGGTTTTTCAAATATTGAAAGGAAGTTTCTATTCGTTATAACTCTTCATGAACAGAAACCTTGTTGATTTACTACATAAAAGGGAGTGCAAATGAAGTTTTAATAACTACTTATTTTCTTCCATCCTCTTACTCTCTTGAAAATTCCACCGAAAAATATATTTCATTTTTTTTCAAAATCATATAAAATCAATTCATACTTCATTATATTGATTTAATACTGCTTTCTTGCAGTTTTTCGAACATCTTTCCTTCAATTCAAAGATCAAAGTGCCGCCCAAGAGGTTATAGAATCCATTATATTCAAAGTATAAGAATTTGTGTTTGTAAAAACCAACAACTCCATTCATATTTTCTTTGGCGCGCATGTAGCACATTCAAGTCTAGTGGTTGTGCTTGATAGCTCGGAAATCTAGTGGATATACTTATAGCTCGGTCAAATCAAGCGAGTCTACCCTGAGCTCGAAAATTCAGAAGGGTGTGTCTAGTAGCCTCGAAATTGAGATTGTATTTTGATTTGCCTTCTGCTTGGTTAAAGATTAGTATTTTAAAAGAAATATGTACAAGCAATTAAATGAGATTAGATGTTGGATAAATTCAAACTAGTATAAAATCCCTACTGTCATCTCTTTATCTCTTTACCTTACTTTATTGCTTTTTATTTTATTAATGATTACATCTGTGATTGATTTTTGATATATTTCTATGTTGTTAATCTATGATTTAATATTAATCTGAAAAGAAATTTAAAAATATTCACATAAGTTAGAAAACACTATTTAACCTCGCTAGTGTTTAATTACCCATAAGATACATAATTCCGCAACCTATATATGGTATCATAGCACTATGTTTTCAAAAGACTCGTAAAATGATTTTTGAAATGTTTAAATGGTAGTCACACTGTTAGGACAATTGTTAACACTTTTGTTGAAGGACAGCCAGACCCCTACTTTTTAATGGTAGTAATTACACTTATTAGTCATATACAATGAAGATTTATTTATAGTCTAATGGTTTAGATATTTGGATTGTTACATAGATCTCCAAACTAACTGTTCACAATGGACCGCTGACCAAATGGCCCTTTCATTGAGTGATGCTAAAAACACAAATTTTTTATTTTGTTCGTTAGATAAAATTGCATTTAATAGAGTCTCTATTTGAAAGTCTGCATAAATTTTTTGGAGAGCACTGCAAGTCCTACATAAGGGTACTAGTAAAGTTAAACAGATCAAAATTTCCATGTTAACTAATCAGTTATAGTTGTTTAAAACGAGTTTATTTCCGACATGTATTGTAGATTTCAAGATATAATGCATTCATTAGTAGCATTAAGTAAAAATTTTCCAAGAGGACTAAGTTAGAAAAGTCCTCAGTTCACTCTCTATAGAATTGGATCAGAAGGCACTAGCAATTAAAGAGGCTAATGGCATTAATACTCTAAAAATTAAAGAGATAATAGATATTTCAATGTTCCTATGAGCATAATTACAGGGCAGAAGAGAAAGCAAGGAAATTGAAAAGAAATCCATTGCTTTCAGTGTAATAACTAACGATATGGATTTAGACAAATGAAATAATGGAGAAATTGCTTTCATAACCAAAAATTTATGAAAGTTCTTGAAGTACAGAAAGATGAACAATTTTCAAAAAATTGAAAACAAGATTACTCGAACCGAATCGGAACCGAAATTAGATGTTTCAACTGCGATGAACCTGGTCATCTACAAAGAGACTGTGTGCTTCAGAATGAATCAAGGATATCACCAGTTAATGATTCATCCAAAAAGAGTAAGAGGGCTTACACAGCAACATTGGATGATTCAAATACTTCCTCTGGTGACAATGAATCAGATACCGAGGATGCAAACATATGTTTTATGGCAATAGTAGATTAATCAGAACAGATCAAAGTAAAGGAGCAAAAAATGATACTTTTCACTTTTGATTTTTATTTTATTACAATTTGGGAATAAAATATAGATTAATAATAATATTGGTTGCATATAGGTGTATATATATAGGAATATTTTATCCATGTTTTAATTTTGGATTTTACGGCCCATATGTCGGTATACCCATACTCTATATGTTGACATACATGCCAGAATTTTGAAATTTAATTTCAAATTCAAAGTTTGAATTTCTCCCTCTTTTTGCATTAATTCCAATAACTTGAAAGTCTTTTTTCAAAACCAAAATTTCATTTCTCCATCTATCAATTCATCCTTTCTCTATCCATTCATTCACTCACTTTATTTTAAAATTTCAAAATATTTCTTCAACCTCTTATCTCCTTAAAAACACAAAAATGTTCTCCTCAAGCGAACCACTAAATACCATAAGGTTCTTAAGAAAATCAAAGGATTTCTTTCAATGACAAAAGGCCATAGATATTTACGTTGAATATGCTACTTCCGTAAATGTTTTTCCCTAAAGATTTGCAAAGTTTCATGACTTCTCTTCTAATGGTCTTCAAGATCTTTGTTTACAAAATAAAACTCTTTCTTTAGTCGATTTTCTCAAAATAATTTTGTTTGTTATCCAGGATTAGTTAAATGTTTTATGCAAATTTAAATGGAAAGTTGGACAGGTTTGGAGTAGTGTAAAAGGCACTACTACTATTTTAGATTATGAAATTTTGGGTCAAATACGTGGTTGCACATATAGTGGAATTGACCTCTCTACATTTAAAATTGATGAAAAACATCGTGAAGTTTTGCATGATATTTTTGAAAGTGATGAAAATTTTAATTTTAAACATAAAAATCTTAGACCAATTCATAAGTTACGAGTCTCATTTTATAACAAAGAAATACTCTGAGGATGAGAAATTACAATAACCTAACTCCAAAAGTTCTTAAAGCACTTTTTTCCATCTATGGAAACTATGATATGTAATGACCCAGTATTTTGAACAATTCGCATCCGCACATGACGGACTTGAATTTCTCAAAATAGTAGATTGTTGATTTTATATTTGGCAAAACTCAGCATATACAGTAAATAAATCAATCACAGAATCATAGACACAGAGTAATGTAACAACAAGCAACGGAATAAATAAATAGTAGTTCATGAAGCTACTATATAAACAACAGAGTTTGAAATAAAATACAGCAGAATATGTCAAATACAATGTAGTCTCGAATACAACAGATGATAGGTATGAACAAAACAACTGGATAGCTGAAAGTTGAATTGGTATAGATGGATATCCAAGTGAAGCTCCAACTCCATAGGCGAGTCTCAAATGCTATGACACTCCGTCTGACTCGATCATAAATCAAAACACAAAACACTCGAGCCCGGATTGACATTCTTATATTAATATATTACTCAAGTGAAATGTCAACTGAAATACAAGTAACTTAAAGGATGTTTGGGATTTCCATCCCCTATGGATCCATAGAACTATCTACTATGTAGTAATATACGCTATAATGATATGTCTATAATAAAGTAAACTATTAAAATAGTGTCAAGGCGTTACCCATATCCCCCTTAACACATTTTTAAATATTCCCAGTCTATACAGTACCGTAATTCCTCCACAAACTGGAGGGCTATAAGAGGTCACTCCAAACTCGTAGAAGGCGCGATAGGGCATGTGACAAGGCACTCGAGGCAATGCTAGGGTAAATATACCGTTTGCGGATCCGGACTAGTGGTAACACATAGCAGCTACTACCACCCACCTCGTGGCACACTCCCAAATTAAAGGTGCATCCAATCAAATCACAAAGTAATAGAATGGTATTGAAGAAATGTGTCCGATCGAAGGAATGACCTCACTTGGCTACGCAAATACCATATAGAATCATCACCAACCCATCCTACTTTATTCTGGAATCTCCACCACGTACACAGTTATTAAAGTAGTTTTCGATATTGGCAGAGAGTATGACAGTATCCGATCCAGGTATCTTTAACAACAAAATGCCTATTTCACACAGTAATAATTTTTTTGAAATAGTTCATACTTCGTATCGAAATATCATATCCATTTCAAAACCGTATAAATTTGATATCATTATTCATTTTAAATAATATTCATTTTCAGAATCATAACATTTCCAAAATTGTAACCCTTTTGAAATCATAACACTTTTGAAATCATAACACTTTCGAAATCATAACACTTTGAAATCATAACACTTCCATAATCATAACAGTTTCCACCTAAACAGTTTAGATGTTTTTTAGCAAAGCTAGACGGCTTTATAGTAGGCCGTGCCACTGAATAAATAATGGGAAAACAGGTGCTCTGCACATGCACAAAGAAACTAAGAGGGAAAAAAATGAAAGCACAGGAGTTAGACAAGAGAACCTAAACTACTATAACAGCATGACTAATCTTCCCTAAAAGAGGAAGAACAATCACGACCAACAACCGAAGTCGGACTAATGACATGTGAAAACCCTGAGAAGAGAGCAGCCAGACGAGGATCATAACCAACTGAGTCAGGAGAGTAAACAAATTTCTGATCCCAAGTGCAATCATAAAACTTACTTTTGTTCACCTCACCAATCTCACCAACCCTAGTGAGGCACAAACCATCTCCCTCAATATGGTAGATAAGAAAACGAGTATCGCCTCCAATGTCACTGATAAATGCATAAAATGTGTCCCTCTCTGGTGAATATCTCATATCAGAAGGAGCATGAACCCAAGTACGTTCATCAGAATTCCAAGAAATGAAATCAGATGTGGAAGCTGAATGATCCACCTCTAGGGCCGAAGGAGGAGAACCAGAAGATGGGGTAGTAATAGGCGCTGAAACGGAAGGAGCTACGTAATCCGAAGCAACAACAGGTGGATCCATAATGGAGGCCATATCAATGGGGGCTACCGGTGCATCAACAAAGGGAACTAAAGGAGCAGCCTTCTTAACCCACTCCCGTACTGGCAGACGAGGAAGAGGAATCTCGTCAACAAGGGGAACAATCGGACCAGAACATGCATCGGCATGCATCGGCACAATGGCCAAAGGACTGAAAAGACGTGCAAATCTCAGGTTTCCAACTATAGCAAACTCTGACCTCAGCTACAGGCTCTCATCTAATCTGACCTTTAAAACCGAAGTCAAAGGTTTGTCAGGAGTAATCTCAATTAGAGCTTTGGCATAAACTAGCTTCTTTCTGGCCACGATATTTGCATCATAACATATCACCTTACCAACTAGACCTGCTAGTCAGTCGATCACGATAAGTGGCTGGAGAACAGATGGAATATGAGTAAAGTGGGCCCAGACAGGAATAGATAAAACTTGTTCTTTCGCACAGTCCATAGAAGGATTCCATGTTATGATAATGAATGTTTTCCCATCAATAAGAATTGGGTTGGCCTCCAGAATACGTCGCCTTTCATCACTATGCAAGAACTTAAAAAAGAACATATTATTATCAAAGATAACACTCAAACCACCCCTAAGCTTCCACGCGAGGTTACACCTCGACTTAACAGTTTGGATGTTAAAATAGTATATATATATATATATATATATATATATATATATTAAAATAGTTATAGATCAAAATAGTTTATATATTACAAATACTTTATATGATAAAAATAGTTTCCTCCAATTTCACAGATCGATTTAAATTGGAGTTCAATAATTTTAATTTGAATTTCAAAAATGATAAAAATAGTTAGAAAAACCATTTCAATTTGAAGTTTAAAAATTCATGTTCAATATTCAAACATTTATAAATGTAAATTTCATTTATAATTCAACATTTAACTTTAATTTTTATTTAAATTGGAAATATTCACTTAACCATTTTAATAACAAGTATTTAAATCCCAATCTATATTTTTAAATCAATCTTAAATATTCAATCTCAATTTTATTTAAAGTTGAGAATATTCATTTAATCACTTTTTATTAAATCCAGATTATAACTCATGTCTCTCAAAATCTCAAAATTAATAAGATCAAATCAATTCCGGTTCAAATTTAATTATTAACCAATTTAAATTCCAAGTCAACATTAATTTATCTTCCCAACCTTTATTATTAATATTATAAAATACATTTTAAAAAATTAATATAAATTTAAAAAAATATTTAAACATATTATAAACTAATTAAATTAAATTTTTTATTGAATTAAATCTTACTATTAAATTTATTTTATATTAAATCTTATTTTTATATATTTTAAAATAGTAAAATTATAAGTAAAATGTTAAAAATTATATTTTCAAAACTAGCTTGCAAATTTAAATTTTTCGAGCATATAAATTTTAAAAATAAAAAATTTAAGTATATATAAAAATAATATTTACATATTCTATTCTATAAGTCAATATTTAATAAAACCATATATTTCATTTTAAAACTTTGGAAATCATTTTCAAAATATATACCAACACCGTCCGTATATAAATTTCTATCCCGTGGTCAAGTGATACTGATATTTATCATTTCAATCCGCAATTTAAACATTTACGGGTACATATCATTTCAACCCGCAATCCTAAAATTCACAGTTAATGAAAATCGCTTGGGTTTATCATTTTAATCCATTACGATTTTCTCTTATTCTACAAGATCTTTCGGGTATATATCATTTCAACCCATAGGGAATTTCTAAACAAACATTGAACTTACAGAGTAAGAAGAAATATGATAATAATATAACATATCAACATAGGTATACATCATCAAGGATAAATAAAATAAAATATGTACAACAGGATATGGCGTCATATCTCACAGGTGATCAGATACGGATAGTGGCATATCATATACATCAATTAATTGATTAACAGTTAAATTTAGTAGCATATTTCAATTGTCATTTCAAATGAAGTTAAATTTAATAAATATAAGAATGTTAATCGTGAGAGATTTGCTCACCTTTCGAGGCTAGGGAGAGAAAGGACATGCACATAGAATAAATCACGAATTCGAAAATCGACCAATCCAGACAATAAATTTCAAAGCGAAGTGAGCTGAACACGGATTTGACGTACAAAGCAGACAGATGGGAATCGATGAGAACAAATCAATCAACCTGATAAAATGGAAATAAATGTACCATTATTATTATTATTATTTTATTGAATTCAATATTTAATTTAAAACACTTATTAAAAATTCAAAATCTTTATCTATATCGTATTTCAAAGTCAAAACCAAAATCAAACAACTTCTTAAATATGGAAACAGACCAATATATAACAAGGATTAATATGTATATATATGTAAATTATTTTAAAATTCTATATATACATATATATATGTATCTAACAATCAAAATATCAATATATATAGTTTATACATAAATAAACACGTCGAGATTTACTTATTATAGTTAAAATCAAATGAAACTATATATAATAAAATTCAAAATCAATAAACAAATCAATATATATAGCTTGCCGACTTATATACATATTACATTTAAAAATCAGTATTATAAAACAAATATAAACTCATATGTTCTTATATATATATAAATTAATATAAACATAAATATAGCTTTCATATATATTATACTTTTAAAATATAACATATACAAAAGGTTGCAAAGTTAGTAACCTGGCAAGATAAAGGAACGAACAATCCTCATTATTTAATTCATACATATATAGAGTATTTATAAACAGAATAGGAGAAACACTTTACTCTATCTATATAACTGCAAAAGTGGCTATAATAATTATAATCTATGTATATAATACTATATTATGAACTTATTTTATAAATATATATAAACATACAACATTAATATAACAGACATAAGTATATACTAACTATAACACTATCTACAAACAACACTTTATAAACCTAATATATATACGAACATACAGATAATAGATTCCTTATATAAGCTTATATATGTAACGACAAATTTCATAATACTTATTTAAACCCACATGTGTGTGTGTGTGTATAAAGACATACACACAGGTCGTATCACTTTATATATACAACATAAAACAATAAACTTATATAAATTTATATATATACATATATACACAAAACTAATATATATACCTTTATTAAATCAATACAACTAAAAAAAATTTGCCTTCGAATTTCATATATGCACACAATCGTATATATGCGGCTGCTCTAGAGATGGAGGTGAGATGGGGTTTTGCTTGGTTAGGTTTGTAGGGGAAGGGATACAAATGCAATGAGGAGAAGCATGGCTTTGGCTTTTGGCAAAGGGCTGCGGAGGTGGTGAGATTTGCAGGCGGTCAGGGTTGCTTGGGTCTGTTGCTAAGAGGAAGAGTAGAGGTCGGGTGGTTGTCATCTCGGTGGAGATAGGCTGGAAATGGCGAAGGATGTGTGAAGAGGACGTGCATTGTATGGGGGAAAGGTGCCTGGGTCGTTTGCGGGATGGTGAAGATATGGTGGAGGAATAAGGTGGTTCGATTGGTGATGATTGAGTGGAGGCGGGAGGCTATAGGTCAGAGAGAGAGGGCCATGGAGGGCTGCTGCTGATTGCGTTGCGAGTTATTAGCTGTGGCAGGTGATTAAGGTTGTTGGGCGCATGTGCTGCTTGGTATAGCAGTGGGAGTTTCAAAAACAAAAATATGTTGATGCATTTTATTCTTTTCAAAATGAACAGAATGGAAATGAAGAGAGTTGAGAGAGATGAGAATAAATAAATAAAAGTAATTGTAATGCTCAAGTCTATTGTTTTCGTGAAAATTATTGAACCAATAATTTGTTGTTTGGGCTGCACATTATGGATTAGAAAATCTAAGGGAAATGTAAAGTCAAAATTTGGTACCGCTACGGTGAACTGTGTCATCGTTACCGTTGTATAACAGAACTCAAAATACAGAAATAAATATATTGTGGAGATCAGCACGACAAGGCAAACGTAATGATACACAGATATCAACGATACAACCATTTTATCAAAAGTCAATATCGCTGCCAAAGTGCTGCTAATTCGTCCAAATAAAGGTAAACGGGGCTAGAGAAGTACAAATTTGACAAAATGAATTTTGAAATATTACTCGGAAAATAATCTACAAGTTTATTACCTAAAAATATTCAGATTTGGAAAATATTTTATTTTTCATTAAATTAACTGATTTTAATTTGAAAACTACACAACATAATTTACTTCCATATTTTCTGATGAAAATTTACCATTTGCTATGTTTATAAAGATGTGTTCCAAATATCAAATTTTTATCTCAAAATTTGATTATTTAAAATTTCACAAAAAATCAGTTAATTACGTTATTAAAACCGTTAAAATTTTCAAGTCATTACATGACATCAATTGGGCACAAATCATTTTAGATGATTTTATATTAAAGAATATTTCTAGGATAATCATACACTTTACCATGTTGTGTATCTTACTAGAGTATTCGAACTTTTTGGTGTTGATTTAAGAGGTGAACCGACTTTGCCTCAAAAAGTTTTCAACAAGGCCAACATTCCTCTTATGCATATTCCTCCCTATTTCTAACCATGCGAAATTCCTGTTGAGAAAAAAGAAAGATTGGCATGGGAAGAGGAGCGAGAAATACAACAAGAAAACGAGAAAGAAAGCAACAAAATGATGTAGAAAAGAAGAAATCAAGAAGAAGAAGAGGTGGAAATAATACTTCCCTTGAAAGCTTTAACAAACCTTCTCACCCTTCCACCAAAGATATTTTAAAGAACTAAGAGAAGCTTCTGAAAAAACAAAAGAAGCTTCTGAAAAAAAAAAGAAGCTTAAACGTTCCTTTTGTCAAAAGTTTACATCCCTCTCCAACAAAGTGGACAGATACTTTGGGAAAATTATTCGCAAGCTTGGTGGAAAGTGGTCATCGCCTACAACTTTCTAAGTTTATCTAGTCATTTCTAGCCTTTATTTTGTTTTAATATTCTAGCTTAATTCATATCATCTTTATGTATTATGTATTTCGCTTTATCGTATGTATCATCTTTTCTTATCAAGGAAAATTTATTCTTGCTGCTATATATTGTTCTATATTTTCTAGAAGTCATTAAAATAGAATAGAAATAAATTAAAACACAAACTATAACAAAAACTTAAATATTGCATTTTCAAGTATTACATATATAGTATATGTCTACAAATCCTAACCATTTGGCACAATTTTGAAATTTAAAAATATTATAACTATCATCTTTTCAAACATTCCAAATGATTTTCACTCCTATTTAAGCCCGTTTCTTCCAGAAAATTTCATTATTCACTTCATCCTTTTATCCACTTTCATTCCCAAACTTCTTTCTTAAAAATGTCTTCTAGCATCAAAAAACATGTGAAAACCTTATATAACACTTCAATCTTTTAAGGATATTCTCATCTTTATCTTAAGAAATCAAAGATATATAGAAATAAATCAAATGTAAATGATCAAAGAGCAAGAAAAGCATTTCGATGCCTTTATATGGTTGATTTTTTCAATAGTAAAATATGATCAAATCAACAACGTAGAGTGCTTTAACAACAAGGATAATGAAGATTGGGATGCCATCAAATCAAATCTAATCTTTGGATCCAACGGTTGGTTGAAATTAAAAGGAATATATGGTTATTCAGTTTGTTTCAAATATATATAACTTATTATTAATATGTTTCAATTAATAGGCTTGGATTTGTTTGGATTGATATTTAGATTTGTTTATATTTGGTTTGATTATATGTTTGGATTTATAATGTGATTTCAATAAATGGATTTGAATGAATAAATATAGTTTGTTTGAATAAAATATTTATTTAAAGTCTTAACTCATTAATCATCATATTATTATACCTTCATAAAAAATTATTGATTTTGACTCTATGGTTTCTAAGTATTTCATTTAAGGTGAGTTTTTATTTTTTATCCGTTTCTGTTGATGATAAAAGGGAAGAAAAATATAAAATATACACATGCATATATTCAGGGAGGGTTATAATTTATACACATGAATATTTAATGGTTGTCATCATCAAAATGGGGAGATTGTAACTACCTCAATTATTAATTTTGATGACAACAACCATATACAACCATATACAAACATACAAAATCTAGATACTAATGTTTTCTCAAGTTATATAGTATATAGTGCCGATTATTACACCGGTATTGAATCGAAGGCTACATAATATAAAGACTCAAGAGATAGACATGACAACTCATGAGTTCAAAGACCATGATATAAATATAACAAGATTATAATTTAGTGTACAGTGCCATAATATATATATTGTTAATGCCATTGGTAGAAATCTTTAATCTCTATCTCCAATTTTCTAATTTTTTATATTTTCAAGTAAAATATATTTCAAAATATTTTATAAAAGTTTTTCGAAGTAGAAAATATTTATGAACTATTGTTCAAACTATTTTACAAAGTATAGGATTTTCAAAACATTTTAAAAGAAAATAATTTTCGAAATACACAGGAATCTATCGGCATACATGCCTTGGATATGTTGATATACATGCTGCCAATCGGTTTTCCAATTTTGAAAGGAAGTGTCTATTCCTTGTAACTTTTCACAATTGGACACATATATCGATTTACTATATTAAGCAGAGTACAAACGAATTATTTAATAATTACTTGCTTACTTTCTTCCATTTGCTTACTCTCTTGAAAATTCCATTGATTGAAAAATATACTCTATTCTCTTCAGAATCATATAGAATTAATTCATGCTTCCTTGTATCAAATATTGATTTGATACTACTTTCTTACTGTTTTGCAAACATGTCTCTCTCAATTGAAAGATCAAAGTTTTGTCCAAGTGGCTATATGATCCATTATCCAAAGTATACGAATTTGTCTGTTGGAAAACCATCAACTTTATTTGTATTTTCTTAGGTGTGCTTATAGCTCGTTCAAATCAAGTGAGTGAGCTTATTAGCCTAAAAATCTTGAGGGTGTGCTTGTGGCCCTGTCAAATCAAGTGAATCTACCTGAGCTCGAAAATTTAGAACGGTGTGCCCCGTTGCCTCGAAATGAAATTGTATTTAGGTTTTCCTTCTGCCAAGTTAAAAATTGGCATTTGAAAAGAAACCTATACAAGCAATTGTATAGGACTGGATGTAGAAAAATCTGAACAAGTATAAAATCCCTGGTATCATCTCTCTAACTCTCTACTTTGCTTTATTACTTATTTTTATCTGTGATTGCCTCAGTGATTGATTGTTTATATATTTCTGTGTTGATAATCAATGATTTAATATTAAATTTAAAAGAAACTTAAAAAGATTTACATAAGTTAGAAAACACTATTCACTCTCTTTAGTGTTTAATTAGCTTTAAGATCCATAATTGTACATCACACATATATGTGTTATGTGCTTCGATATAGTTAAGTTAACTAATGCCGGTTATTACTTTTAGATCACCTTTCTTTGGAAAGCAAGATAAAACTTTATATGTAATATTATCACTTTTATTACTGTCTTAAATGTGTATCGTGGCCTAGAATTTGTATTTACATGTTTGTTTTGGTTGTGCATGAAGTTGAAGGGCGTTTGAAAGTATTTGAGGTGAGAGTAGTTGCTATAAGTGCACTTTGAAATCCCTTGACTTTAACTTGTTCAAAATAGTTATATGTGAATATATTATAAAAATATATTCCTTGGTTGTGCTCGACACTTATAATAGTGTATGGAATAGTAAAGAATTGGTTTGAAAAGTTAGAAAACTTGTAGAAGAAAATGGCAAAGTTATAGCGATAAAGGTCACTATATGAGCACTTTGTAATTGCCTTATATTCGATATTTTTTAATATTATTATCAAAGGTACCCTTAGGGTTTTCTGTGACGCCCCACCTCTATACCCACGCTAGCCAAGAACATTACGGTGAATGCAGTCGACTAGCACGGAGAATAAGGCTGTTAAGGAGCGACCATCCATGTAATTTCTTTGCGCGAGCACCGATATGTCAGATAATATAACATGCATTCTATTTCAAGAGGAAATCCGACATACCGACACAAACTCAAAGCTACTACACGGTGGCTATATAAATCCTTCGGAAAACAAATATAGAAATAAGCATAACACAAATCAGTCACAGACAATTCATATCACAAAGGCGGAATAAGATATGAATATTACACTAGAAAGTGTACATCAGAGTAGTGGTCTAAAAAGATCCACAATATCACAAAAGAATAGTTACACGAACTACACAAAAGAATAAGTATACATTAAGGAGTCTATATATCAAATGTATACAACAAAATAACTACTAATCTAAGTAGTTAACCCAAAAGTCAAGGAGTTAACCCCGGATGAGAAGTCAAGCAGAAGCACCTGTAACATCTCGGTCTGACCCGAGTATTATTTAATAAGAAAATAATAAACGGATCAGTCTAACTATAAATATCAGATGAAACGATATAGAATAAGAGATATGACTAAACACCTAATAATCACAATGCCAAGCTGTGATATATATATGTATATACTTAGTTGATAATCATCAAGAGATTAATCAATGTCACCAAATCTACACAAGAATCAAAGAAACGTCATACTCCTTATTTCGTTCACCATACCATAAATATTGACGATAATATCAATGTCAATCACAAAAGTCAATGACACACAAATTCCAGAAGACTACACAAGAAATCCAGAAATCACTAAAGTCATGACACACAAATTCACCAATGCACAAATATTGATAAAACTTATCAATGGAAATCACGAAAATTGGTGAAACACAAATTCTAGGAATCTACACAAGAAATCTAGAAATCACAAAGGGGGGGAGGCCTATCACAAACGGGAGCATAAAGCCCACCAACACGTGTATCACAAACGGAACGCTAATTCCATGGTCGCTAACCATCACAAATTGAGCCGAAGCTCCACAAACGGCCCGAAGACCATGGGTTGCTACCCCATCACAAATTGAGTCGAAACTCCACAAAACGGGGTTTAGTCTCCCTCGCAGACAAAGAGACATTGCACATTGCTAGTCTAAATCACAAAGATGATCGTCATGATCAACGAGAAGTGTCGATTACACTAAGCTAGTAAATATATGAGTTTAGCTTCATGTCCCATAACCACATGCTTAACTTAAATGTTTACGAACAAACTGTAAATCTCCACTAGAAAATTGTCACAAGAGGTTCAATCGAACAAGTCCAAGAATTAACCGACAAAGTAAACGCAAGCGTTTCATACCACTTGTTTTACTAAGCCGTTTAATTAGATTTCTCATACGAGTGAGGTAAAGGTTTGTATATACTAATAGATTGGAAAACGGTTTTATAAACGAATTTGGTATTAAAATAGTATTGAAATCGTTTGAGGAAAGAGTTTTGATATTTACTACTAGTATAGAAAACCTTTATATTTTTAAAGTGACAAAGCACAAGGGGGATTGTAGAAACAATCAATCACAAAAATCCACATACGAAGACGTGAATAAAATCCAAGAAATCGATAAAGGATCCATCGAAATGGATATTCAAAAATCCCTAAAAAGAGTCATCAAAGTCATAATGGATGATAACAACAAATAGGATTATCACGAATCGATTTAAATTAGAATTTCAATCCAAAAAGGCAAATTGGACTCAAACAACAGGTTCAGTCGACTGAACAGAGTTTTTCAGTCGACTGACCCTGTACATGGAAATTTTCTAGGTTCAGGAAACTTTCTGTTTCCAGTTTCAGTCGACTGTGCAGAGTTTTTCAGTCGACTGAATCATGCCTGGAAACTCTCGGGTTTCAGGTTCAGTCGACTGAACAAGGTTTTTCAGTCGACTGAATCATGCCTGGGCTGTTTTTCAGCCTTATTCAAATGAAGAGCAAACTCTTCCAAAATGCAACCAGACGAACATTGGCTCTAAGGGTTTATGCCAATCGGCGACCCGGCCCTATATAGTCCTCGATACATCACCAAAAGCATGATCAAACATCCATAAAAGGATTTTCACACAAATTTAGTTTAAAAACCCAAAAATTGGAATATTCACAAAACCAATCCAAATCAAGAGCAAATGCACATGAAGAAGTGTTAGGAATTCATACCCAACAACCAAAGATAATTATAGTCATAGATGTGAGATAAAAATCTCACCTTTTCACACAATCGAACAAGAAGAAGCTTGAAAGCAAATGGAGAATCAACCTCTCTTCAACACAACCCAAATGAGCTTGAATCTAAGCTCAAAAACAAGAACATTCCCAAGATTAGGTTTAGGAATTTCTGAAATTGGTAAGAGAATAAGTTGGAGAAGAAGAAGAGAAGCTTACCAATGGGTTCGTCCTGAGTTTGGAGCAAGGAATTTGATTTGCAAGGGAAACTAGGGTTTTGGAATTTTAATTTCCAATCTCTCCCACCATTAACACTCTAAAAACTGAAATGAGAAGAGAATGAGGGTGAGTGGGGAAGAGTGGCTCAGATTTGAGCATAAGTTAACATAGGGCTGAGCCCAAACCAAACCCAAAGTGAAAAGTAGCAAAAATCAACTTTCTCCAAACATATCGAAGCTTATACTCAAAAAGGTCGCAAACGACATTTTAAACTCAATGGGAGTGGTCCCGAGCCCTAATTCGACCGTATGCAAAAAGTAGCTTTTCGGACTAAAATCCGACTAACGATAAAATATTTAAATAAAATATTTAAATATAAAATCGATAAATATGCGGGTTGTTACAGACTCCCCTCCTTAAAGAAATTGCGTCCTCGCAATATTACAAGAAGAAGATATATAGTAACAACCATAAAAGCATATTCAACAAAAAAGAAGTTTGAAATAAGAAGTTCACCTCAAAGAGCACGAGAAAGTAAGTCCGGATATGTACGCTCGATGTACTCTCTAGATTCCCAAGAACAATCCTTAGGATTTGAAGACCATTGAACTTTAACAAGGGGAACATCTTTATTTCGAAGTCGTTTGACTTCCGAAGCAATGACACGAATAGGATGCTGCTCATAAGTTAAATTAGGCGAAACTTCAATCTCTTCCACAACACCGGGCTCAAGAATAGAATCGGAATCTCGAAGACATTTCCGAAGTTGAGAAACGTGAAACACGTCATGCATAGCAGAAAATTGAGCCGGTAATAAAAGGCGATAAGCCATAGAACCAATACGTTCGGTGATAGGAAATGGCCCAATATATCGAGGCGCAAGCTTTCCCGATCGACTGAAACGTACAACACCTTTCATTGGTGAAACACGAATAAACACAAGATCTCCCACAGAAAATTCTAACTTCCTTCTCCGGTTATCGGCATAGGATTTTTGTCTACGCTGGGCTTCTTTCATCCTATGACGAATAAGATCAATCTTTTCTGTAGAATCCCGAATAAAATCTGGACCTAAAACCAGCTTCTCACCGTCCTCAAGCCAACAAGAAGGAGATCGGCATGGCCTTCCATAGAGTGCCTCAAAAGGTGCCATACCAATACTAGATTGGAAGCTATTGTTATAGGAAAATTCAACAAGTGAAATATGATCTTCCCAACTTCCACCAAAATCAAGCACACAAGAACGAAGAAGATCTTCAAGAGTTTGATTCACACGCTCAGTTTGTCCATCGGACTGGGGGTGATAAGCGGTGCTAAAATTAAGCCTCGTTCCTAAAGTTTTTTGAAGACTCTTCCAAAATCCACTAGTAAACAATGGATCACGATCACTAACAATTGAAGTAGGAACCCCATGCAATTTAACAATCTCTTTAATAAAGAGTTTGGCCAAAAGAGGAACGGTTCGGTTAGACCGAACAGGAATAAAATGGGCGGATTTAGTAAGTCTATCAACAATTACCCATAAGCTATCATAACCCGATCGAGAACGGGGAAGGCCATCTATAAAATCCATGGAAATTTGATCCCACTTCCAAACTGGAATTCTAAAGGTTGCAATAACCCTCCGGGCCTTTGATGTTCGGCCTTAACGAGTTGGCAAGTCATGCAACGTTTAACGAAGTTAGCGATGTCAAGTTTCATTCCCTCCCAATAATAAAGTCGCTTCATATCCGCGTACATTTTACTACTACCGGGATGAATGGCAAATTTAGAGTGATGAGAATCTTCTAAAATATCTTTACGAAGATCCCTAACATTTGGCACGATAAGCCTACCAAATTTCCGAATGCCGCTACGAGAATCGATATTAAAGTCATTCAAACCTTCAATATCAATTTTATCCCTAATATTTTGGCCAAGAAGAGCCAAGTCGGGATCTAGCCCTTGAGCCTCAAGAATGCGGTCTAAAAGAGATGGATGAGCCTCAAGGCTACATAAAACAAATGATGAGCATAAATCGGAAACACGGTCTCGAATTTCGCAAGTGGATAAAATCTCGAGATCGTTCCATTCGGATATCATCATAGAAACAACATCTTGTTGTTTACGGCTAAGAGCATCGGCGACACGATTACCCTTACCGGGAGTATAAAGAATATCAAGATCATATGGTGCAAGAAATTCGAGCCAACGCTGTTGACGCAAATTAAGTTCCTTTTGAGAGAATAAATATTTCAAAGACTTATGATCTGTGTAAAGAACAAATTTCTCTCCTAAGAGATAATGACGCCAAATCCGAAAAGCAAAAACAATAGCCGCGAGCTCTAAATCATGAGTGGCATATATAGCCTCAGCAGGCTTTAATTGCCTAGAAGCATAAGCAATAACGTGTTCCTTTTGCATAAGAACGGCACCCAAACCAATGCGACTAGCATCGGTAAAAACAACGAAATCTTGATTCCCTTCGGGAATAACAAGAATAGGAGCATCAGAAAGAAGTTCTTTTAATTTCTGAAAAGAAGCTTCACATTTGTCCGATCAAATGTATTTAACACCTTTCTTCGTCAAGCTAGTGAGAGGCACGGCAATTTTAGAAAAGTCTTTAATAAAACGACGGTAATAGCCCGCCAATCCAAGAAAACTACGAATCTCTGTCACACTCTCCGGTCTCTTCCAATCTTGAATCGCTTCAATCTTTGTAGGATCCACGGAAATTCCGGATTCAGAAATAATGTGACCGAGAAACATCACACGAGATTGCCAAAAGTGGCACTTAGAAAATTTTGCCTTTAATTGATTACTCCTAAGAGTTTCCAACACAATCCGAAGATGTTTTTCATGCTCCTCCTCGGTTTTAGAATACACAAGAATATCATCGATAAAGATGAGAACAAATCGGTCGAGAAAGTCTTTAAAAACTCGATTCATTAAGTCAACGAAATAAGTCGGGGCATTAGTTAACCCAAATGGCATAACAAGCCATTCATAAGATCCATACCGAGTACGGAACGATGTCAAAGGAATGCTATCCTCTGCAATACGAAGCTGATGAAAACCAGTAGCCAAATCCAATTGTGAAAAGACTCTAGCACCACTAAGTTGATCGAATAGATCATCAATCCGAGGTAAAGGATATTTATTTTTGATAGTAAGATCATTAAGCTTGCGGTAGTCAACGCAAAGCCTAAGTGTACCATCGGATTTCTTCACGAAAATAGCCGAAGCTCCCCAAGGCGAGGAACTAGAGCGAATAAATTGCTTCGTTTCCAATTCAGATAATTGTTTACGCATCTCCTCGTTTTCTTTATTGGACATACGATAAGGAGGACGAGTGATAGGTTGAGCCCCGGAGTAAGATTAATTCTGAACTCAATTGCTCGTTTAGGTGGTAATCCTAAAACGGGCTCGAATATGTCGGAAAATTCACAAACGACATGAATAAGAGAAATAATATCACCCTCATCATCATCATCGTCATCACGAGGATTTAAAGAATATAAAGATGCAACCAAAGCAGAATCTGAATCTTTAAGAATAACAGAAACCTGATTAACAGATTGAGGATGTCGAAGATGAATAGTCCGCTCAGGACATAGGATATGAGCTTCATAACGGTTAAGCCAATCCATTCCCAAAATCATTCCAAAGCCTAAATAACGCATGACATGCAAATCGGCTCGGAAAGATAAATCACACAAAATAATCTCGACATCATTACACAATAAACTGATTGTTGCGGATCCACCAACCGGATTCGCAATTCTCAAAGAAGTCATTAAACACAAAACATCCAAAGAAAAAGCATCAACAAGTTCTTTTGATATAAAAGAATGGGAAGCACCCGTATCAAAAAGAACTCGAATAGGATGATCACGAAACAAAACAATTCCATCTAGAATAGAATGAGAAATACCTTGGCCACGAGATGTGTTGCCAGGGGCTTGAGCAACATTTAACTTTCCCTCCTTCCTGCCCTGAAGCTTGGGGCATGAAGATATAACATGACCGGGAACTTTGCAGTAGCGACAAGAAAGAGACTTTGGGCACTTGCTCGCGTAATGGTCCTTCGATCCACAATTATAGCATTCCCCACGACCAAAGGAAGAAGTCTTTGCCACAGAGGTTGCTTGCTTCCCTTTCTTATTGGGATAAGGGCCTTTAAATTTGTTTGACCTCTTCTTGTTGTTGAAGCTGGGTTTGGAACCCACTACTTCAACATCATTCTCCCTATCTGCCTCTTCAAGACGAAGAGCGATATCAACTAGTTGGTCGAAAGAATCTTCTAACTTTAGAAGTAATGGCTTCTTGAGACTTTTGTTTAAGCCATAAACGAATCTCTGATTCTTCTTAAGAGGGGTGTTGATGTATTCAACCCCATATTTGGAAAGCGACTCGAAGGAGGCGACGTAATCAGTCACGGATGACTCACCTTGAACAAGGTCTATAAATCGTCGAGCCAATGTCACTTTTTCTGCTTCTGGTATGAATTTCAACTCGAAGCGTTCTCGGAATTTCTCCCAAGTGAGATCCGCTTCATTAGTTTCAGAAATAAGAAGCTCGTACCAGTCTAATGCTCTTTCTCGGAGCATACTTGAGGCCACCTGAATTCGGTGAAGGTCAACAAGATTCATGCGCGAAAAGATGCGATCGCATGTTCTTAGCCAAGCCTGTACTTCAATAACAGTTTCGGAACCTTTGAATGGCTCCCCACCCAAATTAGTGTGATCGCTACACAAGCGTGCAAATCCCGACTTTGGGTGAGTAGGTTCTGGGTTAGCTCCAGCTGCTTGACTATTTGTTACCAAATCAAGAAGCTGTTGAGCAGTCATAAAAACTCCATCTTGGGGTGGGGTGCTAGATGGCACGGCTCTGGGACGGCCTGGTCTAGACATTTCTCTTCCTTTAGAAAGAAAGAAGAAGAAGAAAAGGTTATTCACAAAATGAATATCAAGTAATCTTGATAGATAAAACAAGGAATCATAAAAGAAAATAGGATAGGACGGTACGAAGACCCGAATAAAATCCTAAAGCACGACTCCTAAGATGGACTTAGGACGATGATCCTTGTTATAATATTCTATATTGTTCCGAAGTTTGGCTCTGATACCAAGCTGTGAAGCCCCACCTCTATACCCACGCTAGCCAAGAACATTACGGTGAATGCTGTCGACTAGCACGGAGAATAAGGCTGTTGAGGAGCGACCATCCAAGTAATTTCTTTGCGCGAGCACCGATATGTCAGATAATATAACATGCATTCTATTTCAAGAGGAAATCTGACATACCGACACAAACTCAAAGCTACTACACGGTGGCTATATAAATCCTTCGGAAAACAAATATAGAAATAAGCATAACACAAATCAGTCACAGACAATTCATATCACAAAGGCGGAATAAGATATGAATATTACACTAGAAAGTGTACATCAGAGTAGTGGTCTAAAAAGATCCACAATATCACAAAAGAATAGTTACACGAACTACACAAAAGAATAAGTATACATTAAGGAGTCTATATCTCAAATGTATACAACAAAATAACTACTAATCTAAGTAGTTAACCCAAAAGTCAAGGAGTTAACCCCGGATGAGAAGTCAAGCAGAAGCACCTGTAACATCTCGGTCTGACCCGAGTATTATTTAATAAGAAAATAATAAACGGATCAGTCTAACTATAAATATCAGATGAAACGATATAGAATAAGAGATATGACTAAACACCTAATAATCACAATGCCAAGCTGTGATATATATATATATATATATATATATATATATATATGTATATACTTAGTTGATAATCATCAAGAGATTAATCAATGTCACCAAATCTACACAAGAATAAAAGAAACGTCATACTCCTTATTTCGTTCACCATACCATAAATATTGATGATAATGTCAATGTCAATCACAAAAGTCAATGACACACAAATTCCAGAAGACTACACAAGAAATCCAGAAATCACTAAAGTCATGACACACAAATTCACCAATGCACAAATATTGATAAAACTTATCAATGGAAATCACGAAAATTGGTGAAACACAAATTCTAGGAATCTACACAAGAAATCCAGAAATCACAAAGGGGGGAGGCCTATCACAAACGGGAGCATAAAGCCCACCAACACGTGTATCACAAACGGAACGCTAATTCCATGGTCCCTAACCATCACAAATTGAGCCTTAGCTCCACAAACGGCCCGAAGACCATGGGTTGCTACCCCATCACAAATTGAGTCGAAACTCCACAAAACGGGGTTTAGTATCCCTCGCTGACAAAGAGACATCGCACATTGCTAGTCTAAATCACAAAGATGATCGTCATGATCAACGAGAAGTGTCGATTACACTAAGCTAGTAAATATATGAGTTTAGCTTCATGTCTCATAACCACTTGCTTAACTTAAATGTTTACGAACAAACTGTAAATCTCCACTAGAAAATTGTCACAAGTGGTTCAATCGAACAAGTCCAAGAATTAACCGACAAAGTAAACGCAAGCGTTTCATACCACTTGTTTTACTAAGCCGTTTAATTAGATTTCTCATACGAGTGAGGTAAAGGTTTGTATATACTAATAGATTGGAAAACGGTTTTATAAACGAATTTGGTATTAAAATAGTATTGAAATCGTTTGAGGAAAGAGTTTTGATATTTACTACTAGTATAGAAAACCTTTATATTTTTAAAGTGACAAAGCACAAGGGGGATTGTAGAAACAATCAATCACAAAAATCCACATACGAAGACGTGAATAAAATCCAACGAAATCGATAAAGGATCCATCGAAATGGATATTCAAAAATTCCTAAAAAGAGTCATCAAAGTCATAATGGATGATAACAACAAATAGGATTATCACGAATCGATTTAAATTAGAATTTCAATCAAAAAGGCAAATTGGACTCAAACAGCAGGTTCAGTCGACTGAACAGAGTTTTTCAGTCGACTGACCCTGTACATGGAAATTTTCTAGGTTCAGGAAACTTTCTGTTTCCAGTTTCAGTCGACTATGCAGAGTTTTTCAGTCGACTGAATCATGCCTGAAAACTCTCGGGTTTCAGGTTCAGTCGACTGAACAGAGTTTTTCAGTCGACTGAATCATGCCTGGGCTGTTTTTCAGCCTTATTCAAATGAAGAGCAAACTCTTCCAAAATGCAACCGGACGAACATTGGCTCTAAGGGTTTATGCCAATCGGCGACCCGGCCCTATATGCTCCTCGATGCATCACCAAAAGCATGATCAAACATCCATAAAAGGATTTTCACACAAATTTGGTTTAAAAACCCAAAAATTGGAATATTCACAAAACCAATCCAAATCAAGAGCAAATGCACATGAAGAAGTGTTAGGAATTCATACCCAACAACCAAAGATAATTATAGTCATAGATGTGAGATAAAAATCTCACCTTTTCACACAATCGAACAAGAAGAAGCTTGAAAGCAAATGGAGAATCAACCTCTCTTCAACACAACCCAAATGAGCTTGAATCTAAGCTCCAAAACAAGAACATTCCCAAGATTAGGTTTAGGAATTTCTGAAATTGGTAAGAGAATAAGTTGGAGAAGAAGAAGAGAAGCTTACCAATGGGTTCTTCTTGAGTTTGGAGCAAGGAATTTGATTTGCAAAGGAAACTAGGGTTTTGGAATTTTAATTTCCAATCTCTCCCACCATTAACACTCTAAAAACTGAAATGAGAAGAGAATGAGGGTGAGTGGGGAAGAGTGGCTCAAATTTGAGCATAAGTTAACATAGAGCTGAGCCCAAACCAAACCCAAAGTGAAAAGTAGCAAAAATCAACTTTCTCCAAACATATCGATGCTTATACTCAAAAAGGTCGCAAACGGCATTTTAAACTCAATGGGAGTGGTCCCGATCCCTAATTCGACCGTATGCAAAAAGTAGCTTTTCGGACTAAAATCCAACTAACGATAAAATATTTAAATAAAATATTTAAATATAAAATCAATAAATATGCGGGTTGTTACAGTTTCTGTAATGACCAGTTATTTTGAACCATTCAAATCGACAATAACCCACACATGTTAGTCTTGAATTGCTAAAAACAACAGATTGTTAATTTATATTTGCAAAACTTAGAAAATGTAGTAAATAAATTAATCACAAATACAGAGTATTACAATAATAAGCAGCAGAATGGGTAAATAGTAGTTCATGAAGCTACTATGCAAACATCAGAGTCTGAAACAAATGCAACAGAAAATCCCAAGTACATAGAAATCACTAATACAAAAGTAACTGACCAGTCTGAATGTAACAACTGGAAATAACAGAAATAACTGAAAGCTGAATAGATAAGGCTAGATCTCCAAGAAAAATTCCAAGCTCCAAAGGTGAGTCTCAAATTCTGTAACACTCAGTCTGACCCGAGCATAAAGCAAAACACAAAACACTTGAGTCAGAATTAACATTCTTATGCAAGTAAATTAACTAAAGTGAAATGTCCAAGTGAAATGCAATATAACTTGAAGGTTGTTTGGGATTCCCATCCTTTAAGGATCTGTTAAACTATCTACAAACATAATACAATACGCTACATAGATAATGTCTACAGTAAAGTAAAATATAAAAATAGCGTTAAGGTATTACCCATACCCCCTTTAGCACATTTTTACATAATTCCCATAGTCTATACAGATACTGTAAGCTCCACCAAACTGGTGGGATATTCAGGGAGCAATCCATAGGTACGGTAGAAACCAAACTCGTAATGGGCTAATAAGGCAAGTGATAAGGCACGCGAGGCAATTCCCATGAAAGGATACTACCATTTTGCAGATCCGAATTGGTGGTAACACATAGTAGCTACTACCTCCCACCTCGAGGCACACTTCCATAATCAAAGGTGCACCTAATCAAATAGCAAAGTAATAGAATGATATCGAAGAAGCATGCTCGCTCAGAGGTGCGACCACACTTGGTCCGGCGTGGCTCCTGTTTTAGTCACATCAAACTGACCCGAGGGGGTCAGGGTTACGTTCATACCTCATATAGACATTCGCCAAACCATCTTACTTCGTTCTGGATTCTCCGCCACGTGCACGGTTGTTAAAGTGGTTTTCGGTATTGGCAGAGAGTATGACAATATCCGATCCTGGTCTCTTTAACAACCAAACGCTTATTTCAAACCATGGTCGTTTTCATTTCAAAAAGTTCATACTTTATATCAAAATATTATAATCATTTTAAAATCATATCACGTTCGAAATCATATCACTTTTGAAATCATATTCATTTCCAATATCATATCATTTCCAAAATCATGACCATAAAATAGGTTAAACCATCATATCAAATTATCGCATTTAAATCCATTAAATCGAAATCATAACAGTTTCAACTTAAAAAATTTGAATATTGAAAGTAGTTTATATATTGGAATAGTTATAAATTAAAAATAGCTATATTTAAAAATAGGTTATAGATTAAAATAGTTTATGTATTAAAAATATTTTACATTTAAAATAGGTTATAAATTAAAATAGTTTATATATTAAAATAGTTTATATTCAAAATTGTTTATAAATTTAAAATAATATAGATTAAAATAGTTTATATATTAATAAGAGTTTATATCGAAAATTGTTTTAAATTAGAATTGTTTCTATTAATTTTACAGATCAATTCATATCAAGTTTTGTCCCAAAATCGAATTTAAATCAATGTCAGTTCAACAATTTCAATTTAAAAGGGTTAAAGGTTCAATTCAAATTCTCATTAAAACCATTTTTAATTTATATCGATTTTAAATCTAGGGTTGAACTACAAATTTAAACCACTTTCCATTTCAGTAAGTTTCGATGTTCAAATATTCAAACAATTTACAATAACCCAATATGACAAATTTCATTTATATATCAAAATTCAGCTTTAATTTTATTTAAATTTGAAATATTCACTTAATCATTTCACTATCATTTAAATAAAATCTCAAATTGCAATTTTAAACGAATTTAAATATTCAACTTCAATTTATTTAGTTTTGAAAATATTCGCTTTTATAAATATTTAAATAAAGTTTCAAATTACAAGTTTTAAATCAAAATTAAATATCTAACTTCAATTATATTTAATTTTGAAAATATTCCCTTAATCACTTTAAAAAAATCTCAAACTACAAATTTAATTCAAAATACATATTCAGATTCAATTTTATTTAAATTTTAAATATTCATTTTAATCACCCTTAATTAAAATCCGGTTATCAAGTTATAAAAATCATATTTTTAAAATCTCAAAATTAATAAGTTTCAAATAAATTTTTATTTAAACATGATTCTTAAACAAGTAAAATTTCAAATCAATGATTTATTTATCTTCCCAACCTTAATTTCTTAAAGTTATTGCAAAAAATCAATCTTCAAAATATTAGTATAAATTTTAAATAAAAATTTTAAACATATTTTATATATTAGTTAGAATAAATTTTTATTAAATTAAATTAAATTTTTATTAAATTACATTAAATTAAATTTTATTATATTGAATCTATTGTAAATCTAATTATACATATTTTAAAAATAATAAAGTTATAAGTAAAATTTTATAATTTACATTTCCAAAACTTTAATTATAATTTTAAAATTTCCATGACATATAGTTTTAAAAGCTAAATTTAAACACATATTAAAATTAAAATAAACCTTTTATATTATATCTAAAAATTACACACATATTTTTCTTTTCTCGAAAAATTGGAAATTATTTTAAAAATAGACCAACAATGTCCATATATAATTTTCTATTCTATGGTCAAGTGATACTGATATTTATCATTACAATATGCAATAATTTAAATTTAGGGGTATATATCATTTCAACCTGCAATCCTAAAATATAAAATCAATAAAATAGTTTTGGTTTATTATTTCAGCCCATAATGATTTTCTAATCTATAATATCGTTTGGGTATGTATCATTTCAACCCATAAGGATTTCCTAAATTAATAAGGAAATTGCAGTGTAAGAACAAATAAAATAATTATATAAAATGACAAACATATCAGTTACAATCATGGAACATAATTAACAATTCGAATATATAATACATATAAAATGTGTTATGGTGTCATATGTCAATTTACATAGGTTAATAAATGCAGATAATAATATATCGTACTTAACAATTTAATTTCTTACCAATTCAAATTTTAACAACACATTTCAATCGTCATTTCATGTGAATATAAATTTACAAAGCATAAGAATGCTAATCGTGAGTGATTGCTTACCGTTTGAGGCTATGGAAATTTGACACCGAGAATAAGAAGCAAGCACACAGAAAAGCGGAGAACGTGACAATGGGTCAGCACCAAAATAAAGCAACTAACTACTGGACAACGATGAAGCTACGAAACAGCTTTGGAAATCTCCGAACAACGGCGAGCAAAGCAAAGCAAAGCTAGACAATTGAATTCGAAATCTATGAAATAAAAAATATTTTTTATTAAAAATCTTAAATTTAGTCACCTATGTAAACAAACCTTTGCATATTATATTTTAAAATCAATATTCAATATAAAATACATATTAAAATAAAATCTTTATGTATTACATTTTAAAGAAAATCAAAACATATACGTTTGTTTTCAAAAAAAATTATAGTAAGCTTGGCTGTAAGGTTGAGTTTGATTGCAAGAGAGGTCTAGTGCGAACTGGGCGAGGAAGCAGAGGGTTTGTACGATGATGGATGGTGATGCTCTCATCTTAGGTGGTGCAGGGTGTCGTCACTGTGGTGTGCCACAGCTAGAAGTGATGCTGCGCTTCGGTGCGGTTGCATGTGGGATGGAAGGCCAAGGCGGTTGTCAGGTCAGGGGAGGGAAGAATCGGAGCTGATCGGAGGAGGGTCGATTAGTAGTGGGTTTAGGTTGGCAAGGTAGGGTATACACGGCTGCTGGATGGAGGACTTGGGGTTTGTTCGAAGGCAAAAGAGGCTAAGGCAGAGCCTGATGGGAGATGGCGGATGGGCTGGGTAGCAGTGTAGCATTGGTAGTGGGTGCTTTGATGGGCGTTGGGTGCTCAGAAGTGGGTTGAGAGGGGGAATGAGGCAGAGCACAAGGCTGTGGTGAGGGTAGATGGTGGCTACTGCTATGGAAGGCAGGAAGGCTTGGGTGGAAAGGTTGCTTGGTGGGTTGCTGAGATGCATTCGGGTTTGTAGTGGAATGGCCAGACAAGGATGTGGCAGATATGTCGGGTGGAGGCGATTGTGGGAGTGGTGATCGGTGTTGGGGAGGACGAGCTCGAATGAAGGAAGGAACCAGCTAAGCTTCAAGTGAAATTATGTGTAGACCTATATATTATTATTATTATTATATATATATTATAAGCATGCCAGAAATGAAGAGGAAGGGGAGAGAATGAAAGTGAATCAACGTACCATTATAAATATTGCAGTGAGGAATAGTGAAATTTAGGTATTGAATTCTGGAATATAATAAAAGCAAAAGGCTCTTTATTCTCAGCTGGGTAAGCAAATAAAAGGACACAGGAAAACCCCAAAAGGCCCAAATGCGGAGCTGATACGGCTAATCATTTCGCTGATTTCGCCATATACCAGACATCGAAATGTACAAATGAATATACCGTGGAGACCAATACATGGATATTAGAGACATGACCTACCTATCAAAACTCGATATTAGCTGCCAAACTGCTGCTAAAACGTCGAAAATAAGATAAACAGATATAGGACAGTCCAAATTGGCGAAATGAAACACGAGGTTTCACTTAGAAAAAGATAAACATTCTATTATGCAAAAATATTCAGATTTCAAAAATATTTAATTTCCATCAAATTTAAACGAATTTAAATTTTAATTGAAAATTTCACAACAGAATAAACTTATATATTTACCAATGAAAATCTGACACTTGCTATGTTTCAGTTGACGCATACAAATATCAAATTTTCATTGCAAAAATTTAATTATTTATTTTCATGAAAAATATTAGATAATTACATTATTAAAATTGTTAAAATTTCCAGGTCATTACACTGTCCCACAATTAAAACTTTTCATCCCTGAAAAGGAATGAGATAGGAGAATAGAAGAAACGGAGAGCGAAGATAGATTCGAAATACATACTACCAGATACAATAATTAATTCAAAACCACATAAATTTCATTTTTGGACATCTTATACTTATATATTGTATATTATTCAATTATAGGTTCTCATTACATTCAAACTTTTTCCAGGTAAGTTTTATAATGTTTTCAAATTTAATTAAGCACTATACAAATTTATCTTTTATTTATAACATTTCTATTAAGCAAAATTAGTTTGAACATTTTTATTACTTAAGTTTTCTCTTGTATAACCTTCAATTACATATTCACATTAACATCTAACTTTTTTTTGAATATTTCAGGCAAGTCATATATGTTTTAAAATGCAATTGAGTATTATACAAATTAATTTTATTCTAGTTCAATTGTTTCAAGTTGTTTCAATTCCATTTCTCATTTTACACACTCTAATTATTCAAATTTTTTGCTTCACTTCAATAATTGAAAACCATCGCTTAACATAAAGCTTAAAAGTTAAATTTCTGGCTACACTTCAAACCTTTTTGAAATAAATACATATACATACATACATACATACATACATACATACATACATACATACATACATACATACATACATACATACATACATACATACATATATATATATATATATATATATATATATTACACATCATGTCATATTCAAAAAAATTCAAATCAAATCCATTTTTCAAAATAAAAGTATAGCAAAGCCACTAAGTTGTCTCTCCACTTTGAGACTCGAAAATGAATGTCGATGATGTTGCATTCATTATCGAAATTATTTTCCAGCGACCTAAGCGGAGATACGGACTGACTTCTGTAAAAATTCTTTAGAAACGATTTCCATTTGAAAATACTTGAAATAATGTATTTTTTCAAAGTTTTGAAAACACAATCTAAAAAGCACCGAAAATTAAATTCTCAAAACCTTAATTTTAATTCATTTCATATAATTTAGATTTATAAATCGTATTTTATAAATTTCTTCTCCTTTTAACATCCAACAATAGTTAATGGTTTAAGAATGTTGACAAAACAATAAATGTTAATCTAGTATTATCAATTCTAACAAACAATTCATTTAATTATCTAATTTTAGAAAATTAAACTTTTATAAAAGATATAATCATACATAAAATTATTTCATTTACCAATTTCGAAAAAAATAATGTGTCAGTTTGCTTTGTTCAAATGTTTTGGAATTCTTATCGGTAGCGTTACCTAAACAAATCGATCAAAACCCAAATTCAACCTTAACGACTCAGACAACACAATATTAATTTTTTTTGTATTAATTACAAATATGCTCTCTCATAGGATGATTCAAGAATGGGTTTCTCAGGATTCAAATTCAGAGGGACCCTAATCAATGAGAATTCTAACTAAGAAGATATGCTCGAAAAGAAAATAAGATAATTAAATTACAAAAGAGGAAAGATGGATAGATTTATATTAATCGTAGCGACCTTAATCGGGTCAATCGAGACTCCATTTCAGAAATAATATGCCAAAGAAATCGAACTTTATCCCTCCAGAAATGGCATTTAGAAATTTTGCCTTCAATTGATGACTCCTAAGAATATGGAGAACATAGCTCAAATGAGATTTATGTTCCTTCTCAGACTTAGGAAGATGAGAATATCATCAATGACAACCAGGATAAACTTGTTGAGAGGATCGTGGAAAACGCGATTCATGAGATCGACGAAGAATATAGGGGCATTGGTTAATCCTAAGGACATGACTAACCATTCATAGAAACCATTCTCTAGTTGGGAGGACAAAAAGTCAATCTCCAGGAATAAGATTGATGCAGAATGCAATTTCTTGCTTGGGAGGTAGAGAAGTGACTTCGCCAAAAAGATCAGGATCATCCTTGACTATCGGGTGGAGTCAGGATCGCCAGGCTAAGAATCAAGTGAAAATATAAAACTTCCTACATTATCCTGAGGCAGCGACATTCGACATACAATCACAAGAGAATTACCCTGGCTGTCTACAAAAGAAACGGTTCAGGCTTTGCAAGAAATAACAACATCAAAACCGAGGACATAGAAATCTCGATGAATCGATGCCTGTTGTAATGGAGTTTCACCCCTTTTCAAATCATAATAAGTTTGGCGGGACTACCGATGGGATCAGTTACACATAAAGATGAAGTTGCCAATTATGGTTGAAAAATGTGCTCAAGTTTATTACAGAGATCAACAAAAATAAAGCTATGGGATGCTCCAGTATCAAGAAGAACAAGAATAGGAAAAGACAAGAATGGATTTTAGAACATTGGTAAATTCCCAAATTCAGAAAAAATCCCTAATCCAGGAGGATCCTAACGAAGAATTTCAAGCTTGAATAAAGATGATTCTGTAATTAATTTTACTAATTCTAGGATATTACTACCCTATCTCTAATGATATTTTACTCCATATGCTATGTTTTTCCTAAACAAGAGCTTTGATACCAACATTAATGACCCGCTATTTCGAACCATTCAAATTGACAATAATCTATATATGCCAGACTTGAATTTCTCAAGACAATAGATTGTTAGCTTATATTTGGCAAAACATAGCATATACAGTAAATAAATCAATCATGGAATCATAGATATAGTGTATTACGACAGTAAGAAGCGGAATAGAAAAATAGTATTTCATGAAGCTATCAGAGTCTTAATGAAATACAATAGAAAATCTCAAGTACGTAGAAGTCAGTAATGCAAAAGCAACTAACCAGTTTGAACATAACAACCAGAAATAACATAAATAACTAAAAGCTAAATTGATAAAGCTAGATCTCCAAGCAAAACTCCAAGCTCCCAAAGTGAGTCACAAATGCTGTGACAATCGGTCTGACCCGAGCATAAAGCAAAACACAAAACACTCAAGTTAGGATTAACATTCTTATGCAAGTAAATTAACTCAATTGAAATTTAATAGAACTTAAAGGATGTTTGGGATTCTCATATTTAAGGATCTGTTAAACTATCTATATACATAATACAATACGCTACATAGATAATGTCTACAGTAAAATATTAAAATAGCGTTAAGGCTTTTCCCATATCCCCCTCAACACATTTTTATATAATTCACGTAGTCTATACAGATACTGTAAGCTCCACCAACCAGTGGGATACTCAGGGAGCACTTCATAGGTACAGTATAAACCAAACTCGTGATGGGCTCGATAAGGCATGTGACAAGACACGTGAGGCAATGGCCAGGGTAGGATACTACTGTTTTGCGGATCCGGACTAGTGGTATCGTATAGCAGCTACTACTGCCCACCTTGAGACACACTCCCATAATCAAAAGTGCACCCAATTAAATTTCAAAGTAATAGAATGGTACCGAAGAAGCATACTCGATCGATGGTGCGACCTCACTTGGCTGATGTGGCTCCCGTTTCAGTCAAATCAAGCTGACCCGAGAGGGTCAAAGCTGTGTTCATACCTCATATAGACGTTCCCCAAACCATCCTACTTCGTTCTGGATTCTCCACCATGTGAACAGTTGTTAAATTGGTTTTTGTTATTTAAAGAGAGTATGACAATATCTGATCGCAGTCTCCATAACAACCAAATGCTTATTTCACACGTAGTCATTTTTATTTCAAATACTTCATATCAAAATATCATATTCATTTCAAAATCATACCACTTTCAAAGTCAAATTCATTTATTTGAAAGCATATCACTTTCGAAATCATATCATTTCAAAATCATAATCACAAAATAGGTCAAACCATCATATCAATGTATTCGCATTTAAATACATTTAACCTAAATCATAACAGTTTCAACTTAAACAGATTGAATATTGAAAGTAGTTTATATATTGGAATGGTTATTAAAAATAGTGATATTTAAAAATAGGTTACAAATTAGAATAGTTTATATATTATAAATAGTATATATTTAAAATAGATTATAGATTAAAATAGTTTATATATTAAAAATAGTTTTTATACATATATATATTCAAAATGCTTATAAATTTAAAATAATATATATTAAAATAGTTTTAAATTAGAATTGTCTTTTTCAATTTCACAAATCAATTCAAATCAACTTTAGTCCGAAAATCAAATTTGAATCAATCTCAGTTCAACAATTTCAATTTAAAAGGGCTAAAGGTTCATTTCTAATTCTCATTAAAACCATTTTTAATTTATATCGATTTTCAATCCAGGGTTGAACTACAAATTTAAACCACCTCCCATTTAAATAGGTTTCGAAGTTTAAATATTCAAACAATTTACAATAACCTAATTTAATAAATTTCATTTATAAATTAAAATTTAGCTTTAATTTTATTTAAATTTGAAATATTCACTTAATCATTTTAATAACATTTGAATAAAATCTCAAATTACAATTTTAATCGAAATTAAATATTCAGCTTGAATTTATTTAATTTTGAAAATATTAACTTTTATAAATATTTAAATAAAATTTTAAATTACAAATTTTAAATCAAAATTAAATATCCAACTTCAATTATATTTAATATTGAAAATTTTCACTTATCACCTTAAATAAAATCTCAAACTACAAATTGAAATCAAAATTAAATATTCAAATTAAATTTTATTTATATTTGAAATATTCATTCGATCACGCCTTAGCAATATCCAGTTATCAAGTATAAAAATCATATCTTTAAAATCTCAAAACTAACAAGTTTCAAACCAATTTTTATTTAAATATGATTCTCCAAAAAATAAAATTTCAAATCAATTTTTAATTAATCTAACCGACCTTAATTTCTTAAAGTTATTATAAAAATCAATTTCCAAAATATTTTTATAAATTTTAAATAAATATTTTAAACGTATTTTGTATATATATTAGTTAAAATAAATTTTTAATAAATTAAATTAAATTTATATTAAATTAAATTTTTATTGAATAAAATCTATTGTAATTCTAATTATATATATTTAAAAAATAATGAAGTTATAAGTAAATTTTATAATTTACATTTTCAAAATTTAATTTGTAATTTTAAAATTTCCAAAACATATAATTTAAATATCTAAATTTGTACACATATTAGAATTAAAATAAACCTTTATATTATATTCAAAAATCAAACACTTATATTTTTCTTTTCTTAAAAATTTGGAAATCGTTTTAAAAATAGACCAACGACGTCTGTATATAGTTTTCTAACCTATGGTCAGGCGATATGGATATTTGTCATTTCAACCCGCTATCCCAAAATTTAAAATCAATAAAATCTCTTGGTTTATCATTTTAATCCATAACGATTTTACCTAATCTTTAATATTTTCCGGGTGTGTATCATTTCAACACATAAGGATTTCCTAAATTAACAGGGAACTTGTAGTGTGAGAACAAATTAAATAATAATATAAAATGACATATATATCAGTTACATTCATGGAACATAGCTAAAAATTTAAATATATAATATATATACAAAGTGTTATGGTGTCATATGTTAATTTACATTGGTTAACAAATGCATATAATAACATGTTATACTTAACAATTTAATTTCTAACTAATTCAAATTTTACCGACACATTTCAATCGTCATTTCATGTGAATATAAATTTTCTAAACATAAGAATGTCAATCATAAGTGATCGCTCACTTTTCGAGGCTATGGAAATTTGACAATGAGAACAAGAAGAAGGCACATGGAAAAGCGGAGAATGCAATAATGGTTCAGCGCCAAAAAAAGAAACTTACCGGTGGATAGCGACAAAGCTAGGAAACAGCTGCTAGAATCTCTGGATAGCGGCGAACAAAGCAAAGCAAAGCTAGACGAACTTGAATTCGAAATCGATGAAACAAAATATATAATTTTTTAAAAATCTAAAATTTACTCACATATTTAAGTAAACCTTTACATATTATATTTTAAAATCAATATTCAATTTAAAACACATATTAATATAAAATCTTTATATATTACATTTTAAAGAAAATCAAAACACATATATTTCTTTTCAAATTTTTTATAGAAAGCTTGGCTGCAAGTTTGAGTTTGATTGCAAGAAAGGTCTAGTGCGAATTGAGCGAGGTGGTAGAGGGCTTGTATGGTGATGGGTGGTGATGCTCTCAACACAGGTGGTGTAGGGTGTCACCTCTATGGTGTACGACGTCTAGGGATGCACTGCGCTTGGGTGCGGTTGCATGTTGGGTGGAATGCCAAGGCGTCTGTCAGGTCAGGGGAAGGAACAAGCGAGGCTGGTCGGAGGAGGCTCAATAAGCTGTGGGTATGGGTTGGCAAGGCAGGGTGTACACAGCCAATGGGTGGAGGACAAGGGGTATTTTCGAAGGCAGAAGAGGCTTAGGCGGAGGCTGATGGTGGATGGGCTGAGCGGCGGTGTGGCATTGGTAGCGGGTTTGGTTTACAGTCGTGACTAATCGGGTTTGATAGTCACTGGGTGCTCGGGTTTGATGGTGGAAAGGGGGTTTGAGGCGGAGCACACAACTATGATGAGGGTGGAAGGTGGCCACTGTGACAGATGGCGGGATGGTCGGGGAGGAAAGGTTTCTTGGTGGGTTGCTATGATGCGTTCGAGTTTGTAGTGGAATGGTCGAACAAGGGTGTGGCGGATCTGTCAGGTGGTCGACGATTGTGGGAGTGGTGATCAGTGCTGGGGAGGACGAGCTCGAATGAAAGAAGCAACCAACTAAGCTTCAAGTGAAATATATATATATATATATATATATATATATATGTAAACTTATATTCCAATGAGGAATCAACGTACCAGAATAAATATTACAATAGGGAATAGTGAAAGTTAGGTATTGAATTCTGGAATATAATAAAAGCAAACGGCTCTTTATTTTCAGTCGAGTAAGCATATAAAAGGATAAAAAGAAACCCCAAAAGGCCCAAATGCGGAACAGATACAGCCAATCGTTTCGTTGATATCGCCGCGT
This sequence comes from Allium cepa, assembly GCA_030765085.1. Taxonomy (NCBI): domain Eukaryota; kingdom Viridiplantae; phylum Streptophyta; class Magnoliopsida; order Asparagales; family Amaryllidaceae; genus Allium; species Allium cepa. Next base: position 390,883,696 of record CM060931.1, read on the forward strand.
ACCCGACACCAAAATTCATAAATGAATATACTGTGGAGATCAGTACAATGAGACAAATAGAATGATATAAAGATATCAGAGACATGACCTACCTATTAAAACTCGATATTCGCTGCCAAATTGTTGCTAAATCGTTGAAAATAAGATAAACTGTAACAACCCGCATATTTATCGATTTTATATTTAAATATTTTATTTAAATATTTTGTCGTTCGTCGGATTTTGGTCTGTAAAGCTACTTTTTGCAAACAGTCGAATTGGGACTCGAGACCACCCCCATTGAGTTCAAACCGTTTGCGACCTTTTTGAGTATAAGCTTCGATATGTTTGGAGAAAGTTGATTTTTGCTACTTTTTCCCGCTTATGACTTTGGTTTGGACTGCACCCTTATTAGCTCAGCCCAACCCCCTTCTCTTCATAACTTTTACTCTTTGCTTAAACACTCAAGCTTTAGCAACAATGGTGGAAGAGAATGGGAAATAGAAATTCCTAAGCCCTAGTTTCCATTAGAAAATCCATCTTCTTGCTCCAAACTCAAGTGAACCCATTGGTAAGCTTCTCCTTCTTCTTCTCCAACTCATTCTCTCTTTGATTTCAGAAAATTCCTAAACCTAATTTAGGAAATGTTTCTCTTTTAAGCTTAGATTCAAGCTTCTAGTATTGAGATTGAAGAGTGATTGTTCTTACCATTGCTCTATAGCTTCTTCTTCAATTGATTTGGGTTCAAAGGTGAGATTTTTATCTCACATCTATGCTTATATTTATCTTCGAATGTTAGGTATGAATTCCTAACACTTATTCGTGTGCATTTGCTTTTGGTTTGGATTGATTTGGTGAATATTTCAATTTTTAGTGTTTTGAGTTCAATTCGTTAAAAATCCTAACTTGGATGTTTGAACATGTTTTTAGTGATGCATCGAGGAGCATATAGGGCCGGGTAGTCGATTGGCATAAACACTTAGCGCCGATGCTCGTGCGATTGCAAATTGATCGAGATTTGCACCTCATTTGAAATAGGGCATGGGAGTGCCAGCAACAGGTTCGACCGACCGAGCCCTTGGGCCGGCCGACCGACCTGTAGAACGGGCACTTCATGCCTCTGTTTGGAAGTGCAGGCTACAGGGCTCGGTCGACCGAGCTCAGGGTCCGGTCGACCGACCTGCTACCCCGTGCACTTCTGTTTTTGGTTCGGTCAACCGACTCAGGGAGTCCGGTCGACCGACCTGCTGCTATTTGCCAACTATGCCTATTTTGCCTAATTGTCTGAATTTCCAACTTTAATCGATTTGTGTTATTTCCCTATTTGTTGTTATCATTTGTTATTGACTTTGATGACTTATTTTCTTTGGGAATTCTTGGAATATCCATTTCGATGGATTCGGTATCGATTTCTTTGGATTTTATTCACGTTTTCGAATGTGAATCTTAGTGATTGATTGTTCCTACAATCTTCTTTGTGATTTGTCACTTTAAAAATATAAAGGTTTTCTATACTAGTAGTAAATATCAAAACTCTTTCTTCAAATGATTTCAACACTATTTTACTACAAAGCTCGTTTTCTTAAACCGTTTTCCAATCTATTAGTATATACAAGCCTTTACCTCACTCGTATGAGAAATCTAATTAAACGACTTAGTAAAACGAGTGGTATGAAATGCTTATGTTTACTTCGTTGGTTAATTTTTGGACTTGTTAGATTGAAACTCTTGTGACAATTTTCTAGTGGAGATCTACAATTTGTTCGTACATATTTAAGTTAAGCTAGTGGTTATGGGACATGAAGCTAAGCTCATATATTTACTAGCTTACTATAATCGACACTTCCCTTTGATCATGACGATCATTTTATGTTTAGACTAGCATGTGCGATGTCTTTGCTTTTGATACATTGGATGTACCGTTTGCACTACATCAATGTCTTTCCTTTGATTCATTGGACGTACCGTTTGCACTACATTAATGATATACTTTTGATACATTGGATGTACCATTTGCACTACATCAATGTTCTTTCCTTTTGATACATTGGATGTACCGTTTGCACTACATCAATGTCTTTCCTTTTGATTCATTGGATGTACCGTTTGCACTACATCAATGATATACTTTTGATACATTGGATGTACCGTTTGCACTACATCAATGTCTTTCCTTTTGATTCATTGGATGTACCGTTTGCACTACATCAATGATATACTTTTGATACATTGGATGTATCGTTAGCACTACATCAATGTCTTTCCTTTTGATACATTGGATGTACCGTTTGCACTACATCAATGCCTTTCCTTTTGATTCATTGGATGTACCGTTTGCACTACATCAATGATATACTTTTGATACATTGGATGTACCATTTGCACTACATCAATGTCTTTCCTTTTGATTCATTGGATGTACCGTTTGCACTACATCAATGATATACTTTTGATACATTGGATGTACCGTTTGCACTACATCAATATCTTTCCTTTTGATACATTGGATGTACCGTTTGCACTACATCAATGTCTTTCCTTTTGATTCATTGGATGTACCGTTTGCACTACATCAATGATATACTTTTGATACATTGGATGTACCGTTTGCACTACATCAATGTCTTTCGTTTTGATTCATTGGATGTACCGTTTGCACTACATCAGTGATATGCTTTTTATACATTGGATGTACCGTTTGCACTACATCAATGCCTTAGCCATCCTTTTCTTGTGATTTCTGGATTTCGTGTGTTGAATTCTGGAATTTAAGTTTCACCAACTTTTACAATTAGCATTGATATATATGTTATTTATTGTGGCTTGGTGAATGAAATTAGAAGTATGACATTCCTTTTTATCTTTGAGAAGATCTTTGCGATATTGATTAATCTCTTGATGATTTTTCAATTACTTATTTATCACAGCTTGGCATTGTGATTATTATACGGTTAGTCATATCTCTTATTCTATATCATTTCATCTGATATTTATAGCTAGACTAATCCGTTTATTATTTTCTTATTAAATAATACTCAGGTCAGACCGAGATGTTACAGGTGCTTCTGCTTGACTTCTCATCCAGGATCATTACTCTGACTTTTGGCTAACTACTTAGATTAGTAGTTTTTGTTGTATACATTTGAGATACAGACTCTATGATGTATACTTATTCTTTTGTCTAGCACTTGTATCTATTCTTTTTGATATTGTGGATCTTGTTTGACCACTACTCTGATGTACACTTTCATGTGTTATATTCATATCTATTTCCGCCTTTGTGATATGAATTATCTGTGACTGATTTGTGTTATGTTTATTTCTATATTTGTTTCCGAAGACCTTTATAGCCACTGTGTAGTAGCTTTGAGTTTGTGTCGGTATGTCGGATTTCCTCTTGAGATGAAAAGTTATATTTTTATCCGGCATATCGGTACTCGCACAAAGCAATTATACAGATGGTCGCTCCTCAACAGCCTTATTCTCCGTGCTAGTTGACAGCATTACACCGTAGTGTTCTTGGCTAGCGTGGGTGTAGAGGTGGGGCGTCATAGCTTGGTATCAGAGCCAAACTTCGAAACAATATGAAATATTATAACAAGGATCATCGTCCTAAGTCTTTTTTAGGAGTCGTGCTTTAGGATTTAATTCGAGTCTTCGTACCGATTCATCCTATTTTCTTTATGATTCCTTGTTTTATCTATCAAGATTGCTTGATATTCATTTGTGAATAACCTTCTTCTTCTTCCTTCTTTCTTTCTTAAGGAAGAGAAATGGTTAGACCAGGCCGTCCCAGCGCCGGTCAATCTAGTGCTACTCCCCTGGATGGAGTATTCATGTCTGCTCAACAACTTTTGGATCTTGTAAAGAATCAAGAGTTTATCTATGCTTTGAGTAAGAACCCCGAAATGGTTCTACCTTTGAAACTTGAAGTTTCTTTCAATCAGCTTGTGGATGTTACTCTTCTTCATGGAGAGGTTGGTAAAGGAAGTGTTTGTGATATTGGGACTTCCAAGAAGAGGCATATTAACAAGAGCCTTAATCCCAATAAGAGAGTGAAGCAAACTACTTTTGTAGCAAAGACTCCAATCCCTAATCGTGGAGGATGCTACAATTGTAATTCTAAGGAACACTATGCGAATATGTGTCCAAAACCCCATTCTTGTCGCTATTGCAAGAAACCGGGTCATCTTTTATCTGCATGTCCCAAACTTTTGAACAAGGACATGAGAAAGCTAAATATTGTGCAAGCCCCTAGAAACTCTTCTCTTGGTCAAGGTATTTTTCACTCAATCCTTGATGGCATTGTTTTATTTTGTGATCTTCTTATTTGAGTTCTTTTTGATATGGGTTTCATCTCACTATTTTATATCAAAAGAACTTGTCGATTCTTTTTCTTTGAATATTTTGGGCTTGGTGACTTCTTTGAGAGTTGCGAATCCGGATGGTAGATCCGCAACACTCAATTTGCTTTCTATTGATGTCGAAACTATTTTATGTGGTTTTTCTTTCCGAGCCGATATTTTTACTTAGGCTTCAGAATTGATTTTTGTAAGGATCAGCTTAATCATTGTGAAGCCCATATCCTATTTCTCGAGTGGACTATTCATCTTTGACATTTTCAATCTGTTAAGCAGATTTCTATTTTCCCTTTATGATTTTGATTCCAACTTGATGGCATCATTTTATTCCTTAAGCCCACTTGTAAGGAAAGTGTTATTTCCCCCATTCATGTAGTTAGAGAAATTTTCCGGAATGATTATCACCTAAGTAATCTTTTGTGTAGTGCTAAGGTCTTTTCAGTTTGACCATACCACCAAATTTCATTTGCTACGAGTTGCGGAAGTTGGCATTCCACTTACCGCATTCCACACTTGTTATAATTCCTATGAATGAATTATTATATCATTCAGTTTGTCCAGCTTATTTCATCCATTTTATAAATCGAATATTCTATGGATATTTCGATGAGACCATTCTTTTATTTATTGATTTTTGGATGAAAATAGCAATTTAAAATTTTGCAAAATCTTTTTCATAAGATTTATTTAGAAGTATAATCGGATTTTTTTCTTAAAACAAACAAAGAATATTCTTAGAAGTTTTTGAGAAACTTACTTATCCTATAGAATACGATTTTGTGATTGTATTGCCTATTTAGTGTGTTAAGAATTCTGGTCGATGCGCTTGATCAACGTTATTGATAGGAATTTCCTAAACGCTTTGATGTGACAATCAGACACGATGTATTGACTTGTAAAACGTAAAATTTTTCTAGAAAGATAATTACATAAAGATAAGTGTAATTTTGAAAGTTTTAACTTTATGGGAAAGAAGATTATTTAAAAGAAATTCTTTCTTTTCGAAACTCTTATTCTTGTGATTCCTGAAGGGGAACCAAGACTTTGCTATTTGTACCGATACTAGTCGTATTGGTTTGGGTGTCGTTCTCTTGCAAAAGAGAACGTGCTATCACTTGTGCTTCTAAATCATTTTAGCTTATCGAGACTAGATACGCCACTCATGATCTAGTGCTCTCGGCTATTGTTTTTACTTTTGGAATTTGGCATCATCATATTTGGATGAGAAATTGTTCTCTACCTCGATCATAAATCTTTGGAATAATTATTTTCTCATATGGAACTCCATGTTGACTCGAGTTCCGAACATCTTATGATCTTGATATTCTTTTTATTCCCGGAAGGGAAATCGTGTTGCCAATCCGCTTTGTCGTAAGCAACAAGTGGTTGATTCTTTGATGTTGTCCGAATGGAATTATCTTTTTATCAGGTTCATTGGATGTACCGTTTGTACTACATCAATGACTTTGCTTTCGATTCATTGGATGTACCGTTTGTACTACATCAATGTCTTTGACCGTTTGTACTACATCAATGTCTTTGCTATTTGATTCATTGGATGTACCATTTGTACTTCATCAATGTCTTTGCTATTTGATTCATTGGATGTACCGTTTGTACTACATCAATGTCTTTGCTATTCGATTCATTGGATGTACCATTTGTACTTCATCAATGTCTTTGCTATTTGATTCATTGGATGTACCGTTTGTACTACATCAATGTCTTTGCTATTCGATTCATTGGATGTACCGTTTGTACTACATCAATGTCTTTGCTATTCGATTCATTGGATGTACCGTTTGTACTACATCAATGTCTTTTCTATTCGATTCATTGGATGTACCGTTTGTACTACATCAATGTCTTTGCTTTTGATTCATTGGATGTACCGTTTGTACTACATCAATGTCTTTGCTTTTGATTCATTGGATGTACCGTTTGTACTACATCAATGTCTTTGCTTTTGATTCATTCGATGTATCGTTTGTACTACATCAATGACTATGCTTTTGATTCATTGGACGTACCGTTTGTACTACATCAATGTCTTTGCTATTCGATTCATTGGACGTACCGTTTGTACTACATCAATGTCTTTGCTATTTGATTCATTGGATGTACCGCTTGTACTACATCAATGTTTTTGCTATTTGATTCATTGGGCGTACCGTTTTTGTACTACGCTGATGTCCCAAATTATTTGAGTTTCTAGTTCCTCTGGCATACCGTTTTTGTACTACACCGTTGCACCGGCTCAATTTTCTACTATTCTTGACGTTCCCCACGTCTTTCATCTACGGAAATGCCTTAGGGATTCCGGTTTTCATTCTTGAGCCCGGTGATATTGTGGAAATTGAAGTCTCACCAGATTTGATTTTTGAGCAACATCCTATTTGAATTATTGCTTCGGAGCTCAAACGACTTCGAAATAAAGATGTTCTTCTTGTGAGAGTTCAATGGTTCTCAAATCCTAGGGATTACTCTTGGGAATCTAGAGAATTCATTGAGCGATCTCATCCTTGCTAACTCTTTCGTGCTCTTTATGGTGAACTTCTTATTTCAATTTTCTTTTGTGTTGATATGCTTCCATGGTTGTTACTTCTTATTTTCCTCTTAAGTATTGCGAGGACGCAATTTCTTTAAGGAGGGGAGTCTGTAGCAACCCGCATATTTATCGATTTTATATTTAAATATTTTATTTAAATATTTTATCGTTCGTCGGATTTTGGTCCGAAAAGCTACTTTTTGCAAATAGTCGAATTGGGACTCGAGACCACCCCCATTGAGTTCAAAATGCCGTTTGCGACCTTTTTGAGTATAAGCTTCGATATGTTTGGAGAAAGTTGATTTTTGCTACTTTTTCCCGCTTATGACTTTGGTTTGGACTGCACCCTTATTAGCTCAGCCCAACCCCCTTCTCTTCATAACTTCTCCTCTTTGCTTAAACACTCAAGCTTTAGCAACAATGGTGGAAGAGAGTGGGAAATAGAAATTCCTAAGCCCTAGTTTCCATTAGCAAATCCATCTTCTTGCTCCAAACTCAAGTGAACCCATTGGTAAGCTTCTCCTTCTTCTTCTCCAACTCATTCTCTCTTTGATTTCAGAAAATTCCTAAACCTAATTTAGGAAATGTTTCTCTTTTAAGCTTAGATTCAAGCTTCTAGTGTTGAGATTGAAGAGTGATTATTCTTACCATTGCTCTATAGCTTCTTCTTCAATTGATTTGGGTTCAAAGGTGAGATTTTTATCTCACATCTATGCTTATATTTATCTTCGAATGTTAGGTATGAATTCCTAACACTTATTCGTGTGCATTTGCTTTTGGTTTGGATTGATTTGGTGAATATTTCAATTTTTAGTGTTTTGAGTTCAATTCGTTAAAAGTCCTAACTTGGATGTTTGAACATGTTTTTGGTGATGCATCGAGGAGCATATAGGGCCGGGTAGTCGATTGGCATAAACCCTTAGCGCCGATGCTCGTGCGATTGCAAATTGATCGAGATTTGCACCTCATTTGATATAGGGCATGGGAGTGCCAGCAACAGGTTCGGCCGACCGAGCCCCTGGGCCGGCCGATCGACCTGTAGAACGGGCACTTCCTGCCTCTGTTTGGAAGTGCAGGCTACAGGGCTCGGTCGACCGAGCTCAGGGTCCGGTCGAACGACCTGCTACCCCGTGCACTTCTGTTTTTGGTTCGGTCAACCGACTCAGGGAGTCCGGTCGACCGACCTGCTGCTATTTGCCAACTATGCCTATTTTTCCTAGTTGTCTGAATTTCCAACTTTAATCCATTTGTGTTATTTCTCTATTTGTTGTTATCATTTGTTATTGACTTTGATGACTTATTTTCTTTGGGAATTCTTGGAATATCCATTTCGATGGATTCGGTATCGATTTCTTTGGATTTATTCACGTTTTCGAATGTGAATCTTAGTGATTGATTGTTCCTACAATCTTCTTTGTGATTTGTCACTTTAAAAATATAAAGGTTTTCTATACTAGTAGTAAATATCAAAACTCTTTCTTCAAATGATTTCAACACTATTTTACTACAAAGCTCGTTTTCTTAAACCGTTTTCCAATCTATTAGTATATACAAGCCTTTACCTCACTCGTATGAGAAATCTAATTAAACGACTTAGTAAAACGAGTGGTATGAAACGCTTGTGTTTACTTCGTTGGCTAATTTTTGGACTTGTTCGATTGAAACTCTTGTGACAATTTTCTAGTGGAGATCTACAATTTGTTCGTAAATATTTAAGTTAAGCTAGTGGTTATGGGACATGAAGCTAAGCTCATATATTTACTAGCTTACTGTAATCGACACTTCCCTTTGATCATTACGATCATTTTATGTTTAGACTAGCATGTGCGATGTCTTTGCTTTTGATACATTGGATGTACCGTTTGCACTACATCAATGTCTTTCCTTTTGATTCATTGGATGTACCGTTTGCACTACATCAATGATATACTTCTGATACATTGGATGTACCGTTTGCACTACATCAATGTCTTTCCTTTTGATACATTGGATGTACCGTTTGCACTACATCAATGTCTTTCCTTTTGATTCATTGGATGTACCGTTTGCACTACGTCAATGATATACTTTTGATACATTGGATGTACCGTTTGCACTACATCAATGTCTTTCCTTTTGATTCATTGGATGTACCGTTTGCACTACATCAATGATATACTTTTGATACATTGGATGTACCGTTTGCACTACATCAATGTCTTTCCTTTTGATTCACTGGATGTACCGTTTGCACTACATCATTGATATACTTTTGATACATTGGATGTACCGTTTGTACTACATCAATGTCTTTCCTTTTGATACATTGGATGTACCGTTTGCACTACATCAATGTCTTTCCTTTTGATTCATTGGATGTACCGTTTGCACTACATCAATGATATACTTTTGATACATTGGATGTACCGTTTGCACTACATCAATGTCTTTCCTTTTGATTCATTGGATGTACCGTTTGCACTACATCAATGATATGCTTTTGATACATTGGATGTACCGTTTGCACTGCATCAATGCCTTAGCCATCCTTTTCTTGTGATTTCTGGATTTCGTGTGTTGAATTCTGGAATTTATGTTTCACCAACTTTTACGATTGGCATTGATATATATGTTATTTATTGTGGCTTGGTGAATAAAATTAGGAGTATGACATTCCTTTTTATCTTTGAGAAGATCTTTGCGATATTGATTAATCTCTTGATGATTTTTCAATTACTTATTTATCACAGCTTGGCATTGTGATTATTATACGTTTAGTCATATCTCTTATTTTATATCATTTCATCTGATATTTATAGCTAGACTGATCCGTTTATTATTTTCTTATTAAATAATACTCGGGTCAGACCGAGATGTTACAGGTGCTTCTGCTTGACTTCTCATCCAGGATCATTACTCTGACTTTTGGCTAACTACTTAGATTAGTAGTTTTTGTTGTATACATTTGAGATACAGACTTTATGATGTATGCTTATTATTTTGTCTAGCACTTGTATCTATTCTTTTTGATATTGTGGATCTTGTTTGACCACTACTCTGATGTACACTTTCATGTGTTATATTCATATCTATTTCCGCCTTTGTTATATGAATTATCTGTGACTGATTTGTGCTATGTTTATTTCTATATTTGTTTCCGAAGACCTTTATAGCCACTGTGTAGTAGCTTTGAGTTTGTGTCGGTATGTCGGATTTCCTCTTGAGATGAAAAGTTATATTTTTATCCGGCATATCGGTACTCGCACAAAGCAATTATACAGATGGTCGCTCCTCAACAGCCTTATTCTCCGTGCTAGTTGACAGCATTACACCGTAGTGTTCTTGGCTAGCGTGGGTATAGAGGTGGGGCGTCACATAAACGAAGCTAGGGCAGTCCAAATTTGGCAATACGAAGTACGACGTCTCACTCAGAAAAAGATAAGCATTTTTATTATCTAAAATATTCAATTTCAAATATATTTTATTTCCATCAAATTTAACTAAATTTAAATTTAAATTGAAAATTTTATAACAGAATAAACTTACATATTTCCCAATGAAAATCCGACACTTGCTATGCTTCAATAGATGCATACCAAATATAAAATTTTCATTGCAAAAATTTTATTGTTTATTTTCAAGAAAAATATTAGTTAATTACATTGTTGAAATCATTAAAATTTGTAGGTCGTTACAGTTTCTTTGTTATTTCAATAAGTACCATATGTGTACTTCTTACCGTAAAAATATTAAGGTTTCTACGATTTTAAAACTACTTGAATGAAGTTTCAATAGGAGCGAAAAGGTCGCTATATGAGCACATCGTAAAATGCCTTGTTTTTGGTGATTTTTGATACTATTTTGTAAAGGCATCCTTAGGGGATTTCTTTATATAGTTATTAGTACTATAAGTAAAGTACTTAGTGCAAAAAAATTGGATTTTAAATCAGTTGTTAAAATGGTTAAAACACTTAAGGGTTTGAAACTAGTTTTGTGGCAAAGTATGAAACTACAACTCTTAGCAACTGAAATACTATGGGTTTTCAGTACTTTTGACAATAGTTCTATAAATGTTGTAGTATATTGTTGAGACTTTAAAAGGTTTGAAAATGATATTTAAATAAAGTATTTTTCTAAAATATTTTTAGCAATGTTTATTAATATTAATTAGAGTATTTTAAATGTTGTCTCAGGTTTAAATATATTTTTGTTAATTATTTATGAATTTTTAAAGTAAAGGGTTTTAATTACAAAACATACTTTTTAACTATGATTTTTGTTTAAATTCTAATTTTTTTATTTTAATTAATAATTTGTATAGACATATAAATTTATTTATAAATATTTCTAGAGAGAGTGTGTGTTTATAAGTTTTAGAAATGTAAGCTAAAGTAATTTATAAAAGTTAAGAGTGGTTTTGTTATAAGTTTAAGTTATAATGAATGGTTTTGAAAAGTTAATTAAAAGTATATTATTTTGTTAATGAGTATTTAGATCTTCAAAAATAATATTTTTAAAGATAATGGTAAATATAAATCGTTTTGGATTTGCATTGATAATGTTAAAGTAATATTTGTCTTTAACCCTTTTGAATACACTTATCATTGTAATTAGATCTTTAAAAAAGAACATTTTAAACATAATGAAAAGTATAAAAAAATTTGGATTTACAGTAAATAATGTTTTAGTAAAATTTGTTTCTAGCCTTTTATTTATACTTTCACAATGGAAAATTATTCTAACGACCCGGATTTTTGGACTAGTTAAAATTACCGAAAAATCCATCCTTTCTAAAACTACTAATGAAAACTACTAACTTACTACACCATATTTGATAAATATTCAACATGACTAAATGTATAAGATACAATTTCTATTGTATAACTTACTAGAATAGTTAATTTATTTATTATTCCTACGAAGTGTGTTTTAATACATACCAAATACAATGACTATAAATTTACCGCTACACAATTCTAATGAGAGAGATAGCACTATCCTTACTTGCGAACTCAATAAATAATGTAAATGCGGAATAAAATAGTAAGCAGGAAAGATACAATAACACAAGATAAACATGAAAGGGTTATAATATTTTAGGGGCTGCATCACTACCACTTATGATTGCCTACGTACCCCTATCTAATTGGGTAACCAATTAGATACAGGATCAAGCCAACGTAGTTCTTCTAACGCAAATAGGTATCATGGAGCCTACGATGCAACAAACAATATGCAATTTTCAAAACTACCCACTTAGGCTTAATCTTCAGTTTCAGATTTTCAAATTTAATTACCTTTACGGAAATTATCTCTTTCAACATTAATCACGAATTCTTATTTCAAAACTTTTGAAATATGTATCTTTTATATTCAAATTATACTTTACTTCGGGATCTTAAATCAAATCACTTTTGAAAAGTTTATTTGAAATCCCAAGTAATAAAAGAATATCAAACCATATGCAACCAGATCGGGAGGTTTCTCCCTATAAAAAGGCAACTGGGTCACAGTCTTTATACAATCGATAAATAAGCACATCCCTCTATTCCAAGAGCGGACTATACCAAAAACACATGCCCACTTTTTAGTTACATGTTACCTGAACCATTGGTAACATAAAAATCATTTTATATCCCGAAGCAATAAATCGTTTCATACTAATATTCATAAGTACTTTCAAATCTATAATAATTTTCATTTCCCAAATCCGTTCAAAAATCAACTTAAAACTATCGGGTTTAGTCCTCGAAATTCTTTCTGTTTCATAAAACATTTTTGTAAAACAATTCTTATACAATATCACTTTTATATAATATAACATCAAAATATTCATTACCATACATTTGTATTTCTTTTAGACGAAAAAAAGTTCATAACATTTTCATTTGAAAACTAATTTTCAAAACAATTCATTAAATTGAAGTGAGCCAAATATTACCACTAAATACCTTATAGTCAAATTGTGAAATAAATCACATGGTGTTTTCCTACAATTATTTTCTACGTAGCCCATGCCTATGGATAATTAATTGCTCATATATTGGTCAAGCAAAGTCAGTAATCAAAAAAAAATATTTAGGCTCATAAACTGGTCGAGCGCAATCCAAATAACTAAACAATCAATTAACAGAATAAACACAATAATAAATGATAAATCAACTCTTCATTGTATCAACTATTTATTACACTTTCCACTTTATCTTAGATAAAAACGATTTGATATTTATTTTGGAGCATTTGGGATTTCCCTTCAATGTGTTCCATCCCTCGCCCAAGTCTTATTGGATCTCAAAGACAAAACACATGTACTAGTCAATTCTGAATACCCTATTAAATATTTAACTTATAAATTTTAAATTACTTAATTAACCATCCAAACATAATGTCGAGCAAGGAAATCATGCCATTTTTTTAGAAAATAAAGTAAGCAAGCATTCAACATGGGTTTTTAAACAACACTTAACATTTAAAGTTCTTTCAACTTAGCAATGGTTTTAACGAACTGAAAATAAGAAATAACTTACTTTGGATTCCACTCTGTCAAACTTTAAGACAAGGAACTTAAGATCTAACGCATATTTCTTACCATCCTTCGGAACCAAATGAAAATAAACCCTAATTCCTCTTTCCTAATGCTTGGCCAAGGCTTGAAATATAGATTGGCTGAAAGTATAGAGAAGAAGTGATGGATCTTTGACCTTGAATTCTCAAAATTAGACCCGAAAATTGGTCATCTTATCTCTTGTTTTTGACTCTTTTGCTCTCTAAATTTGGAAAGCTTGTTAACTAAAAAGTTGTTGAAAATTATCTTCTCCTAATTAAAAAAAAATATCACTGGATTTTGATTAGTTTTGAGGAAGAAATGGTCAATGGAAAAAGAGCTATTCTCAGATTCACAAATATGAAGCCCAAAAATGTACTTCAAACAATTGAGTTTCAGGTATAGAAAAAATAAAAACTAGAAAATGTGATTAACATAAAAATTGTAGCCACTGTAATTTCATACAGTTTAAAAAAATAATTTCTTAATTTGGTTCATTTATGATCAATTTATGATCAAAACTAAATGAAATATTCTCTGGTTTAAAAACCGGGCCAAAGAATGCACTGGAAAGAAGTGGATTTTTGACATGGTTAAGTTTAGAATGAGACAAAGTGGTCAACATGAAAGTTGTATCCAATGGAAAATTACATGATTTCAAAAAACTGCATTTTTTTTTCTGTTTTGATGAAGTTATGGCCGAGAGAAAACGAGGTAAAACATGGAGAAAATTTTGATTTGAAGAGGATGAACATTGATTTCTTTTGAATATTTTGTAAATATTTACACATTATTTCTTTCTATTTTTCCTATGGCTTGGAAGCTATTAAAGAGAAGTGGAAGAAGATAAATAAGCCTGAGAAAAGAAGAAGAAGAAATGTCCATGAAAGTGAAGAGGGAGGTGAGTATTTATTGAAAAAGAAGTGGTAATTTACCAAAAGAACCTCTCACCAAATTACCAATTTAACCTTGCTTCAACATAAAGCAAACTCCACTTTTTCAAAAATTAATATCATCTTTCACATCCTTACTTTTTATCTTAATCCCTTAATAACTAAGCTAAGTAAAATAATAATTATGTTGGTTTTGATGTGATATTGATTAGATATTTACTTTTTCTTAAATTTGTTAATTCTTTCTTACTTTTACTAACGACTTCTAGAAGTTTTCTAATTATATTTATTAAAAGTAAACATGGTTTAGTTATTAAAATGTGTAATATATATGTTAAAGCATGTTAACAAAGGTGCGATAATGTTGCACAACTTTTAATTGACAAAACGTTAATTTTTGACAAAATATTTCCAGTCACATTTTGATGTTTTAGTTAAACTATTTATTTATGTAAACCAAATTGAAAAATGAATTTGTATAATATTATTTAAAAATATAAACACTCATAAATAAATTAAATAAATTAATAAAACCATTTAAACTTACTTTTTTGAAATCGGGATTTTTTTTACTTTTGTCGATATAAACAAATGTTACTATTTTTATGTTTTCTTTTCCTTCCAAATCGTATCTAATATTATTTGAATCATATAACCTTACCTATTTTATATTTAAAACCACTTTAAAAAGTATATGTTAAAGTGGTCAAATTCTGAGTCATTATAATCGTGTTAAGTGTTTTGTGAATATTCTTATACCATTTAAGATAAGCATATGAACATATTTTCATTTTTATAAAGAGTACAAATAAATACTGAAAGAGTAGAATACATGTATATATCTTTTATAATTGTAAGTTAAGTATACACATTTGAGATCCCTAAGGGAGGACTCATTCATATGAATCATCTCTTACTTTTAGAACATTTTATATATATATTCGAAGTCCCATGGGAAAGACTCCTATATATAGTTTGCTTGCTTTTGAAGGAAGTAATTATTTGATATAAGGTGTTTTAAATGGTAAAAGAATTATTACTTAATAGAGGGGGATTAGATGTTGTTTGTGTGACTTCATCTTGCTTTATGTGTATGCTTATCTATGTAAAGTATTTAGTCACGTACTTAACATTGAAAGCCAAGAAAGTAGGCTTGTTCTACTTGTGAGAGTTAAAATGACATTCGAGTTGAGCTTAAAAGCAAACAGTGCTCTAACCCACTGGCTTCACTCTTGAACAAGGAATAGTATAAGTTGAGATGGTTAGAAACTTGATAAGTATACGAAACTTGGTTTCCATATCCGATTGTTCTCATTGTTATTGAATTTGACCAATATTAACTTAGAAAATATCTAAAAGAAACAAGAGAATTATATGATACAGTTATTCTCTCTGTGATACTAGACCCTACATATAAACTCGTTTTCTCTTTAAGGACAAAAAATTAGGAAATCCGTCTGGATAAGAGATGATATCCACCTTTATGTATTGTTTTTTTATTTCTTAAAGAACTGAAGTTAAGCTAATAAGAAATCTGTTGATCCATATTAAGGCATACGGCAAGCATGGGAGTGTACTTATTTGCGATGACTCGAAATCGTATCCACTTCAAAACCGACATACTTTCTTCTTATTTCGGAAGCGATTGTGAAGCGAAATGTTATAAAGTTGTATTGTTTATCCTAAGGTTAAGTCTAAGGAGTGGTCAGTATTCACATTTCGAATGATGCTATCGTGTTGTACTGTCCACCTTGAGATTGATTCCAAGAGAGAGTATGAAGTTATTATTCATCAGAAACATGTGTTGGAATCCATGGAGAGATTCTTGAACTGTTCAAGATATTGGAATCCGTATGGAGACTCGAGTTTGTTTGAGAGGCTAGAATATAAAGAGGGATTCGAGATCCGTTCAAGTGATGCAGACTTATATGTTGAGATGCTGAACGTGACTTCACAATTGAACATGACAAAAAATAGAGTAGGATGCACAACTAGCGGGTTTAACTAATCAAAAGTTGTAACAACCGATAATTTTAATAAATAGCTTTAATTCAATTTGTTTGAAATTTTTATTTTTTTAATCATTTAAAATTTGGAAATTTGGAATTTTCTAATGAAATTTCAGATTTTGTTTATAATTTATTTTCCAAACAGAATGAAATAAAGACTTTTTGAAAATTTTATGTTTTGGTCAACTGTGGTCAAACTTTGACTTCCAGTTGAAAATTTTAAATTTGAATTTTTTTTATTTCTAATCTTTTTCTTTTAAACTGTACTTGATTCTGATAATCGTTCTGCTTTTCTTTTTATAAAATTTTGTTTTATGCTTTTCAAATCAGATAAATTTCAGCGTTTTACACGCGAATATTTTCAGTATTTTATTTGTCATTTTATATTTCTATTTTCTATTTTATGTTTTCTATTGCATTTCTATTTTCTATTTTCTATTTTTATTTTGTTTTCCATTCCCTACTTTCTATTTTCTTTTACTTGATTTTGGGTTTGGAAATTCAAGCGGCTTAAATTTCTTTTCTTTTAATAAGCGATGCCCTTCCATATTCTAGCATTTCCATTCCTAGTCGTTCCTTTCTATTACTATAGTCGTTCATTCTCGAAGTAATTCATGTACAAAGCTTTCTTTCTCATCTCTCTTTCTCATTTTCCATCTCTTGAGCAAAACTCTTTCTTCTCCTTCCTTTTCTTTTTCCTTTCTCTTTGATTCTTAAGCATATGCTCGGCCACCACTTGCACCATCCCCTAGCCGACCATCTCCTCCACATCCACCACCCAAGACCGCCCTCCACCATTAAAACATCTTTTCCATGCCATGCCGTGACCGCCTAGATCCAAACCATCACCAAAAGCATGTTTCAAACACTAGCCGAGGTATGCGGCCATTCTTCCTCCTTGCTATCCTCGGCCATACCCACAAATTCCACCTCCATTGCCTTGCCGTGGCCATCCCATCTCAGGTCGTGCCTATTTAGTTGCTTTGAACCAAGACTAGCACCAAGGCCGAGCCACTTTGCATCCTGACCGAGCACAATAGACCTAAAGCCTTTGCCTTTTGCCTTCCACTTGATTTTGGCTTCCATCACTTCATATTCTAACCCCTAGCCGTGTGTATTTATAATTTTAGCCGAGCATATGTGACTTAAAACATCATGGCCGAGCATGACTTGGTGATAGGCAAGTCTATTTACATTATGGCCGAGCCTATTCTCATGTGACCGAGCCTACCTAGATGAGTTAAGCCATTTTTGCTTCATTTTGATTTATGTTGTATATGGTTTTGATGTATAATCTTTTGTATATAGTTATTTATATATGTTGTACTTTGTTGTGCACAAGATCTGAATCTTACCTCTCCATCCACTCAAATCTAATTCGTGCTTTGTCATGCTTTTCGTAGTTTAGTCCTGTGTTTTGAATTGTTATCTCCAACTTTATAAGGTGAGTTTATCACTCTCGACATTCGTACTTATATATGTGCAAAACAATGGCATGTGAATTGTAGTTGATGATATGATAGTAGTTTATATATGCCTGTGATATGATATTTCATGACGTCATAACCTGATATTTATTTGTTACATCACCTGATATGATATGCCATATTATACTGTTTATTGTATTTTCTGTTTCCCACCCTGCAAGTTCCCTATTAGTGTAGAATCACTATGGGTTGAAACGATACATACCCAAACGGACATTAGAATACGGAAAAATCATTATGAGCTAAGACGATAAGCTCAGGTTATTTTTATTTATTTTATTTGACTTGGGATTGTGGGTTTGAAATGGTTGTACCCGGATTTTTATTTTTGAATTACGGATTGAAAATATACATATCCGTATCACTTGGCTTAGGTTAGAAAATTGTATACAGACCCGCAGTTAACTTTAAATAATTTCTAAAAATTATTAATTATTTTTGAATTTTAAAATGTGAATTTTTAACTTAAATTGGATTTAAATGATTTAAATAAATATTACAGTGACTTTCTATAAGTTAAAAATGTGTAAGTAAATAAATGGTTCAAAATGTAACTTAAAATACGACTTAACTTGATAATTGAAAATTTAGTTTTTAAAAAGAAATTTTAAGTTTAACTTAGTGATAAGAATATTTTATTTATGAATGGGGTATTTTAAAATAAAGTATTAAATTATTTTTAAGATAAAAAGTTAACGAAAATAATGTATTTTTGACTTAATGAATTATAGTTTAATTTGGATATTTTAGTTATAAATATTTAATTTATTTAATCATAAGTTAAGTGATATCCAAATAAATATTTCTAAAACGTGAGATCTGTTTTGTAAGTTAAAAATGGTGAAAAATAGAAATTATAATGTTTTTGAAATGTTATAATAAACCTTAGTTTCATAATGGCAGCATTTTCAAAATGCTATGGTTTTAAGGTAGCGTTTTCTAAGTGCTACCATTTTTGAAAGTGTACGATAATTCTGAAATATCACTGTATCTACAGTGACGTTTTCTAAGTGCTACTGTTTCTGAAAATGAATTATTTTTCGAAATACTATTATACATACAGTAGCGTTTTCTAAGTGCTTCTGTTTCTGAAAATGAATTGTTTTTCTGAAACACCATTATATTTGCTGTAACGTTTTCTAAGTGCTACTGTTTCTGAAACGACCCCATTTTTGAAATACTATTATATTTACCATAGCATTTTCCAAGTGCTACGAATGCTATGATACAATATGTTTTTGAAATTGTTATAAATGAATGAACTTAGGAAGGCTACAATTTTGGAAATGAGTATTTTTTTTAAAAGATATTGACATTGAATTTAAATGGTTTAAATGAATATGTTTTGATTTGAAATATAAACCATTTTGAAATATATAACCACGGGTAATAATTACGTTGGTTGTTAAAGAGTCCTGGATCGGAAGTTGTCATACTCTCTGCCAACTCCGAAAACCACTTTAACAACCGTGTACGCGATGGAGATTCCAGAATGAAGTAAGATGGTGGCGACGTTCTTTGAGGTATGTACGTAGCCTCGACTCTCGTGAGTTGGCATAAGGTGGCTAAAACAGGAGCGATTCCGGGCCAATGAGGTAGCTCCTCTTAGGGACACACTTCTTCATATGCCATTCTATTACTTTTGTGATTGATTGGTGCACGCCTTTGATTTTGGAAGTGTGGCTCGAGGTGGACGGTTTTGGCTGCTATGCGTTACCACCAGTCCGGAAGTGTAATTGGTATGTCTACCCTGGCATGGCCTTGTTGTGCCGTGTCACCTACCCTAGCATGCCTTATACGATTTCTTTTTTGTAACATACCTATGGAGTGCCCTCTAACGACGCCCAGTATGGGGCAGATTACGGTACCGTATAGACTATGGGAATATATAAAACGTGTTAAGGGGGATTATTGGTAACTCCTTAACGCTAATTTTAAGCATATTATACTTTACTTTAGACACTATTATAATAGCGTCTATTACTACATAGTAAATAGTTTAATGGATCTTTAAAGGATGGGAGGTCCCAAGCATCCTTTAAGTTACCTGTACATTTTCTTACAGTTCACTTGAGTTGGTTTACATTTTATAAGTACGCATGTCCTGACTCGATTGTTTTGTGTTTTGCTTTACGCTGGGGTCAGCCTAAGTACCAGCTTTGAATTTCACCTTCTTGAGCTAAAGGATTTCCTCGAGATTATCTTCTGTCTAGCTGTTATCTATTTCCCTTCAGTATTTTCTATTCAGCTTATGTATTAGTGGACATTTATATATCTGGGATTTCTGTTGTATTTACTTTTCAGACTCTATATTTTGTACTTTTTTGTGACTCTGTTTTATATTAGCTTCTTGAAGTACTATGGTTATTTTATTTCCGCTACGAGTTATTCTGATTTATCTGTGTTTGTGATTCTGTGATTGGTTTTATTTGCTCCAAATTATATTACAATATACTGCTTTGAATTATTCAACTCCGACATGTGTGGTTTTATTGTTGATTTGAATGGTCCAAAATAGTGGGTTGTTACATTTGGTATCAGAGCTTTAGTTTTAGGCAAACTTTAGCCTACGAAGCAAAAACTCATTAGAGATAGGGTAGAAATACCCTAGAATGAGTGAAATAAATCTTAGAATCATTTCTTTGAGAGTGAGCGTATTTTAAAGTATAAAATGATTTTTCAAATGATTTTGAAAGGATTTTCAAAGATTATTTTGATATAAAACTTTTCTTGTTTTGAAATCAAATTTTTATGAACTTCTTTTTTTTCTTATCCACCTTGTTAATTCTTGATTAGGATTTCCATTCTGGTTGAATCTTGTCTTCTGTTCCTAATTACCATTGTGCTACTCAACAGAAGGGCAAGCCATTTGGTATTTTGCTATTACCCCTGCTCTTGTTTGTGTTTTATTTAATACTGGAGCTTCCATAGTTGTATTTCTGTGGATCTTTGTGATAAGCTCAAGCATCTTCTTTCTCCCTAGTTTGCTTCTATACCTTTGTGTGTTCCAAATCCTATTTGTGGTCCTGCGAACCTTAGTAGGATTATAGAAGGGTGAAGCTCTTCTATTCTAGCTATCGGTTTTCTGGTGATTTCTATGTTCTGGGAACTCTAGGGAGTCATTGGTGGAAGGCTAAATTCTTGAAATGCTATTTCTGGAAGGATGAAGTCCGATTTCTCGGGCACATTGGTTCTAGTAATGAAGTTTCTGTTGATCTAGTGGAAATCACTGTGATCAATGTAAGTCTTCATTCTCTTCTCTCTTTGTGGATAGATTGACCAAATGAGATCATTTCATTCTGGTCAAGTCTACCTGTTCTGCTTCTTGTTTGGATGAGATCTATATGAGGGAGATTGTTCGTCTCCATGATGTTCCTATCGGTATTGTTTGTGATTGAGATCTATCTTTACCAGTCAGTTTTGGAACGCTTTTCAAGAATCTTTGGATGCTCATTTGAATCTGACCACTGCTTACCATCCGTATACCGACGGTCAAACGGAAAGAATGAATCAGATTCTAGAGGATCTTCTTTGTGCTTGTGTTCTTGATTATGGAGGATCTTGGGAAGATCAACTCCATCTTGTTGAATTCACCTATAATAACAGTTATCAGGTATATTTCAATCTTCTATTTTAACCTTATCTTAACCCTTTATCTATCCCATTTATCTTTGAACTCTTGTGATTAGAATCTCCCAAATTTGAATTTATGTCCTTATTTTGCAACCAATTCAAGAATTATCGAGTGAGGGAGTGCATTTGTATTAATATTGATGTTTTATATGTTGTGTTGTTTGGATTGTTGATGTTGATTTGGGATTTCGATCGATTCGTCTTATCAGCGATATCGATAGGATTTCCAAAACACTTTAACAAAACAAACTGACGTAATTTTGTTTTCAAATTTGGTAAATGAGAAATTTTTTATATGATTTATATATATAATACTTTTATAAATTTATATTATCTATTGAAATTTAGTTTGATAGGATGTGAATAATTTTATTTTATTAAGTTATAACATGGTTAAATTTTATTTAAAATTTTATTTAATAGAGAGTTTATAATGATATAAATAAAGTAAGTTTGGAAGATAAATCTAATATTGATTTGAAATTGGATTTATTTAAGAATTAAACTCAAATAAACTTAATTTGAATTTTATTAAATTTGAGGTTTTAAGGATATGATTTTTATAACTTGATTTTGGTTTAAGGTTATTTAAATAAATATATCAAGTTGATTTAAATGAATATATTAGTTTAAATAAATTGAAGGAATATTTAGTTATTTGAAGTTTAAAAGTTTTATTTAAATGATATTGGATTTATTAAGTAAATATTTCAGAACTAAATAATAGCAATTGAATTTGAGATATATGGAATGATCAAAAATTTAGTTTTGAAATTTTGGAATATTTAAAGCTTTGAAATATATGGAGATTGAAATGGTTTATTGTGAGCTGTATTGAGTTGAAATTAAATAGTTAACTGAATTGGTTAACAAAATGATAATATTTGATTTTCTTTTATTGTTTTGTAAACCAATGACTATTACCTCACAAAATAAATAAATGGAATTATAAAATAGTTTATAAATTTATTTGGAATTTTAAGTATGGTTTATAAACTGATTTGGGTATTTAGATGAATTTAAATTATGAATTTGAGAATTTAATTTCCGGTGATTTCAAACTTTGGTTTTAATATTTTAAAATGTATATTATTTAAAGGTATATTTGGATATAAATTTTAAAATATTTAAATCTATGCTCTTCTCTTATGTCTCTGGAAAATAATTTCGGTGACGGGGGCCGCATCATCGAGATTCATTTTTGAGTTTTGAAGAGGAAAGACAAATTTGTAGCTTTGCTACACTTTTGTTTGATTTAATTTGTTTGATTTAATATATAAAGATAAAGAAATTTTGATTTCAACTTCTTAAGTATGGCGTGATTTAATATATATAAGAATATGATTTTAGATTTTACTTGGTTGGATATATAGTATGTACATAATTATCTCTTGATTGTTTGAAATAAACCGAACATTTAATTTTTTAATTTATGATTCGGGGATGATTTCGATTATAAAATGAATTCAAAAATTTCGGATAAATAATTGAACTTAAAATAATTGAATTGAAATTTTATTTACATATTACTAATTTGCATTCCAATATAACTTATCTAATTATTCGGAAGTTAGGCATGTAGTTGAATAATATACAATATAGAATAGTGTTGAAGGAATTTATAATTAAACTTGAGCAGTTATGATAAGAGTAAAAATGCTTAATATATGTGATAAGATATTAAATGGAATAAATTTTATAATAATGCAATAAAAAGGGATGAGGGAAGCTTGCTCCTAGGTTTGTTGGTCCTTTCTGTTTCTCTAAGAGGATTGGTTATTTAGCTTATCTTCTGGATTTTCCTGAGAAGTTTTCCAGAGTACATAATGTATTCCATGTTTCACATCTTCGTCGATATCTACATGATCCATCTTTGATTGTCCAGCCTTCTGCTCTCGAGAGTTTGGATATTGAACCTAATCTTACTGTCGAGAGGAAGCCACTTCGTATTATCGAAAGAGGTATGAAGTAGCTGAAAAGGAAATCTGTCAACCTGGTCAAATTGCAGTGGAGTACGGATGATCAGATTGTACCTGGGAGATAGAGGAGAGCATGTGTGCTTCGAATCCAGAATTGCTTGTCTCAGGTACTACTTTCTTTTCTATCTTATCTTTCCTTGTTTCCGTGTCTCGTTCCTTTTCGAGGATGAAATTTTTTGAGTAGGGGATAGCGTAACAACGCATAATTTTAATACATATCTTTAATTCAATTTGTTTGAAATTTTTATTTTTTAAATTATTTAAAATTTGGAAATTTGGAATTTTCCAATGAAATTTTGGATTTTGTTTATAATTTATTTTCCAAATAGAACAAAATAAAGACTTTTTGAAAATTTTGTATTTTGGTCAATTGTGGTCAAACTTTGACTTCCAGTTGAAAAACTTAAATTTGAATTTTTTTTATTTCTAATCGTTTTCTTTTACTGTACATGATTCTGATATTCGTTTTGCTTCTCATTTTATAAAATAATGTTTTATACTTCTCAAATATGATAAATTTCAGCGTCTTACACGCGATTATTTTCAGTATTTTATTTGTCATTTTAAATTTCTATTTTATATTTTATGTTATCTATATCATTTCTATTTTCTACTTTCTATTTTCTATTTTTATTTCATTTTCCATTCCCCACTTTCTATTTTCTTTTATTTGATTTTGGGCTTGAAAATTCAAGAGGCTTAAGTTTCTTTTCCTTTAATAAGTGACGCCTTTCCATTTTCTAGCCTTTCCCATTCGTAGCCACTCCTTTCTAATACTATAGCTGTTCATTCTCGAAACAATTCACGTACAAATCTTTCTTTCTCAACTCTCTTTCTCATTTTCCATCTCCTGAGCAAAACTCTTCCTTCTCCTTCTTTTTCTTTTTCCTTTTCTTTTCTCTTTGATACTCAAGCATATGCTTGGCCACCACTTGCATCATCCCCTAGCCAACCATCTCCTCCATATCCACCACCCAAGACAGGCCTCTACCATTACAACATCATCCCCATGCCATTCCGTTACCACCTAGATCTAAATCATCACCAAAAGCATGTTTCAAACCCTAGCCGAGCTATGTGGCCATCCCTTCCTCCTTGCTAGCCTCGGCTATCACCACAAAGTCCGCCTCCTTTGCCTTGCCATAGCCATCCCATCTCAGGTTGTTCCTATTCAGTTGCCTTGACCCAAGACTAGCACCATGGCGAGCCACTTTGCATCCTGACCGAGCACAATATCCATAGGCCGAATCCAAAGATTTTGCCTTTTGCCTTCCACTTGATTTTGGTTGCCATCCCTTCACATTCTAACCCCTAGCCGTGTGTGTTTCTGATCTTAGCCTAGCATATGTGCCTCAAAACATCATGGACAAGCATGACTTGGTGATATGCAAGTCCATTTGCATTGTGGCCAAGCCTATTCTCATGTGGCTGAGCCTACCTGGATGAGTTAAGCCCTTTTTGCTTCATTTTGATTTATGTTGTATAATCTTTTGTGTATAGTTATTTATATATGTTGTATTTTGTTTTGAACAAGAGCTGAATCTTAGCTCTCCATCCACTCGAATCTAATTCATGCTTTGTCGTGCTTTTTGAAGTTCAATCGTGTGTTTTGAATTGTTGTCTCCAGCTTTAGAAGGTGAGTTTATCACTCTCGACATTCATACTTATATAAGTGTGTAACAATGGCATGTGAATTGTAGTTGATGAAATGATAGTAGTTTATATATGCCTGTGATATGATATTTCATGATGTTATAACTTGTTATTTATTTGTTACATCACCTGATATGATATGCCATATTATATTGTTTATTGTATTTCCTGTTTCTCACACTGCAAGTTCCATATTAATATAGAATCGCTATGGATTGAAATGATACATACCAGAACGAACATTAGAATAAGGAAAAATCTTTATGAGCTGAAATGATAGGCTCAATCGATTTTTATTTATTTTATTTGACTCGAGATTACGTGTATGAAATGATAGAACTTGGATTTTTATTTTTAAATTACGGATTGAAACGATACATATCCATATCACTTGGCCTAATTTACAAAATTATATACAGACCCGTGGTTAATTTTATATAGTTTCTAAAAATTATTAAGTATTTTTGAAGTTTGAAATATGAATTTTTAACTTAAATTGGATTTAAATGATTTAAATAAATGTTGAAGTGATTTTCTATAAGTTAAAAATGTGTAAGTAAATAAATGGTTTAAAATGTAACTCAAAATACGACTTAACTTGATAATTGAAAATTTAGTTTTCAAAGGAAAATTTTAAGCTTAACTTAGTGATAAGAATATTTTATTTATGAAATGGGTATTTTAAAATAAAGTATTAAATTATTTGTTAAGATTAAAAGTTAAGGAAATAATGTACTTTCGACTTAATAAATGAATTATAGTTTAATTTGGATATTTTAGTTATAAAAGTTTAATTTATTTAATCATAAGTTAAATGATATCCAAATATATATTTCTGAAAGGTGAGATATGTTTTGTAAGTTAAAAATGGTGAAAAATTGGAATTATAATGTTTATGAAATGTTAAACCTTAGTTTTGTATTGGTAGCATTTTCAAAATGCTGTGGTTTTAAGATAGCATTTTCTAAGTGCTACCATTTCTGAAATATCATTATATCCACAGTAATGTTTTCTAAGTGCTACTGTTTCTAAAAGTGAACTATTTTTTGAAACACTATTATACTTACAGTAACGTTTTCTAAGTGCTGCTGTTTCTGAAAATGAACTCTTTTTCTGAAATACCGTCATATTTACTGTAACGTTTTCTAAGTGCCGCTGTTTCTTAAAAGACCATATTTCTGAACTACTATTATATTTACCATAGCATTTTCCAAGTGCTAAGAATGCTATGATACAATGTGTTTCTGAAATTGTTATAAATGAATGAACTTAGGGAGGCTACAATTTTGGAAATTAATATTTGTTTTGAAAGATATTAACATTGAATTTAAATGGTTTAAATGAATATGTTTTGATTTGAAATATAAACCATTTTGAAACATATAACACGGGTAATAATAACGTTTGGTTGTTAAAGAGACCGAGATTGGAAGTTGTCATACTCTTTGCGAACTTTGAAAATTATTTTAACAACTGTGTACACCGTGGAGATTCTAGAATGAAGTAGGATGGTGGCGACATTCTTTGAGGCATATACATGGACCCGACTCCCGTGAGTTGGCAAAAGGTGGCTAAAATAGGAGCGATTCCGGGCTAATGAGGTAGCTC
This sequence comes from Allium cepa, assembly GCA_030765085.1. Lineage (NCBI taxonomy): Eukaryota > Viridiplantae > Streptophyta > Magnoliopsida > Asparagales > Amaryllidaceae > Allium > Allium cepa. The sequence goes on from CM060931.1 coordinate 390,910,369, forward strand.
CTCTTATCAGAAACACTTATTCCTATGCCATTCTATTATTTCGTGATTGATTGGTGTGCAACTTTGATTTTGGGATGTGGCTCGAGGTGGGTGGTAGTGGCTGCTATGCATTACCACCAGTCCGGATGCGTAATTGGTATATCTACCCTCGCATTGCCTCGTTGTACCATGTCACCTACCATAGCGCGCCTTATACGATTTTTGTTTGGTACCATACCTATGGAGTGCCCTTTGATGATGCCCAGTACGGAGGAGATTACGATATTGTATAGACTATGGGAATATATAAAATATGTTAAGGGGGATATTGGGTAAATCATTAATGCTAATTTTAAGTGTATTATTTTTTACTTTAGACACTATTATAATGCGTATATTACTACATAGTAAATAGTTTAACGGATCCTTTAAGGATGAGCTGTCCCAAGCATACTTTAAGTTACTTGTACATTTTATTACAGTTCACTTGAGTTGGTTTACATTGTATAAGTATGTATGTCCTGAATCGAGTGTTTTGTGTTTTGCTTTACGCTCGGGTCAGCCTGAATATCAGCTTTGGATTTTACCTTCTGGAGCTAAAGAATTTGCTGGAGATTATCTTCTATCTAGTTGTTATCTATTTCCATTCAGCATTTGCTATTCAGCTTATGTATTAGTGGACATTTATGTATGTGGGATTTCTGTTGTATTTACTTTTCAGACTATGTATTTTGCACTTGTTTTGTGACTCTATGTTGTAGTTGCTTCATGAACTACTATGGTTATTTTATTTCTGCTGTGAGTTATTCTAATTTATCTATGTTTCTGATTCTATGATTGGTTTTATTTGCTCCAAATTATATTACAATCTACTGTTTTGGTTATTCAAGTCCGATATGTGTGGTTTTATTGTCGATTTGAATGGTCCAAAATAGTGGATCGTTACAAAAGTTATATCAATTCCATATCCAGAGATGCTTATTAGTGTTGTTCGAGGAGTTAATGATATTCCATATCATGTGTTTGGGCATGAACCAGTTGTGTTTACCTTATTAGTGTACAAATATTGATGATATATGATGCTCGAAAAGTAACTTCTAACCTTGTTAGGAAGCCGTCCTTGATGTACTTCAAAGACCTCGGGGGAAATCCATATGCAGACATATCTTAGCGGTTTTAGTTGTACTTTTAATATTGTTGTATTGTGAGATGTAAGTAGCACAGCTATTTTCTAATTATATTCTGTACCTCATACATTATCTATTATATCGCCATATGTACTTATTAGAATATTTGGTTCTTTTGGGCGAAAAACCATTATGGTAATTGGGATGCTCTAAAAAGTTACTGTTATTTGCTATATACATATTTCTTCAGTTCCCACGCCAGTCTTATGTCTGACTCATCGTTTTATCATTCCCTTATTTCCAAGGGTTCTCTTTAAATTAGTTTGAGAAAGACGGGTTTTTGGTTATGTTTTTTGGAGCTCGAGGAAACGAGCTAGATGCTTTCACCAACAGTGGAAATCTTATTTCCATTGCACTACTAGTGTATATATATATCAACAATTGTGAGGACATGCTTTATAGCTGTACAAGCTGATAATAGTACTTAGGACTGTAACTTTGAAATGTTGTATACCTTAGAGTGACAATTTGTATTGTCTTTTAAATATTATATGTTATCGTCCAATATTGAGATTCAGATGTTTTGTTCTCTTCTTTCCAATTCCTTCCCTTTTACTCATCATTTTACCATAATAATTTGTCTTTCTAGCACTTGAGTACTTGCCACATGAATACCGTGGACATTTAGAGGTCAAAAAGGTGAATTGTTACAGGACCCCTTCATACTTTCTTCCCTAAAGCTCTGTAACGACCCTCCTCGTTGAAATTCAAAACTTAATGCATCAATGGTATTCAAATGCCAAGCATCCAAGTGCGGAAAAGGCAGACTGTTAGGGTAAAAAGAAAGAAGAACATGGAAAATAGAATCTCACAGTGAAATGATCACATATAATATAACAAAGGCAGCAAAAACTGTCACTCTAAATATAAGGTATATTCGAGTTGAGGAAAACCTCATCAACATGGATAGCTATAACTTCCTGACCTTACAAATGCTGCTGGGTATATATGATAACACAATGGAAAAGAAAAATATGACACAGGTGAACATCCAGCTCTACTCCATGAGATCCATGTCCAACCAAGGACAACCTGGAAAAACTCGGTCTGACTCGAGCACTATACTAAAAAAACACATGAATCAGCTTGGAAAACCAATGTGAGAAAAATCAAGAAATATGGTGAATATATAATAATTCTATGAGACCATGCTACTAAAAAAAGAACGAGGTTTACTTGAACAACATGCATAAATGAATAATGGAAACAAGACGGAACAAAATTAGACTTGAAAAAATGAACATAAATAATTAAACATTGAGAAGAGCTCCAGGCGTCTCTCGATGCAATTAAGAAAATGATTCAATGATTTGAATAAAATAAGGAAAAGGAAAATTTCCAACAATGACTAGGAGGATGCACACCCTTTTCCGAAGGTTTACCCTAGCAAATATAACTAAGAACTACGATGGCTGTAGGAAAATGTACAAGCTAGACCCCGCCAACCTTACCGCGAATCTGAGTATTTCACATTTCCATTCGGATACAAACGAATCTAAATACAGTAGATGTGAAGATACCCCAACTGGAGCAACCCCACATAGCTTGACGTCCATTCACTCTATAATTTTAGTCATTTTCGGCAAAGGATATCAAAATCAATAGTCGAAGAATCAACTATCAGAAACAAACTGGTACTACCCTAAGGAAAACAATGAAGTCAAACTAGATAGGGCAGTGTTTCTTCCTATCCTGACTTGATAGCGTTCTTAACTTTAAGAATAATAAGAGTTTAAGTGCCCCCAAATGAGCAACAAAATCATCTTGAATCGACGAATCCAAAGAATATAGCCAATAAATCAACTATCGGGAATAATAGAACGGTCTTATATGGAAATTAAATCGCTTAAAACATTTGACTGACACTTGTTCTTGATTGTCAAGAGATATTTGTAAAAGACTTTAAGAAACACTCTTTAAATTATTCTTTTTAAAGAGAAAATTATGTTTCTAAGTGTACTAAAAAGATGGGTAAAAAATAAATGCCTTTAAAACATTATTTACTATAAACTTAAAATTTTTTACACTTTGCTTTATTTTTAAACATTCCTTTTTAAATATATTTTTCTCTATAAACTATCATTTATAACTTTTAAAACAACATTTATTATCCCAAAAGATAATAAACCAATTTAAAATATCTTTATAAATTTAAAACAGTGTTAAAAATCCCAAATAATAATTTATACGACTCTTATATAAATTTAAAACAATATTAATTATCCCAAAAGTAGATTAATCAAATTTATTATCATTTTATATATTTAAAACAATATTAATTATCCCAAAAGAAGATTACTCAAACTAATAATCTTTTTATGTATTTAAACAACATTAATTATCCCAAAATATAACTAATCAAAATTATAAACTTTTTATATATTTAAAACAACATTAATTATTCCAAAAAATAAATTCAAAATCATTTTATAAATTTAAAACAATATTAATTATCCTGAGAGATAATTGATAAAATTTATAATCTTTTTATAAATTTAAAACAACATTAATTATCCCAAAAGATAATTAATCAAATTATAACTCCGTTTATTAATTTTAAACAACGCTTGTACTTTATTTCAAAATTATCAAAAATACTTGAAATAATAGTTTAGACAACATTCAAAGTGCAAAAAAGAAACCAAACATTTATTTTATAAAAGTACAAGCACAAGTTCAACACATATAAAGATTTAAAGAGATGATATTCCATAAGTTATGGCATATCGAAAATCGCTATAATGACACTTACACAAATCAAACAGTATGTCATAAATATTTCAACCAAACATGAATATAAGTGATATAAGAATATACGTAAATCAAATATTGGTGAGACCCCTTAGGGTCTCTCTACAAAAATCTCCTATAAATCACACATATGTGCATTTATTTTGAAGTGTTCCCTAGAGACCTATTTGCTACGTATACACTACGACTTCCTTTTTCTTTTGTTCCCTGCATAAAAAATACGATTAAATCCAAACAAACAATCAAACAACAATATATAAATATCGTCAAAGCATTCAACAATAATCCAAAGCAACACAGGCATCATATAGTTTATTTAGAGGTGAGTAAAATCACAAAAATTCTAGTCGACCCTTTCGCTTTCTGATTTGATCTAAAATCGAACGTTTGATTTTGGCTTAAAACTCTACTAGCTCCAAATTCAACGAATCCAACTCCAATTTGTTGTTGACATCGATACAACGTAAAAATTGCATCCAAATCCGACCTCGTATGCAATACTTATTGGATTTATAAATTTTTAAGATAAATTAACTTAATTATACATCACTTACCAATTTAATTCACTAATCCTTTTTCCCTCTAAAAACAAACATGCACAATGATACACGTTCACTCTTTTACAAGCACAAACCCAATACGCCATGACTTCTCTCGTCAAATTCTCCTTGTCCGGTTGATGAAACAACATATCACCAACTCCACTGAACTCAACATTGAAAATAGCCTCTCCCAAACCCTAAAACTTTGAAACCGATCAAGTAAAGGCGAATGCAACTTGGGCAATGTAGCATGCAAACCTTAACTATCACACCTCCAAAACTAGTGTCGCATCCCACCAAAGGGGGTAACATCCAGATATTTTGTGCCATTCGCATCCATACATGTTAGAATTGAATTTCTCAAAATATCATATTGTTAATTTAAATTTGGAAAAACTCAGCATATACGGTAAATAAATCTATCATAGAATCACAAACACAAAGTAATATAACAATAAGCAGCGGAAACAAAAGAATAGTAGTTCACGAAGCTACTATACATATAACAGAGTTAAACAAGATACAAGAGAAGTCATGAATACATAAAAAACTCAATACAGTAGTCTATAGAAAAATCTGAATATATCACTGGAGTCAACTAAATAATTAAAAGCTGAACATATATATAGATGGATATCCAAGCGAAGCTCCAACTCCGAAAGTGAGTCTCAAATGCTGTGACATTTAGTCTAACCTGAGCATAAAGCAAAACACAAAACATTCGGGTTAGGATTAACATTCTTTTGTCAATAAATCCAACCCACGTGAAATATCAACTGAAATACAAGTGACTTGAAGGACATTTGGGATAACCATCCTCTAAGGATCCGTGGAATTATCTACTATATAGTAATACACGCTATTGCAATATGTCTATAGTGAAGTAAAATATTAAAATATCATTAAGCCATTACCTATATCCCCTTTTACACATTTTTATATAATGCCGTAGTCTATACTGCACTGTATACTCCATGAAACCAGTGGGCTATCTAGGAGCAGTCCATAGGTATGACAAAAAATAAACTTGTAGTTATCTCGACATGGCAGGTGACATGGCACAACTAGGAAATGCCAGGGTAGATATACCAATTATACTTTTGGGCAGGTGTTAACGCATAGCCGCAGCTACCGCCTACCTCAATCCATACTCCCAAAAATCCGAGGGGTGTATCCAATCAATCATAAAGTAATAGAATAGTATCGAAGAAATGTGTCCGAACGGAGGAGCTACCTAAGTTGGCCCATCAATGACTCCTATTTTACCCACCTTAAGCTAACTCATGGGATTCTAGTCCACGTTACCTCGAATAGAATCGTCGTCGCCATCCTACTTCATTCTGAAATCTCCATCGCGTACACAGTTGTTAAAGTGGTTTTCGGTATTGGCAGAGAGGATGACAATAATCAGTCCCGTTCTCTTTAACAACCAAACGTTATTATAACACCGTGGTCATTTCATTTCAAATAGTTCATATTGCAAAACCAAAATATCATATCTATTTCAAAACCATATCAATACGATATCATTTTACTTAAAATATATCCATTGCCAAAATCATAGCACTTTCAAAGTTATAATACTTTCGAAATCATAAGTCTTTTAAAATCAAAACACTTTAAAAATCATACGTAAATTCATAACATTTTGAAATCATAACTTTGAAATTCATAACATCTTGAATTCATAACTTTGAAATTCATAGCATCTTTCCATTAAACAGTTTAGATATTAATAATAGTATATATATTAAAATGGTTATAGTAAAATAGTTTATATTAAAATAATTAGTATATTTAAATAGTTTATATAATGAAATAGTTTATATTAGAATAATTAGTAAATTGAAATATTTTTATATTAAAAATACTTATAAATTAAGAATAATATATTAAAAGAATTTATAAATCAAAATAGTTACTAATACAAAATACTTTATATAATAATACAAGTTTCCCTAATTTCACAAATCGATTCAAATCAACTTGAATTCCAAAATTCCATTATAATCAAATCTTAGTTCTTCCATTTCAATTCAAATCTTAATAAACCATTTTATATCAATTTCAAATATAGGTAAAAACTACAATTTAAACCATTTCAACTTCAATAGATTTCAAAGCTTTAAATATTCCAAACGTTGCAAAACTAAATTTGGTAATTTCCTTTATATCACAAATTCAACTATACTATTATTTAGTTTTGAAATATTTACTTAAACATTCCAATGACATTTAAATAAAACTTCAAATTACAAATTCAAATAAACTAAATATCCCATTACAATTTATGTAAATTTGAAAATGTTAATTTAAATCACTTTAATCAAAATCAAGTTATAAAACCATATCTTTAAAATCTCAATTTTTAATAAATTTTAAATCCAATTTATTTGAGCATAATTCTTTAAATAAATACAATTTCAAATCAATTTAAATTTATCTTTCCAACCTTAATTTATTTAAAACTATTATAAAAATCTATTTTTAAAAATATAATTTTAAATAAATACTTAAACATAATATATATATTAAATAAGTTAAATTTTAATAAATTAAATTTTATTATTAACTTACTATTACATTAAAAATTAATTTATATATTTAAAAATAGCAAAATTATAAGAAAAATCTAGAAGTTAATAATTTCAAAACTAACTTACAATTTAAAAAAAATTTATAACGACCCGTAAATTTTCAATAATTAAAATTGTTAATTTAATAGGATTTTTGAAACTTAATATTGAAGAAAATATAAATTTGTGAATTATTAATAAATATAATAACTAGAACGAATTGCAACAGTATGAATGCAAGTGAATGGCTAATAACTTGAATGGAATTAAGGTCATTGAAATAGTGGAAATATTATAATTTGTTTATAAATGAAATATAAGAAAACAAATGTAAGTATTGAAATAATTAATGAAATAATACAGTGTTAATGGTAATTAAATAAAATTAGTGTTATATACAGAATTATAACATGTGCTGGTAAGTAATAAACTTATAAATGTAAGTAAAAGTAAATAGGTGACAATTAATGTATGTTATTTATATATTTAGTGTGTTAAATAAAATTGGAAATCAAATTGCAATTAAAGGTCATTAAATTGTACGTTATTTGAAATTAAGTTAAAATGGGAGAATATTAAGAACCAAGATTTAAAAGCAATGTTAGTTATATTCTTATTGTAATAAAGACTCGAATAACTAGGTTTAAAAATTTAATAAATGGATTTTTGAGTTTCAGTTTATAATTTCTGAATTTGACGAAATTGGAAACTAACACTAAAATTGATGAGTTAATCAACTTTAAATACGACATTTAAATTTGTTTAATTTATTGTAAGTGATTAAGGAATCAAAAATGATAGGAATGGTAAATAATTAAATTTAAAATTGAAAAGGTGATTTAATTAAGTAATTATTAATTTGATTTAATAACTGGAAATAGCCATGTTGGCCACTAACTCGAATTTCGACGAAACTAGTTTCATCGGGTCCGTAACAGTGAATTATTATAGGATTTCAAGTTTCGCAGCGATTGGGCTTGCCATTTGATCGTACGGACTCGAAACGCCTAGAAATCAATTTAATTGAAATCAATTGAAATCAGTTTGAAATAAACTGGTTTTAACATAACTTCTTCATACGATGGAATTTGGACTTGAAACCTGTTCCATCGATTTTTAAATATTCAAAAACATCTATTTTGATATATGGGTTGACCCAATTCCGTTCTGGAGTCGAAACGGGCTTTTCGGGCCATATATCGTTCAATTTTCCAAAACTAAATCGAGCACATCTGTTTATTGTGTTTTGCCTATATATATCCAGTTATAAACCCTACCAGCCTTTTATTTCTCATTTCTATATGTACAATTCCATTCAGTCCTCCTCATTTCAATGGCAGACAAAACCCTAATTACCAATTGCAATTTCAATCCAAATTTCCGACTTCAAAAATTCAAATTCCTCAAATAATAACAAATTCTATATCGATTTGAAGTTCTCAAAGAGCGTAATCTTTTGGTGCTATAAGTTTTCCGATTCGATGCACCATTTGTCCAGAAATCGAGAGTGAACCGTGGCCGTTCATATTGGATTTTTGACGATCCAATGGTGGATCGTCGACCGTTTGTCGATCAGATGGTACCGTTGCGAAGCTAGCGATGAGAAACTCATAGATCTACCGTTCGTTCGTTATCAACTGACCGTGATTCGCTAGAAATCAAGGAGGGTTGGTCGACTCTTCATGCGGTGGCGATTGACCTGGGAATCGCCAGAATCAGTGCGAGTGCATCGAGGAGGGGCGGCCGTGAGTGACGAGGGGACTTGATCAGAGGTCAGATGAATGCGGGGGAGTGTGATTTGATGGTTTGGTGGCAGCTGCAAATTTCATACGCATGATTTGGGTTCGCGTTCCTCTGGATGATGGGGGCGGTGACGTGGCGCATGTGTATAGGTAGTGGTTGTTTTGCTTCTTTTTATTTTAATTTCAAATTTCATTCGTTCTAATATCAATAACTTTCACGTACGAGGTTCGTTTCATGCGCAGTTTTCTTCGCTAGGTTCATATTGGAATTCCGGACATTTTGGCACTGGTTTGGATAAATTCTGAGACTTTTTAAATTTTACGTTTAAATTGAATTTAAATTCAATTTAAATCCAAAAGGTGAGTGTTTTAACCCACTCAAAACTTTTAAAATTTCATATGTTTGTTAAATTGATTTATGATATGATTAGAAATTTATTTATGACTGTTTGACATATTTTTAATCGTCATCCGAGTTAAGTCGAATTTCTTTGAATTGAATTGTTATTTAATTTATTATTCTATATAAACTGCCATTTAAATAGTTATTTAATTTATTATAGAATATAAACTGCCAGTAAATACCTGTTATTTATCATCTATTCTATATCGATGTTATTGTTTGAATTGGATGATGATTGTGATAAATGTCGATGATTGATATTGGATGAATGGATGTTGTATTTTACATGTTATAAACTGCAAGTTGTTATGGATTTCATTTCATTCGGGATTGCGGTTTGAAATGTTATATAACCGAATTTGTATTTTAAACTTCGGATTGAAATGATAAATATCCGCATCACTTGACCATAGGATAGAAAATTATATACAAACACCGTGGTCTATATATAAAAAAATATTTTAAACTAATTTCTATGGCTTTGTAAAGAAATATATGGTTTTATATAAATATTGATTTTCGATATTATATAATGTTATTTTATTCTTTATTTGAACTATGTATAATTTGTTTAATATAAAATAAGTTTAATAATAAAGTTCGATTTTGTGGAAGATAATATGGTTAAGTATTCGAATTATAAGTCAGTATATAGAGTTTATAATGATTTAAATAAATTAAGGTTTGGAGACAAATTGAAGTTATTTGAAATTGAATTTATTTTAGAATTAACTCAAATAAGTTGATGTGAAATTTATTAAATTGGAATTTTTAAAAGGTAAGATTATTATAACTTGATTTTTGAGTTAAGGTGAATTAAAGGAGTATTTCAAGTATAAATAAATTTAAGAAAATATTTAGTTATTTTTAATTTGGGATTTATTTAAATGATAATGGATTTATTAAGTAAAAATATTTCAAAACTAAATAATAGAAAAATGAATTTGATATTTATATATGAAATTTTCAAACCCAATTGTGAAATTGTTAAATATTTAAAGTTGGAAATATATTGAATTTGGGATGGTTTATTTTGTGGATCAAATCAATTTTGAAATCGATAAAATTTGAATAATTCATTTGGAAATGGGATTGAATTGAAGTTTATGATTTGGGAATTGATTTGGGAATTGAAGAGGCTATTTTATTATATAAAGTATTTTAAATATTTAAACCAATTAAGTGGTGGAAGTTATGTTCAAAGTTATGAGTTTCAAGTTAATATTCAAATGTTTTGATTTTGAAATATTATAACTTTGGAAGTGTTATGATTTTAGAAAAAGATATATTTCAAAAGAAAATGATATCGCATTGCTTTGGTTTTGAAAGGCAATGATATTTGGTTTTAGAGTATAAATTATTTTGATATGTTCGCGGTGTTATAATATCGTTCAGTTGTTAAAGAGACCGGGATCGAAAGTTGTCGTACTGTCTACAAACTCTAAAAACCACCTTGAAAACAGTGTACGCGGTGGAGATTCCAGAATGAAGTAGGATGGTGCGGCGTTCCTTTGAGGTATATATGTAGACCCGACTCCTGTGAGTTGCCATAAGGTGGCTAAAACAGGAGCGATTCCGAGCCAGTGAGGTAGCTCCTCTTATTGGACACACTCCTTCGATACTATAACGACCTGTAAAATTTCCGATAATTTAAATTTTTAATTAAATGAATCTTGGTATTAAATACCGAATAATGAAATAATAACTAGGATGAAATGTAACAACGAAGTTAATTAAAGCTGAATTTGTATAAACTGAATGAAATTGCAATAAATGAGATAATGTAAAATGGTGTAACTTGGTTATAAGTTGAATGTAAGTAACAAATGTAAATGTTGATTAATTAATATGAATCTATGTAATAAATGGGAATTGAATAGGATTAGTGTGATATGAGTTGGTATAATCATTGGCGACTAATAATGAACATTTCTTTAATGACAATTAATACAATAACGGAAAGTGTGTATGTATAAATTTCATAGGAACGTAATGTATGGACAAAGTAATAAATTGGTATAAGAATGAAATTAAGGTAAATGCATTAATTGGTTTTAACCCTTAACTAATGTGTATAATGGATAGAAGTACACATTTAGAAATGTAATATTTATTCAAATTAAGATGTAAATAGGCGTATATTTGTGTAATGGGATAAAACTAATCTAATTAGGTATATTAAATAAAAATGGACCTAGTATTGGCAATTAAATCAAATCAATTTTTAGGAATCAATTTAATTTAATTTGAAGGAAATCTATAATAAATCAATTTATTGGTAAGTGAATGAAATTAATTACTATATTAAAATGGTAATTATTATTGTAATAAGAGTAAGCCAATAATAGTTCTTCCCATAAAATGATAATTGATTCAATAATGTTAATACTATCCATAGGGCAATTTGTTGAATTTAAAAGAATGGAAATGAAGACTTATCAATTAAATGGGATTTGAACTATAATAATGGGATTTAATGGCGAATAAATGAAATTTAAAGTTCTAAATATTACGTTAATTGAAATGAAGATGGAATGTTAGAATATTTATGTAATAGATTTTGAATCCAATGTTAATTTCATTCGTTTTGATAATAATGAATTGAATAATAGAATGAAAAGTAAATTAAATAGAGTTATTGGAAATTAAATTTATAATTTTGAATTAAGTGAAATTGAGGTTAATACTGAAATGATAAATTAATCAACTTTAAACTGACGTTTAAATTTGTTTAAATCATTGTAAATGAATGAGAAATCAAAAACGATGAAATTTGTCAATTAAAAAATTGAAATTGAAAATTGGATTTAATTAGTAAATTTATTAATTTAATTAATTAATGGAAAAATAGCCATTTTGGCCACTGACTCGGATTTCGATGAACCAGTTTCATTGGATCCGTAACGGTGAATTATTGTAGGATTTCAAGTTTCGTAGCGATCGGACTTGTCATTTGATCGTACGGACTCGAAACGCCTTGAAATCAATGAAATTGAAATCAATTTGAAATAAATTGATTTTAGCATAACTTCTTCATACGATGGAATTTATACTTGAAACCCGTTCCATCGTGTTTAAAATATTTAAAAACATCTACTTTGATATATGGTTTGGCCCAATTTCGTTTCAAAGTCGAAACGGGCTTTTCGGGCCATTTATCATTCAACGCGTATATCTAATCGACCCGATCCATTCTAATTTCAGTTTGTCTATAAATACCATGTTATAAACCCTAATTCATTTCTTATTCCTCGTTTTTGTACGTTCTATTAGCTCCACTTTCCAATGGATGCAAAGCCTAATTTCCAAATGCAATTCCTAATCAAATCCAAAACCAAAAATTCAACCTCCTCAAACTATATCAAATTTTATATCATCGAAAAGCTCTCGAAGAGCGCATCTCAATTCTATGATTCGTTTTTCAATTCGATGCACCGTTTACCTAGAAATCGATGAAATAGTTTCGGCCGTTCATCGCGCCTTCATCAATCTTCAACCGATCGTTAAATTAATTGTACCAGGCCATAGAGATCGATGTGTGGAGTGCATCTATGCCATTGGTTTGGAAAATCGACAGCTAGATGTGGCGTATAAACTGGATTAGGGCTTGTAAAATTAGGCGGTGGCTGCATGTTTGGCGTCGTTCGGTTAGACGAACGAGCACCGGAGGTGATGGCGGACATGCTTGTGAGGGCACGCTTGTCAAGGCTGGCCGTGATGGATGGACGCATACGGTTCGTAGTCGGCGGCTGTGACGTTTGCGCCTAGGGTTTTGTTCGTGCAGTGGGTGCTGTAGTGTTCTCACGTGAACAAGGAAGGTGACGTGTAATCATTATATTATTTTACTTTATTTGTTTTAAATTGAAATCATATCGTTTAATGCGTATAACTTTCGCATACAATATCCGATTTACACACGGTTTCTTTTGTTAGGATCGTATTGGAATTTCGGACATTTGACGTTGGTTTGGACAAATTCTGAGACCGTTTGATTTTTGGGTTTAAATTGGATTTAAATTCAATTTAAATTCAAAAGGTGAGTGTTTTAACCCACTCACAATTTCTAAACTTTCTTATGTGTGTTAAATTAATTTCTGATGTGATTAGAAATTTATTTATTGCTATTTAGTATATTATTATCATCATTCTGGTTAAAATTGAATTTATTGAATTAAATTGGTGTTCAATTTATTATTGCATCTAAACTGCCAGTTAAATTAATTTATTATGAAATATAAACTGCCGGTAATTACTTGTTATTTATTTCTATTTTATATTGATGTTATTGTTTGAATTGGATGATGATTGTGATAAATGGTTGATGATTGATACTGGGTAAATGATGGTGTATTTTATGTTGTTATAGACTGCAAGTTGTTGTGCATTTTATTTCATTCGGGATTGCGGTTAGAAATGATATATAACCGTATTTTTATTTTAAATTACGGATTGAAATGATAAATATCTGTATCATTTGACCATAGGGTAGAAAATTATATACAGACACCGTGATATATATATATATATATAAATATTTTGAAATGATTTCTATGGTTTTGGAAAGAAGTATACGGTTTAATAACTATTAATTATTTACATTATATAAATATTATTATTATATATATAGTTAAATTCTTGAATTTAAGCTATGTATAAATTTATTTGATAAAAATAAGCGAAATAATGGAGTTTGATTTTTTTTATATTATATGGTTAAGTACCTGTTTAAGATATTGTATATATATAGACTTTTAATGACCTAAATAAAAATTAAGTTGGAAGATAAATATGAAATTGGTTTGAATTGAATTATTTAAGAATTATACTCGAATAAATTTGATCTGAAATTTAGTTAAAATTGATATTATAAAGGGTATGATTCTTATAACTTGATTTGGTTTAGAGTGATTTAAATGAATATAAAGTTGATTTAAATGAATATATCAAGTTAAATAAGTTGAAAGAATATCCAGTTATGTGAAGTTAAAAGTTTTCTTAAATGATATTGGATTTATTACGCAAAAATTTCAAATCCAAATAATAGTAATTGAATTTGATGTATATGGGATTATCAAAGAATTAGTTTTGAAATGGTGGAATATTAAAAGCTTTGAAATATATGGAAATTGAAATGGTTTGTTTGGGGATTCAAATCTGTATTTGGAATTGATTTGTGAAATTAAAGAAGCTAATTTATGATATAAAGTAATTTAATATTAAACCATTTAGGTATTGGAAGTTATGTTTCAAATTATGGGTTTCAGGATATTATGATTTGAAAATGCTATGATTTTGGGAAAAGGATATATTTGAAATAAAAATGATATTATATTGATTTGGGTTTTATAAATGATATCATATTGATTTGGTTTTTAAAACGAAAATTATATCGTATTTATATGGTTTTGAAATGAATATTTTATTCTGGTTTTGAAGTATAATTATTTTAAAATGACCACTGTGTTATAATAACGTTTGGTTGTTGAAGAGACCGGGATCGGAAGTTATCATACTCTATGCCAACTTCGAAAACTACTTTAACAACCGTGTAAGCGGTGGAGATCCCAGAATGAAGTAGGACGGTGGCAGCGTTTCCTTTGAGGTAAATACGTGGACCCGACTCATGTGAGTTGGCATAAGGTGGCTCAAACAGGAGCAATTGACAGGCTAAGAAGGTAGCACCTTTTATCGGACACATCCCTTCGATATTATAATCTGACTTTAGATTGATTCGGTGGCCACTTTTGATTTTTGATTTGGGGGTGTGGCTCGAGGTGGGCGGTAGCAGCAGCTACGCGCTACCACTGGTCCGAAAGCGTAATCGGTACATCTACCCCTGGCATTGCCTAGTTGTGTCGTATCACCTACCCTAGCGAACTTTACTACGAGTTTGACTTCTATCGTACCTATGGAGTACCTTCTCGTAGTCTTCTGATCAGGAGATATGCATGTACTATATAGACTACTGGCACTGTTACGTGTTAAGGTGGAAAATGTAAAGCCTTAACGCTATTTAAAAGTAAGTTTATTTACTATTAGACATTATTATAGTAGCAAAATATTAATACATAGTAAATAGTTTTACGGATCCTTAGGAAATGTGAATCCCGGGTATTTGTTAAGTTATTCCACTCATATTTATTTTTGTCAATTTAACTTACATAAGATCTTTTAATTCTGACTTGAGTGTTTTGTCTTTTCAATTCGGTCGAGTCAGCCTGATAATTTCAGGATTTGGAAGACCGTATTCTGGAGGACGAAGACGAAGATTTATTATTATTTATTATAGTATTCCACTATATTCTTACTGTTCCACTGCATTATTTATTGTTTCCGGTATGTGCAATTCTGATATGTATAAGTAAAATCGAATATTCTATAAAACATCTTCATGAACTGTATATTTGATTATTATATTTTATAGTTCCGCTGCAAGATTCTGTTTTGTTCTTTTGCTTCTCAGTTTTTTCTTATTTACCCCATAACAATCCGCCCTTTTGTATGGTTTAAGTCTGACGTGTGTGGTTTATCGTCGATTTAAAACGTACAAAAAGACGGGACGTTACATCTGGTATCAGAGCTTTGGTTTAGCGATAAACCGTAGCTTTGTTGGGTTTGACTCTTTATCAATAGGGTATTAATACCATATGATGAGTCGACGAGCGTACATATATGAGAGAGCGTATTTCTTAGTGTTATAAAAGGTTTTAATATTGTGTTAATTTGTTCCATTTTGTATTTATAAATTCTGGTTGGCGCATGGGACGCTATAACATCAATAGGGATTTCTAAACACTTAATAGGACAGACCGACATAATGTTTGTTTTAAAATATAGGTAAATGAAATAATTTTGCCTATTGTATATTTTTATATATACAATAATATATTTTATAAATGATATATATATATATATATTTGGTTGAAATATATTTATTGTTAGGTAGTGAAATCTATAAGCATAGGTTGGAAATAAGATATGAAAAGAAAAGAAAATAAATGAAAGTTGGAAATTTAGAATCTAAATTTCGAGGTTTTAAAAATTTCTTTTGAATGATTTTTAAATATAATAATAATATTATTTAGAGGTATTTTCTGATATAAATATTTCAATATAATTTGAAAGAATTGTTTTAAAGAAACCCTGGAAAGAAATAAGTTGTACTCCCCTCTCTGTCGCTGGAAAATAATTTCGGTGATGAATGCACGCATCATCGACATTCATTTTCGAGTTTTTAAGTGGAAAGGCCACTGTAGTATTTTACAACAGATTTGTTTTGATAACGAAAAAAAATTCAAATTGTTTTAAATATAATTGGATATGTAAGTTGTAAGTATATATATTTATCTATTATTTTAAAATGATTTGAAAATAAACTCGGTACTTAGTTCTTAAATTTTTGATAATCAATAGTTACATTATTGTAGTGAAAAGGGTTGTAATAATTAATAATTGGAACCTTTAATTAAAATAAGAGATTTAATGTTAGGGTACGAATGAAATTAAAAGAAAGTTGAAATTTGTAACCTATAAACCAAAAGATATGATTATTGAACGTTAAATTAATTAAAGGAATGAAGAGAGACTTGTATAACTTTCAATTGCATTCTTTAACATATATATGACTTACCAATTATAAAAAGTTAAAATGTTATAAGAAAATGTAATAGATATTATACAAGTAAAACTTGAAGTAATGAAAGTATGCCATGAAATTCTTTAATAAATAAGAACTTGACGTTGTAATTGTTATAAACTTAAGTTATAATGGAAATCTTACTATAATAAAATATGATAGAAGTAAATGTTGTAAGTAAGTAATTATAGACTTAAGTAAATGTTGAAGTTATTTATTTTGAAAATAAGCAGAAAGATGAATAATGTAAATAAATGAAATTAAGCAGTGAATAAATGAATGTAATACAATAAAAGGAAAATTTCAAGATATGAATAAGTGAAAATGAGATTTTGTTTGAAATGAATAAAAGTAAATGAAACTGTAGGAATAAAATGTAAATTAAAAAGATAAATTGTTATATGAATAAAACTAATAAGAATGAACTTGATCTATTGTTTGAAATTGTTGTTTGCTTGACTTATAGCTGTTTGGGCAAAGATACTTTAAATTTGTTTGGGTGAACGAATAATCTATTAGTTCAATCTAAGACTGTTGAGTAAATAGTGCACTTAGTAGTTATTTTTCATTGTGTACAATTTAAAGTTTTTGAACCCGAACAACTGTTGGTTTTGGGTGATATGAACGAATGATTAATTTGTGTTGATTCTATGTGATGGTTGTAGGCCTGGTTGCCAGTGATTGATGTTTGTATTGATTTGTTTTTTATGGTTGAAACCACTTTAAACATTTCATTTTATATAATTGCTAACCTTTTTGGATTATATAAGTGAAATACAGGTTATGGAAGCAATTGCTACTGCTTTTGGTTTCATAAATAAGCGTTATTTGCCCGACAAACAGGTACATTCTCGGATTACGTTTTATAACGCTATTATATTGTTTTTCCCATGTTGGGATATATTATTTCGTAAAAAATATGTTATATAATGTTATATTTGATATTATATTTTCTCCCGTGCCTCTAAGTACAAGGGAGACTCTACCAAAATTTTCCGTAAATTTTGGACGTAGAAAATATTTTGAAATGTTTTCCAAACTATATTAATTTGAGTATAAAACGATTTAATGGTTATAAATTGGTATATTTTATTTAAATTAATTAATTTTGTAAATTTATTTATTTATAAAGTTAATATTTTTGAATAAGATATTGTTTACTTAATTCTTTCCTCCCTATTTTTTCCTTTACGGGACGAAAAGTTTTGAGTAGGGGAGAGTGTAACGACCCGTAAAATTTCCGATAATTTAAATTTTTAATTAAATAAATCTTGGTATTAAATATTGAATAATGAAATAATAACTAGGATGAAATGTAACAACGAAGTTAATTAAAGCTGAATTTGTATAAATTAAATGAAATTGTAATAAATGAGATAATGTAAAATGGTGTAACTTGGTTATAAGTTGAATGTAAGTAACAAATGTAAATGTTGATTTATTGATATGAATCTATGTAATAAATGGGAATTGAATAGGATTAGTGTGATATGAGTTGGTATAATCATTGGTGACTAATAATGAACATTTCTTTAATGACAATTAATGTAATAACGGAAAGTGTCTATGTATAAATTTCATAGAAACGTAATGTATGGACAAAGTAATAAATTGGTATAAGAATGGAATTGTGGTAAATGCATTAATTGGTTTTAACCCTTAGTTGATGTGTACAATGGATAGAAGTACACATTTAGAAATGTAATATTTATTCAAATTAAGATGCAAAGAGGCGTATATTTATGTAATGGGATAAAACTAATGTAATTATGTATATTAAGTAAAAGTGGACCTAGTAAGATGGCAATTAAATCAAATCAATTTATAGGTATCAATTTTATTTAATTGGAAGGAAATCTATAATAAATAAATTTATTGGTAAGTGAATGAAATTAATTACTATATTAATTGGAAATTTGAATAAAATGGTAATTATTAATGTAATAAGAGTAAGCCAATAATAATCTTCTCATGAAATGATAATTGATTCAATAATGTTAATACTATCCATAATAGGGCAATTTGATGAATTTAAAAGAATGCAAATGAAGACTTATCAATTAAATGGGATTTGAACTATAATAATGGGATTTAATGGCGAATAAATGAAATTTAAATTTCTAAATATTACGTTAATTAGAATGAAGATGGAATGTTAGAATATTTATGTAATAGATTTTGAATCCAATGTTAATTTCATCCTTTTGATAATAATGAATCGAATAATAGAATGAAAAGTAAATTAAATAGAATAATTGGAAATCAAATTTATAATTCCGAATTAAGTGAAATCGAGGTTAATACTGAAATTGATAACTTAATCAGCTCTAACTGACGTTTAAATTTGTTTAAATCATTGTAAATGATTGAGAAATCAAAAATGATGAAATTTGTCAATTAAAGAATTGAATTGGAAATTTGATTTAATTAGTTAATTTATTAATTTAATTAATTAATGGAAAAATAGCCATTTTGGCCACTGACTCGGATTTCGACGAAACCAGTTTCGGATCCGTAATGTTGAATTATTGTAGGATTTCAAGTTTCGTAGCGATTGGACATGTCATTCGATCGTACGGACTCGAAATGCCTTGAAATCAACGAAATTGAAATCAATTGAAATCAATTTGAGATAAATTGATTTTAGCATAACTTCTTCATACGATGGAATTTGGACTTGAAACCTATTCCATCGCGTTTAAAATATTTAAAAACATCTATTTTGATATATACGTTGACCCAATTTCGTTTTGGAGTCGAAATTGGCTTTTCGGGCCATTTATCGTTCAACGCGTATATCTAATCGATCCGGTCCATTGTAATTTCAGTTTGTCTATAAATATCCTGTTATAAATCCTAATTCAATTCTTATTCCTCATTTCTGTACATTCTATTAGCTCCTCTTTCCAATGGCTGCAAACCCTAATTCCCAAATGTAATTACAAATCAAATCGAAAGCCAAAAATTCAACTTCCTCAAACTATATCAAATTTTATACCGTCGGAAAGCTCTCGAAGAGCACATCTCAATTCTATGATTCGCTTTTCATTTCGATGCACAGCTTACCCAGAAATTGATGAAATAGTTTCGACCATTCATCGCGCCTTCATCAATCTTCAACCGATCGTCAAATTAACTATACCAGGCCATAGAGATCGATGTGTGTAGTGCATCTATGCCATTGGTTAGGCGAATCAACTGCTAGATATGGCGTATAAATTGGATTAGGGCTTGTAAAATTAGGCGGCGGCTGCGTGTTTGGCGTCGATCGGTGGGACGAACGAGCACTGGAGGTGATGGAGGACATGCTGTTGAGGGCGCGCTTGTCGAGGCTGCCGTGATAGACGCGCACATAGGGTTCGTGGCCGGCGGCTGTGACGTTTGCGCCTAGGATTTTGTTCGTGTAGTGGGTGCTGTAGTGTTCTCACGTGAACAAGGAAGGTGACATGTAATCATTATAATATTTAACTTTATTTGTTTTAAATTGAAATCGTATCATTTAATGCGTATAACTTTTGCATACAATATCCGATTTACGCGCGGTTTCTTTTGTTAGGATCGTATTGGAATTCCATACATTTTGGCATTAGTATGGATGAATTCTGAGACCGTTTGATTTTTGGGTTTAAATGGGATTTAAATTCAATTTAAATTCAAAAGGTGAATGTTTTAACCCACTCACAATTTCTAAAATTTCTTATGTGTGTTAAATTAATTGCTGATGTGATCAGAAATTTATTTATTGCTATTTAGTAAATTTTTATCATCATTCCAGTTAAAATTGAATTAAATTGGTATTCAATTTATTATTGCATATAAGCTAACAGTTAAATTAATTCATAATTGAATATAAACTGCCAGTAATTACTTGCTATTTATTTCTATTCTATATTGACGTTATTGTTTGAATTGGATGATGATTGTGATAAATGGTTGATGATTGATATTGGGTGAATGGATGCTGTATTTTATGTTGTTATAGACAGCAAGTTGTTATGCGTTTTATTTCGTTTGGGGTTGCGGTTTGAAATGATATATAACTGTATTATTATTTTAAATTACGGATTGAAATGATAAATATCTGTATCACTTGACCATAGGGTAGAAAATTATATATAGACACCGTGGTCTATATATAAAATATTTTGAAATGATTTCTATGGTTTTGGAAAGCAAAATACCGTTTAATAAATATTAATTTTTGATATTATATAAATATTATTTTATATATATATAGTTAAATTCTTGAATTTAAGCTATGTATAATTTTTTTAATAAAAATAAGCTTAATAATGGAGTTTGATTTTTTTTAATATTATATGGTTAAGTATCTGTTTAAGATATTGTATATATAGAGTTTTAATGACTTAAATAAAAATTAAGTTGGAAGATAAATATGAAATTGGTTTGAATTGAATTATTTAAGAATTATACTCGAATAAATTTGATTTGAAGTTTAAATAAATTTGAGATTTAAAGGGTATGATTCTTATAACTTGATTTGGTTTAGAGTGATTCAAATGAATATAAAGTTGATTTAAATGAATATGTCAAGTTAAATAAATTGGAAGAATATCAAGTTATGTGAAGTTAAAAATTTTCTTAAATGATATTGGATTTATTACGCAAACATTTCAAATCCATATAATAGTAAATGAATTTGATATATATGGGATTATCAAAGAATTAGTTTTGAAATGGTGGAATATTTAAAATTTTGAAATATATGGAAATTGAAATGGTTTATTTGGGGATTCAAATCTATATTTGGAACTGATTTGTGAAATTAAAGAAGCTAATTTATGATATAAAGTAATTTAATATTAAACCATTTAAGTATCGGAAGTTATGTTTCAAAGTTATGGGTTTCAAGGTATTATGATTCGAAAATGCTATGATTTTAGGAAAAGGATATATTTGAAAAAAAATGATATAGTATTGATTTGGGTTTTATAAATGATATCATATTGATTTGGTTTTTAAAATGAAAATTATATCGTATTTATATGGTTTTGAAATGAATATTTTATTCTGGTTTTGAAGTATAATTAATTTGAAATGACCGCGGTGTTATATTAACATTTGGTTGTTGAAGAGATCGGGATCGGAAGTTGTCATACTCTCTGCCAACTCCGAAAACCACTTTAACAACCGTGTACGCGGTAGATATTCCAGAATAAAGTAGGATGGTGGCAGCGTTTCCTTTGAGATAAATACGTGGACCCGACTCCCGTGAGTTGGCATAAGGTGGATAAAACAGGAGCAGTTGACGGGCTAAGAAGGTAGCACATTTAATCGGACACATCCCTTCGACACTATATTCTGACTTTGAATTGATTCGGTGGCCACTTTTGATTTTTGATTTGGGGGTGTGCCGAGGTGGGCGGTAGTAGCTGCTGCGCGCTACCACCGGTCGGGAAGCGTAATTGGTATATCTACACTGGCATTGCCTAGTTGTGCCGTGTCACCTACCCTAGCGAGCTTTATTACGAGTTTGATTTGTGTCGTACATATGGAGTATCTTCTCGTAGTCTCCCGATCAGGAGATATGCAAGTACTGTATAGACTACTGGCACTATTACGTGTTAAGATAGAAAATGTAAAGCCTTAACGCTATTTAAAAGTAAGTTTATTTTACTATTAGACATTATTATAATAGCGAAATATTACTACATAGCAAATAGTTTAACGGATCCTTAGGAGATTTGAATCCCAAGCATCTCTTAAGTTATTCCACTCATATTTACTTCTGTCGATTTAACTTACATAAGATCTTTTAGTTCTGGCTTGAGTGTTTTGTCTTTTCAATTCGGTCGGGTCAGCCTGAGCATTTCAGGATTTGGAACACCGTATTCTGGAGGACGAAGACGAAGATTTATTATTATTTATTATAGTATTCCACTACATCCTTACTGTTCTGCTGCATTATTTATTGTTTCTGGTATGTATAACTCTGATATGTATTGTATAAGTAAAATCGAATATTTCGTAAAACAGCTTCATGAACTGTATATTTGATTATTATATTTTATCGTTCTGCTGAAAGATTCTTTTTTGTTCCTTTTCTTCTCTGTTTTTTCTTATTTACCCATAACAATCCGCCCTTTTGTATTGTTTAAGTCTGATGTGTGTGGTTTATCGTCGATTTTAAACGTACAAAAGGCGGGACATTACAGATACCTTTCCATTATATTCTGACTTTGAGATTGATTATGTGGCCACTTTTGATTTTTGATTTTAGGGGTATGGCTCGTGGGGGCGGTAGCTGCGCGCTATGCGTCCCCACCAGTCTGGATAGTAATTGGTATATCTACCCTGGCACTGCCTTGGGTGCTTTGTTACCTACTATAGCGCGCCTTCTATGAGTTTGGTTTTCTCTAATAGCCCGTGTGGTATCCTTTGGTGGCTTTCCTTATTAGGAGGGACTATGATACCGGATGGACTACTGGGATTATTACGTGTTAAGGGGGAGATTGGATAATTCCTTAATGCTATTTAAAAGAAAGTTTATTTTACAGTAGACATTATTATAAAAGCGAGATATTACTACATAGTAAATAGCTTAACGGATCCTTAGGACATGTGAATCCCGAGCATCTCTTAAGTTACCACATTCACGTTAGACAAAGGATAGGAGATGTCAAATCCCGTAACATCTATGATGCTGTTCCACTCATATTTTACCGTTGATTTAACTAATATAAGATCTTTTAGTTCTGACTCAAGTGTTTTGTCTTTTCAAATTCGCTCGTGTCAGTCTAAGCATTTCAAGATTCGAAGACTTTATTTCTGGTGGAAAAAGATGAAGATTGTATTACTATTATTTATTATATTCCACTGCATCACATTGTTCCGCTGCATTGTTATTTATTATTCTCAGGTATGTGTAACTTTGATACGTATTGTATAAGTAAAATCAAATGTTTTGTAAAACAGCTTCATGAACTGTTATTTGATTATTATATTTTGTCCTTATGCTGCAAGATTCTGTTTTGTTTCATTTCTTTCTCTGCTTTTCTTATTCACCCTAATAACAATTCGCCCTCTCGTATGGTTTGAGTCTGACGTGTGTGGTTTATCGTCGATTTAAAGCGTACAAGAAGGCGGCATGTTACATTTT
Source organism: Allium cepa (assembly GCA_030765085.1). Classification (NCBI taxonomy): domain Eukaryota; kingdom Viridiplantae; phylum Streptophyta; class Magnoliopsida; order Asparagales; family Amaryllidaceae; genus Allium; species Allium cepa. The sequence goes on from CM060931.1 coordinate 390,934,305, forward strand.
TAATATATAGTTTTAAAATCAAAAATTTAAACATATATAAATAACATTTATAAGTAATATTTTAAAATCAATATTTATATAAAACCACATATATATATATATTTTAAACCTTGGAAATCATTTCAAAATATATGTTGACCAACGGTTGATGTATATAATTTTTTATTCTATGGTCAAGTGATACGGATATTTATCCTTTCAATCCGCAATTTAATTATCTACGGGTATATAACTTTTTACACCGCAATCCCAAATTCAGTTCAACGAAAATCGCTTGGGTTTATCATTTCAACCCATAACGATTTTCTCTTATTTTCAAGATCGTCCGGGTATGTATCATTTCAAACCAATGGGAATTCTATACTAACAGGGAACTTGCAGAGTGATAAAATATATGAGAAAATATATGATAATAATATAACAAATAACAATAGGCTAAATAAATATAAACAACAGGATGTTGTGTCATATATCACAAGTGAACAGTTACAAATAATAGCATGTATATGGCAGTCAAATAACTAGCAACATCATATTTCAATTGTCGTTTCAAATGAAATAAAATTTTATAAATATAAGAATGTTAATCATGAGTGGTTTCTCACATTTCTAGGCTAGAGTTGAACGAAAATGAGATGATTTATGAATCCAAGCATAAACTCCAAAGCAAAGCTTAATTTGGACCGAATTCGGTGATCATAGCTGGTAACAAGAAATCGATGAAATAATTAAAATCAGCTTGATAGAACCAGAAATTATATATTATTATTATCATCATCATCATTATTATTAACATTATTAGTATATATCTATGTAAAGCAATATGCAACAATATATATATACCGCCATACAACACCAACAAAATGATATAAGACATATATAAATTCATATACATAAAATATGAAGGCTGAAAATACAACATACTCAAAACAGTATTATTTTTATAGGATATGTTTATATATTTGGAAACCAAACAAAAGTATACTCATATGTACATAAACTAATATATGTAAACATATGCATATGCTAACATAGCATATACAACAAAATATAAATCCATATGTATTAATATATATATATATATAGAAGATTCCATAATTTCCAGTATATATAACATACAATTGCTGGTACATATAAAAATATAACCGAACGTATACACGTACAAGCTAATATTCATACTCTATAAACATTATGTATAAACTAATATATATAAATATATTAATATAAATACTCACCTACAAACATATATATACCTATTTAGTAAATAACCTTAAAGCCTTACTTGAAAAACAGGCAACATGTAACCTCCCGCTTTTTGTATGCTTTGAATCGACGATAAACCACACACGTCAGACTTAAACCATGCAAAAGGGAGGATTGTTATGGGGTAAATAAGAAAAAACAAAGAAAGAAAAAAACAAAATAGAATCATGCAACGGAACGATAAAATATAATAATCAAATAACAGTTCATGAAACTGTTTTACAAAATATTTGATTATACATATACAATACACATCAGAGTTGCACATACCAGAGAATAATAATTAATGTAGCGAAACAGTATGAATGTAGTGAAATATAATAAATAATAGTAATATAAATCTTCGTCTTCGTCCTTCAGAGCTAAAGTCTTCGAATCCTAAAATGCTCAGGCTTACCAGAGCGAATTGGAAAGACAAAACAGTCGAGTCAGAACTAAAAGATCTTATGTAAGTTAAATCAACGGTAAATAATATGAGTGGAATGACGTCGGAGATGTTTACGGGATTCGACATCTCCTATCCAGTATATAATGTGAATGTAGTAACTTAAGAGATGCTCGGGATTCACATCTCCCAAGGATCCATTAAACTATTTACTATGTAGTAATATTACGCTATTATAATAATGTCTAACAGTAAAATAAACTTACTTTTTAATAGCGTTAAGGGGTTACCCATATAGCCCTTAACACGTAATAGTGCCAATAGTCTATAAAGTACCGTAATACCCCTGATCGGGAAGCTATTAGAGGATACTCCATAGGTACGTCACAAATCAAACTCGTACAAGACGCGATAGGGTAGGTGGCATTTCACACAAGGTACGTAACGCCCCACCCCGAGGCCCACCTTAGTAAAGAGAATTAACGAGTAATTCTGTCTACTAAAGCCGAGAATAGGGCTGTTTAAGGGCGATCATCTATAGCTTTGTCTTAAACGTCTACTGAATACGTCGATAAATGCAATATGATTTTTTTTCTATCTCAATGGATCGACATACACAATAAATGCTTAATCCAAAACTATAGGTGGCTAATGGATCTATCAGAACAAAATACAATAACTAAATGTAAAGCACATCATAGAACAATAATCAACATCATATATATACATATACATTGATACATGTTTATACAATACAATATGAATACAATAAAAGTGGTACTCGACTACACCATATACATTGAATCAAATACATCGAAGTATGCGAAAGAATAAAAATTGCTCAAGAGAAAGGAGAGGTGATATCCAACATCAACTTTAAGCTAAGTCCAATAGATGATGCCTGAAACAACTCGGTCTGACCCGAGTATAAATACACGGGTTAGTCTAGCTACACGAATCATTCAATATCGGTAATATGAAGCAGAATATACATGAAGATACTTCTTCTCGGAAGAGAAGAATGAATCGATAAAATCATAATCTCAACACTTAAGTAACAAATGCTACTTAAGTGAGCAAATACCTCGAAGGAGGTAACTCAAACTCAATACTCAAATCAAACACAAGTGCCTCATATCATCGGCAACACCGCAAAATGTCTACATGGTTTCCATGAACCATATCTCCTCAAAAGAAGAAACATCAATACAAACTCCCGCCAAAATGGCAAACATAAAACATTCTCAAATAAGATGATCCAAAACTCAACTATAGATGAATCTACAAATTCAATTATACCTCATCTCATCGGTATAAATGTATATAAATCTTAATCTCAACTTGCCAAAATGGAAAAACCCAAAATATCCTATAAAATCCTGAAATTATCAAAACTCATAACTCAAGGAACTCGAAAAGAGTTCAAAACATCATAATTGAAATCACTATATATAAAACATCTCATATAGCACTAGGCTATCGATGTAATAAAACATCTTAAAAAGATGCAATCATAATAAAAAAGAAAACTCAAAAAATCCAACTTAGAAAATCCGGATTTTCTGAGTTTTCTGTTTTATTCTGATTTCAACTTTTTAAGATGTTTTATTACATCGATAGCCTAGTGCTATATGTGTTGTTTTATATATAGCGATTTCAATTATGATGTTTTGAACTCTTATCGAGTTCCTTGATTTATGAGTTTTGATAATTTCAGGATTTTATAGGATATTCTGGGTTTTGCCATTTTGGCATGTTGAGATTGAGATTTATATACATTTATACCGATGAGATGAGGTATAATTGAATTTGGAGATTCATCTATAGTTGAGTTTTGGATCATCTTATTTGAGAATGTTTTATGTTTGCCATTTTGGCAGGAGTTTGTATTGATGTTTATTCTTTTGAGGAGATATGGTTAATGGAAACCATGTAGACATTTTGGGATGTCGCCGATGATATGAGGCACTTGTGTTTGATTTGAGTATTGAGTTTGAGTTACCTCCTTCAAGGTATTTGTTCACTTAAGTAGCGTTTGTTACTTAAGTGGTGAGCTTATGATTTTATCAATTCATTCTTCTCTTTCGAGAAGAAGTATCTTCATATCTATTCTGCTTCATATTACCGATATTGACTGATTCGTGTAGCTAGACCGACCCGTTTATTTATACTCGGGTCAGACCGATTTGTTTCAAGTATCATCTATTGGACTTAGCTTGAAGTTGATGTTGGATATTAGCTCTCCTTTCTCTTGAGCAGTTTCTGTTCTTTCGTATACTCCAATGTATTTGATTCAATGTATATGGTGTAGTCGAGTACCACCTTCAATGTATTCATATTGTATTGTATAAACAAGTATCAATGTATATGTATATACATGATGTTGATTACTGTTCTGTGATGTGCTTTATATTTAGTTATCGTATTTTGTTCTGATAGATCCATTAGCCACCTATAGTTTTGGATTAAGCATTTACTGTGTATGTCGATCCATTGAGATAGAAAAAAAATCATATTGCATTTGTCGACGTATTCAGTAGATGTTTAAGACAAATTTATAGATGGTCGCCCTTAACCAGCCCTATTCTCTGCTTTAGTAGATAGAATTACTCGTTAATTCTCTTTACTAAGGTGGGTCTCGGGGTGGGGCATTACAACATGGTATTAGAGCTGTGGTGAGAACAAAGTAGAATAAACATAGAACAGTACGTGTTTCACGATACATCGAAGTACAATACGAGTAAATCATTATCCTTTATTCGAGCTTGTTTTTGAATCGTGCTTTGATTCTTTTTCATGTATTAGGATATGTTGAGATGGAATATGTCTAGGAATATATATATTGTATTCCGTTGTATTCCGTAATTGAGTTTGATGTTATCTTATCTTATGAATAATGTTATTTGGGATTATTCTATTCTTATTTTGTCGATGCGAGTGAGTTCTTATCGATGAAGCTTATTGATTCCTTAGATTATTCTTGTTGTGTTTCTTTGAGAGTTGTGAATCGTATTGAGGGGATCCTGTAGCGACCAATAAAATTTTATTAATTTTTTTTTTTTTTTGGTTTTATAACGTATTTAATTTGGATTTTGAGAAATTATTAATAATAAAAATTTTGAAATAAAAATTTGATATTTGGATTACGTATAATTTTATAGTTTAAACCAATAAGTTGTAGTTGTATATGGCTTGCATCTTATTCTATAATAACCAGTGTATATTTTGCTGTCTACTAGTATAATACTATATGTTAGTTTATTTATGTGTATCGATCTAAACAATGATTTTAAAATAATAATAAAAATATACATACATACATATATATAATTGGATTTGCGTTTGAATTTAGAAAATGATTTTGATTCATATATATAGTTATATACATAGTTATGCACATATATAGCCATAAGTTCAACTCATACCATATTAAATTTCTTTTAAAGGTTTTAGCTAAATCTATGGGTGAGCGTTGACACACATTTCCACCTTATATTTAATTCTCTAACGTTTCAATTTGCATTCTATCCGTTCATAATTTCTTTTTTTTGTGTCAGCTGAATCAATGAGAGACTGTTACAATTTCATTTATTTGTGTACGTTTTCATTTTTATTATTGTACACATCACAGTACCTTTAAAATTGTGACTTCATTTCTTTTCTTCGGTCTCAATTATAGAAGCGTGCTGCGCACGTTATTATTAATTGCTTTGAATCTCACTACTCTATATTTATTCCTGTACGTTTTATCTTCGCTTAAATTTCTCTCTCCATTCTTTTTTCCATTTTAATACCCTTGCCTTTCCATACTCACGTGCTTTCCAATCAAGCAATAAATTATTTAAATATCCACCTTATCAACTTGACCGTTGTTATTGCATCACACTAGTATATAATTCAAATCTATCATTATTCTACCATTCTTCTTTAACAAATTATATGTAACAGTATATCATAAATGGACAGCTCATTCTCCACCCATTCATTTCTCCTATTCAATTAATAATGGAATATAAAGTTATATATTTGGTATACAATTCAAACAACCGTTACCATTCATACCTCCTAAATTCTAGCGATTGACCCCTCTATTTCCATCGGTTCAAATTTATATAAACTTTATATTCGTTACACGTTACATTCATTTATTTGACCGGTCCTTTCCTTTGTTATTTCCCGAATTTCGTGCGTTACTAACCAATGCTCCATATTTATTTGCCTTAATGATTCAGCTAAATTTAAGGATCACCGTTGCTTTTACCTTTTTGTTTATATTACCATTCCCCTATTTTAGCCGGTTGCATTTGATATTTCCTTGATTTAAGCTTTCTAACTTTTAAATTTCCACTACTCTATATTTTTTCTGTACATTTATCTTTGCTTGAATTTCTTTGTCCATTCTCCTCTTTTGCATGTGAAGCTTCTTCTGTAGGTAAATGGCTGCACCATTTTTTTTTCTTCTTCTTATTTCTTTTCTTTTTCTTCTTCTTTTTCATCCTTTTCTTTTGTTTTCTTATTGTTTATATTGCTTTTCCTTTATTTTAAGCACAACATGTTTTTGTCTATTTATTTTTTTACATGTTTTGATTTTCAATGTAACATAAAAGTTTATAATTTAAGCGTATATATATATATATTTAAAAAGGATCGCTTTATATTAAGGTCACATGGTATTTGGAGAAGTATTTTTTTTAAACTATTTTGTCACTTTTATTTATATTTTACAATCCCGGTCCTAGGAGCATTTGATTGTTGGCTATACAGTTTGGGTCTATGTATTTACATTTAAAAGATAATGTTTAAATTTATGTAAAGGAAGGCAAAATTATGATGTATAAACTGGGATAGTTTAACATATATAGGCGAGGACATCATTAATTCCTACTTTCTATTTTCATCAGTTTTGGTTTATGCATTTAGTAATGCTAACTAAGCTATATATATATATATATAATTGGTTTTGCAAGGTCTATAGTTATATAAAATAATATGTCGATTTTATGGATTTTTGTTTACAGTAGTGCTTCACTTTTGGTTTTAAAACATAAATAGTTATATGTTTGGCAAGTTCACATATTGCTGTTTTGTAAGATCACGTTTAATATGTATATACTTTTTTTATAGATGAGAACTTGGTTTTCAAATATATTTTTTTTAGTATGTTTTGGGATTAATTATTTAATTTAAACAAATATATTTATTTTAAGTTTATGTTTAATTTTTAATAAATGTAAGCTTGATTTGTTTATTTACTTATATGTTTGAAACGCTTGTAAATTTAATTTGCGGTGTTCAAACTTAGAATATAAATTCATATGTATATATAGTATAGGTCAGTTTTATGAATTTTTTTTTTATATACATATTTTTAAGTTTTATTTTATATAGTATGGTTTATATGTTAGAAAAAAAAAGGAGAGAGGTTTTATATCCATAGTTATATGTTACTGCATTGGGTAATATAGCTGTTAAGTGCTGTCTGCATTTGTACATTGATTTTTACTTGGACTGTATATATATATTGAATAACAAGTGTTTGTAGCTTTCTTTGTCGCAGTTAATATAAGCTATGTTGAAAATGGGTCTCAACATTGTTTTTTTCTTTAAACTTGCATGTGTTTATGTACATTTCAATATGAAAGTTACAATATTTATTTCAAATTTTATTACATTTGATTTTTAATACAAAACAGTGATTTTTCGTACATACGTATTTTGTTTTGATATTGGTCTTAAAAAGAAATATTAATTTAATAAGAAAATAATATATTTATTTTGATTTATATATGTATATGTGCTTTAAATGGATATTGTTTTCAAATTCTCTTATACCAATTCTCTTCATCAAACCCGGTTCTAATTTGATTCCGTCGATTCCTGTTATCAGCTTTGTCCGTCGTGCCCGTTTTCTCCATCGAATCGTATCCATCTAGCGTCGCTTGGAATTCGTAGCTCGTTTCCTTGTCAAATCTGTTTAGCCTCGAAAGGTGAGCAATCACTCACGATTAACACTTTTATATTTATTGAATTTGATTTCAATTGAAACGACAATTGAAATATGCTGTTGTATTTATTTTTAATTGTTATATATGCTATTATTTGTATCTGTTCACCTATGACACCCAACACCATTATCGGTTAATTATGTATGTGATAATAATACAGATTGGTTGATAATTGATTGTTTGATTGATTGTTGTTTAAATTGGATGTTAATTATTTTTGTTAAGTGATAACTAGTTTGCTAGTTTAATTTGAGTAGTATAGTTTACAAATTAAACGGATTATATATGATGGACCTTACTTTATTAAAACCTGACCCCGCCATATGTAAATTTGATTAGTTGAATTTGACCCATTGATTGTCGTAGAAATTGATAAATTATTCTTGAAATCTTTAAACGTAGTTTGGATTAATTGTTGTATTATTAAACTGAAAATGAAATGGAACGACAAGGGAAAACTGAAATGTAATAACCTTTAAATCTACATGAAATGATAGTGTAGATTTTAGAAATAATTATAAAAATAACAATGCGAATTAATACGATTATTTCGGGGTTATTTGATTTAATCTATTGAATTGTTATTGATTGTTGTTATTGCTTGTTTACTTACTTTGACACTATCCCTGTCATCACACTGCAAGTTCCCTTTGTTATGTTTGATTTTTGAATTAAAATGGGTTGAAAAGATAGGCCCAAGCGGGTTTCGTTTAATTAAATTTGGGATTACGGGTTGAAATGCTATCCACCCGTATACATTTAGTGTACGTATTGAAATGATAATAGCCATAACACTTTGACCATATGATAAAAAAATCTATGGTCTTATTAAATGTAAATTCTTAAATACATCTATAAAGGGTAATGATAAATATAGAGTTAATTATATCTAGTTAATCAAGATTTGATTAAATACATAAATTATGATAAATAATTTATGTAAATTTTATTCGGATAAATTTTGCAATAATATTGAAAAATTAAGGTTGGGAGATAAATTTGGGTTATTGTAAAATGATGTTTAGATAAGGATTTATTTATTTAAATCAATTTGAAATTTATCGAATGAGATATTTCACGTTTAATAAAATTTGAGAAATCTTGAGAAAGATGTAATTTAAAGTCACTAAAATGGTATTGAATAAGGGAAGGTTCAAACTAAATAATAATGATGTAAAAACCAAGAATCTATATGAAACTGTTAAATTTAACATCTAAGTATTTAAGCCATGAACTGTATTGTAATTAAATGGTTTAGAAATTTGATATGTATTTGGGACCAAGATAGTTGAATTTGTTATGTAGATAACTAATTGAATTTAAGGGAAATTGAGGTTGAACGAAATCTGGAAATTTGTATTTAGAAAACTAGATTGGGAAATTTAGGGGAAATATTAAATACTTAAAGTATGGAAACATATTGAAATGGAAAGGGTAATTAGGATATCAAATCCAGATTTGAGATTTATAATTGAGATTGAATTTAATTTAAATGGAAAGGTCAGGTTGATGTGAACGATTTGTTAAGTTAAGGAAATTGCAAGTGCTTTACCATATACAGCATTTAATATATATAAATACTATTTGGGAAATATAATTATTCGAAGTGAATTTGACATTTGGGTTTGAAGTATAAATTAAGTGAATGACCACGATGTAATAGTGTATATTTCTACCCTGTAGATAGTTCTATGGACCCTTAGAGGATGGTCATCCCAAACATCCTTTAAGTTATTTGTATTTCAGTTGATATTTCACTTGAGTTGGATTTATTGATATAAGAATGTTAATCCTGACTCGAGTGTTTTGTGTTTTGCTTTACGCTCGGGTCAGACCGAGTAATACAGCATTAGAGACTCACCTTTGGAGATTGGAGCTTCATTTGGAGATCCAACTATCGTTTCAGCTTTCAGTTTTCTAGATTGACTGGTTCAGAGAAGTCATCGGCTCGTACTGAAGACTTTTCTGTATTCAAGAGATTCTGATGTATTTTATTTTAAACTCTGATGTATATAGTAGCTTCATGAACTACTATTTTTCTATTCCGCTGCATTATATTACTCTGTGTCTGTGATCTGTGTTTGATTTATTTACTGTATATTTTAAGTTTTGCCAAATTAAATTAACAATTCGGTATTTTGAATTATTCAAGTCGTACATGTACGGTTTTAGTGTCGATTTGAATGGTCCAAAATAGCGGGTCGTTACAGTTGGTATCAGAGCCTTGGCTCTAGGCAAAACTTAGCATATATAGTAAATTTATTTACAGAATCACTTTCGCTCGAGTTGAATCTCTTCCTTTCGACTTGATTTCCTTTGAATTTTGGAATATCCCTCGGTTCCGAAATTCATCCGTGTCTCTTCCTATTTATATTAGTTTAATTGCGGAGTATCCCATAACTCCATTGAATAATTTGTAAAAGGGTGAAAACTCCTTTACAATTGGCATTAATTCACCTAGATTTCTGAAGTCACGGTTGACCGGTAGATGTCGCCCGCGACTTATAGAAGGATATCCACCTTCTACTTTGTAATAAAGATTTCCTCATTTTGCTCAAGCCTTCACACTTTGTTTCGAAACTTCCTTTGATCAAGTTTTCTCTTAGAAATTGAACCTCTATCTGGTTTGATATTGGACTCCCTGAATGATAGGAAACTATTTTGTAGATGGCAAAATCGGAAGAGCAGAAAGCAGCTCGTCGAGCCCGGAGAGCACTAGCCCGTAAGGAACAGGAGGAAGCAATGGAGAAGTGGGAAAAGATTTGGAGGGAAAGGGCAGGACCTGGACCTTATGACAATGTCATCTGTTATCGGTGTCAAGAGAAGGGACATTATGCAGCCATGTGCGGGAAGAGAGATGAAGGAAAGAAGAGTGAGGGCCAGCGTTATCGATCCAAGATCTTCTGTTTTAAGTGCCGTAGTACGGGACACTTTCCCAATCGCTGCCAAAAGGTGAAGAAAGTAAATGCTGCACCCACGGCATCAGTCGACCAATCAACCATTTGCTATCACTGTAGGCTGACTGGACATATAGCTAGGAATTGTCCTGTGAGGAAGTACGGAAGGAAGGCTGCGTTCCCGCAATTCGTTAAGGAGGATGGGTGTGTAGTGCATTTATGTAAGAAATGCAGAAGTTGGGGCCATATTGAGGGGGAGTGTTCTGGACCGATTGAAGTCCCACCCGGTAGAATTAATACCGATGCTTTGTTTATGTAAGGTGGTTCTCGGTAGATCTGTTTGTTTCAGCAGCTGTTTGTTGCTTTCGATAAACTCTATTGTATCTTTTGCTTAACTGAAGTTCTCTAATAAAGTATTCATGTTCCTGTTTCGTTGATATGAAATTCAAATCTCTATCTTTATTTTGAAATCCATTCTTAGATTATCCTTTGAAAATCGGGTACGTTTGTATTTTGAAATTGCTTTATATATCAAATTTATATTTTAATAACTATGATTTTTCCTATATATAAAAAGAAATGTTTCGATAAGGATTATATACCTATATATAAATCAAATAAGAAATGTTATTCTATATAAAAAGTTTTGAAAGGATTTGAAATTTTGGAAAATTATAAGAAATTGATTTATATAAAAATGATTTATAACTGAAGTGTTAAATTTGAAATTCGAGAATTGAATTCCGGTATTTTGAAATTGGTTTTAAGATTTTGGAAATTATAGGAAAAATAGTACGATTTAAAAGTATTTTTCCGAATAAGAAATGTTTTAAATGAGTTCAAATGAATTCCATTAATTTTGAAGAAATTTCAAACGAGTTTTCAAGAAAATAGAAGTCCAGAACTCACTTATGTCGCTAGGGAATAATTTCGGTGATGAGTGCACGCATCATCGACATTGATTTTCGAGTTTCAGAGTGGGGGAGAGGCTCCTTTAATAGCTTCGCTATGCGAGTGATCTTGTAAAACCGTTTTTGATTTCAAATTCCGTAGTAATTTGATAGTTTCGAAAGAAATATGTATATATTTGAAATGATTTAAAGTATACCGGTGTTCGATCCTCGAGTTTTGAGTTGACCTAGAATAACCCTATTTATAAAAAATTGATTTCCAACTAGTGATTTGAAATCTATTGATTTGAAAGGTACTCAATTTTGGAAAGAGAATTTTATATAATCGAAGTCTATATAAGGATATTTTGATATACTATTGATTTGGAAAGTATTCGTTTGAAAATGGAATCCTATATATATGGACTTTATATAAGTACAATATTTGAAAGTGATTTGAAAAAGGTACTATATGATATATATTTTCCAAATAAAGATATGGAAAGTGCCTTCTGCTTGATATCCGCTTTGTGGCCACAGCGTGGATTCATTCTATCGTTATTATTCTCTCTGATTTTGGTTTTCCGGATGTAATACTCGAGTGTTCCCACCGTGACGTGTCCCACGGTTTCTTTTTCTCTCGTGAATGCACAGCGAAATTGCCTGGCTGAGTCTTGCCTAGGGGTACGGATTGTTTCCTGGGGGAACCAGGCGTAACCATTGTGTATCCTGCACCCTACTAGTCATCATGGCGTAACTCGCAGGGCTGTGAAAGCTTACGGATATGGATTGTTTCCTGGGGGAACCAGGCGTAACCATTGTGTATCTGCGAACCATGATCGGACAAAGGTTTTGGTTTGATTGTTTTGTTTGGATCGTACTTTCCATATCTGTTTTAAAGGGTTTTTCAAGTATTTTCACTGGTTGTTGAAACAAGTCTACTAAGTACTTGAAGAATTCTAGCTTTGCGCCTGATCAACGCATGGCCAGAGTCTGCAAGAACAAGGATAAACTTGTTGAAACATCGAGTTATAAAAGTATTTTCGAAAGAAAATTTACTTTGATATAGTAGTATCTTATTATAAAAGTGTTATTATAAAGGTATTTATTATAAAATATTTTTCCCAACAAAGAAATTTGCATTAATCTTTGGAATTAAATTCCTTTGGTAAATTGAAAATTCTTGCCCGATACTATTCCAGAATCTACCTTCCTTTCCTTTTTGAATAAAATCTTTTAAAGATTGCTTATCTATATGCTACATTGGTTAATAGAAAATTTTAGTGGTATAAATATTTTTGAAGTGAATGATTTATTAATAATGTTTGAAAGGTATCTAAAGACAAATTTATAAATTTATGAATTATGGATTTAATGTTTTCAACAGCTTCTTTGTAAATATAACTAATGATGCAAATAATTGTTTTCAAATAGCTTTCATATGTGTATATAGGTGTTAGTTAAACATATTAAATTTCAATGAGTTTTGGAAATTTTAAAGTATTAAAGATAGCTGAATCGCAAATAAAGTTTTCAAATGAATAATTCAAGTAAAATTATATAGTTTTAAATTAATTATTTACCCTTAACTTTCAATCTACCTTTATTTCTGGTTGTTCTATTCTCCTACCTCCTTCCTTTTCGGGGACGAAAAGTTTTGAGTGGGGGAGAATGTAGCGACCAATAAAATTTTATTAATTTTTTTTTTTTTTTGGTTTTATAACGTATTTAATTTGGATTTTGAGAAATTATTAATAATAAAAATTTTGAAATAAAAATTTGATATTTGGATTACGTATAATTTTATAGTTTAAACCAATAAGTTGTAGTTGTATATGGCTTGCATCTTATTCTATAATAACCAGTGTATATTTTGCTGTCTACTAGTATAATACTATATGTTAGTTTATTTATGTGTATCGATCTAAACAATGATTTTAAAATAATAATAAAAATATACATACATACATATATATAATTGGATTTGCGTTTGAATTTAGAAAATGATTTTGATTCATATATATAGTTATATACATAGTTATGCACATATATAGCCATAAGTTCAACTCATACCATATTAAATTTCTTTTAAAGGTTTTAGCTAAATCTATGGGTGAGCGTTGACACACATTTCCACCTTATATTTAATTCTCTAACGTTTCAATTTGCATTCTATCCGTTCATAATTTCTTTTTTTTGTGTCAGCTGAATCAATGAGAGACTGTTACAATTTCATTTATTTGTGTACGTTTTCATTTTTATTATTGTACACATCACAGTACCTTTAAAATTGTGACTTCATTTCTTTTCTTCGGTCTCAATTATAGAAGCGTGCTGCGCACGTTATTATTAATTGCTTTGAATCTCACTACTCTATATTTATTCCTGTACGTTTTATCTTCGCTTAAATTTCTCTCTCCATTCTTTTTTCCATTTTAATACCCTTGCCTTTCCATACTCACGTGCTTTCCAATCAAGCAATAAATTATTTAAATATCCACCTTATCAACTTGACCGTTGTTATTGCATCACACTAGTATATAATTCAAATCTATCATTATTCTACCATTCTTCTTTAACAAATTATATGTAACAGTATATCATAAATGGACAGCTCATTCTCCACCCATTCATTTCTCCTATTCAATTAATAATGGAATATAAAGTTATATATTTGGTATACAATTCAAACAACCGTTACCATTCATACCTCCTAAATTCTAGCGATTGACCCCTCTATTTCCATCGGTTCAAATTTATATAAACTTTATATTCGTTACACGTTACATTCATTTATTTGACCGGTCCTTTCCTTTGTTATTTCCCGAATTTCGTGCGTTACTAACCAATGCTCCATATTTATTTGCCTTAATGATTCAGCTAAATTTAAGGATCACCGTTGCTTTTACCTTTTTGTTTATATTACCATTCCCCTATTTTAGCCGGTTGCATTTGATATTTCCTTGATTTAAGCTTTCTAACTTTTAAATTTCCACTACTCTATATTTTTTCTGTACATTTATCTTTGCTTGAATTTCTTTGTCCATTCTCCTCTTTTGCATGTGAAGCTTCTTCTGTAGGTAAATGGCTGCACCATTTTTTTTTCTTCTTCTTATTTCTTTTCTTTTTCTTCTTCTTTTTCATCCTTTTCTTTTGTTTTCTTATTGTTTATATTGCTTTTCCTTTATTTTAAGCACAACATGTTTTTGTCTATTTATTTTTTTACATGTTTTGATTTTCAATGTAACATAAAAGTTTATAATTTAAGCGTATATATATATATATTTAAAAAGGATCGCTTTATATTAAGGTCACATGGTATTTGGAGAAGTATTTTTTTTAAACTATTTTGTCACTTTTATTTATATTTTACAATCCCGGTCCTAGGAGCATTTGATTGTTGGCTATACAGTTTGGGTCTATGTATTTACATTTAAAAGATAATGTTTAAATTTATGTAAAGGAAGGCAAAATTATGATGTATAAACTGGGATAGTTTAACATATATAGGCGAGGACATCATTAATTCCTACTTTCTATTTTCATCAGTTTTGGTTTATGCATTTAGTAATGCTAACTAAGCTATATATATATATATATAATTGGTTTTGCAAGGTCTATAGTTATATAAAATAATATGTCGATTTTATGGATTTTTGTTTACAGTAGTGCTTCACTTTTGGTTTTAAAACATAAATAGTTATATGTTTGGCAAGTTCACATATTGCTGTTTTGTAAGATCACGTTTAATATGTATATACTTTTTTTATAGATGAGAACTTGGTTTTCAAATATATTTTTTTTAGTATGTTTTGGGATTAATTATTTAATTTAAACAAATATATTTATTTTAAGTTTATGTTTAATTTTTAATAAATGTAAGCTTGATTTGTTTATTTACTTATATGTTTGAAACGCTTGTAAATTTAATTTGCGGTGTTCAAACTTAGAATATAAATTCATATGTATATATAGTATAGGTCAGTTTTATGAATTTTTTTTTTATATACATATTTTTAAGTTTTATTTTATATAGTATGGTTTATATGTTAGAAAAAAAAAGGAGAGAGGTTTTATATCCATAGTTATATGTTACTGCATTGGGTAATATAGCTGTTAAGTGCTGTCTGCATTTGTACATTGATTTTTACTTGGACTGTATATATATATTGAATAACAAGTGTTTGTAGCTTTCTTTGTCGCAGTTAATATAAGCTATGTTGAAAATGGGTCTCAACATTGTTTTTTTCTTTAAACTTGCATGTGTTTATGTACATTTCAATATGAAAGTTACAATATTTATTTCAAATTTTATTACATTTGATTTTTAATACAAAACAGTGATTTTTCGTACATACGTATTTTGTTTTGATATTGGTCTTAAAAAGAAATATTAATTTAATAAGAAAATAATATATTTATTTTGATTTATATATGTATATGTGCTTTAAATGGATATTGTTTTCAAATTCTCTTATACCAATTCTCTTCATCAAACCCGGTTCTAATTTGATTCCGTCGATTCCTGTTATCAGCTTTGTCCGTCGTGCCCGTTTTCTCCATCGAATCGTATCCATCTAGCGTCGCTTGGAATTCGTAGCTCGTTTCCTTGTCAAATCTGTTTAGCCTCGAAAGGTGAGCAATCACTCACGATTAACACTTTTATATTTATTGAATTTGATTTCAATTGAAACGACAATTGAAATATGCTGTTGTATTTATTTTTAATTGTTATATATGCTATTATTTGTATCTGTTCACCTATGACACCCAACACCATTATCGGTTAATTATGTATGTGATAATAATACAGATTGGTTGATAATTGATTGTTTGATTGATTGTTGTTTAAATTGGATGTTAATTATTTTTGTTAAGTGATAACTAGTTTGCTAGTTTAATTTGAGTAGTATAGTTTACAAATTAAACGGATTATATATGATGGACCTTACTTTATTAAAACCTGACCCCGCCATATGTAAATTTGATTAGTTGAATTTGACCCATTGATTGTCGTAGAAATTGATAAATTATTCTTGAAATCTTTAAACGTAGTTTGGATTAATTGTTGTATTATTAAACTGAAAATGAAATGGAACGACAAGGGAAAACTGAAATGTAATAACCTTTAAATCTACATGAAATGATAGTGTAGATTTTAGAAATAATTATAAAAATAACAATGCGAATTAATACGATTATTTCGGGGTTATTTGATTTAATCTATTGAATTGTTATTGATTGTTGTTATTGCTTGTTTACTTACTTTGACACTATCCCTGTCATCACACTGCAAGTTCCCTTTGTTATGTTTGATTTTTGAATTAAAATGGGTTGAAAAGATAGGCCCAAGCGGGTTTCGTTTAATTAAATTTGGGATTACGGGTTGAAATGCTATCCACCCGTATACATTTAGTGTACGTATTGAAATGATAATAGCCATAACACTTTGACCATATGATAAAAAAATCTATGGTCTTATTAAATGTAAATTCTTAAATACATCTATAAAGGGTAATGATAAATATAGAGTTAATTATATCTAGTTAATCAAGATTTGATTAAATACATAAATTATGATAAATAATTTATGTAAATTTTATTCGGATAAATTTTGCAATAATATTGAAAAATTAAGGTTGGGAGATAAATTTGGGTTATTGTAAAATGATGTTTAGATAAGGATTTATTTATTTAAATCAATTTGAAATTTATCGAATGAGATATTTCACGTTTAATAAAATTTGAGAAATCTTGAGAAAGATGTAATTTAAAGTCACTAAAATGGTATTGAATAAGGGAAGGTTCAAACTAAATAATAATGATGTAAAAACCAAGAATCTATATGAAACTGTTAAATTTAACATCTAAGTATTTAAGCCATGAACTGTATTGTAATTAAATGGTTTAGAAATTTGATATGTATTTGGGACCAAGATAGTTGAATTTGTTATGTAGATAACTAATTGAATTTAAGGGAAATTGAGGTTGAACGAAATCTGGAAATTTGTATTTAGAAAACTAGATTGGGAAATTTAGGGGAAATATTAAATACTTAAAGTATGGAAACATATTGAAATGGAAAGGGTAATTAGGATATCAAATCCAGATTTGAGATTTATAATTGAGATTGAATTTAATTTAAATGGAAAGGTCAGGTTGATGTGAACGATTTGTTAAGTTAAGGAAATTGCAAGTGCTTTACCATATACAGCATTTAATATATATAAATACTATTTGGGAAATATAATTATTCGAAGTGAATTTGACATTTGGGTTTGAAGTATAAATTAAGTGAATGACCACGATGTAATAGTGTATATTTCTACCCTGTAGATAGTTCTATGGACCCTTAGAGGATGGTCATCCCAAACATCCTTTAAGTTATTTGTATTTCAGTTGATATTTCACTTGAGTTGGATTTATTGATATAAGAATGTTAATCCTGACTCGAGTGTTTTGTGTTTTGCTTTACGCTCGGGTCAGACCGAGTAATACAGCATTAGAGACTCACCTTTGGAGATTGGAGCTTCATTTGGAGATCCAACTATCGTTTCAGCTTTCAGTTTTCTAGATTGACTGGTTCAGAGAAGTCATCGGCTCGTACTGAAGACTTTTCTGTATTCAAGAGATTCTGATGTATTTTATTTTAAACTCTGATGTATATAGTAGCTTCATGAACTACTATTTTTCTATTCCGCTGCATTATATTACTCTGTGTCTGTGATCTGTGTTTGATTTATTTACTGTATATTTTAAGTTTTGCCAAATTAAATTAACAATTCGGTATTTTGAATTATTCAAGTCGTACATGTACGGTTTTAGTGTCGATTTGAATGGTCCAAAATAGCGGGTCGTTACAGATCCACAACGATTGGCTCGTTTTGAGCATTCTGAGATTTCTACTTGATGATGCTTTTGTGAGTATTTGTTTGTTACTCACAAACTTGAGATGCATTTGATTTGAGAATGATTGACTTATTTGATATTAAGTCCAATCCTTTTCTTTATAAGATCCTATTGTATATTTAGGTTTCTTATTTTGAATGGTTTATTATTTCTACCACTTTGGAACGTTAATGATAATTCCAAAGTTTCTGAATTCACTCTTGAGTATCGAGATGTTGATGATATAACTCAAATTCCAGTCAAGGTGACTTTGTTGAATTTTGATGAGTCCGTTTGGGTTTGTTATCCAATCGGGCAATCGAGTGTTGAATTAACCTTATTCCCGGCTTTTAGCCTTCTGCTATCCTTCCACGAGGACATCCACTGAGGATTGAGGTGAGTTTCTAGACTGTTCGAGTTTGATTGAGTTTAACATTCAGTTTCTTTGAGTTATCCTTTTTGGATACTCAATCCATGTTATCCTTTGTAGCATTACTTTGTTTGAAGTAATGATTTATTGTTTGTGTGCTTCTTCTCCTTCAAGAAGAATATCTTACTTATCTTATGTCTTGATGATTTCCGAGAGTGGCTTGTCATCTTGTAGGAGTTGACGAACAATCCATCTCCTTCACTTGATTTAGTGAATCGAGTATTCTAGAAATATCTTGATGCATTCTCTTAATGTTCTTTGGTTTGAGTTTTGGAAGCTATATATATATGTGTGTGTGTGAATTTTAAAAAAATAATAAAAATCGGAGTTTTGAGATATTTTTAAAAATCAAAGAATGTTTTGAAAATATATTTATATGAGTAGTATTCTTTCATAGAAATAATTGAGAGTGTTGGGTTTTCCATCGAGTAGTTAATAGTTCTGGTCGATACGCCTGATCAACTTTATCGATAGGAGTCTCCTAAATGCTATGATGAGGCAATCAGACATGATGATATGTGTATTAAGGATTGAGGTTTTGAAAATAACATTTTGAGATTAAATATTAAATATATTTTTGAATGGTAATTGCAGCCATTGATTTTAGAGATGAGTAACAGATTGGCGAGGTAGTTTTGATCATTCGGTCAACTCTGCAGCCAACATATATATTTATTTATTAAAGACTTAATGGCGAGGCAATGCCATTTATTTATTTATTTATTTTTCATTTTTTTAAACTATAAAGATGAGAATATAAATGAGATTATTTTTAAGTTGCTTTATTGGACGTATATTTGAGATTTTAGAATCCATATTATATACATTGGATGTTTTAAGGGAAGAGTTTAATAAGAGAATTTAAACCCTTAATTTATTTTAATGGATATTATTTTGGATTTACAAAATTCTTTGGAAATTAATTTTAAAGTAAAAGAAGAAAATTGAATTTTAACTTTGAGTTTTAAATTACTTACTAAGTAATATAGTAAAGAGTTTGAGAAATTTTCAAATGTTGAAAATTGAGATTTAAAAATTTAAAAGATGTTGAGATTTAAAATTCTAAATATCTTGGATTAAAAGATAATTTGAGCTTATATCCTTGTTCTTGAGCATATTATATCTTTGAGCTATTATCAACGACGTGCATTTTCGCGGTCGTTCGAGTTTGGTGGCTTTGTGAGAAGCCATCTTGTGATTTATCTATCTTGTCTGTTGTGTCTACCCTGTTGTGAGGATGTTCTTTACGTATGTTTATGCGAAAAATCTATTGATGATCTTCTTTATTACTTAGAGTTCGGGTTTGAGTGAGTTTGATCCCAACTTTATTCGTAGAGTTTTTTTTGAAATTAATCATTTTTGATTGATTAATTATTGAGCATCTTATTGAGTTTTGATTCGAAGATGGGATATCTTCGAAATTCTTTCGAGGTACTTGGAAAATTAGATGGGTTGCTAATCAGTATATTAGCATTTGATGGGCCATTAGATTAACCAAGTGAGTTTTTCCATGTTTCTCTCTACCATTCTATATTGAGAGTATGAATGGTTTGAGCTTCGAGCTTGTCTTTTATCCTTTGTCGATTGAATTTTATGTGCTGTTTACGTCTCTTTTTCTTGAAAATTGCGGGGATGCAATTTTTATAAGGGGGAGTCTGTAACAACCCTGGTTTTGGGGATTACCTGTAAATATTAAATTATAATGGTAGTTATAATTTAGTATTGTGAATTAAAAATAAATTGGGGAGATAAAAATTTGTTAAAATTATTTATTTCAAATAAATAATGGATTTGGAATAAATAAAATTGAATTAAGATAGTTTGGCTGGTAATAAATTGTGAATAATGGTAATATGTTGGCTTGGGGATTAGTTGATGTAAGTAAAGATAAAATAATTTAAATCGGCATTATTTGTTGTAAATAAATATAAATTGTTGAAATAAAGTTTAAAAACTTATTATGTTAGTTTGTAAAAAAAAATTAGCATTATATGGATTTAATTTGATGAAATGCAATAATTTTGGAAATTATTGCCAAACGTTGAATTTTGTTAATTTTAGTTAAACATTTGAATTTAATATAGATAATAATAAAAATATGGAATTTGGTTTAAAAAATAAGTTTTAATTATAGAATAATGTTAGGATGATTTATAACATTTTTATATGCAAGAAAATAATTTTTATGAAATTATTGGAGCTAAAAATGGTGATTTAAGCATTTAGTTTATAAAATTGGTTATTTGTGTAAATTAAGAGTTTTTAATAATAAAGATATTTTTAAAACTAAAATTTATCTTTTTATATATCGTACAATATTTTATTCAACATATAAGTGGATTTAGATGAATTATTTGTAGAGAAAACTTGTAGAAAATGTGTTGTTTACTTTAATTATATAGTGTTTATACTTGTTTAGTGCTAATTAATTTCTCATAGGCTAATTAATTAAATAAATTTGGATCCAAAGCCCACTTAGACTAAACCAGAAACATGAAAGGAAGCTTTCTTCTTCCTATACGTACATAACTCATTTTACAGTAAAAGAGAAAGGAAGAAACCCATTTCCTCTTACAAACCCTAGCCAAAAATCATCAATTCAAACTCAAATTTAGTATTTTAAAGATTAATTTGAAGCTAAATCTACAGGTAAATAAAATCTAAAACCTAATATTTCATCAGAAGTCCAAATTTGTGAATGATTGTTTGTTAACTACTTTCTTCTTTCTTGCATGCATTTTGTTTCAAAGTTTACAGGTAGAAGAAGCTCAAATTCAACACAAGCTTCAATTTTTCTCCATTATTTCGGGTATTTTCCATGAAAAATAAAAGGTGAGTATCAAAAATCACAAATGCTAGCTGAAGCCATACTTCAAAATGCCAAATCTAGCCAAAAATGGCCTCAATTTATTGATTTTATGTTCATATTGTTTCTGTGAAAACTTAGTTTGTGTGTCACTTTGCACGTCAGTTTCTCCTAAGTGCGGCAATGAAATGCTGTCGGATTTTCTTCAGTTGATAGCCTATGTGTTGTAGTATATATCTGCAAAATTTCATAGAAAAAGTATTTCATTTGATACTTTAAAATCTTGCTACAAAATCAATGCACAGCCTGAAATAACCTATACACATTTTGTTTGTCGAGTTACTACAAACATGGCATGAGTACATGTTTGAGTTAGCATAACTTTTTGATTTCTTACTGTAGTTTGTTCATTCTTTTTTTATTTGAAATATGACGTTCTCTAATATGTGCATACCAAATTCCAGGTCGTTTTGACCTATATAACTTATAGAAATATGCTTCCGAACATTGACTCGAAGCATGTTTTTGCCCAGATTTTACAGTGAAAACACTGTTTGGGTCAAATTTTGAGACAATATATCTTTTTCATATTTTTTCTAAATTGCATGATTCTTAGTGCAGTTTAAATTGTTGTTTTTGGTCTTTATGCACGCTTAATTTCAGGTAATTTCGACGTACATAACTTATAGAAACATACTGCCGAACTTTGACTCGGAGTATGTTTTTGTCCAGATTTTTACAGTGAAAACACTACCTGAGTCCAACTTTGAGATATCGTAACTTTCTCCCACTACATCCAACTTGCATCATTCTTTTTTTGCTTGAAATCTGTAGTTTTATATTATAGGGTAAACAATTTTCAGCTTAATTAGAACTAATTTGTTTCTCCGTTTCACGCCTGCAAGTTGAACCCCAGAGGGTTTTCCGACCTGTATATTTTTGGTTTTTGAACTGTTGCAAACATGGTCTGAGTCCATGTTTGAGACAGCATAATTTTTTCATTTCTAGTCGTAATTCACTGGTTCTTTTTCTGTTTGAAAGAAGAAGTTTTCTAGTGTGCGCACACTAATTTTTAGTTCACCCAAAGTTCGTTCGACCACCTGTTTTATATCCAAAAATTGAACCCAGAGAAGATTGCAGACCTGGGTATTATTTTGGCCAAGTGTTTTATGTTCTTTTTCCGTCCAATTTTTGACTTGTACTTCATGTTTTTGGGATATTCCTAAAATATTTTGAGGGCTATGATTCTTATCAGTAGGTTAGCCAAGTTTTGATGAATTTGAAATTTAAATTTGATTTAAATTTGAATTGAATTTGAACGACGGTTTTGAGTGATTTATTTGATTTGAAGCACAGATTTTTCCAAACAATTTTGAAATAATTTTTAAAAATAAGTTGGCATTTCAAATAATTATTATGTAATATTTTTAAATTATTTTACACTGTAAAATCTATTTATTCTCCGTAAAAGGGAATTTTCAAATATCGTCTTCAAAGTTGATTCCGGAAAATGGTTTTAAAAGCTTGTTTTCTCAAATAAATTATTTTATATATAAAATACACGATTTTATACTATTCGAATGTAACGACCCCTAAATTTCGTTAATATTGTCATTTAATAAGATTTTTAATTAAATTTATAAATAAATAAAAATATTATAATTTATATTGGAGCGAATGTAGAAATTTGATGTAGCAATTGTACTTAAAAATTACCATTTAAAATTTATATTTCAATTAATTAAAACAATGTAAATTTACATACTTGGTTTTTAGTTTAATAGAAGAAACAAATAGGAATGTTGAATTTTTGAATTATCAATAAAAATATTAAATAGAATGGATTCAAATTAATATAATAATTGAAATGTGAAAATTGGGGAATAGATTCAAAGTTATAAATAAATTATTGAAATAATACGTAATAAGTGCAATTTGAACGAATCAATATTAGTATAGATTAAAGTAATAATTGGGAATCATATCTATGAAATAATAACGAGAATACAAGGTAATAAATGCTAATTAAGGTTAATAATTAATAAACTTGAACGAAATTCCAATTTTATATAAAATAATTTAAATGTCATGTTTGGCTATAATTTGAACATAAGTGAATGAAATTAGTAGTATGAAAATAAATGCCAAAATTGATTTTAAGTAATAAAAGCTTATTTATGTGACAAAATGGTAAAGGTAATGTTTATAGTAGGTTGCCTATTTATTTATTTAAATTGTTAATTGAAATTGAAAATAAGTTTATAATAAATGTAAATAAATGTTACATTAATGTGAAATGTAACCAATGTTAATTTTATTTACAATATAACAAGTGGTGGATTTAAGGAGTGAAAATTAAGATTTATTAATTTATTTGAAATTTAAATTCAATAAGTGGATTAATTGTAAATAAGTGGGATTTAATATTAAATTATTACGTTAATGGGAATGTGGATGAAATTTGTGGATATTAATGCAACAACTACGAACCAATGAAAATTCATCCAATTGATAATAGGATGAGAACGGTGTATGTAATCAATTTCAACACTTGTCCATTTATGATAACTTATGAGCGTAATTTAACGTTAATAAAGTCTAATAAGTTAAAACGTGTAATCAATTGCAATTAAGCTAATTAAAGGTTATATTAGTATAAATTAGAGTAGGAATAGTTAATAACGTATTGCTAATGGTGTATGAATGAATTTATGATTTAAATTAAAGGAAATGATGTTAATGTTATTCATATTGGACAATTTGATAAATTATAAGGAAGGGAAATAAAGTTTTATTTACATATGGGAATTTAATTTCTGATAATAAGATAAATTGCAATTAAATGAAATTGAAATAGCTAAATAATACGTTATTTGAAATTTAGATGGAATATGTGAATATTAATGTAATAGTATGAATCCAATGCTAAAAGTTTTCTATTTGATAGCAATGAAATGAATAACATAATGAAAAGTAAATTAATTGGAATTATTGTAAATTTAATTTTAATTTCTGAATGTAAGGAAAATGAAGTTTAACGCTGAAATAGATGAATGAATCAACGCTAAATTGACCTTTAAATTTGTCTAAATCATTGTAAATGATTGAGAAATATATAAGTGATAAAAATTGTAAATTATAGAATTGGAAATAAAAATGGGTTTAATTAATTAATTATCAATATATTTAAAGTGTAAAAATAGCCATTTTGGCCACTGACTCGGATTTCGATAAAACCAGATTCATTGGATCCGTAACGGTGAATTATTGTAGGACTTCAAGTTTCTTAGCGATCAGACTTGTCATTTGATCGTACGGACTCGAAACATCTTGAAATAAATGCAATTGAAATCAACTGAAATCAATTTGGAAAATATTGTCTTTAGCATAACTTCTTCATACGATGGAATTTGGACTTGAAACCTTTTCCATTGCGTTTAAAATATTTTTGAACATCTATTTTGATATATGGATTGACACAATTTCGTTCCGTAGTCAGAACGGGCTTTTTTGGCCATTTTGTCGTTAGCGCTCCATTCTATTTCAAATTTGCCTATAAATATCCTGCTATAAACCCTAGCCTCTCTAATTCTTATTTGTCTGTACGTATATCTCAACTCTCTGCTTCTCAATGGCAGACAAACAAACTCTAAATCTAAACACAATTCCAAATCAAATCAAAAGCTAAAAATTCAAACTCCACGGAAAAATTTGAAAAAAATATATGTTGAAGCTCTCGAAGTGCATAATCTTCTGGTGAAATTCGTTTTTCATTTTGGGATTGTCGTTTGACCGCTAAAAATTGAAGAAGTTTCAACCGTTCATCGCTCGACGATGAACTGCGCCTGATCGGAAATTCCTTTCTGGGTATTGCAGAGGGGACTGAGGGGAGGTGATCTATGCAGCTTATTTGGCGAATCGACGGTTGGATTAACCTGAAAAATTCGATTAGGGTTCATTATTTTTGGCGCCTACTGCGTTTTGGCGAAGCACGGTGGTCAGCGGCGTGTAGCGTGGCCACTTGGGGGGGAGGGGGGGGGGGCGACGAATGGCCGGGTGATGATGGTCGCGGCCAGCTCCTGGGGCGTCGGCATCGAGGGCTTGACAACCGATCTCGCGTGCATCTTCTGTCATCAGGGTCGCGTGCGTTTCTGTCATCAAGGGTAGCTTGCGTGCGTGCAATTGTAATGGAAAGAAGATGGTGACGCGATAGGTAATGTTAAAGTGTTCTTTTTTTTTGAAATTAAAATTCAATCACAAATTATCGCTATATCTTTTGCATACGATATCTGTTTTACGCACGGTTTCTTTTGTTCGGATCGCATTTAAATTCTGGACTTAATGACGCTAGTTTGGACGAATTCTAAGACGATCAAAATTTTGGGTTTAAATTGAATTTAAATTCAATATAAGTTCAAAAAGGTGAGTGTTTTAACCCACACACAACTTCTAAGTTTTCTTATGTTTGTTAAATTCATTTATGATGTGATTTGAAATTTATTTATAGCTGTTTGGCATATATTTCATCATTATCTTAGTTAATTTGCATTTATTTAATTAATTGTTGTTTAATTCATTATTGCATATTAACAGCCAGTTAAATTGTTATT
The DNA here is from genome assembly GCA_030765085.1 of Allium cepa. Classification (NCBI taxonomy): domain Eukaryota; kingdom Viridiplantae; phylum Streptophyta; class Magnoliopsida; order Asparagales; family Amaryllidaceae; genus Allium; species Allium cepa. The sequence goes on from CM060931.1 coordinate 390,960,479, forward strand.
TATTTTATTGCATATAAACTGCCAGTTAAACAGTTATAATTTATTTTTGAATATAAACAGATATTTGATATCTGTTATTACCAACTGTTATATATTGATGTATTGTTTGAATTTGGATGATGATTGTGATAAATGGTTGATGGTTGATATTGGATGAATGGATGTTGTAGTTATATTGTTATAAACTGCATGTTATTATGCATTTTCATTTCATTCGGGATTGCGGTTTGAAGTGATATATAACCATAATTTTTATTTCAAATTACGGATTAAAATGATAAATATCTGTATCACTTGACCATAGGATAGAAAATTTTATACAGACATCGCGGTGTGTGTGTGTGTGTGTGTGTGTATATATATATATATATATATATATAATTATCTTTGAAATGATTTTTCTATGGTTTTGGAAAGAATTTGGTTTAATGTGTATTATTTTTGATATTTTATATATTATTTTTATATATAATTAAACGTTTGAATTTAAGCTATGTATAAATTTGGTTTAAAGAATAAAAGAAGTTTAAAATTAAAAGTTCAATTTTATTTAGATATAATACGGTTAAGTATTTATTTAAATTTGTTGATGGAGTTTATAGTGTCTTAAGTAAAATAAATGTTGGAAGATAAATATGAATTTGCTTTGAAATAAGGTATTTAAGAATTATCCTCGAATAAAATTTATTTGAAATTTTAATTAATTTGGGGTTTTAAAAGGTATGATCTTTATAACTTGATTTTGGTTTAGGGGACCTAAATGAATATCAAATCGATTTAAATGAATATTATCAAGTTAATTAAATTGAGAGAATATCCTATTATTTGAAGTTTAAAGGTTTTACTTAAATGATATTTGGTTTATTAAGTAAACATTTCAAATCTAAATAATAGTAATTGAATTTGATATATATGAAATTATCAAAGAGTAAGTTTTGAAATGGTGGAATAATTAAAGCTTTGAAATATATGGAAATTGAAATGGTTTATTTGAGAATTTTAACCTATATTTGGAATTTATTTGTGAAATTTAAAAAGCTATTTTGTTATGCAAAGCAGTTTAATACTTAAACCATTTAAGTATTAGAAATTTGGTTTCAAAGCTATGGGGTTAAAGATATATATATTTGAAAATATTATGATTTGGAAAAAGGGATATTTATTAAATAAAAATGATATCATATTGATTTGGGGTTTTAAAAATATAAATGATATCATATTTATATGGTTTTGAAAGGGATATTATAATCTGGTTTTAAAGTATAAATTATTTTAAAATAACCACGGTGTTATAATAACGATTGGTTGTTGAAGAGACCGGGATCGGAAGTTGTCATACTCTCTGCCAAAGCCGAAAACCACTTTAACAACCGTGTACGCAGTGGAGATTGCAGAATAAAGTAGGATGGTGGCGACGTTTCCTTTGAGGTAAAAACGTGGACCCGACTCCCGTGAGTTGGCATAAAGTGGCTAAAACAGGAGCGATTCTCGGGCCAAGGGGGTAGCACCCTTTATCGGACACATCTCTTCGATGCTATACTCTGGCTTTGGATTGATTCGGTTGCCACCTTTATTTATTTTTGGGGGTGTTTGTTCTAGGTGGGCGGTAGCTGCGGCTATGCGTTATCACCAGCCCAGATAGCAATTGGTATATCTACCCTGGCATTGCCAAGCTGTGCCGTGTCACCTACCCTAGCGCGCCTTGTACAATTTTGGTTTTATACCATACCTATGGAGTGCCTTCTGAGGACGCCCAGTACGAGGCAAATTACGGTACTGTACAGACTATGGGAATATATAAATGTGTTAAGGTGGAAAATGTAAAGCCTTAACGCTATTTAAAAGTAAGTTTATTTTACAATTAGAAAGTAAATAGTTTAACTGATCCTTAAGAGATGTAAATCCATAGCTTCTCTTGAGTTACAACACTCGTATTTATTTTTGTTGATTTAACTTACAAATGATCTTTTAGTTTTGACTCGAGTGTTTTGTCTTTTCAAATCGCTCGGGTCAGTCCGAGCATTTCAGGATCGAAGACTTTATTTCTGGAGGGCGAAGACGAAGATTTCATTATTATTATTATTATTATTATATTCCACTACACTGTATTCCATTGCATCGATTTTATTCGTTGGTATGTGCAACTCTGATATACATGGTATAAGAAAAATTAAATATTTTGTAAACAGCTTCATGAACTGTATATTTAATTATTATATTTTATCCTTCCACTGTGAGATTCTGTTTGTTTATTTCTTTCTTGTTTTTTTTATTTATTTACCCTATAACAATCCGCCCTTCCGTATGGTTTGAATTGGCATGTGTGTCGATTTAAAGCGTACGGAAAGGCGGGACGTTACATCTGGTATCAGAGCTTTGGTTTAGCGATAAACCTTAGCTTTGTGGGGTCTAACTCTTTATTAACATGGTAGAAATACCCTATGGGAGTCGCTGAGCGTAAATATATGAGAGAGCATATTTGTTAGTGTTATAAAAAGGTTTTATTATTGTATTAATCTGTTCCGTTTTGTATTTATAAATTCTGGTTGGTGCATGGGACGGTATGACATCAAAAGAGATTTCTAATCACTTAATAGGACAGACCGACGCAATATTTGCTTTTAATATGGGTGAATGAAATAATTTTTCCTATTATATTTTCTATATATATAAAGTAAATTTTTATAAAGGTTATATTTGGTTGTGTTATATTGGTTTTTAGGTAATAAAATTTATATATAATAGTTGAAATGAGATGGAAAATGAAATAAATGAAAATTGGAAATTTGGAACTTAAGTCCCGGGGTTTTGAAAAATTCCTTTCAAATTATTTTGGAATGTAATAAAAATATTATTAGAAGTATTTTCTGATATAAATATTTCAATAAATTGAAAGAATTGTTTTAAAGAAATTTTGGAAAAGATATAAGTATGTACTTCCCTCTTTGTCGCTGGAAAATAATTTCGGTGATGATTGCACGCATCATCGACATTCATTTTCGAGTTTCGAAGTGGGAAGACCACTGTAGCAGTTCAACTACAAAATGATTTTGATTTACAAATATAAATGTTAAATTATAATAAAGATAATTGGATATATAAATTTTAAGTATATACCTTTGTCTATTATTTTCAAAATAATTTGAAACTTAACCCGGTATAAAAGTCTTAAGTTTCCATTAATTAATAGTTTCAGTTATTGTAGTGAATTTGAATGTAAGTAATTAATAATTGAAACCTCTAAAGGAAATAAGAGATTTAATGCTAGGTTATAAATGGTTTTAAAAGAAATTTGAAATTGTAACTTATGAAATAAAGGATATAATTATTGAACATTAAATTTAAAAAAAGAATGAGAAAACTTGTATAACTTTCAATTTCAATCTTTAAAAGCATATATGTAACTTACCAAAAGACATAAAAAGTTGAAATGTTAATAAGAAAATGTAATAGATATTATACAAGCAATAAATTTGAAATAATGAAAGTATTCAATGAAATTACTTAACAAATAAGAATTTGGTGTAGAGTTGTTATGAACTTAAGTATAAAAATAAAGGCTATTAATTAAAATAGAAAGGTAAGTATTATAAATGGAATTTAGTAATAAATGAAAGTAAATAAATAAAATTAAGTAGTATATATGAAAGATAATAAACTTAAGTAAATGATTGAAGTTATTTATTAATAAAATAAGCAGAAAGATGAATACTGCAAATAAATGAAGATAAAGAAAAAAAGATAAATCATTATATGAATAAAAGGGAAATCAAACAATAAATGCTATGAAATTTGAAAAATTTCATTTGATTTCTTGTTTGTTAAAATATAAATTTAAAGTGTTGTTTGTTTTGGGTTACGGTTGTTTGGGTAAGGATACTTTAAAATTGTTTGTATGAATGAATAATCTAGTTAGTTTCACCTAAGTCTGTTGAGTGAAGGGTACACTTATTAGTTTATTTTTCCATTCCATACAATTTAAAGTTTTGAATCCGAACAACTATTTGTTTTGTTTGATATGAATGAATGATTGATGCGTGTTGATTTTATGTGATGGTTGTATGCTTGTTGCAAGTGATGGTTGATTGATTTGCTGTGTTTGAACTACTTAAACATTTCATTCTATATAATTTCTAACTCTTAGCAGATTATATAAGTGAAATACAGGTTATGGAAGCAATTGCTACTGCATTTGGTTTTATAATCAAGCGTAAATTTCCCGATAGATAGGTACGTTTTCGGATTATGGTTTATAGCGTTATTATATTTTTTTCCTGTGTTGGGATATATATATTTTGGAAAATATATGCTGTATATTATTATAATTGATATTATATTTTCTCCCGAGCCTTCCCATACAAAGGAGACTCTGTCGAATTTTTCCGTAAATTTTGGACCTAGAAAATATTTTGAAATGTTTTCCAAACTTTATTATTTTGAATATAAAAGATTTAATTGTTAAAAATCTATATATTTTATTTAATTTATCCAATTCTGTAAACAAATTGTATGAATATAATGTTTTGAATAATATATATTGATTTATAATTCTTCTTTTCCCTTCTTTTCCTTTTCGGGGACGAAAAGTTTTAAGTGAGGGAGAGTGTAACGACCCGTAAATTTCGTTAATTAAATTTGTAATTTAGTAAGATTTTTAACTAAATTTAGAATGAAATAAAAATCTTATAATTTATATTGGAGCGAATGCAGAAATTTGATGTAGCAATTGTACTTAAAATTTACCATTTAAAATTTATATTGCAAGAAATTAAAACAATGTAAATTTTCATACTTGGTTTTTAGTTTAATATAAGAAACAAATAGGAATGTTGAATTTGTGAATTATCAATAAAAATATTAAATGGAATGGAATTCAAATTAATATAATAATTGAAATGTGAAAATTGGGGAATAGATTCAAAGTTATAAATAAATGTTGAAATAATACGTAATAAGTGCAATTTGAATGAATCAATGTTAGTATAGATTAAAGTAATAATTGGGAATCATATCTATGAAATAATAACGAGAATGCAAGGTAATAAATGCTAATTAAGGTTAATAATTAATAAACTTGAACGAAATTCCAATTTTATATAAAATAATTTAAATGTCATGTTTGGCTATAATTTGAACATAAGTGAATGAAATTAGTAGTATGAAAATAAATGCCAAAATTGATTTTATGTAATAAAAGCTTATTTATGTGACAAAACAGTAATAGTAATGTTTGTGGTAGGTTGCATATTTATTTATTTAGATTGTTAAGTGAAATTGGAAATAAGTTTGTAATAAATGTAAATAAATGTTACATTAATGTGTAATGTAACCAATGTTAATTTTATTTATAATATAACAAGTGGTGGATTTAAGGAGTAAAAATCAAGATTTATTAATTTATTTGAAATTTAAAATTCAATAAGTGGATTAATTATAAATAAGTGGGATTTAATGTTAAATTATTACGTTAATGGGAATGTGGATGAAATTTGTGGATATTAATGCAATAACTACGAACCAATGAAAATTCATCCAATTGATAATAGGATTAGAACGGTGTATATAATGAATTTCAACACTTGTCCATCTGTGATAACTTATGAGTGTAATTTAATGTTAATAAAGTCTAATAAGTTAAAACGTGTAATCAATTGCAATTAAGCTAATTAAAGGTTATATTAGTATAAATTAGAGTAGGAATGGTTAATAACGTATTGTTAATGGTGTATGAATGAATTTATGATTTAAATTAAAGGAAATGATGTCAAAGTTATTCATATTGGACAATTTGTTGAATTATAAGGAAAGAAAAATAAAGTTTTATTTATATATAGGAATTTAATTTCTGATAATAAGATAAATTGCACTTAAATGAAATTGAAATAGCTAAATAATACGTTATTTAAAATTTAGATGGAATATGAGAATATTAATGTAATAGTCTGAATCCAATGCTAAATTTTTTTCATTTGATAGCAATGAAATGAGTAACATAATGAAAAGTAAATTAATTGGAATTATTGTAAATTTAATTTTAATTTCTAAATGTATGGAAAATGAAGTTTAACGCTGAAATTGATGAATGAATCAACGTTAAATTAACCTTTAAATTTTGTCTAAATCATTGCAAATGATTGAGAAATATAAAAATTGTAAATTATAGAATTGGAATAAAAAATGGGTTTAATTAATTAATTATTAATTTATTTAAAAATTGTAAAAATAGGCATTTTGGCCACTGACTCGGATTTCGACGAAACCAGTTTCATCGGTTCCATAATGGTGAATTATTGTAGGACTTCAAGTTTCGTAGCGATCGGACTTATCGTTTGATTGTACGGACTCGAAACGCCTTGAAATAAATGCATTTGAAATCAGTTTGGAAAATATTTTTTTAGCATAACTTCTTCATATGATGGAATTTGGACTTGATATCTTTTCCATTGCGTTTAAAATATTTTTGAACATCTATTTTGATATATGGGTTGACACAATTTCGTTTCGGAGTTAGAACGGACTTTTTGGGCCATTTTGTCGTTAGCGCGTACATCTATCTTATCCGATCCATTCTATTTCAAATTGGCCTATAAATATCCTGCTATAAACCCTAGCCTCACTAATTCTTATTTGTCTGTACGTACATCTCAACTCTCTCCTTCTCAATGGCAGATAAACAAACTCTAGATCCAAACACAATTCCAAATCAAATCAAATGCTAAAAATTCAAACTCCTCAAAAAAATTCGAAAATAATATATGTTGAAGCTCTCGAAGTGCGTAATCTTCTGCAAAAATTCGTTTTTTGTTTTGGTTGGTTGTTTGACCAATAAAAATCGTAGAAGTTTCGACCGTTCATCGCTCGACGATGAACTTCGCCCGATCGGAAATTCCTTTCTGGGCATTACAAAGGGGACTGAGGGGAGGCGATCTATGCAGTTTATTTGGCAAATCGGCGGTTGCATTAACCTGAAAATTCGATTAGGGTTCATTATTTTTGGCGGCTGCTGCATTTTGGCGAGGCACGGTGGTCAGTGGCGTGTAGCGTGGCCACGTGGGGGGGGGGGGGGACGAGTGGCCGGGTGATGGTCGCGGCCGGCTCCTGGGGCGTCGGCGTCGAGGGCATGACAATCGATCTCGCATGCGTGTTCCATCATTAGGGTCGCGTGCGTTTCTGTCATCAAGGGTAGCTTGCGTGTGTGCGATAGTAATGGAAAGAAGATGGTGACGTGGCAGGTAATGTTAAAGTGTTCTTTTTTTTTCAAATTCAAATTATCGCTATATCTTTTCCATATGATATCCGTTTTACGCGCAGTTTCTTTTGTTAGGATCGTATTGAAATTTCGGACTTGATGACGCTGGTTTGGACGAATTCTGAGATGGTCAAATTTTTGGGTTTAAATTAAATTTGTATTCAATTTAAATTCAAAAAGGTGAGTGTTTTAACCCACTCACAACTTCTAAGATTTCTTATATTTGTTAAATTCATTTACGATGTGATTTGAAATTTATTTATAGCTGGTTGGCATATATTTCATCGTTATCTCAGTTAATTTGCATTTATTTAATTAACTGTTATTTAATTCATTATTGCATATTAACTGCCAGTTAAATTGTTATTTATTTTATTGCATATAAACTGCCAGTTAAACAGTTATAATTTATTTTTGAATATAAGCCGATAGTTGATACCTGTTATTACCACCTGTTATATATTGATGTATTTTTTGAATTTGGATGATGATTGTGATAAATGGTTGATGGTTGATATTGGATGAATGGATGCTGTACTTATATTGTTATAAACTGCAAGTTATTATGCATTTTCATTTCATTCAAGATTGCGGTTTGAAATGATATTTAACCAGAATTTTTATTTTAAATTATGGATCGAAATGATAAATATCCGTATCACTTGACCATAGGATAGAAAATTTTATATAGGCACCGCAGTATATATATATATATATATGTATATGTATATGTATATATGTATATAAAATTATCTTTGAAATGATTTTTCTATGGTTTTGGAAAGAATTTGGTTTAATGAGTATTGATTTTTGATATTTTAAATATTATTTTTATATATAATTAAACGCTTGAATTTAAGCTATGTATAAATTTGGTTTAACGAATAAAAGAAGTTTAAAATTAAAAGATCAATTTTATTTAGATATAATACGGTTAAGTATTTGTTTAAATTTATTGATGGAGTTTATAGTGTCTTAAATAAAATAAATGTTGGAAGATAAATATGAATTTGCTTTGAAATAAGGTATTTAAGAATTATCCTCGAATAAAATTTATTTGAAATTTTAATAAATTTGGGGTTTTAAAAGGTATGATCTTTATAACTTGATTTTGGTTTAGAGGACTTAAATGAATATCAAATCGATTTAAATGAATATTATCAAGTTAATTAAATTGAGAGAATATCCTATTATTTGAAGTTTAAAGGTTTTACTTAAATGATATTTGATTTATTAAGTAAACATTTCAAATCTAAATAATAGTAACTGAATTTGAAATATATGAAATTATCAAAGAATAAGTTTTGAAATGGTGGAATAATTAAAGCTTTGAAATATATGGAAATTGAAATGGTTTATTTGGGAATTTAAACCTATATTTGGAATTTATTTGTGAAATTTAAAAAGCTATTTTGTTATGCAGAGCGGTTTAATACTTAAACCATTTAAGTATTAGAAATTTGGTTTCAAAACTATGGGGTTTAAGATATATATATTTGAAAAATTTATGATTTGGGAAAAGGGATATTTATAAAATAAAAATGATATCATATTGATATAGAGTTTTAAAAATATAAATGTATCATATTTATATGGTTTTGAAAGGGATATTATATTCTAGTTTTAAAGCATAAATTATTTTGAAATAACCGCGGTGTTATAATAACGATTGGTTGTTGAAGAGACCGGGATCGAAAGTTGTCATACTCTATGCCAACGCCGAAAACCACTTTAACAATCGTGTACGTGGTGGAGATTCTAGAATGAAGTAGGATGGTGGCGACGTTTCCTTTGAGGTAAAAACGTGGACCCAACTCCCGTGAGTTGGCATAAGGTGGCTAAAACAGGAGTGATTCTCGGGCCAAGGGGGTAGCACCCTTTATCGGACACATCTCTTCGATACTATACTTGGCTTTGGATTGATTCATTGGCCACCTTTATTTTATTTTTTTGATTTTTGGGGGTGTTTGTTCGAGGTGGGCGGCAACTGCAGCTATGTGTTACCACCAGTTCGGATAGCAATTGGTATATCTGCCATTGCATTGCCTAGTTGTGCCGTGTCATCTACCCTAGAACGCCTTATACGATTTTGGTTTTGTACCATACCTATGGAGTGCCCTCTGACGACGCCCAGTACGGGGGAGATTACGGTACTGTATAGACTATGGGAATATATAAATGTGTTAAGGTGGAAAATGTAAAGACTTAACGCTATTTAAAAGTAAGTTTATTTTACAATTAGACACTATTATAATAGCGAAATATACTATATAGTAAATAGTTTAACGGATCCTTAAGAGATGTAAATCCCGAGTATCTCTTGAGTTACTGCACTCATATTTATTTCTGTTGATTTAACTAACATAAGATCTTTTAGCTCTGACTCGAGTGTTTTGTCTTTTCAATTCGCTCGGGTCAGTCCGAGCATTTCAGGATCGAAGACTTTATTTCTGGAGGACGAACATAAAGATTTCATTATTATTATTATTATATTCCACTACACTGTATTCCGCTGCATCGATTTTATTCGTTGGTATGTGCAACTCTGATATATATGGTATAAGAAAAATTAAATATTTTGTAAACAGCTTCGTGAACTGTATATTTGATTGTTATATTTTATCCTTCCGCTGTGAGATTCCGTTTGTTTATTTCTTTCTTGTTTTTTTTAATTTATTTACCCATAACAATCTGCCTTTCTGTATGGTTTGAATTAGCTTGTGTGTCGATTTAAAGCGTGCGGAAAGGCGGGACGTTACATCGAACGTATGAGAAAGAGAATTAAACGATTTAGTAAAACACGTGGTATGGGACATGTGCGTTTACTATTTTAATTAATTCCGGACTTGCACGATCGAAGCTATTTAAGATTATTGATTCCGAGATGTTTTGCCATTTTATGGCATATTTTAATTTTACAATTCCTATTTATTGGAATGATTTAGGATGGCCAATATTTGGCAAATATTATGGTTTGAGATCTCCTCTATATAGGAGTATGGTCGATGAGATCCATCACGATGTTTTATTTACTTGCCAATGATATAAGGCAAGTCTTGAGTTTATGATTTCATATTTTGAGATTTATGGTTTATAAGGAACAATCATGATGTTTTCACTTGTCAATGAGATGAGACAAGTTAAGATGTCATTTAATACTTGCCGATGAGATGAGACAAGTATGGTGTCTCTTTATCACTCGCTAATGAGACCAGGCGAGAAATGATTTTCTGAGTTTTATGATGTTTCTAGTGTGGCATCGACTAACGGCTAGTAAGTCGCTAAGTGCGAATGTGTGGTATGGGACACCGTTAACACTTTTCGGGTTCCTATCCGTGAGTTAGTGACACATTCACAATGTTTACCTAACAGAACTGCTTTGAGAGGTGTTAGCGACCTTGTCGCAAGGACGAACTACTTTGAGAGGTGTTAGCGATCTTATTAGGGCTGACGAAATGATTGGAGAGGTGTCAGCGACCTTGTCTTGAGGACGAACTGCTTTGGAAGGTGTTAGCGACCTTGTTAGGGCTGACAAAATGGCTTGGAGAGGTGTCAGCGACCTTGTCATGAGGGCGAACTGCTTTGGGAGGTGTTAGCGACATTGTCTGAGGCTACGACCATTTGAGTTTGGCACGTGCAACATTGCTTTGGCATTACAATCGGGGATTTGGCCAATCCGTATTTTCTGAGTTTTCTGTTTTATTTTGATTTCACCTTTTTAAGATGTTTTATTACATCAATAGCCTAGTGCTATATGAGATGTTTTATATACAGTGATTTCAATTATGATGTTTTGAACTCTTATCGAGTTCCTTGAGTTATGAGTTTTGATAATTTCAGGATTTTATAGGATATTTTGGGTTTTGCCATTTTGGCAAGTTGAGATTAAGATTTATATACATTTATACCGATGAGATGAGGTATAATTGAATTTGGAGATTCATCTATAGTTGAGTTTTGGATCATCTTATTTGAGAATGTTTTATGTTTGCCATTTTGGCGGGAGTTTGTATTGATGTTTCTTCTTTTGAGGAGATATGGTTCATGGAAACCATGTAGACATTTTGCGGTGTTGCCGATGATATGAGGCACTTGTGTTTGATTTGAGTATTGAGTTTGAGTTACATCCTTCGAGGTATTTGCTCACTTAAGTAGCATTTGTTACTTAAGTGTTGAGATTATGATTTTATCGATTCATTCTTCTCTTCCAAGAAGAAGTATCTTCATGTATATTCTGCTTCATATTACCGATATTGAATGATTCGTGTAGCTAGACTAACCCGTGTATTTATACTCGGGTCAGACCGAGTTGTTTCAGGCATCATCTATTGGACTTAGCTTAAAGTTGATGTTGGATATCACCTCTCCTTTCTCTTGAGCAATTTTTATTCTTTCGCATACTTCGATGTATTTGATTCAATGTATATGGTGTAGTCGAGTACCACCTTTATTGTATTCATATTGTATTGTATAAACATGTATCAATGTATATGTATATATATGATGTTGATTATTGTTCTATGATGTGCTTTACATTTAGTTATTGTATTTTGTTCCGATAGATCCATTAGCCACCTATAGTTTTGGATTAAGCATTTACTGTGTATGTCGATCCATTGAGATAGAAAAAAATCATATTGCATTTATCGACGTATTCAGTAGATGTTTAAGACAGAGTTATAGATGGTCGCCCTTAACCAGCCCTATTCTTTGCTTTAGTAGACAGAATTACTCATTAATTCTCCTTACTAAGGTGGGTCTCGGGGTGGGGCGTTACAAGGCAATGCAGGGTAGATATACCAATTACGCACACGGGCTGGTGGTAATGCGTAGCAGCTACTACCGCCCACCTTGAGCCACACCCCCAAATCAAAAAACAAAAGTGGCCACCATATAAATCCAAAAGTCAGAGTGTAATATCAAAGGGATGTGTCCGATCAGAGAAATGACCTCATTGGCCGGAGATCGCTCCTGTTTTAGCCACCTTATGCCAACTCATGCGAGTTGGGTCCACGTATATACCTCAAAGGAAACGCTGCCACCATCCTACTTCATTTTGGAATCTCCACAGCATACACGGTTGTTAGAGTGGTTTTCGAAGTTGGCAGAGAGTATGACAACTTCCGATCCCGGTCTCTTCAACAACCAAACGTTATTATAACACCACGGTCTTTTCAAAATAGTTATACTTTTAAAACCAGAAGATAATATCCATTTTAAAGGCATATAAATACGATACATTTCCATTTTAAAACCAAATCAATATGATATCCTTTTTATTTCAAATTAATATAATATCATTTTATTAAAAATATATCCCTTTTCAAAAATCATAGCACTTCCAAATTATAAACTTCAAAACCAAACATTTGAATTTTTTACACATATAACATAATACTTTGAAATTCATAATTTCGAAACATTTCGATTTCGATAAAACATTTCAATTTCGATATGTTTACAGGCTTTAAATATTCCAAAATTTCAAAACTAAAGTTGATAATTTTGATTCGACAATTAAATTTTCTATTATTTAATTTTAAAATAATTTACATAATAAACCCATTATCGTCTAAATAAACTCAAATTACAAATAACTCAATACTTCCTTCAATTTATTTGTACTTGAATTATTCATTTAATTCACCTTAAATAAAAATCAAATTATAAAAATTACACCCTCTAAACTTCAAATTTAATGAATTTCACATCGAGCTTATTTGAGTTTAATTCTTAAATAAATTCAATTCCAAATAAATTTTCAGTTTATCTTTCAACCTTTATTTTATCTAAATAATTATAAATCTATATTAAAATATAATTTATATGCTTAACCAAATTATCATTCAATAAAATCAAACTTATTATTAAGCTTATTCGATATTAAAACAAATTTATTCATGGCTTAATAATCAAGAATAAAATATCAATATAAAATATCTAGAATCAATATTAAAATAAACCCATATATTTCTTTATAGAACCATAGGAAATCATTTCAAAATAATTTATATATAGATCACGGTGTCTGTATAAAATTTTCTACCCTATGGTCACGTGATACGGATATTTATCATTTCAATCCGTAATTTAAAATAAAAATTACAGTTATATCATTTCAAACCGCAATCCCAAATCAATAAAGAACTTGCAGATTATGATGATATAAATAAAACATCCATTCATCCATCATAAAATCATATAACCATCACAACCATCATCCAAATAATCAATCAATATCAATATATAACTGATAATATATAACAGATAATTAAGTGGCAGTTATATTCAATAATAAATTAAATAACGAATTAATTTAAATAAGTGCAATTAACTGAGATGATGATTTAAGAATATAAAAAACAATCATAAATAAATTCATAATCACAACAAAATTAAATTTAACGAACATGAGAAATTTTAGAAGTTGTGAGTGGGTTAAAACACTCACCTTTTAAATTTAAATTGAATTTAACTCCAATTTAACCCAAAATTTGAACAGTCTTATAATTCGTCCAAAATAGCGCCAAAATGTCTGGAATTCCAATACGAACCTAGCGGAGAAAACCGCACATGAATTTGAGTTCGTATGTAAAAGTTATGCGATTCAGAACGATTGAAATCAAAATTAAATTAAAAACAAAATAAAATAAACCTACCCAAAGCCACGTCGGCACCCTACTCTCTTCACGTGCAAAACCCTACTCCACCTGTTCATCGCATCGAACCCAATTCGAACACAAATATGTGAGCACACCGTTGACTACATCGTCACATCGCCGCCCCTAGGATCAACGTCGAACAGATTCGGAGTCTCCATGCTGTTCGTCTCCTCAAGCCGACCCCACCACGCGAGCGCGGCCACCTCCGACCCCATCCGCTCGCCGTGCCGCCGCTAACTTGGTCGTCGATTTCTGGCGAAATCTAACATCCTTTAGGTGAGCGACTACATCCCCAAGCCCTCCTCGACGAGCCCTACAGCACAGCGCTTTCTGATTGCAAAGATATCGAAGATCCACCGTTGAATGCGACAGTGACCTATGGACGGCCAAAACAAATTCACTAATCCTAGACAACCGATGCACCGAATTGAAAAATGTATTACAAAATTAAGATGAGCTCTTCAAGAGCTTCGAATCCATATAAAATATGATATAGTTTGTGGAGTTTGAATTTGGGCTTTGATTTTTGAATTGCAATTGGGTATGAAATTGTCTGCCATTGAGATGAGGAGGCGAGGAGGAATTGTATGTACAGAAAAATGAGAAATAGAGGGCTGCTAGGGTTTATAACATGGTATATATAGGCTGAACGAAATAGAAAAGAATGGGCCCAAATGGGTTTGGAAATTGAACGATAAATGGCCCAAAAATCCCGTTCTGACTCCGGAACGAAATTGGGTCAACCCATATATCAAAATAGATGTTTCTAAACACAATGGAATAGGTTTCAGGCCCAAATTCCATCGTATGAAGAAGTTATGCTAAAATCAAATTATTTCAAATTGATTTCAGTTTCATTGATTTCTAGGCATTTCGCATTCGTACAATCAAACGACACGTCCAATCGCTACGAAACTTGAAACCCTACAATAATTCACCGTTGCAGATCCGATGAAACTAGTTTCGTCGAAATCCGAGTCAGTGGCCAAAATGGCTATTTTTAGAGTTAACTAAATAAACTAATAATTAATTAAATCCAATTTTAAATTTCAATCTTATAATCGACAATTTTTATCACTTTCATATTTCTTAATCATTCATACAAATTTTAGATGTCACTTAAATGTTGATTCAATCATCAATTTCAGCGTTAAATTACAATTTCATTATATTCACAAAATAAATTAAAATTCTCAATAATCCATTGAATTTACTTTTCATTCTTATTATTCAATTCATTATTATCCAACAGATGAAATTAACATTGCTTCATGGTTTATTACATTATTATTCTCAAATTTCATCTAAATTTTAGTTAACGCAAAAATTAAATATTAAATTTCATTTAATTGCAATTAATCCAATTATTAAGTTCAATTCCAATAAGTTAATAAATCTCGATTTCCATTCTTTAATTCAACCAATTGTCATACTATAAATGGGATTAATATTATTTCCAATTATTTCCTTAATTTATATAATATAACATTAAATTAAGATTCATTGCAATTGATTACATATTTCAATTTAATGGACTAAATAAATGATTAATTTATAATGATTGTGGCCATTAACTCTTAATCACATTTATATAAGTTATCATTTCCAAACAATCACTACAGAACATTGATTTTGTTCAATTACTATTTATTATTATTAATTCATTGTTTAATTCAATATTTACCTTTGTTTTTCATATATTAAACTTGTTACCAAATATTACTATTTACAATCAATTATAACTCTGCAATTGTTTCAATTAATTGGGATTGCATTGAATTAATTATTTATTAGCTTACATCAACATTGTTACCTTTAATTGGAAATTGATTACCAATTTTATTCAACACCCTAAACAAATAACATATATTAATTCAATACTTACATTTGTTTACCTATATTTCATTTATAACAAAATATATTATTTCCACTATTTCAATGAATTTTAATTCAATTCTAGTTATTATTTTTATTAATAATTCACAAATTTTTATTCTCTTAATAAATAAATTTCAAAATCTTATTAAATTAACAATTTTAATTATCGAAAATTTACGGGTCGTTACATTTTCCCCACTCAAAACTTTTCGTCCTCGAAAAGGAAAAGAAGGAAAGAGAAGAACTTATAAATCAATATATATTATTCAAAACGTTATATTCATAACAATAAATTTACCGAATAAGATAATTTAAATAAATTATATAGATTATAAACAATTAAATCTTTTTATATTCAAATTAATAAAGTTTGGAAAACATTTTTCATAATATTTTCTAAGTCCAAAATTTGTAGAAAATTTCGGCAGAGTCTCCTTTGTACGGAGAGGCTCGGGAGAAAATATAATATCAAAATAATAATATACGCCATATATTTTCCAAAATAATATATCCCAACCAGGGAAAATAATATAATAACGCTATAAAACCATAATCCGAGAACATACCTATTTGTCGGGCATTAACGCTTAATTATGAAACCAAAAGCTGTAGCAATCGCCTCCATGACCTGTATTTCACTTATATAATCCAAAAAGGTTAACAATTATATAAAATGAAATGTTTAAAGTTGTTTCAATCATAAACCAATAAATCAATACAAACATCAATCATTTGCAACAAGACATACGACCATCCCATAGAATCAACTCAAATCAATTATTCATTCATATCAAACAAAACAAATAGTTGTTTGGGTTTTAAAAACTTTAAATTGTACAGAATGAAAATAAACTACTAAGGTGTGACGCCCCACCTCTATACCCACGCTAGCCAAGAACACTACGGTGTAGTGCTGTCAACTAGCATGGAGAATAAGGCTGTTGAGGAGCGACCATCCATGTAATTGCTTATCACACGGTGGCTATAAATAATCTTTGGAAACAAACATAGAAATAAGCATAACACAAATCAGTCACAGACATCCATATCACAAAGGCGGAAGAAGATATGAACATATAACTAACACACGAAAGTGTACATCAGAGTAGTGGTCAAAAAGATCCACAATAATACTAAAGAATAGCAACACGTGCTATACAAAAGAATACAACTATGAGTCTATATCTCAAGTGTATACAACAAAAACTGCTAATCTAAATAGTTAGCCAAAAGTCAGAGTAGAAAATCCCGGGAGGAAGTCAAGCAGAAGCACCTGTAACATCTCGGTCTGACCCGAGTATTATTTAAGAAAATAATAAACGGATCAGTCTAGTTATAAATATCAGATGACATGATATAAAAATAAAAGATATGGCATAAACATAAAATATCCATACTGACATACTACTATAAGTATGCAAATGATGATCAAAAGAAGATCAATCAATATCACAAGAATCTTCTCAAAGATCCAAAGAGGGCATCATACCCTAAACTTGTACTCATAACAAGTCAATGACATAAATTCCCGAAATCAACACAAGAAATCTAGAAATCACAGAAAAAGGGAAAGAGGCCTATCATATGACGGTCCGAAGACCATGGAGAGCTACCCCATATGGGTGAGTCGGAATCACCCAGATGAGGTCTAGGCTAACCAAAAAGCAAAAAGGTATGTGTGAGTGGAATCACACAAATTGTGTCTAGCCTAACCTCCTCGCAACAAAAAGGTATGTGTGAGTGGAATCACATAAATGGTGTCTAGACTAACTTTGCGGACAAAGAGATATGTGTGAGTCGGAATCACACCAATGAGGTCTAGACTAACCTTGCAAACAAAGAGACGTCGCACAATTGCTAGTCTAAATCATAAAAAGATCGTCATAATCAACGAGAAGTGTCAATTACACTAAGTTAGTAAATATAAAAGTTTAGTTTCATGTCCCATAACCACTAGCTTAACTTAAATATTTAAGAACAAATTGTAAATCTTCACTAATAAAATTGTCACTAGAGGTTCAATCGAACAAGTCCAAGAATTAACCGACGAAGCAAACGCAAGCGTTTCATACCACTTGTTTTACTAAGCCGTTTAATTAGATTTCTCATCCGAGTGAGGTAAAGGTTTGTATATACTAATAGATTGGAAAACAGATTAAGAAAAGAGCTTTGTTATTAAAAATACAGTTGAAATCCTTTTATTGAAAGAGTTTTGATATTTACTACTAGTTTTGAAACCTTTATATTTTAAAGTGACAAATCACAGAAGCGATTGTAGAAACAATCAATCACAAAGATCACATTCGAAGATGTGATAAAATCCAAGGAAATCAGCTCAACAAGTTCTGTTGAATGTTATTCAGATAAGATCCCCTACGGAGGGGGGGTTTAGGGGGGTGGCAACCCCAAAGGTGAGGGTGCGGGGGCAACATCCCTACTACGGGGTTCGACCTGCCCGGTCAAGTCGCGGGGGTCCAGGGGGCAGCGCCCCGTCCAAAACGGTACGACCTAGTGATTAAAGGGGCACGACCTAGTGGTCCAGCGACCTAAAGGGTAAAGGTCATGCGACCTAAAATGGGTTCGCGACCTAACACTCAAACGACCTAAAGAAAATAAGGAGCCGAGCGACCTATAAGAAGCAGCGATCTAAATGGAATTGAGGTCCAACGACCTACGGGTTAGGTCATGCGAGTTAAGGAGGTCAACGACCTAACAGAGACACGCGACCTAATAAAGGAATGCGTCCTAAAGGCACGCGACCTAGCGACCTAAGCAGGAAACGCGACCTATGAGGGACAAGAGACTTAAGTGGGTCAACGACCTACGGAATATAGGTCACGCGACTTAACGGTTTACAAGGTCTACGACCTAACTGGAAACGTGGTCTAGCGACCTAGTGGTTTAAAGAAGATGGGTCACGCAACCTAAGGAGATAAGGCCTAGCGACCTACGAGCTAAAGGTTCAACGACCTAACAGGATGTAGGTCCAAAGACCTAACAGGTAAGAAGATCACACGACCTAAAATGCCATTGGACCTAACGACCTAAGGTCGACCTAGCGACCTAAAGCCATACGACCTAACGACCTAAGATCATACGACCTAGCGACCTATAGCCATACGACCTAACGACCTAAGGTCCATACGACCTAGCTCTGAAGACGTTAGAAATGGTCAGAACGACCTACGACCTAAGGTCCATACGACCTACGACCTAAGGTCCATTCGACCTAAACCCCAACGACCTAGCGACCTAAAACCAAACGACCTTCGACCTAATTCCGAGTGCCGAGCGACCTAACGTTGTAGGCCATTTTAAGGTCGGAAACGAGCTATTTTGAGACCGAGACTTTTCCACGCAAACGACCTAGCATAGGCAGAACGACCTAAGTGCAGTTTTTTCACCATAAACACTAAAATTTGGGGTTTTTCGCCAATCTAATCCAAACCAAATGCAAATGTACATGCAAACATGATAGGGATTCATTCCCAACTGTCCAAGATAGTTATAGGCTAGATTTGTGAGATAAAAATCTCACCTTTGCACCAAATTTATGAAGAAAAGCTTGAAAGTAATGGAGAAGTAATCACAAGCTTGAATCCAATATCTTCTTCTTGAATTTGGAATTGAATGTTGGATTTGCAAGAGAATTTGAGCTTGGAGCATTAATTTCCCCTTCCACTCACCATTAATGCTAAAGCTTGGTTGTTAGGAATTTTATGAAGAGTGAGGAGAAGGAGAGAAGTGGATTTAAGTTATAATGGCTAAACTAACCCAAAGTCCAAAGCGGGAAAAGTAAGTGAAATTCCACTAACTCCAAACCTATCAATGTTTATACTTAAAAGAATTGTAAATGACATTTCGAACTCAATGGAAGTGGTCTCGAGTCCTAATTTGACCATTTGCAAAAAGTAGCTTTTCGGACCCATATCCGATTAACGACAAAATATTTAAATAAAATATTTAAATATAAAATCGATAAATATGCGGGTTGTTACATAAGTGCATCATTCACTCAATAGTGTTAGATGAACTAAATAGATTATTCATACATCTGAACAAATTTAAAGCATCCTTGCCCAAACAACCATAAACCAAACAAACAGCACTTTTAAACAATAAATCAAGATAAATTTTCCAATTTCATAGCATTTATTGTTTGATTTCCTTTTATTTATATAATGATTTATCTTTTAATTCACATTTATTTCTTACAGTTTTCAATTGTCCATATATAATGCAAATTTAATTTATTTGCATTACATTCATTTATTCACTGCTTAATTTCATTTACCTAAGTTTATAATCTTTTATTTATATTACTTATCTTTCTATTATATTTTATTAGAAGCAATTTCAATTATACCTAAGTTTACACCACTAGAACAACAAATTCTTATTCATTAAAGAATTTCATCAAATGCCTTCATTATTTCAAATTTACTCGTATAATTTCCCATTACATTTTCTTTTTAAACATTTCAACTTTTAATATTTGGTAAGTTATATATATGCTTTTAAGAATACGATTGAAACTTATACAAGTTTGTTCTATTTCCTTTTATTAATTTAATGTTCAATAATAATATCCTTTGTCTTATAGGTTACACATTTCAAATTTTCTTGTAATTTCATTCACAACCTAGCATTTAATCTTCTTATTTATCAACGGTTCAAATATTAGCTTAAACTCCATCTGTCTACTTATTTAGTCATAAATAACTTTAAACATTAACTTAACTCTTATTTTAATTAGAGGTTCCATTATTAGGTTAATTCCATTTCACTATAATAATCGAAACTATTGATTAACGGAAATTTAAGAACTAAATACCGGGTTTAATTTCAAATTGTTTTAAAATAATAGATAAATGTATATACATAAAACTTATAGTCCAATTATATTTAAAACAATTTAAAATTTTATATTTGTTTATCAAAATAAATCTGCAGTAAAACTAATACAGTGGCCTTCCCACTTAGAAACTCGAAAATGAATGTCGATGATGCGTGCACTCATCACCGAAATTATTTTCCAGCGACAGAGAGGGGCGTATAGAACTTATTTCTTTTCAAAATTCTTTCAAATTATATTGAAATATTTGTAATAGAAAATACTTTTAAATAATATTACTATTATATTTCAAAATCATTCAAAAAAAATTTCCACAAATCTCGGAAATTAAGTTCTAAATTTCCCGTTTTCATTTATTTTATCTTCAATCTTATTTCGACTATTATCTATAAATTTCATTACCTAACAACCAATATATTGCAACCAAATATATATATCATTTATAAAATTTTATTTTATATATATATAGAGAGAAAATATAGTAGGCAAAATTATTCCATTCACCTATATTTCAAACAAATATTATGTCGGTTTGTCCTACAAAGTGTTTACAAATCCCTTTTGATGTCATAGCATCCCTTGCACCAACCAGAATTTATAAATACAAAATGGAAAAAATTAACACAATATTAAAACCTTTTATAACACTAACAAATACATTCTCTCATATATATACACTCAACGACTCATCATAGGGTATTACTACTGTAACGACCCGTATTTTATGGATCGAAGGATCGTAGAATTTTTGTTATTAGGATGTTAGTGTTGTTAAGTCGTTCAGAATTTAAGTCGTAGAGATGAGTCATGTAGAGATGAGTCAGGTAGAAGATAAGTGGGTTGTATGACTTAAGGAGTTGGAGCGACTCATGGTAGTGACTGACTCATAGGAGTTAACGGCTTAAGGTGGTTAGCAAGTTAGTGGATTGAGCGACTTATAGGAGTTAACGACCTAAGTGTTGGACTGACTTATAGGATGGAACGACCCAAGGGTTAGCGGCTTAGGGAAGTTAGCGGCTTAACAGGATTAGTAGGGTAACGGCTTAGGAGTTAACGAGTTAACAAGTTAACGAGTTAACGAGTTAGTGACCTAGAGATTAGCGATGTGTTGAGATAGGTCGTGGGAGTCTTAAGTCGTTGGGTTGTAGGCTAAGTCGCTAAGCCGTAGGTAGAGTAGAAGTGTTAACCCTTTAGGATGGTTAGGTCGGCATTATATTTAAGTCGTGACCGACTTATGTTAGGTCGCGCGCGTGATTTATGGCTGGGGTCGTTGAACTGTTGGGTCCGCAAGAGTTAGGTCGTACGAGCGACTTAAGTGTTAGGTCGGCAAGGTAGTTAAGTCGCGTATATGTTCGTGTGTGTTAGGTAGTTAGGTCGGCTACATTTGTAAGTCGTTGAGCCGTGGAGTGATAAGTCGTATGTAACAACCCGCATATTTATCGAGTTTACATTTAAATATTTTTATTTAAATATTAAATCGTTAATCGGATGTTGGTCCGAAAAACTACTTTTTGCAAACGGTCAAATTAGGACTCGAGACCACTTCCATTGAGTTCGAAATGTCGTTTACAACTTTTTAAGTATAAACATCGATAGGTTTGGAGTTAGTGAAATTTCACTAACTTTTCCCGCTTTGGACTTTGGGTTAGTTTAGCCTATTAAGCCCAAGTTCCAACCCTCTTCTCCTCACTCTTCATAAATTTCCTAACTAACTCAAGCTTTAGCATTAATGGTGAAGAGAATGGGAAATTAAAACTCCAAGCTCAAATTCAATTGCAACTCCATCATTCAACTCCAAATTCAAGTAGAAGATATTGGATTCAAGCTTTGGATTGCTTCTCCTTGCTTTCAAGCTTCATCTTCATAAATTTTAGTGCAAAGGTGAGATTTTTATCTCACAATTCTAGCCTATAACTATATTGGACTGTTGGGATTGATTCCCTATCATTTTTGCATGCATGTTAGCATTTGGTTTGGATTGGATTGGCGAAAAACTCCAATTTTTAGCGTTTTGGTGAATTTTCTGCACTTAGGTCGTTCTGGCCATTTTTAGGTCGTTCGGAGTTAAGTCGTTCGTCCATGGGTCGTGAGTCGTTCACGAGTTAACTTTAGGTCGTTCTGGAAGAATTGGCACTTCAGAATTAGGTCGATCACGAGTTAAGCCTTAAGTCGTAGGTCGCTCACGAGTTAGGCCTTAAGCCGTAGGTCGCTCGCGAGTTAAGCTTTAAGTCTTAGGTCGTTTCCGACCTATAATCTCTAGGCAAACCTTAGGTCGCTCGTCCACTAAGTCGGCCTGCTTTATCTCGTAGGTCGTCTCCGACCTAAGCTCCTGATAAGTCGTTCGAGTTAGGTCGTTGGGCCATTTACCTTAGGTCGCTCGTCCACTAAGTCGGCCTGGTTTATCTCGTAGGTCGTCTCCGACCTAAGCTCCTGATAAGTCGTTCGAGTTAGGTCGTTGGACCATTTACCTTAGGTCGCTCGACTCTGTTAAGTCGTAGGTCGTTAGACCTTAGGTCGCTCGACTCTGTTAAGTCGTAGGTCGTTAGACCTTAGGTCGTTCGCCTTCCTTAAGTCGCTCGACCCCTCCACACTAGGTCGCTCGGCTTGCTTGAGTCGTAGGTCGTTGGACCTTAAGTCGCTTGCCTCCCTTAACTCCAGTTAGGTCGCTCGGCCATTGTGTTAGGCCGCGTGAACCCTTAGGTCGTTAGACCTCATTTTGCTTTAGGTCGTAGGCCGCTTGTCTTCACTTAGGTCGTACCGTTTTGGACGGGGCGCTGCCCCGCACCCCGCCGGGGGCGCTGCCCCCTGGACCCCCGCGACCTGACCGGGCAGGTCGAACCCCGTAAGCGGTGGCGTTGCCCCCGCACCCCCACCTTGGGGGGTTGCCACCCCCCCGGACCCCCCCTCCGTAGGGGATCTTATCTGAAAAACATTGAGCTGATTTTCCTGGATTTTATTCACATCTCCGTATGCGATTTTTTGTGACTGATTGTTTCTACAATTGCTTCTGTGTTTTGTCACTTTATAATATAAAGGTTTCAATACTAGTAGTAAATATCAAAACTCTCTTAAACCGTTTTCCAATCTATTAGTATATACAAGCCTTTACCTCACTCGGATGAGAAATCTAATTAAACGACTTAGTAAAACAAGTGGTATGAAACGCTTGCGTTCACTTCGTCGGTTAATTCTTGGACTTGTTCGATTGAACCTCTTGTGACAATTTTATTAGTGAAGATTTACAGTTTGTTCGTAAATATTTAAGTTAAGCAAGTGGTTATGCGACATGAAGCTAAACTTCTATATTTACTAGCTTAGTGTAATTGACACTTCTCGTTGATCTTGATGATCGCTTTATGAATTAGACTAGCAATTGCGCGATGTCTCTTTCATTGCAAGGTTAGACTAGACACCACTTGTGTGATTCCATTCACACATACCTTTCTGCTTTTTGGTTAGTCTTGACCTCATTCTGTGTGATTCCACTCACACATGTGGGGTAGCTCCCTATGGTCTTCGGACCGTCATGTGATAGGCCTCTTTCCCTTTTTATGATTTCTGGATTTCTCGTGTTGATTTCTGGAATTTATGTCATTGACTTGTTATGAGTACAAGTTTAGGGTATGATGCCCCCTTCGAATCTTTGAGAAGATTCTTGTGATATTGATTATCTCTTATTGATTGATCTTCTGTTGATCATTATTTACATACTTATAGTGGTATGTCATTATGGATGTTTATGTTTATGCCATATCTTTTATGTTATATCATGTCATCTGATATTTATAGCTAGACTGATCCGTTTATTATTTTCTTAAATAATACTCGGATCAGACCGAGATGTTACAGGTGCTTCTGCTTGACTTCTTCCCAGGGATTCATCACTCTGACTTTTGGCTAACTATTTAGATTAGCAGTTTTTGTTGTATACACTTGAGATATAGACTCATAGTTGTATTCTTTTGTATAGCACGTGTTGCTATTCTTTTGTATTATCGTGGATCTTATTGACCACTACTCTGATGTACACTTTCATGTGTTAGTTATATATTCATATCTTCTTCCGCCTTTGTGATATGGATATCTGTGACTGATTTGTGATATGATTATTTCTATGTTTGTTTCCGAAGATTATTTATAGCCACCGTGTGATAAGCAATTACATGGATGGTCGCTCCTCAACAGCCTTATTCTCCGTGCTAGTTGACAGCACTTCTCCGGAGTGTTCTTGGCTAGCGTGGGTATAGAGGTGGGGCGTCACATCGTAGGTCGTTAGGTCGGCAAGGGTTAAGTCGTGACCGACTTAAGGGGGCGAACGACTCATGGGGTTCAGCCTATAAATGCACGACTTTGGTTCACTTTTTGGCACCGGATTTTGAAGCGACGAAGTGCTACTATTTTGAGAGCTCGACGACAACACTTCTTCACTTCTTTTCTCCACTCTAATCTAGTGATTCCTTCCATCCAAGATTGAAGATCAAATCGAAGATCCAAGAGCCAAAGTTGAAGATCTCCATCCATCGAAGAGAGATTTCATCATTTGAAGCGAAATCTTGTCGGATCAAGCTAGATCCTTTGCTGTCCAGATCTGAAGTTGGTAGCTTTTGAGGTGTTTAGGTGATTCGGTGAGTGGTGGTTATCTCTCACACGGACCCAAAGGAGTATATTGGATCGGTGACTTGTTTGTGTGTTAAAGATAGTGATTTCATGCATTTTCCTTAAGTCTGCATGTAGATCCATCACTCATAAAGTTTTGATATCCATTCTACTACATGATAACCTATGCTAGTTCATTCATCAAGATATTACTTAGAATTCTTGCTTGTTAGATTTGAACTCTTTATTTACGAAATTGCCATTATTGTTATAGCTGTTTATTTAGACCTTGTTTGAATGATTGATTACTTAGATTTAATGAGTGATTTGATTGATTGTTATAAATTAGTTGATTGATGATTTGATTTGGACAAGTTGGTCGAAGATGATTCAAAAGCTAAGTGGAAAGGCTCTTGAATAAGGAAAGCTGCCCGTGGCATATGAAGCGGATGATAAAGCTCATATGGATAGATTTGATAATGGTGTTGAGATGGGGCTTTGCTATGATGCGATAAAGCAAAGCATGATGTGAGATAGCCTTGGTTTAATCCAGACGGGATCATCCCAAGCATGCTGATAACTCGGTGATATGGTTCGAGTTCGTTGATAATGGATTGCTCGAGAGGCGCTTGAGTTAGTATGAGAATAGTCGTCGAGGAGGATGACTAGGAGGCTGAGATTTCATCGTTATTGAAGGTTCTAGCATGCTAAAAGCAAGAGTACGCTGGGTAGATTCGATAATCCCAGGCACGGGCTGCGACGACGTGCCAAGTACTCTGGGCAGATTTGATAGTCCTAGGCACGGGTTGCGACGACGTGCGGAGTTATGTTTAGAACCGGGGTTACCATTAGCCCTTGATGGACGGATGAAAGAATGAGCCGGTCATTCAATTAACGGTGATATCGAAGCAATGATAACAGTGATAACCAGAGTCATGGATGTTTGGATGCTTTGGTTGTATCGTCACTCGGTCTCAAGAGCGATGTTTTGTGGGTGCTTATCTGATCTTGGTTTAGGCCTTGGGGGTTTGTACTTGGAAAACATCGACCTTGACTCGAGTGATAATTGCTTTACTTTAATTGTCTGCTTCGCTATGTTTGTTTCTGCTTAGTGGGTCTGGGGGCTATCACTGTAGAAAGAGGTGGAGTGGGATGGTTGGGTTCCTATTCCTTTTTACTCTTTATGCCCTTTTCGTATGTTTGATAGTTGATTTACTGCTCACTAGGACTTTTGTCTGACTCAAGGTTTTATGTTCAACTCTTATTACCTTGGGCTGTTCATCCGTTTTGGGATGTGCAGACTAGGTATCAGGTGACAGGTGCTGTTCTTAGTGACTAACGCTATTGATGATGAAGACGAGCTGGAGGCTTTTGCATATTGTTTTCTTACTATACGTACTGGATGTTCCGTTGTTTGTACGATTCTCTGAGTGTTATGTAGTGAGGCTTGATGTATTGACTATTCAGATTGTTGTACCAAACTATTATGAGTTTATATGATGAGATTCTGTTCTATGGAGCTTCACTATGTATACTTTTCTATTGTATTTTATCCATGCGCTGTGAGTAATACGATAGAGTTTACTGTTTTACCTTAACCCTGATGATCGTCCATGGCGGCCTGGCACACCTTTCAGTGCACTATTTCCTTGTTTAGTGCAGGAGTCATGGGCGGTCGTCACATTTGGTATAGAAGCCTTGGTTAATCGATTTTAGCCAACGTTCGCTGACGTAACTACGTATGAGAGACGTAATTGTAATTTTGATGGATGATTACTATATATAATATAGTAGCTTAGAAGGATTTGAAATCCTTATGCAGTTGTTTCTCGGGGTATATTAATCATTTTCTTATAGATATTAGGAATGAGTCAAAGAGGGAGACCAGCTGCTAGGGAAGGCCGTACTATTGAGAGGGCTGCTGATTATGTTGCTATGTTTGAGGCTATGATGACTTCGATCATGAGAAGGATGCCAGCTCCAGGGCCATCTGTAGATGTTGGAGTTCAAGTTCAAGCTCCAAAACCAATGGATTTTGCTAAGTTGTGTAAGGACTATACTGCTCTTGGAGGAAAGGTTTTCTTGGGGACAGAATCAACCATTGAAGTCCAGAGGTTGATAGATGCTTGTAGAAGGATTTTTGGTGATTTGGGAGTTGAGGATGCAACTAAGAGGAAGCTTGCATCAAGACAGCTTCAAGGAAGAGCTTCTGATTGGTGGAACTCTATCACCATTGATACTCCAGAGGAAGAGATTACTTGGGAGCAATTCCAAGCTAGATTTGAAGCTAAGTTCATTTCTACAGCTCAGAAATCTATTCTATTTAAGAAGTTTGTGGAACTCAAGAAAGGTGGAAGACCAGTTCTTGAGTATGTTTCTGAGTTTGAAGCTTTGTCCAAGTATGCTCGGTCATATATTGAATCTCCTTATCAGAAGAATGAGAAGTTTGTGACAGGTTTGGACACTTATCTTGGGAGGCAGTTGGTGGATCATTTGGACGATCCATTTGAGAAGCTTGTGGAGAAAGCTCTCAGGCATGAGAATCTGTTTCCTAAGGAAGGATCTGTTGTTGCTGTAACCAAGGAAGGGTTTAAACCACAGCAGGGTGGAAACAAGAAGAGGAAGCAGCAGCAACAGAATGGTAAGGATGGCCAGAAGAAGCCGAAGGGTGAAGTGACCTGCTACAATTGTCAGCAGAAGGGCCATTGGTCCAGAGAATGTAAGAATCCGAAGGTGCCGGCGAAGTGCCACAACTGTGACAAACCGGGGCATTTCAGGAAGGATTGTCTGGAACCGAGAAAGGACAAGCAGATTGTGCAAGCTTATGCTTTGGGGGCTGTGCCATTGTCTTCGAAAGCTCCTACTGCTGAAGAGAAAGGAAAGAGTGTAGTGGTTCAAGGTACTCTTTCCATTTGTGGTGTTCCAGTTAGAGTGTTATTTGATACTGGAGCGTCACACTCCTTTGTTTGTAGTGAACTGGTAGACCGGTTGGGTTTGGAACCGGATATTGTTGATAGACCATTGGTTGTGACTAATCCAGTTGGGGGTTCGTCTTGTTTGTGTATGGTATGTCGTGGTCTAGTTGTATCGAGTCATGATTGCTCTTTTGTTTGTGATTGTTTTGTTCTGAACTTTGCGGGGTTCGGAATTATTTTGGGTATGGACTGGCTTAGGAAGTATGCGGCAAGGGTTGATTGTAAGAGGCTGGAGGTGACAGTCGAGAATGTGGAGGGGCGAAGGGTTGTGATACGATGTAAGCATGAAGAAGGCGTCTTCATGAGCTTCATGTATTCGCTAGTTGTTCCACGGGATGGACTGTCATTGGTGCCTATTGTGAATGGATTTGAGGATGTCTTTGACGAGGTCAAAGGGTTACCGCCGCATAGAGAGATCGAGTTTCGTATTGATCTAGTTGAAGGAGCCGGACCTGTTGTGATGCCTCTTAGGCGGATGGCGCCTAGGGAACAACAAGAGTTGAAGGTGCAAGTTGATGACCTTTTGCAGAAAGGATTCATTCGGCGTAGTGTGTCCGAATGGGGTGCACCACTTGTGTTTGCCACCAAAGCGGATGGATCGTTGAGGTTGTGTGTGGATTATCGTGAGCTGAATAAAGTGACTAAGAAGAACAAGTATCCATTGCCGAGAATAGATGACTTGTTTGATCAGCTTCACGAAGCTAAGGTGTTTTCTCAGATGGATTTGGCAACGGGATTTCACCAGATGAGAGTGGCAAAGGATAGTGTACCGAAGACTGCTTTCAGGACACCATCCGGTTTCTATGAGTGGCTGGTAATGCCGTTTGGATTGACCAATGCACTAGCATATTTTGTGGATCTTATGAATAGAGTGTTCAGGGATCAGTTGAACAAGTTTGTACTTGTGTTCATGGATGATATTTTGATTTATTTCAGAACTGAAGAAGAGCACAAGACGCACTTGCGGATTGTTTTGGAAATCTTGCGGAAACATCAGCTGAAGGCTGAGTTTTCGAAGTGTCACTTCTGGAAGAGCGAAGTGAGGTTCTTAGGCCATGTTATCTCTGGAAGTGGAATAGCGGTTGATCCCGCCAAGGTGGCAGCAATCCAGGATTGGGTTAGACCTAAGACTGCATCTGATGTGAGAAGTTTTCTTGGATTAGCAGGATATTATCGTCGATTTATCAAAGACTTTTCCAAGATAGCTGCACCATTAACAGGATTGACGAAAAAAGAACCAAGTATTCAGATGGGATGCTAAGTGTGAACAAGCTTTCGGAATCTTGAAAGAGCGACTGACAAGTGCTCCTGTTTTGGCTATTCCAAGTGGAAATGAGGAGATGGTGGTTTACACCGATGCATGTGGTACTGAACTTGGAGCAGTGCTAATGCAGAAGGATAAAGTTATTGCGTATGCAAGTCGACAACTGAAGCCGCATGAAAGGAATTATCCGACTCATGATTTGGAGATAGCGGCGATTGTTTTTGCTTTGAATATGTGTAGGTGTTACCTATTGGGAGTTCGATTTGAGTTGTTTACGGATTATAAGTCATTGAAGTATCTTTTCTCCTAAAAGGATTTGAATCTTCGACAGCAACGATGGCTAGAATTTTTAGCATCATATGATTTTGGTATAGCCTATACTCCGGGAAAGGGTAACGAAGTGGCAGATGTGTTAAGTCGAAGACATGCAGGATTGGGAGCCATGTTTTCAGAATGGAAGAGTCTCGAGTATTTGGCTGGATTTGACTTCAGGCCTAGATGTGAATTGGAACCTGAGATGTTGGCAAACCTATCGATAAGACCTACTCTTGTGGAAAGAATTGGCAAGAGCCAAAAGCGAGACGATAAGCTTGTCAAGATTATCCGTGATTTGGAATCTGGATTGGACCCAGAGAAGGATAAAAGATTCGAGGTCGATCGAGAGGGTTGGCTTTGGAAACAAGGACGACTGGTTGTTCCCGATATAGATGAATTGAGGAATGAAGTTCTGAAGGAGAGTCATCACTCGAAGTTGACAATTCATCCAGGTGGAAATAAGATGTACCGGGGTATGAAGAGAACCTATTATTGGGAAGGTATGAAGAAGGATGTTGGAAATTTTATTTCCAGTTGTATGAACTGCTAGTTGGTAAAAGTCGAACAGAAGAAGCCAAGTGGATTGCTTCAGCTGTTAGAAGTTCCTACATGGAAGTGGGTGCAAATATCGATGGATTTTATCGATGGATTACCTAGAACCAGAGCAGGAAATGAAGGGATTTGGGTCATCATAGATCGTTTGACTAAGAGTGCAAGGTTCATTCCTGTTCGATCAACGAGGACTGCATCGAAGTTGGCTGAACTGTATGTTAAGTGGATAGATTCCATGGTATTCCGAGGAGTATAGTGAGCGATCGAGACCCATTGTTCACTAGTGGATTTTGGAAGAGCTTCCAGGAAGTTTTGGGAACCGAGTTGTGTTTGAGTATAGCTTATCATCCCCAAACAGATGGTCAGACCGAGAGAGTCAACCGAGTTTTGGAAGATCTCCTCAGAGCATGTGTTTTGGGCTTCGGAGGATCATGGGAAGATTATCTTCATTTGGTGGAATTTTCGTATAATAACAGTTATTAGTCAAGCATTGGTATGGCACCGTATGAAGCATTGTATGGAAGACCGTGTAACTCTCCGACATGTTGGTTGGAAACATGCGAAAAGTTGATACTTGGGCCAGAAATGATTCAACAGACTACGGATTGTATAGAGATCATTCGGTGAATGAAGGCAGCCCAAGACCGTCAGAAAAGTTATGCCGATAAGCGTCGTAAGGATTTGGAATTCGACGTAGGAGATATGGTTTTTGTGAAGATCTCTCCACTAAAGAATGTTATTCGATTCGGGAAGAAAGGAAAATTGACTCCGAGATTTGTTGGACCATTCCCGTTCATCGAGCGAATTGGAAAGCTCGCCTATAAATTGGAGTTACCAGAAATGATGTCGGGTGTGCACAATGCTTTTCACGTATCGTATCTACGGAGGTATGTGCACGACCCAAGTACGGTGGTTTCTGCTGATAGCTATGAAGATTTGGAAGTTGATACAATAGTTAAGAGACCTCGTAAACCGCTTCGTGTTGTGGAGACTGACACGAAACAACTTAGGAGGAAGGTAGTCAAGTTGCTCAAGGTACAATGGAGTGATGATGTTAACGACTGTACATGGGAGGAGGAAGAGAGGATGAAGGCAGCTCATCCTAAACTCTTTAAGGTTTGGCCCTAAGATGTCGTGGCATCTCATGAATTTGTAACTTGTTCTAGTCTTAGAATTCTGCATGCTAGGCTAGTAATTGGATGCATGGTTTGTTAATTGCTATGGATGGTAGGCATGCAGAATAGTTTTGATTGCTCTTGTCTGTTTGGAATTTCGGGGGCGAAATTCCTAAGGGGGAGAGAATGTAACGACCCGTATTTTACGGATCGAAGGATCGTAGAATTTTTGTTATTAGGATGTTAGTGTTGTTAAGTCGTTCAGAATTTAAGTCGTAGAGGTGAGTCGTGTAGAGATGAGTCGGGTAGAAGATAAGTGGGTTGTACGACTTAAGGAGTTGGAGCGACTCATGGTAGTGACTGACTCATAGGAGTTAACGGCTTAAGGTTGTTAGCAAGTTAGTGGATTGAGCGACTTATAGGAGTTAACGACCTAAGTGTTGGACCGACATATAGGATGGAACGACCTAAGGGTTAGTGGCTTAGGGAAGTTAGCAGCTTAACAGGATTAGTAGGGTAACGGCTTAGGAGTTAACGAGTTAGTGACCTAGAGATTAGCGCTGTGTTGAGATAGGTCGTGGGAGTCTTAAGTCGTTGGGTCATAGGGTTTGCTAAGTTGCTAAGTCGTAGGTAGAGTAGAAGTGTTAACCCGTTAGGATGGTTAGGTTGGCATTATAATTAAGTCATGACCGACTTATTTTAGGTCGCGCGCGTGTATTATGGCTGGGGTCGTTGAACTGTTGGGTCTGCAAGAGTTAGGTCGTACGAGCGACTTAAGTGTTAGGTCGGCAAGGTAGTTAAGTCGCGTATATGTTCGTGTGTGTTAGGTAGTTAGGTCGGCTACATTTGTAAGTCGTTGAGCCATGGAGTGATAAGTCGTAGGTCGTTAGGTCGGCAGGGGTTAAGTCGTGACCGACTTAAGGGGGCGAACGACTCATGGGGTTCAGCCTATAAATGCACGGCTTTGGTTCACTTTTTGGCATCGGATTTTGAAGCGACGAAGTGCTGCTATTTTGAGAGCTCGACTACAACACTTCTTCACTTCTTTTCTCCACTCTAATCTAGTGATTCCTTCCATCCAAGATTGAAGATAAAATCGAAGATCCAAGAGCCAAAGTTGAAGATCTCCATCCATCGAAGAGAGATTTCATCATTTGAAGCGGAATCTTGTCGGATCAAGCTAGATCCTTTGCTGTCCAGATATGAAGTTGGTAGCTTTTGAGGTGTTTAGGTGATTCGGTGAGTGGTGGTTATCTCTCACACGGACCCAAAGGAGTATATTGGATCGGTTACTTGTTTGTGTGTTAAAGATAGTGATTTCATGCATTTTCCTTAAGTCTGCATGTAGATCCATCACTCATAAAGTTTTGATATCCATTCTACTACATGATAATCTATGCTAGTTCATTCATCAAGATATTACTTAGAATTCATGCTTGTTAGATTTGGACTCTTTATTTACGAAATTGCCATTATAGTTATAGCTGTTTATTTAGACCTTGTTTGAATGATTGATTACTTGGATTTAATGAGTGATTTGGTTGATTGTTATAAATTAGTTGATTGATGATTTGATTTGTACAAGTTGGTCGAAGATGATTCAAAAGCTAAGTGGAAAGGCTCTTGAATAAGGAAAGCTACCCGTGGCATATGAAGCGGATGATAAAGCTCATATGGATAGATTTGATAATGGTGTTGAGATGGGACTTTGCTATGATGCGATAAAGCAAAGCATGATGTGAAATAACCTTAGTTTAATCCAGACGGGATCATCCCAAGCATGCTGATAACTCGGTGATATGGTTCGAGTTCGTTGATAATGGATGGCTCAAGAGGCGCTTGAGCTAGTATGAGAATAGTCGTCGAGGAGGATGACTAGGAGGCTGATATTTCATCGTTATTGAAGGTTCTAGCATGCTCAAAGCAAGAGTACGCTGGGTAGATTCGATAATCCCAGGCACGGGCTGCGACGACGTGCCAAGTACTCTGGGCAGATTCGATAGTCCTAAGCACGTGCTGCGACGACGTGCGGAGTTATGTCTAGAACCGGGGTTACCATTAGCCCTTGATGGACGGATGAAAGAATGAGCCGGTCAGTTAATTAACGGTGATATTGAAGCAATGATAACAGTGATAGCCAGAGTCATGGATGTTTGGATGCTTTGGTTGTATCGTCACTCGGTCTCAAGAGCGATGTTTTGTGGGTGCTTATCTGATCTTGGTTTAGGCCTTGGGGGTTTGTACTTGGAAAACATCGACCTTGACTCGAGTGATAATTGCTTTACTTTAATTGTCTGCTTCGCTATATTTGTTTCTGCTTAGTGGGTCTGGGGGCTATCACTGTAGAAAGAGGTGGAGTGGGATGGTTGGGTTCCTATTCCATTTTACTCTTTATGCTCTTTTGGTATGTTTGATAGTTGATTTACTGCTCACTAGGACTTTTGTCTGACTCAAGGTTTTATGTTCAACTCTTATTACCTTGGGCTATTCATTCATTTTGGGATGGGCAGACTAGGTAGCAGGTGACAGGTGCTGTTCTTAGTGACTAACGCTGTTGATGACGAAGACGAGCTGGAGGCTTTTGCATATTGTTTTCTTACTATATGTACTGGATGTTCCGCTGTTTGTACGATTCTCTGAGTGTTATGTAGTGAGGCTTGATGTATTGACTATTCAGATTGTTGTACCAAACTATTATGAGTTTATATGATGAGATTCTGTTCTATGGAGCTTCACTATGTATACTTTTCTATTGTATTTTATCCATGCGCTGTGAGTAATACGATAGAGTTTACTGTTTTACCTTAACCCTGATGATCGTCCATGGCGACCTGGCACACCTTTCAGCGCACTATTTCCTTGTTTAGTGCAGGAGCCATGGGCGGTCGTCACAACTACCCTATTAGTAAAGGGTCAAACCCCACAAAGCTAGGGTGTATCGCTAAACCAAAGCTCTGATACCAGAACGTCCCGCCTTTTTGTACACTTTAAATCAACGATAAACCACACACGTCAGACTTAAACTATACCAAAGGGCCGATTGTTATGGGGTAAATAAGAAAAAGCAAAGAAAGAAAAAAAAACAAAATAGAATCTTGCAATGGAACGATAATATATAATAATCAAATAACAGTTCATGAAGCAGTTTTACAAAATATTTGATTATACATATACAATACATATCAGAGTTGCACATACCAGAGAATAATAATTAATGCAGCGGAACAGTATAAATGTAGTGAAATATAATAAATAATAGTAATATAAATCTTCGTCTTCATCCTTTAGAGCTAAAGTCTTGGATTCCTAAAATGCTCAGGCTGACGAAAGAGAATTGAAAAGACAAAACACTCTAGTCAGAACTAAAAGATCTTATGTAAGTTAAATCAACGGTAAATAATATGAGTGGAACGGCGTAGGAGATGTTTACGAGATTTGACATCTCCAATCCAGTGTCTAACGTGAGCGCAGTAACTTAAGAGATGCTCGGGATTCACATCTCCTAAGGATCCGTTAAACTATTTACTATGTAGTAATATTTGGCTATTATAATAATGTCTAATAGTAAAAACAAACTTACTTTTTAATAGCGTTAAGGGGTTACCCATATAGCCCTTAATACGTAATAGTGCCAATAGTCAATACAGTACCGTAATACCTCCTGATCAGGAAGCTATCAGAGGATATCCATAGGTACACACAAATCAAACTCGTACAAGGCGCGATAGGGTAGGTAACACGACACACAAGGCAATGCCAAGGTAGATATACCAATTACGCACACAGGCTGGTGGTTATGCGTAGCAGCTACTACCGCCCACCTCGAGCCACGCCCCCAAATCAAAAAACAAAAGTGGCCACCGAATAAATCCAAAAGTCAGAGTATAATATCGAAGGAATATGTCCGATCAGAGGAATGACCTCATTGGCCCGAGACCGCTCCTGTTTTACCCACCTTATGCCAACTCACGGGAGTTGGGTCCACGTATATACCTCAAATGAAATGCCGCCACCATCCTACTTCATTATGGAATCTCCACCGTGTACACCGTTGTTAAAGTGGTTTTCGGAGTTGGCAGAGAGTATGACAACTTTCGATCCCGGTCTCTTCAACAACCAAACGTTATTATAACACTAAGGTCTTTTCAAAATAGTTATACTTTTAAAACCAGAATATAATATCCATTTAAAAACCATATAAATACGATATCATTTCCATTTTAAAACCAAATCAATATGATATCCTTTTTATTTCAAATCAATATAATATGATTTTATTTCAAATATATCCCTTTTCGAAAATCATAGCACTTCCAAATTATACACTTCAAAACCAAACATTTGAAATTTTACACATTTAAAACATAACACTTTCAAATTCATAACTTTGAAACATTTCAATTTAGATAAAACATTTCGATTTTGATATGTTTCAAAGCTTTAAATATTCCAAAATTTCAAAAATAAACTTGATAATTTCAATTCAATAATTAAATTTTCTATTATTTATTTTTGAAATAATTTGTAT
This sequence comes from Allium cepa, assembly GCA_030765085.1. Taxonomy (NCBI): domain Eukaryota; kingdom Viridiplantae; phylum Streptophyta; class Magnoliopsida; order Asparagales; family Amaryllidaceae; genus Allium; species Allium cepa. The sequence continues at coordinate 390,996,468 of CM060931.1, forward strand.
AATAAACCCATTATCATCTAAATAAACTTAAATTACAAATAACTCAATACTTCCTTCAATTTAGTTGTACTTGAAATATTCATTTAATTCACCTTAAATAAAAATCAAGTTATAAAAGTCACACCCTCTAAACTTCCAATTTAATGAATTTCACATCGAGCTTATTTGAGTTTAATTCTTAAATAAATTCAATTCCAAATAAATTTCAAATTTATCTTCCAACCTTTATTTTATATAAATAACTATAACTCTATATTAAAATATAATTTATATACTTAACCAAATTATCTTTCAATAAAATCAAACTTATTATTAGCTTATTCGATATTAAAACAAATTTATTCTTGGGTCAAGAATAAAATATCATTATAAAATATCTAGAATTAGTATTAATATAAAACCATATATTTCTTTACAGAACCATAGAAATTCATTTCAAAGTAATTTATATATAGACCACAGTGTCTATATAAAATTTTCTACCCTATAGTCAAGTGATATGGATATTTATCATTTCAATCCGTAATTTAAAATAAAAATTACGGTTATATCATTTCAAACCGCAATCCCGAATCAATAATGACAAATCAATAAAGAACTTGCAGATTATGATGATATAAATAAAACATTCATTCATCCATCATAAAATCATACATTCATCACAATCATCATCCAAAACAATCAATCAATATCAACATATAACTGATAATATATAACAGGTAATTAACTGGCATTTATATTCAATAATAAATTAAATAACGATTTAATTTAAATAAATGCAATTAACTGAGATGATGATTTAAAAATATACAAAACAGTCATAAATAAATTCATAATCACAATAAAATTAAATTAAATGAATATAAGAAATTTTAGAAGTTGTGAGTGGGTTAAAACACTCACCTTTTGAATTTAAATTGAATTTAAATCCAATTTAAACCCAAAATTTGAACAGTGTCCGAATTCATCCAAACCAGCGCTAAAATGTCCGGAATTCAAATACGAACCTAAAGGATAAAACCGCGCGTGAATTTGAGTTCGTATGTAAAAGTTATGCGATTCAGAACGATTGCAATCAAAATTAAATTAAAAACAAAATAAAATAAACCTACCGAAAGCCACGTCAGCACCCTACCCTCTTCACGCACAAAACCCTACTATACCTGTTCATCGCAACGAACCCAATTTGAACACAAATACATCAGCACGCCGCCGACTACATCGTGATATCGGTGCCCCTAGGATCAACGTCGACCAGATCTAGAGTCTCCATGCTGTTCGCCTCCTCAAGCCGACCCCACCATGCGAGCGTGGCCACCTCCGGCCCCATCTGCTCGCCGCGCCGCCGCTAACTTGGTCGTTGATTTCTAGCGAAATCTGACATTCTTTAGGCGAGCGACTGCATCCCCAAGCCCTCCTCGACGAGCCCTACAGTGCAGCGCTTTCTGATCACAAAGATATCAAAGATCCACCATTGAATGCGACGGAGACCTATGGACGGTCGAAACAAATTCACTGATTCCTATACAACCGATGCATCGAATTGAAAAATGAATTACTAAATTGAGATGCGCTCTTCAAGAGCTTTTAATTCATATAAAATATGATATAGTTTGTGGAGTTTGAATTTTGGCCTTGCTTTTTGAATTGAAATTGGATTCGAAATTGTCTGCCATTGAGATGAGAAGGTGAGGAGGAATTGTATGTAAAGACAAATGAGAAATAGAGGGATGCTAGGGTTTATAACAGGGTATATATAGGCTGAACGAAATAGAAAAGAATGGGCCCGAATGGGTTTGAAAATTGAACGGTAAATGGCCTAAAAAGCCCGTTCTGACTCCGGAACGAAAATTGGTCAACCCATATATCAAAATAGATGTTTTTAAATATTTTAAGTGCAATGGAACAGGTTTCAGGTCCAAATTCTATCGTATGAAGAAGTTATGCTAAAATCAAATTATTTCGAATTGATTTCAATTGATTTCAATTTCATTGATTTCTAGACGTTACGCATTCGTACGATCAAACGACACGTTTGATCGTACCGTTTAACTTAAAACCCTGCAATAATTCGCCGTTAGGGATCGGATGAAACTATCCGAGTCAGTGGCCAAAATGGCTATTTTTAGAGTTAATTAAATAAACTAATAATTAATTAATTAAATCCAATTTTAAATTTCAATCCTATAATTGACAATTTTTATCACTTTTATATTTCTTAATCATTTATACAAATTTTAAAAAAAAATTAGATGTCACTTAAATGTTGATTCAATCATCAATTTCAGCGTTAAATTACAATTTCATTATATTCATAAACTAAAATTAAAATTCTCAGTAATCCATTGAATTTACTTTTCATTCTTATTATTCAATTCATTATTATCCAACAGATGAAATTAACATTGGTTCATGGTTTATTACATTATTATTCTGAAATTTCATCAAAATTTCAATTAACATAAAAATTAAATTTCATTTAATTGCAATTAATCCAATTATTAAATTCAAATCCAATAAGTTAATAAATCTCGATTTCCATTCTTTAATTCAACAAATTGTCATACTATAAATGGAATTGATATTGTTTCTAATTATTTCGTTAATTTATATTTATATAACATTAAATTAAGATCCATTGCAATTGGTTACAAATTTCGATTTAATGGACTAAATAAATGATTAATTTATAATGATTGTGGCCACTAACTCTTAATCACATTTATATGAGTTATCATTTCCAAACAATCACTATAGAACGTTGATTTTGTTCAATTACTATTTATTATTACTAATTCATTGTTTAATTCAATATTTACCTTTGTTTTTCATATATTAAACTTATTACCAAATATTACTATTTACAAACAATTATATCCCTACAATTGTTTCAATTAGTTGGGATTGCATTGAATTAATTATTTATTAGCTTACATCAACGTTGTTACCTTTAATTGCAAATTGATTACCAATTTTATTCAATACCCTAAATAAATAACATATATTAATTTATACTTACATTTGTTTACCTATATTTCATTTATAATAAATTATATTATTTCCACTATTTCAATTAATTTTAATTCCATTCTAGTTATTATTTTTATTAATAATTCACAAAATTTTATTTTCTTAATAAATAAATTTCAAAATCTTATTAAATTAACAATTTTTAGTATTGAAAATTTACGGGTTGTTACACAACAGCTCTATATCGCAAAAGAAGGATGGGACTGACATTTATTTTAAATTAAAACCCATATATACAATATAAATAAAAACCGGTATTAAATTTGAAACGCATATAAAAAAAATCTTTCTGTATACACACCACAACCAAAACATATACACGTATCTATTTAAAAATCAATGCAACGTATACATATATGCTTTGCACGTAAATATTATTATAACACATATTTAGACTTACATATTACAAAATTATATAATATATACCATATTTTAGTTTACATACTATATGATTAAATCTTATAGTTTAAATACATTTTGCTTATACAACGTAGCTTATGTCCTATAAATCAATATACTAACCCTGTAATCAAATACACACACACACACACACACACACACACACACACATAGAGTATTATCTACAATATAGAGAAGCTTGCGAGATAAAGAATGAAAGGAAGAAAGGACAGACCTGCTTGCTGGATCTGGGTAGAACCCGGCAAGGACGGAGTGGAGCAATTGGTGGTGACAAGCGTGGTGGTTTGGTGTGCTGGTGTCAGGGGGAGAGAGGGTGCGGTGCATGGCACTGTTGATGGGTACAATGTTAGAGAGGCTAGGGCTTAGAAGGCTCGAAGTTGGGAAAACAGGGTGGCTGTCTGGCAAATTTGGGCGGAGGGAGAAGAAACGTAGGGTTGCGAGGTGGCGAAGGAAGGAGGGAGAGATGCGTAACAAAGGAAAACGAAATCTAAAATATGTAGATATTCATTTCGTTCGAACCAACGTTTTGAAATCAATTAAAACCAAAAGTTATTACGGTTGAAATTTGGAATACCAATAGTTAATGGTTATTATCATTACCTGATGGATAACCGTATGGACACAGAAAGCCTAAATAACTCAAATACAAACCCGATACAGAAATCGATAAATTGATTATACAGCGTACCGGGGTTTGAAAAAACAGAAGTGAAAATACAGTTGAGATCAGCACGACGAGATGATAAAAATGATATACGAATATCAGTGGTACAATCATTGTATTAAAAATCGATAATCGGTACCGAAAAATGTTGTTAATTTGTCAAAATAAGATAAACGAAGCAATAGCAATCCAAATTTGGAGAAAGAAATATGATGTCTCACTCAAAAGATGATTTACAAATTTATTATGTAAAAATATTCAGGTTTAGAAAACATTTTATTATCATCTAATAATAACTGATTTAAAGTGAAATAAATTTACACAATAAAATAAACTTTCGTATTATCTGATGAAAATTTACCATTTGCTATGTTTAAATAGACGTATTCCAAATATCAAATTTTAAACTAAAATAATTATTATTTAAAAATTTCACAAAACTCAGTTAATTACGTTATTAAAACAGTCAAAATTTACGGGTCGTTACACTCTCCCTCACTCAAAACTTTTCGTCCCCGAAAAGGAAGGCGTAGAAGAATAGAAACAACCAGAAAGAAAATAGATTTAAAACAATTAATTTAAACCATATAAATTACATTTATTTTTAAATTGGTTTATATTCAATTAATTGATTCAAATTTATTTGATTCTACTTAAGTTAATTTCATTTTAAATTCAATCTTAACTATTTCTAAATTTATATTTATTTATTCATTTACTTATTATTCAATATATCTCAATTTATAGTCTCTATAGTCATAAATTTAGTGTATAAACACTTATTATAACCATTCAAATTTTATTTACATTTCATTTAATATCATTTAATATTATATACTACTCAATTACATAGATAACTTTTGAGTAATTTAGGAAAGTTATATATATATATATACATATATATTGTAATGCAACTGAGTATTATACAAATAAAATTATTCAAAATTTGACTTCGTTTTATTGATTGAAAACATCCCTTAATAAAAAATTAAGAATTAAATTTCCGATTTCACTTTAAACCATTAAAGATAAGTATATACATATTCTATATATTAAATCAAATCTAAAATCATATACCTATATATATTATGAATCAGATGATACTTCAGAAATTCAAATCAGATTCATTTTTCAAAACAAAAGTATAGCAAAGCTACTAAGTTATCTCTCCACTCCGAAACTCGAAAATGAATGTCGATGATGCTGCAGTGAACACTGAGATTAATTTCTAGCGACAAAATAGGAGAGTGCTGATTTAAAACTTTTAAATTTCTTTGAACAATTTCTATTTGAAAATACTTTTAAATAATAAATTCTAAATTTTTAAAACCAAATTTTCAAAATACAAGAAATTTAATTCTCAAATCCTTAGTTTAAATTCATTTAATTCCAAATCAACTTGTAAACCATGTTTTATAATTCATTCATTTATTAAATTTCAGAAAATTTAAACTTATATATATATATAATATAATCATACAAAATTATTTTATTTATCAAATTTGAAAATAATATGGCGTCAGTTTTCTCTGTTCAAGCGTTTTAGAATTTCTATCGATAGTGTTGATCAGACGAATCGATACAAACTCAAATCAACATTAACAACTTAAACAACACACTATAAAACATTTTTATATTAATAATAAATACACTTCCTCACTCGATGATTCTAGAATAAATTCTTAAACAAGGATAGAGATTGAAATATAGAGGGATCCTAATCAAGAAGAGTTCTAACAAGAAGATAGGTTCGAAATGATGATAAGATGATTAAATAACAAAAAAGAAAAATTGATAAACTTATATAAATCGCGGGCGACCTTAACCTAGTCAACTCTGACTTCAAGAATAAGATCGATGCAGAATTATGAGGCAAATCGACATTCAATCTCAAGAGACAGAATTCAAGCATAGCAAGAGATAACAACATCTAAACTGAGGATATAAATATCTCTGGTGAATCAATGCTTGTTGTAAAGTGGTTTCACCCTTTTACAAATCATTCTAAGATTAGCGGAACTGCCAATTCATTATAGATCAACTGAAGTGGAGTTATGGGATACTCCAGAATCAAGAAAACATGAATAGGTTGAGGAAAGAAGGGATTTTGGAACCTAATGGAACGTTTCAAAATTCAAAGGAAATCCAAGTCAAAGAGGAAGGAATTCAAGCTTGAACGAAGGTGATTCTCTAATTAAATTTTACTACCTGTGCTAATTTTTTCCTCAAACTAGAGCTCTGATAACAACTGTAATGTCCAGACATTTTGTGTCATTCGCACATGTCAGACTTCAACTGCTCAAAATATGATATTGTTAATTTATATTTGGCAAAACTTAGCATATACAATAAATAAATCAATCGTAGGATCACAAACAAAGAGTAATATAACAATAAGCAACAGAAACAAAAGAATAATAGTTCATGAAGCTACTATATATATAACAATTTTAAACAAGATACAACAGAAGTCATGGATACATAGAAGTCTCAATACAATAGTCTATGTGACGACCCGGAATTTTTGGATATTTGAAATTGAAATTTATAATTGATTTTAAATATTTAAAAGTTAGTTTCTAACTTGAATTTCAAATAACGCTATTTATTGGATAATTCAAATATTGTTTTTAATAATTGGAAATAGGGAAAATTATTGAATCTGGAGTTACAGGCTTGTTAAAAATAATTTGAAGTCTTGTAAAATGTATATTGATAATACTGAGAATAATTGAACTTGGTTTCAAAATTATACAGTTTAAATCAATATTTAAAAAATAGCCTTCCGAGGCACAGTCTTGGATTTTGACGAAACCTGTTCCATGAGAACCGTAATAGTATGTTATTATCATATTTCAATTTTCACAGTGTTTGGAGTAAGCGTTTGGCCGTATGGTGGGTAAACACACTGGAATTTATATCGAAAAATAAATATATACCGGGTTCAAAAGCTATCTTCTCCATACGATCGAATTAGGAATCGAAACCTTTTCCATTACGATCGAAACATGGGTTTAACATTATAAACGCCTAATGGCATGCCTCGATAGGAGATCGAGATTGTGAGTTACGATAATCGAGACGATTTAAATTGGAATTTAATTCTTAACATAAATAAAATTTGCATTGAAACATCGTGCAAGAGCATACACGTATAGGAATTTAAACACGTGTTCAATTGTATAACGCACATCTCCTTCTTCTTTTTTCTTCGCCGAGTTTTTCCCCTAATATGAAATCGATAAAAAAATCAACAGTTCAAACTCATTATCCCTATTGCTTTTGCTCCTCTGGAATGAGAAACAAAATCATGTCCACCCTGTTCATTCAAAAACTAATCGAAGAAAATTTAATGGCTGCACTTCCCTCTTCTTCCGTTTAAAGTAAAATCATGCCTTTCCCCTAATTTCTTTTACTCGAACAAACCCATTCTCACTAAAAAAAACTAAAGAGGAAATTCAAGTGGCCGAATCAAATTAAAGTTGTTCGATTTTCAAATGGGAAACACAATCACCTCTTTCCTTTATAGAAATTGTGAGTTAATCGAAAGAGGGAGGGGAGTAGTGATCGAGGGATGTGGTTAGGGAGAGGCGCGGCTTGGAATCGCACGCGCTCGCGCTCGCATAGGGCAGCGAAGTTTGGGTTTGACATGATGCCTAGTGAGTTCAGCCGTGATGGTGGTGGCGAATCGGTGAAGTGTTCGCCTTTCCAAGGGTTTGGCTAGGGTCGTGGTGGTTCGACGTGGGCGTTGCGAGTGCTCGAGGGTGGTCGTGTAGCAACAACATTTGGCCAAAGACGAGGTGGGTCTAGGTTAACATCTGCGTAGTGAGGTTCGATTTTTATTAGTTTGATTTATTTTATATATATGTATATATATGTTTATATAGGAAACAGGAAAAAATTTATATTAAAAAAAGTATACATATATACATCTTGGTTTGGATAAAATATATGTCTATATAGGTTAGAATAATATATAACATATATATGTCAACTTACTATTAATTTTAAAAGATGCGCAATGGTAATTAGGATATATATTCACCCTGTTATAAATTTATAGTTTGGGCAAAAAGAAAGGAATATAAACTAGGTTAGTTCAAATGATCATTTAAAATTTGTTAATAAAATTTACTAAGTGATAAACTATTTTTGGATTAATGCAAATGTTAATAAACCATATAATGTTATACAAGGTCTGAAAACGTGAAGAAATCAAGCCAGAATGGAAATGGGTTGCAAATCATAACAAAGGTGAGTTAATCTCACTCATCTTGATTGTTATTTAAATTTAAATAGTTAAATTTAGTTGATTTGTTGAATGATTGGATTATCTGGATGTGGTACATTATATAGTAGTATATATAGTATATATTGGAGTGATTGATTTCCCACATTATATAGCGGATGAGACCCTATGCGCCCCGCATAATAGCGGATGACCCCATATACCGCGATATCCCATCTTGAAGCGGGATTGGTATTTTTATATTGTGCTAACATCTGTGGATGCAGGGAAACAGGTTGGAGGGATCCAATTGGATTCCTCAAAATATTTAGATTATTTTAATATTCTGTGATATGATTTATTTGATAATCTGAGTTAGATTATATTATTGATTGAAAATATTGAATGTTATGGTTTGATTGAACATATTTAGGTATACTGAAAGATAAAGATTGAATTTTTAAAGGAAAATAAAATAGGGAATTTTTAAGTAAAAATAATTATAGAGAATTTGGATAAATTAAAGAATGAATTGGAGAAAGATAAAAGTTGATTTATAAGTTCTAATAAATAAATTCCAAGTGTTGGGTAAGGAGATTTTTGAAATAAATAGGAATAAATGAATTCTTAAACTTAAGTGATAATATTTAAATAAATAAAAGATTTATTTTTAAATTCAGAATTTAAATGGTTTAGGAAGGAATAAAAGAAGAATTTAAAAAAAAAACATGAAATTGGTATTTTTCAGTTAAAATAAGATTTTAAATCATAATAAAGAAGTTAAATCTGAAATTAATGGGTTTTGAAATAAAATTAAGTAAATAAAGGAATTTATTTTAAAATGGAGTAAAATCTGAAAACCGATTTGGAAATTGATTTAGAGTTTGAAATTGTGTTTTAAAAGAAGATGAGATTATGGTATTTTTAAACTGGGTTTATACAGTGAAATAAGATATCAGTGGATATTTGAAAGTATAAATTCACGATGGAAATTTATAAAGGAACGGGTAGTTTATTTTAAAAATAAATAGTGGTTCATTTTTAAAAATGGTAAAAGAAAAGTGCATTTCCTTGAAAAACCAAGTTTGTTTTCAAAGCAGATTTTTAAGTATAAGTTAAAAGTTTTAAAATTTATTTAAAAAAATGTTTTTAAGAAATTATTATTTAAGTTATTAAAATTTTAAAGGTAAATATTTATTATATTAGTTATAGTGGTAATTATTTTAAATGGTTGATTGGTATTATGTTTTTAAAAGAAGATAATTATTTATATTTATATTTTTATAAAGTAGTTTTATTTTAAAGATGGTTTGGTTAAAGTTTTATTTGAAAACTTGTGAAAAAAATTGTACTTCTTATTTCAAAATTTAGTTTGGCTTAACTTTTATTTTAAAATTTTGTTTTATATTTTATAAAGTAGTTTTATTTTAAATATTTTTGAAGTATATATTTTTGAATAAAGTGTTTAAATAGTTTTAATTTAAATGTTTTAAAGTATATTTTAAAATAAATTATTTTAAATTATTTTAAAATCTAAAGTATTTGGACTAGGTATTTTCAGTGGAAATGAAAAATTTTGGAAATTTATTTCGCGAGAAAAAGTGATTTGAAACTACTTTCAAAGAAGTGATGTATAGAAATATCTTGCGAAGATATTTCGAAATAAATAATTTTGGAAATTAGTAATGTCTGATGGTTGTTCGTGAATGTTATTTGATAGTTAAATAACCAACTATCAATATTGGCCAACGCGCTGATCGTTTCGAAGTGACCGAGATCGGGATTAAATTACCAAAAACCACTTCGATCCGGTTTGAACGTTTCGTGAGGAAGATAAGAGCTGGGAATCGAAGATGGAGCAGTGAAGTGCAAGGGCTAATCGCTACTAATCCTGAGGGTCATTCCAAAATGGATGTAGTAGGAGTAGTGCCTTCGGATCCGTTCGAACCCAGAACGGACTTGTATGGACGAATGCTATCGAAACATCATCAAGAGGATGGTGAGCATTCTAAGTGAATGTGTTATAAAAGTTAATACATAGCCTCAAACCTCATCAACTGGGAATGGATAAAACATGAGAGGTGCACACAAGGCTATGTGGCTAGCAACTAATTAGGGTAAGGTCACCCCTGTCTAGATGTCCCTCTATTTCGGCTATGTGGGTGGTTGCTGATCCCAACTACGGGGTGAACTTATTCGGACAATCCAATAAGGAGTTGCCCTGGTCTTGTGACGTAGAGGACCAGGGTGGATCCTCCGTACGGTGATCTAGACCACGTACTGTGACGGGCGGTACCATAGTAGCCCTGCCATTGATGGAAATCCATTCTCCTTACGTGCCTTTACGGTTTTGGTTGGATTCCTATTATGCTGGAATTTAATGAATGTAACAATTTCGGTTATTTGAATAAGTATTTGTATATAGACACTATTATAATATCAGAGGATTTCGTTAGAAATGATTTGATTATCGTAAGGTAAAACCCGGCATGTTTGTTTGTGGCTTGGTCTTGTGAGATACCTTCGATTTCAAATGATTTTGACAATTTTAATGATTCAAATGAGTGTATTTGCTCACGCTGGTTTTCTAGACTGACTTGGGTGTTATTTAACTATAATGCTCGGGTCAGACCGAGTATTATAAAATAATGATTCTGGATGGACTGTTATGGAGCTCAGGAGGCGAGCTCGATGACGAGGCGTATTTCCGTAGATTCATATTTCCATTGTGCAATATAAGATGTATTTTCAGCTTTGGAAGGATGAGATATTATAACCGTCCTGAATTGTGATGTTGATTGTATAGTATTCTGATTACGTAATATATAAAAAAGATATAATTCTTTGTTTTAAAAGGTTAATCGTTTATCTATTATATATTGTACCGCTGCGTTTGTGAGATTCTGATATTGTTTTATATTTCTTCTTCTACCTACTTCTTCTTAAACCATAATGATTCGGGTTTCCGGCATCCGGTTGTTCGGCATTTGATACGGTGGATGTATTGATGTTCGATTTTCGGGCGTCGAAAAATCGGTTCATTACAGAGTGATATCAGAGTGAGGTTAAGTGAAAACCTTGGCTCTACTGGGGATTACTCATTAAAAAAGAGTTCGTAGTACTCTAGAATGAGCTTGAATATATTAATAGATATGAGCACGTATTTTTTAGTGAATATAAAAATTGTTTTTATATTGTGTTGACTTATTAGTTGAGTGTTTATAAATTCTGGTCAGTGCAGTGTGGCCAACTGTATTGATAGGGATTTCTAAACTCTTAAACAAGATAAAACGACAAGGTATTGTTTTAAAATAGGGCAAATGAAATAATTTTTCCCAAATTTATTTTTGTATATAAAAGAAATAATTTTCCATAAATTATTATAGTTATACATGGTTGCTTGGTTGTTAGGAAATGATAATATTAAAATATTATCATTATTGTTTAAAAATTGAATAAGAAATTGAAATCATAACTAAAAGCTAAGAAATAAATTCATATATAAATGGATTTTGTAAATGTGATTTATAATTTGAAATAGAATTCCAGAGCAATATTTGAAAATAAATTTAAAGGATCTAGAATTTGAAAATTTGGGAAATTTAATTCCTTTTGAGTTTGAAATGATTTTCAAAGGTTTGGAGAAATAATAGTAATAATATTTTGGAAATATTTTTGAATTGGATTTGAAATCTAGCAAGATTTGGAATTTAAAAATATTTGAATGGTTTTAAAGAGATAAAAGCACTAAACTCTCTTTTGGGTCGATGGAAAATAACTTTGGTGATGACTGAAGCATCATCAATGTTCATTTTCGAGTTTCCAAGGGAAGAATTGTTTTCTGGAGATTTTAAATAGGATTTGTTTGCAAAACTGGGTTGAATTTAAAATTCAAAGGAATATTGGATATGATAAAGGATTTTGGGATACTTGATTTCAAAAATATTTTTGAAATACTTAAGTAATTGCTTAAGCTCTGGAAGTTTAATTAAAAATGTGTATAAAATATAAATGGGTTTGATTACTTATAAAAATTTGAAATTTGTTGGGATAAAATTTAATTGGAAGACAATTAAATTAAGATTAATAAAGTAAATCCTGAGGAAATGAATCTAAATAAACTAAACGAAATAATTTGGAAGTAAGCTAATTTAATGAAGTAAATTTAAAGAAGTTAGCAAATGGAATTTAAATAAGTGGAAAATTTATAGAAGTTAAAAATTTGAATTAAAATTGAACTGTAATTGAATCCAGTAAATAAAAGTCAGTTTAAAGGAAAGTCTGAGTAGAATAAGAGTAATGGTCATTAGAATAAAATTTTGCTAAGTATGAAGTTAATTTGTGGTCAAACAAATGTATATGTATTTGTAAGTAAGTACAATGGAAGTTGAATATCGGAATTAAAATTGTACCGTGTTAAATTAAGTGAAATGGAAAATTAGTCAATTTGGACTAAATAAAGCGTAATATTGAAATTAAAATTAGTGAGTAAACTAAGTAATTTAAATGGCAAGCAAATGAATTGAATATTGGGAGGATATTTAATTTGAAGTGTGTAAAGTAAAGCAAATCTAAAGAATTTATTCGAAGGAAACTAAAAGAAGTACAAGTTTGGAAATAAGTCCATTGGAATTTAAAATGAGTTGGTAAAGTAACACTAATTAGAGAAATGATTAATTAAATATAGTTGATATAAAATGGATATATTTCAACACTTAATTTGACTTAGAAATAAATTAAGTTTTGAAGAGAAGTTGAGTTGGAAAGTAATTGAATTTTAAGTCAAATGGAAATAGATATATAAACCAAAGTGGTGAATTGAAAATAAATTAAAGAAGTTATATAAAGTATTTTAACAGGCTTAAGAAGGAAATGGTGAAATTCTTAAATAAAATAGTACTGGAAAAAAATTTCGTAAGTTAATAATTGAATGAAGATTAATCTAGAAGTTGTGAAATTGGAAATTGTGGATAAGTGAATAAGAATCGAAATAAATGTGTATAAAATAATAATAATAATAATAATCATAATAATAGTAATCATAATAATAATAATAATAGATCTAGCTGAAAATCGATTGAGATAAATACGTAGGATGTAGTTATATTATCTTATCGCATAACGATTTGATCTAGATTTGAGCATAGAATTTTGAGATGGTATATCAATCCGAACTGGGATTTTTCACTCGATTTTCGACGGCGAACTCTGGATATGGATTTTTGATTGATTTTAGAAATTCTAGCAATGCAAGGAGAATGACGGTTTTTGATTAAGAAACCAGATATGAGTCCGCACTTGAAAGTCGAGTGGACGATACTAGTTAGGAAGTGGCATTGTGTGATCAAGTGAGCGATCAGATTTGATATTGCGTACGGATGATATACGTGCATCATACAACTTTAGTACATATATTGAAATTTCGTAAAAAGAAGTGAATAAAATGATTTTGAAATCTATAATTGGATATTATTGCTTAGTAGGATATACATGTGTTTTTAAGGCAAAGGAAATTCATGTTTTTAGGATTTCAGAAGATAATATGAATTGCCGACAAAAGGTATGTATTTAAATTTCTATATGAAATTTAATGCTTTTCTGTTCTAGCCTCTGGGCTTTTTATTTTCTTTTGAAATCTAGGGGCCCGTAGAGGCAACTTTAGTTGTACAGATCTAGCCGTGCAAAGGAGACGCTAGAAAATTTTTTCGAGAATTTAAGGAGTTCGAGAAATTTTTATAAAATTTTGATAATATAAAATTTGGTTTTAAATTCAAATTTAAATTGTCGAGTAAGTAATGTTGTTTGAAAATATAGAAGAGTTTGGAAAGTTAGTAAGTGTGATAAAGTCTTTAATAAAAGATTGTTTGGGTGTGTTAAAAACTGTTGATTTTGGGAAGAAAATTTAACGGGTTGTGGGACATTCTTCTTAATTTGTAATTTTGGGGACGAAATTCTTTTAAGAGGGAAGGAATGTGACGACCCGGAATATCTGGATATTTGAAATTTAAATATTTAATTGATTTTAAATATTTGAAAGTTAATTTCTAACTTGAATTTCCAATATCGCTATTATTGGATAATTTAAATATCGAATTAATAATTGGAAATAGGGAAAATTGTTGAATCTGGAGTTACAGGCTTGTTAAAAATAATTTAAAGGCTTGTAAAATTTATATTGATAAATCTGAGAATAAATGATCTTTTAAAATTGAATTTGGAAATGCTTCGTTTAGTTTTGAAATTATATCGTTTAAATCAATATTTAAAAAATAGCCTTCCGAGACACAGTCTCGGATTTTGACGAAACTAGTTCCACGGGATCCGTAATAGCATGTTATTATCGGATTTCAATTTTAGTAGTGTGTGGAGTGATCGTTTGGCCGTATGATAGATAAACGCGCTAGAATTTATATCGAAAATTCAATATATACTGGTTCCAAAAAGCTATCTTCTCCGTACGATTAAATTAGGACTCAAAACCTTTTCCATTGAGATCGGAATAGGGGTTTAACAATATAAATGCCTAGTGGCATGCATCGATAGGAGATCGAGATTGTGAGTTACGATAATCGAGATGATTTAAATTGGAATTTAATTCTTAACATAAATGATAAAATTTGCATCGAAACATCGTGCATGAGTAGACTTGTACATGAATTTTAAACACATGTTCAATTGTATAACACGCGTCTCCTTCTTCTTTTTTTCCTAGCTGAGTTTTTCCCCTAATATGAAATCGATAAAAAAATCAACAGTTCGAACTCGTTATCCCTATTTCTTTTGCTCCTCCAAAAAAGGAAACAAAATCAAGTGCTCCCTGTTCATTCAAAAACTAATTGATGAAAATTTAATGGCCGCACTTCCCTCTTCTTCCGTTCAAAGTAAAATCATGCCTATTCCTCTAATTTCTTTTACTCGAACAAACCCATTCTTACAAAAAAAGAGGTAATTCAAGTGGCTGAATCAAATTGAAGCCGATTTTTAAATGGGAAACACAATCACCATGTTCCTCTATCGAAATCGTGAGTTAATCGAATGATGGAGGGGTGTAGCCATCGAGGGATGTGGCTAGGGTGAGGCACGGCATGGAGTCGTGCGCGCTCGCGTAGAGGCAGCAAAGTTTTTGTTTGACACGACGTCTAGTGAGTCCAACCATGATGGTGGTGGAAAATCGGTGAAGTGTTCGCGTTTCCAAGGGTTTGGGCCGGGGTCGTCGTGGTTCGACGTGGGCATTGCAAGTGCTGGAAGGTGGTCGCGCAACAGAGACATTTGGCCGGAGACGAGGTGGGTCTAGGTTCGCATCTGCATAGTGAGGTTCAATTTTTATTAGTTTGATTTAATTTATATATATGTATAAAAATTTATATAAGAAGCAGGAAAATTTTTATATAAAAAAACATATACAAATATACATCTTGGTTTGGACAAAATATATGTCTACATAGGTTAGAAAAATATATAACATATATACATCAACTTACTGTTAATTTTAAAAGATGGACAATGGTAATTAGAATATACATTCACCATGTTATAAATTTGTAGTTTGGGCAGAAAGAAAGGAATGTAGACTAGGTTAGTTCAAATGATCATGTAAAATTTGTTAATAAAATTTACTAAATGATAAATTATTTTTGGATTAACACAAATGTTAATAAACCATATAATGTTATACAAGGTCTAAAAACGTGAAGAAATCAAGCTGGAATGGAAATGGGTTGCAAATCAAAATAAAGGTGAGTTAATCTCAGTCATCTAGATTATTATTTAAATTTAAATAGTTAATTTTAAATGGTTTGTTGAATGATTGAATTGTCTAGATGTGGTATATTATATAGTGGTATATATAGTATATACCGGAGTGAATGATTTCCAGTATTATATAGCGGATGAGACCCTATGCGCCACGCACAATGGCGGATGACCCCATATACCGCGATATTCCACCTTGAAGTGGGATTGGTATTTTTATATTGTGCTAACATCTATGGATGCAGGGCAACAGGTTGTAGGGATCCAACTGGATTCCTCAAAATATTTAGATTATTTTAACATTCTGTGATATGATTTTTTTGATAATCTGAGATATATTATATTGGTGATTGAAAATATTGAACGCTATGATTTGATTGAACGTATTTGGGTATACCGAGTTATCAAAGATAAAGGTTGAATTTTTAAAGGAAAATAAAATATGTTATTTTTAAGTAAAAATAATTATAGAGAATTTTAATAAATTAAAGAATGAATTGGAAAAGGATAAAAGTTGACTTTTAAATCCTAATAAGTAAATTCTAAGTATGGGAAAGGATATTTTTGAAATAAATAGGAATAAATGAATTCTTAAACTTAAGTGATAATATTTAGAGGAATAAAAGATTTATTTATAAATTCAGAATTTAAATGAGTTAGGAAGGAATAAAAGAAGAATTTTGAAATAAATTTGTAATTGGCATTTTCAGTTTAAATAAGATTATAAATCATAATAAAGAAGTTAAATCTGAAATTAATGGCTTTTGAAATAAAATTGAGTAAGTAAAGGAATTTATTTTAAAACGGAGTAAACTTTGAAAATCGATTTGGAAATTGATTTAGAGTTTGAAATCGTGTTTTAAAAGAAGATGAGACTATGAAATTTATAAACTGGGTTTACAAAGTGAAATAAGATATTAGTGGATATTTGGAAGCATAAATTCATGATGGAAACTTATAAAGGAATGGGTAATTTGTTTTAAAAATAAATAGTGATTTGTTTTTAAAATGGGTGAAAGAAAAGTGTATTTCCCCGAAAAGCCAAGTACGTTTTCAAAGCAGATTTTTAAGTATACGCTGAAAGTTTTAAAATTTGTTTAAAGAAATGTTTTTAAGAGATTATTATTTAAGTCGTTAAAATTTTATAAGTAAATATTTATTAAATTAGTCATAGTGGTAATTATTTTAAATGGTTAATTGGTATTATGTTTAAAAAAAGATAATTATTAATATTTATATTTTTATAAAGTAAATTTTATTTTAAAGATAGTTTGGTTAAAGTTTTATTGAAAAACTTGTACAAAATTTCGTAACTTTTATTTTAAAATTTAGTTTGGCTTAAATTTTGTTTTAAAACTTTATTTTATATTTTATAAAGTAGTTTTATTTTAAATATTTTTAAAGTATATATTTTTGAATAAAGCATTTAGTGGTTTTAATTTAAATGTTTTAAAGTATATTTTAGAATAAAGTAATTTAAATTATTTTAAAATCTAAAGTATTTGGACTTGGTGTTTTTCAGTGGAAATAAACAATTTCGAAAATTTATTCCACGAGAAGAATGTGATTTGAAACTGTTTTCAAAGAAGTGAAGTATATAAAAAATATCTTGCGAAGATATTTTGAAATAAATAATTTAGGAAACTAGTAATGTCTGATGGTTGTTTGTGAATGTTATTTGATAGTTAAATAACCAACTACCAATATTGGCCAATGCGCTGATCGTTTTGAAGAGACCGAGATCGCGATTAAATTCTCGAAAACCACTTCGATCCGGTTCGAATGTTTCATGGGGAAGACAAGAGTTGAGAATCGAAGATGGAGCAGTGAAGTGCAAGTGCTAATCGCTACTAATCCTGAGGGTGACTCCAAAATGGATGTAGTAGAAGTAGTGCGTTCGGTTCCGTTCGAACCCGGACCAGACTTGTATGGACGAATACTATCAGAGCATCATCAGGAGGACGGTGAGCATTCTAAGTGAATGTGTGCTAAAAAGGTAACGCATGGCCTCGAGCCTCATCAACCAGGAATGGCTAAAACAGGGGAGTTGCACACAAGTCTAACTGCCTAGCAACCAATTAGGGTAAGGTCATCCCTGTCTAGATGTCCCTTTAATTCGGCTGTGCATGCAGTTGCTGATCCCAACCGTGGGGTGAACTTATTCAGACTATCCAGTAAGGGTTAGCTCCGATCTTGTGATGCAGGGGATCAAGGTGGATTCTTGGTACGGTGATTTAGACCACATACTCTGACGGGCAGTTCCTTAGTAGCCTTGTCATTCTCCATACGTGCCTTTACGGTTTTGTTTGTATACCTATTATGCTGGAATTTAATGAACGTAACAATTTCGGCTATTTGAATAAGTATTTATATATAAACACTATTATAATATCAGAGGATTTTGTAAGAAATGTTTTCGTTATCGTAAGGTAAAAACCTGGCATGTTTATTTGTGGCATGGTCTTACGAGACACCTTTTTGATTTCAAACGATTTTGAAAACTTTAATAATTCAATTGTGTGTATTTTCTCAAGCTGAATTTTCAGACTGACTGGAGTGTTACAGACCGAGTATTATAGAATATAGATTCTGGATGGACTGTTGTGGAGCTCAGGAGACGAGCTGGATGACGAGGCATATTTCTGTAGATTCATATTTCCGTTGTGCAGTATAAGATGTATATTCAGCTTTGGAAGGAAGAGATATTATAACTGTCCTAAATTGTGATGTGTATTGTATTGTACTCTAATGATGTAATATATAAAAAAGATATAATTCTTTGTTTTAAAAGGTTAGTCGTTTATCTATTATATATTGTACCGCCGCGTTTGTGAGATTCTGATATTGTTTTCTATTTCTTCTTCTACCTCCTTCTTCTTAAACACTAATGATTCAGGTTTCTGGCATCCGATTGTTCGGCATTTGGTACGGTGGATGTATTGATATTCGATTTTCGGGCATCGAAAAATCGGGTCGTTACAGTCTATAACAAAACTGAATATATCTTTGGAGTCAACTGAATAACTGAAGGCTGAACAGATATAGATGGATCTCCAAGCGAAGCACTACACCAAAGGCGAGTCTCAAATGCTGTGCCACTTAGTCTGACATGAGCATAAATAAAACACAAAATATATGTCTACATAGGTTAGAAAAATATATAACATATAGACATCAACTTACTGTTAATTTTAAAAGATGGACAATGGTAATTAGGATATACATTCACCATGTTATAAATTTGTAGTTTGGGCAGAAAGAAAGGAATGTAGACTAGGTTAGTTCAAATGATCATGTAAAATTTGTTAATAAAATTTACTAAATGATAAATTATTTTTGGATTAACGTAAATGTTAATAAACCATATAATGTTATACAAGGTCTAAAAACGTAAAGAAATCAAGCTGGAATGGAAATGGGTTGCAAATCAAAATAAAGGTGAGTTAATCTCAGTCATCTAGATTATTATTTAAATTTAAATAGTTAATTTTAAATGGTTTGTTGAATGATTGAATTGTCTAGATGTGGTATATTATATAGTAGTATATATAGTATATACCGGAGTGAATGATTTCCAGTATTATATAGCGGATGAGACCCTATGCGCCACGCACAATGGCGGATGACCCCATATACCGCGATATCCCACCTTGAAGTGGGATTGGTATTTTTATATTGTGCTAACATCTATGGATGCAGGGCAACAGGTTGTAGGGATCCAACTGGATTCCTCAAAATATTTAGATTATTTTAACATTCTGTGATATGATTTTTTTGATAATCTGAGATATATTATATTGGTGATTGAAAATATTAAACGCTATGATTTGATTGAACGTATTTGGGTATACCGAGTTATCAAAGATAAAGGTTGAATTTTTAAAGGAAAATAAAATATGTTATTTTTAAGTAAAAATAGTTATAGAGAATTTTAATAAATTAAAGAATGAATTGGAAAAGGATAAAAGTTGACTTTTAAATCCTAATAAGTAAATTCTAAGTATGGGAAAGGATATTTTTGAAATAAATAGGAATAAATGAATTCTTAAACTTAAGTGATAATATATAGAGGAATAAAAGATTTATTTATAAATTCAGAGTTTAAATGGGTTAGGAAGGAATAAAAGAAGAATTTTGAAATAAATTTGAAATTGGCATTTTCAGTTTAAATAAGATTATAAATCATAATAAAGAAATTAAATCTGAAATTAATGGGTTTTGAAATAAAATTGAGTAAGTAAAGGAATTTATTTTAAAATGGAGTAAACTTTGAAAATCAATTTGGAAATTGATTTAGAGTTTGAAATCGTGTTTTAAAAGAAGATGAGACTATGAAATTTATAAACTGGGTTTAGAAAGTGAAATAAGATATTAGTGGATATTTGGAAGCATAAATTCACGATGGAAACTTATAAAGGAATGGGTAATTTGTTTTAAAAATAAATAGTGATTTGTTTTTAAAATGGGTGAAAGAAAAGTGTATTTCCCCGAAAAGCCAAGTACGTTTTCAAAGCAGATTTTTAAGTATACGCTGAAAGTTTTAAAATTTGTTTAAAGAAATGTTTTTAAGAGATTATTATTTAAGTCGTTAAAATTTTATAAGTAAATATTTACTAAATTAGTCATAGTGGTAATTATTTTAAATGGTTAATTGGTATTATGTTTAAAAAAAAGATAATTATTAATATTTATATTTTTATAAAGTAAATTTTATTTTAAAGATAGTTTGGTTAAAGTTTTATTGAAAAACTTGTACAAAATTTCGTAACTTTTATTTTAAAATTTAGTTTGGCTTAAATTTTGTTTTAAAACTTTATTTTATATTTTATAAAGTAGTTTTATTTTAAATATTTTTAAAGTATATATTTTTGAATAAAGCGTTTAGTAGTTTTAATTTAAATGTTTTAAAGTATATTTTAGAATAAAGTAATTTAAATTATTTTAAAATCTAAAGTATTTGGACTTGGTGATTTTCAGTGGAAATAAACAATTTCGAAAATTTATTCCACGAGAAGAAAGTGATTTGAAACTGTTTTCAAAGAAGTGAAGTATATAAAAAATATCTTGCGAAGATATTTTGAAATAAATAATTTAGGAAACTAGTAACGTCTGATGGTTGTTTGTGAATGTTATTTGATAGTTAAATAACCAACTACCAATATTGGCCAATGCGCTGATCGTTTTGAAGAGACCGAGATCGCGATTAAATTCTCGAAAACCACTTCGATCCGGTTCGAATGTTTCATGGGGAAGACAAGAGTTGAGAATCGAAGATGGAGCAGTGAAGTGCAAGTGCTAATCGCTACTAATCCTGAGGGTGATTCCAAAATGGATGTAGTAGGAGTAGTGCGTTCGGTTCCGTTCGAACCCGGAACAGACTTGTATGGACGAATACTATCAGAACATCATCAGGAGGACGGTGAGCATTCTAAGTGAATGTGTGCTAAAAAGGTAACGCATAGCCTCGAGCCTCATCAACCAAGAATGGCTAAAACAGGGGAGTTGCCACAAGTCTAACTGCCTAGCAACCAATTAGGGTAAGGTCATCCCTGTCTAGATGTCCCTTTAATTCGGCTGTGCATGCAGTTGCTGATCCCAACCGTGGGGTGAACTTATTCAGACTATCCAGTAAGGGTTAGCTCCGATCTTGTGATGCAGGGGATCAAGGTGGATTCTTGGTACGGTGATTTAGACCACATACTCTGACGGGCAGTTCCTTAGTAGCCATGTCATTCTCCATACGTGCCTTTACGGTTTTGTTTGTATACCTATTATGATGGAATTTAATGAACGTAACAATTTCGGCTATTTGAATAAGTATTTATATATAAACACTATTATAATATCAGAGGATTTTGTAAGAAATGTTTTCGTTATCGTAAGGTAAAAACCTGGCATGTTTATTTGTGGCATGGTCTTACGGGACACCTTTTTGATTTCAAACGATTTTGAAAACTTTAATAATTCAATTGTGTGTATTTTCTCAAGCTGGATTTTCAGACTGACTGGAGTGTTATTTAACTACAATGCTCAGGTCAGACCGAGTATTATAGAATATAGATTCTGGATGGACTGTTGTGGAGCTCAGGAGACGAGCTGGATGACGAGGCATATTTCTGTAGATTCATATTTCCGTTGTGCAGTATAAGATGTATATTCAGCTTTGGAAGGAAGAGATATTATAACTGTCCTAAATTGTGATGTGTATTGTATTGTACTCTAATGATGTAATATATAAAAAATATATAATTCTTTGTTTTAAAAGGTTAGTCGTTTATCTATTATATATTGTACCGCCGCGTTTGTGAGATTCTGATATTGTTTTCTATTTCTTCTTCTACCTCCTTCTTCTTAAACACTAATGATTCAGGTTTCTGGCATCCGATTGTTCGGCGTTTGATACAGTGGATGTATTGATATTCGATTTTCGGGTATCGAAAAATCGGGTCGTTACAGTCTATAACAAAACTGAATATATCTTTGGAGTCAACTGAATAACTGAAAGCTGAACAGATATAGATGGATCTCCAAGCGAAGCACTACACCAAAGGTGAGTCTCAAATGCTGTGGCACTTAGTCTGACATGAGCATAAAGCAAAACAAAAAATACTCGAGTCAGGATTAACATTCTTACATCAATAAATCCAACTCAAGTGAAATATCAATTGAAATAATAGTAACTCAAAGGACGTTTGGGATAACCAACCTCTAAGGATCTGTGGAACTATCTACTATGTAGCAATATATGCTATTATAATATGTCTATAGTAAAGTAAACTATTAAAATAGCATTAAGGCGTTACCCATATCCCCCTTATTACATTTTTATATAATTTCATAGTCTATAGAGTACTGTCAACTCCACAAAACCAGTGGGCTATCATAGAGCACTACATATGTATGACACAAAACAACTCATAGTGGTCTCGATAAGGTAGGTGACACGGAACAACTATGCAATGCGATGATAGATATACCAATTACACTTCTAGGCTGATGGTAATGCATAGCCGCAGCTACCGCACACCTCGATCCACAATCCTAGAAATTTAGGGGTGCACCCAATCAATCACAAAGTAATAGAATGGTATTGAAGTAGAATGGTATTGAAGAAATATGTCATATCGGAGAAGCTACCTCACTTGGCCCGTCAATTGCTCTTGTTTTAGCCACCTTAAGCTAACTCATGTGATTCAAGTCCACATATATAACTCAAATACAACCGTCACCACCATCCTACTTCATTCTGGAATCTCCACCGCGTACACAATTGTTAAAGTGGTTTTCGGTATTTGCAGAGAGTATGACAATAACCGATCTCAGTCTCTTTAACAACCAAACGTTATTATAACACCATGGTCATTTCATTTCAAATAGTTCATATTGCAAACAAAAATATCATATCTATTTCAAAACCATATCAATATGATATCATTTTACTTAAAATATATCCATTTCCAAAATCATAGCACTTTCATAAAACTTTCAAAATCAAAACACTTTGAAAATCATAACTTTGAAATTCATAACACTTTGAAATCATAACTTTGAAATTCATGACATCTTGAAATCATAAGTTTGAAATTCATAACATCTTTCCCTTAAACAGTTTAGATATTAATAATAGTATGCATATTAAAATAGTTTATATAGTAAAATAGTTTATATTAAAATAATTAGTATATTAAAATAGTTTATATAATAAAATAGTTTATATTAAAATAATTAGTATATTAAAATCGTCTTATATTAAAAATAGGTATAAATTAAGAATACTATGTATTAAAAGAATTTATAAATTAAAATACTTATTAATATAAAATACTTTATATAATAATATTAGTTTCCCCAATTTCACAAATCGATTCAAATCAACTTGAATTCCAAAATTCCATTTAAATCAAATCTCAATTCTTCCGTTTCAATTCAAATATAAATAAACCATTTTGTATCGATTTCAAAATAAAAAAATACAAATTAAACCATTCAACTTCAATAGATTCCAAAGCTTTAAATATTCAAACCTTTACAATACTAAATTTTATAATTCCCTTTATATCTCAAATTCAACATTACTATTATTTAGTTTTGAAATATTTACTTAATCATTCAAATAACATTTAAATAAAACTTTAAATTACAAATTCAAATAAACTACATATCCCATTTCAATTTATGTAAATTTGAAAATGTTAATTCAAAACACTTGTAATCAAAATCAAGCTATAAATCATATCTTTAAATTATCAACTTTTAATAAATTTTAAATCCAACTTGTTTGAGTATGATTCTTGAAATAAATACAATTTCAAATCAATTTAAATTTATCTTTCTAACCTTAATTTATTTAAAATTATTATAAAAATCTATTTTAAAAGTATAATTTTAAATAAATACTTAAACATAATATATACAGGTAAATAGGCACAAGGAAGAAGTTACAAAAAAAATTATTCCCAAAGGCAACAAGTTTATTTTTTAGTCTGGAGGACACTTTTTAGTGTAAACTAAAAATAATAGTTACAACTATCATTCTGTGATTTACACTAAAAGGCGTCCTTCAGCCTAAAAAGCAAACTTCTTGTCCCTGAAACTTATTTTTTCTCGAACTTTTTCCTTGAGCCTAAAAACCTCTAATATATATTACTTAAATTTTAAATTAAATTTTATTATTAACTTACTATTATATTTTAATTTATTTTATATATTTAAAAATCGTAAAATTATAAGAAAGATCTTAAAATTAATAATTTCAAAACTAACATATAATTTAAAAAATTTAAACATACAATTTTAAAAATCAAGATTTTAAACATGTATAAAATAACATTATATATAATATTTTAAAATCAATATTTATAAAAAAACCGTATATATATATCTCTTTTTTTAGACCTTGGAAATCATTTCATAATATAAATAGACCAACGGTGTCTATATATAATTTTCTGTTCTATGGTAAAGTGATGTGCATATTTATCATTTCAATCCGCAATTTAATTATCTATGGGTATATACCTTTTCACCCTATAATCCCAAATTCAATTAAACGAAAATCGCGTGGATTTATCATTTTAACCCATAACGATTTTCTCTTATTCTATAAGATCGTTCGGCTATGTATCATTTCGACCCATAGGGAATTCTATACTAATAGGGAACTTGTAGAGTGGTAAAATATATGATAATAATATAACATGTAACAGCAGGCATATGTCATCGGTGATAAATAAATATAAACAACAGGATATTGTGTTATATATCATAGATGAATAGTGACAGATAATAGCATGTATATAGCAGTTAAATAAGTAGCAATAGGATATTTCAATTGTTGTTTCAAACGAAATCAAATTTAATAAATATAAGAATGTTAATCGTGAGTGATTGCTAACCTTTCGAGGCTAGAGATGAATGAAAATGAGACGAGTTACGAATCCAAGCACAAATTCCAAAGCAAAGCTAAATTGGCACGAATTCGACGATCAAAGCTGGTAACAAGGAATCGATGAAATAATTAAAATCAGCTTGACAGAAACAGAAATTATATATATATATATTATTATATAATAATATTATTAATATATATCTATGTAAAGCAATACGCATATATATATATATATATATATATATATACACCATCAAAATGATATAAGACATATATAAATTCATATATATAAAATAGGAAGGCTTCAAATACAACATATTCAAAATGGTATTATATTTATAGGATATGTATATTTATATGGAAACCAAACTAAAGTATACTCATATGTACATAAACTAATATATGTAAACGTATACATATGCTAACATATCATACATGACGAAATGTAAACCTATACGCATTAATATATATAGTAGATTCCACAATTTCCAATATATATAACATGTAATTGTTGGTAAATATAAAAATATAACCAAACGTGTACATGTACAAGCTAATATTTATACTCTAAAAACATTATATATAAACTTATATATATATATATATATTAATATAAATATGCACCTACAAACATATATATACATACACAAACCTATACCAATGCAGTAAATAACCTTAAAGCCTTACTTGAAAAATACGCAATAGCTCTATATTCCAAAAGAAGGATGGCACTGACATTTATTTTAAATTAAACGCATGTACATGATATAAATAAAAATCGGTATTAAATTTGAAATGCATATAGAAAAGATCTTTCTGCATATACAAGAAAACCAAAACATATATATTTATCTATTTAAAAATCAATGCAACATATACATATATGCTTTACACGTAAATATTATTATAACACATATATAGACTTAAATATTGAAAATTTATATAATATATACCAGATCTTAGTTTACATACTATATGATCAAATCTTATAGTTTAAATACATTTCTTTATACAACGTAGCTTATGTCTTATAAATCAATATACCAACGTTGTAATCAAATATATATATATACACACACACACATACACACATACATAGACAAGATAATATCTGCAATATATAGAAGCTTGAGAGATGAAGAATGAAAGGAAGAAAGAACGAACCTGCTTGATGGATCTGGGTAGAACACGGCAAGGGTGGAGTGGAGCAATTGGTGGTGACAAGCTTGGGGTTCGGTGTGCTAACGTCGGGGAGAGAGAGGGTGCGGTGCACCGCACTAGCGACGGGTTCAACAGCAGAGAGGCTCGGGCTCAGAATTCTCGAAGGTGGGGAAAAAATGGTGGCTGTCTGGCGAACATGGGTAGAGGGAGAAGAAACATAGGGTTTGCGAGATTTTGGAGGAAGGAGGGAGAGATGCTTAACAAAGGAAAGCGAAATCTAAAATATGTAGATATTCATTTCGTTCGAACTAACGTTTTGAAATCGGTTAAAACCAAAAGTCATGATTGTTGAAATCTGGAATACCAATAGTTAACGGTTATTAGCATTACATGATGGATGACCATGTAGACACAGAAAGCCCAAATAACTCAAATACAGACCTGATACAGAAATCGTTATAATGATTCCACGGCATATCGTGGTTCAAAAAAAAGAAGTGAATATACCGCTGAGATCAGTACGAAGAGTCGATCAAAACGGTTTATAGATATCAGTGGTACGGTCATCGTATCAAAATTCGATAATCAGTATCGAAAAATGCTGTAAATTTGCCGAAAATAAGATAAACGGAGCAAGAACAGTCCAAATTTGTGGAAACGAAATATGACGTCTCACTCAGAAGATGATTTACAAATTTATTATGTGTAAATGTTTAGGTTTGGAAAACATTTTATTATCATCTAATATTAACTGATTCAAATTGAAATAAAATTACACAATAAAATAAACGTCCATATTATCCGGTGAAAATTTACCATTTTCCATGTTTAAATAGGCGTATTCCAAATATCAAATATCAAATTTTAAATTAATAATTTTATTATTTAAAAATTTCACAAAACTCAGTTAATTACGTCATTAAAATAGTCAAAATATACGGGTCATTACAAAGGGCCACCTCCCTTTGCCTTGCCATGAGAAACCCGAATCCAAAATCGCCTTGTCCTAATTCGCATCAATTCAAGGACAAAACAAAATCCTAGCTAATGGCCTCTAATAGTCGAATATGGAAATCACAACCACACATCACAAATAACATTTGGATTCGAAGCTTAAGTCCATAAGAATCCAACGAAACTAGTTTTGCAATTTTTTGTTGAGTAATTTGTTTTATTTTGAATTTAAAAGAGAAGGCTTGCTTTCTTTTTGATAACAATAAATGATAAAAAAAGGAAAAGAGAAAGAGGAAGAGAAATGTCAAGAGTGTTAAATAATCTAAGTGTAGCTAATTTCTGACATCTCGCTACACTACATTTCATTTGCGTACGATCCGCAAATGACAAAATAAAAATACAATCGTGCACAATAATAAGACAGAATCATAAAAACAACAATAAAACACATTGGTTATCTAATTCTATGAAATTTCAAAACTACCATCATTTTTCGAGATAAAGGTCAAATAAAAATTTAAATATTTTCCAAACAAATAATTATGGAAAAATCCTATAAATTCATTTAAAAATACATGAATAAAAATCAAGTTGTTTAAATAACAATTGATTTTCTTACGATTTATTCAAACCATTAATTATGTTAAATAAATTTACAAAAATGAGTTCACCTTTACTATTTATTAGCTAAAAGTAGTTAAAAAGGCTATTAAATCAATCTATTTAATATCTTAATTCACAACTCAAATATTTAAATAATCCTTATATTAGAATATAAGGTGTTTATATTTTAAAACTAGTTATTTAAATATCTAAAATTAAATAAATATTCAAAATCAAAAAGATAAAATTCGGGATGTTACATTCTCCCCATGTAAGAGAACTTTGTCTCTAAAATTCCCAAAGGGGGAAAATGTCCTCTCACCCTTAGGTTTCAAAGTTTCTTATAATATGGAAAATTTTGACAGCACCTTCTTTGCACGGCTAGTGTAACGACCTGTAACAACCCAGTATTTTGTAATTATTTTAACTGTTTATTTTAAATTATTTAAAATTGAAAATCCTGATTAAAAAAATTATTATATTCATTAAAATAAATAAATTTTGTTATTTTAAGAGTATATTTTGATCATTGTGTGAATTATAATTTCAAACCTGAATAAGTAGGATATTTTCAGAAAATGTGGATTTTGGTCAATCTGATCAAACTTTGACTTTTAAATTTAAATTTTAAAATATTTAAATTTTTGAATTTATCTTTTATTATGAAAATAGATTAAATTTTAAGAATACTACTTTTCGTTTCGTTGAAATCTAATTTGTATTGTGAAAGTTATGATTTTTACAACATTGTTTGTAAATTGATTTATTTAATAAAATTGTCTATTTTAAATTATATAAATAATATTTTATTTGTCCTATCATTTTCTAATATGTTTAATATGACATGTTAGATATATATTTTATTTTTAAAAAATTTTAAAGTGATGTTATAATTTTTCCAAAATTTATTGCATTTATTTCCTATTTTTAAAGGCTATTTTCTATTTTTCTGCCATTTTCGTAATTTAAATTATATTTAATTAAAATTTATTTATTTATTTTTGTGAATAAATTTTATTTTATGTTCTTATCTTTATTTGTAAATATTTTTCAAGTCCATATAAATTTTTCCAAGTTTATTCTGTTTATTTTCAAATTTTCTAGACTAGTTTTCATTTTTGTGCTATTTTCGTATTTTAATCATATATAATTAATATTTATTTATTTATATTTTGTACATTTGTTATATTTACGAATTTTAACTAAAATTATATGTATTTTCAGATATTTAAAATTATAAAAAGGAAAATAAAGAATTTGAAAAGGTCTTGGTGACTTTTGATTTTCTAAGGCCTTATATATTCCACCTTTTAACATTTCACCATATCTTTTCACCAATTGGCCATAACTCCTCATTTCTTTCAGCCGACCACTATCATTCCACATTCACGTACAACGTTTTTTCTCACCCCTAAAGAAAATTTCGGCCTCCATTGTTTTAGATAAAAATTTGTAATCTTCTTTCTTTTTTTTCACTTTTATTGTTCTTTGATTTGATTTTTGCACTTGTTCCTCTTTCTTATAGGATCGGCCTACCTCCACCACCTGCCAGGCTGCCTCTGCCACCACCTGAGCACAACACTGTCACCTCCTCCTCTCTGACCAACCCCATGCTGAGTCTCCTTGTTGATGATTCTTCACCAAAATTCATAAAATAAACTCCAACTACATGTTTTAGCCGAACTCACATCCACTTCCACCACTTCAACCCCCCTTGGCCTCCACCATCTCCACCTCCACCACCTCCAGTCTCACCTGAACCCTCTTCCACATCATTCTCTTAACCACTCCAATGATGGCCGTGAACAATAAGCCTTGGCCGTGGCTTTGTAGTGACTTGAAACCATGTATGTTGTCTTGTTAGTGTTGTTTTATGCAACACCACCTTTGCTCCATCTTCAAACAAGTTTTGCCGACCCATATCCACCCATAATCTGATCCAAACCCTTGTCTTAGACCTGTATTCCACTTAAGGCTGAACCCAAAGAGAGTTGGAGGTAAGTGCAAAGCAATTCTGCTTTGATTTGTGCAGTTGATTCTAGCATAATTTATTGTATTTTTTGAATTGAAAGCTTATGTGTGTTATATTGTTTGGCTTGATTTGTTTTCAAGGGAATTGAACTTTGGCTCTCTACTCATATCTTGTCATGCTATCGTGCTTGTGTGGATCTCTTTTGTGCATTCGTCGTTGTGTCTCCAGCTTAAACCAGTGATTTATTCTCACCAAACAATGTGTACCTATATAACTAGTAAATTGACCGCTTTTGAATATGTAAAATGCATAACTGTAACGACCCAGAATTTCTGTCATTTGAAATTCATATATTTAATTAATTTTAAATATTTACAAGTAAAATTTATAAGTCGAATAATTTATTTTTTGAATATTTGGATTTGAGTGGATAATTAAACCAATAATTTAATATTTGAAATTACAGAATTTTTTTGGAAATTGGGTTTAATGTGAATAAAAATGATTTATAAAGTTATATTAAATCATATTGGAGTTATAATGATGTTATAGAACTTTTAGAATTGAACTAAAAGTTAATTTGTGAAAATTGAATATTTTAATATTTAATTAACGATTAAAAATATCCATTTTTCAAACAGTCTCGGATTTCAACGAAACAAGTTCATCGGATTCGTAATGTTATATTATTGTATGGTTTCAAATTTCGGGTCAATCGGATTTACAGTTTGTCCGGGGCAAGCCAAAACGCATAGAAATTAGTTTAATCGATTTAATTTAAATTTGATCGTTTATTTCCGTAACTCGCACATATGATCAAATTAGCTTCCGAAACACGTTCCATTGTGTCCGGAATGCGGGGTAAACCCTAAAAGCGCTGGTCACCGCGCGAGATTTGGAGTTCGAAAAATTGGAGATGAATAGTGTTCGTCAGTTTTCTATAAAAGCACTTGAACTCTTCACTCTTTCCATCAGAAACCCTAGTTTCAAAGCTCAGCCGCCATTAAACTCTAAACGGCCAGGATTTCATTTCGTTCTTCCCTCTTTTCCTTCCAATCTGCACATTATTAGTGAAAGTTGTCAACTTAGTGAAGAGGGTGTTGAGATCTAGCTGATCAACGGTGGTGATCGGATATAGGCGAGTAAATCAGCAGAAAAATGACCGAGTGTGTCTCACGTTCAAACGCATTTATCGAGGACAATAGGTGGCCGAGGGCCACGTCATTCAGGGTATGGGAGGAGCTCGTGCTAGCCGTTCGTTTGGCGGCACCTGATCGTCGTCTTGTGGTCGATGGGAGGTCGCGATAATCGTTGATAAGCAACGGTTTGGTGGGTTCGTTCGCGTTCGAATACTGGAGGAAGGAGAAGATGTGATTTTCGGCCACGATTTGATCTAGGGAAATGGACGGCAGAGATGTAAAGTGGGGTTTTAAATTAAAAAAATTAGTAAATTATATATATATTAAATCGTATGATCTTAAAAAAATCATAACTTTGTGATACGAGGTCGGAAATTGACGAAACAAGTTGCGTTGGAACCGTATTGATAAGCACTACGCTATGGAACTGGATTTGAGTTGATTGGAGTTAGTGAAAATTTTGGGTAAAATTAAACGCGCATTTAATTATTCGAAATAAAGCACTGCAACCGCTATTGAAAGCATGGTGAGAACTTCTCACTCAATCGAATTGCGTTTCGATTTCAATTTGAAATAGTTAAATTTAAAATTGCTTTATTGTGTCGATTATATGCTTGGATGATAAATTGCTATCTGTTATATTGAAATAAACCCTATACGCCGCATATTAAGCGGAGGTTATTTATTAAACACATATACCGCGATATTCCACCTTGAAGTGGAATTGGTATTATATATGTACTTGGAGTTGATTTCCCGCATTATATAGCAGATGAGATCCTATTGCGCCGCATAATAGCGGATAATATTTTATAAATCCCATATACCGCGATATTCCGTCTTGAAGCAGAATTGGTATTGTGCTAACATCTGTGAATGCAGGGAAACAGGTTGGAGGGATCCAACTGGATTCCTCAAATGATTGAATTTGTTTCAATGATGTGTGTTGATCTATTTATAATCTGCGTGATTATCTTTGTGATTGAAATCGTTAAAGGCTAAATTTTAGCCGAATATATTTTAGTTATCGCTAGATGCAGAAAATAAATAAAATTAAATTTTTGAAAATTTAAGCTGAGAATTTATAATAAATTTATTTTTGGGAATTGGATTAATTCTGATGAAGGAATTTTTAAAATGATAAAGTTTTATTTTTATCTTATTGAATAAAATTCCAAAATATGGTAAAAAGGTTAAAATAAATGGATTTTCGATAATATTATTCAAAGGTTGAAAATTTATTCAAAATATGGATTTTAAAGAGTTGGAAAATAAAAGAATTTGTATTCTTTAAAAAGAAATTATTTTGAAAAGAAATAAATTTAGGAATCCATATGGGAATTGATTTTGGTAATTGAAAATAGATCTTTTGGAAATCCATTTGGAAATTTATTTGGTGTTTTGAAATGAATTTGGAATCAATTTGGAACTTAATTTGATGTTTAGTAGAAATTGATTTCAATTTGAAATTTGAATGAAATTGAATGAAATTCACTTAGTTTTTAATTTCTTGAAAAATCAATATGGAATTTGATTTGGTGTTTTTGGAAATCAATTGAAAACTGATTTTGGTGTTGAAAGTGAACAATTGAAATCGATTAGAAAAGTCGTATAAAAAGTGAATATTTGAAAATGTAAATTCACAATGGAAATTTATAAGGGAAATTTTTTTTAAAAATAAACATTTATTTATTTTTAAAAGCGTGGAAATAAATTTACGGATTTGGAACGTAAATTTAATAAATCGGTAAGGATTTATTTAATTGGTTTAAATGAACAATTTTGAAATGAAATTGAATAAGTATTTGGAAAATGTTTTCCAATATGAAATTGAAATGGTTTAGAGAATATATCTTTTTAAAGATAAATTGAAGTGAATATTTGGCAAGTTATTTAATTTATGGAAGATTAATAACAAGGGCCTAATGATTGTTATGGTGCTGAATATTTGTTGGTTTGCTTTGATAGTTAAATAACCGACTATCAATATTTGCCTTTAAATAGGTAATTGTTGTGATTTGTTTGAATTTGAATGCTACACTTATTTTTAAAATAAGCGCTCGTTATTCGGTTTAGTCGGGAAAGGACCTTTGTGTCATAAATCCCATTCCGAATAGTGATATGTCGTAATGGATAGCATTTGAAGACTGGTGTTGAAGATCGGATGTTTTTGAAAATGGAAGGATTACCGTTGAATGTCTCTACATCGGCTGATCTTCGATATAGAGATTTTATCACCCTTTGTGATGGGAAGTCCGGTCGTGATTAGTGAATATCCTGATTGCAAGGCCTTCTTTTGGAATTGCATTTGGTTCCGTTCAATCCGGAACGGATTTGTATGGATGTGTGTCTGACGTTACAATTTGAGATGTAAAGCTGGTTTCTATCAAACATATTTCTGTTGGTGGCATAGAATTTATTCTCTTAGCTTAACACCCTAATCTGAGATGTGTGAGCTCAGAGGTTATGTAGTTGATGGTTACTAGTGATATATTCCCAAATTGGTAATGTGGCATACAAAGTGCTGTTGAGCATTTGTTGATCAAAGTGTGGCTTTTGTATAAAGCGTAACTTTGTAGACGAGACTTCGTCAGACCTCACACCCCGGAAATGGTCAAAACAGGAAAGAGGCAGCAAGGTTATTAGGGGATAGAGCCCCCTTAGTGTATGTCATTCCTTCTGGATAGAGGTGGTATTATGGTATGGAACCCTGATACTTAACCTATGTTGTTGCTGCAAACTTATTATATTTGGGTTGTTGGTGAATCACGGGATTTAGGTCGGTTACGACCGGGGGAAGGCATATTTGTGTCAGTAGTTACCCAGTTAGGGGTAACCCGGCCTTGTGTTGGCAGAGATCCGGTTAGGTTCTCGGGGCGTCTTTTCAGAGGCGTACCCGTGTGGCAATGGCAAGTTCCTTGGCCTGACCATTTGTTGGAAATCCAAAGAAACAATAAGAACCCAGTACGGTTTTAGTTGTATAACCTGCCATTTACTTATGGTGGTCACCACTGTTTAGATGGTAGCTATAGTAGGCATAGTTCGAAATGTCTATGTTGGCTAAGATTAATATTCTGTTTTCGAAATGCTTTCATCACTATGCACTAATAATAATATCAAAAATGATTTGTTTTGCGTAGTAAGCATCTTTGACTATCATAAGGAGAAATCTCCTCCAATTCCGCGTTTGCATTGTGTGTATGCCGGGAGGCCTTATGGTAGTTTCATTTTCCAAAAGCATTGCGGATATATTTCACTTCCCTTGTTGTTGTTGTTTTAAAAATAAATAACTCCTTTAGTTATTACACCAGTCCCATGACTGACCTGGAGTTTATTGTTCCCTTCCTAAACTCTGGGTGCCCACCAATTTCCACACGGGCAGCCTAGAAACAGGTTGTCTGGTTATTCTGGATTTAGGAGTGGTATGGAGCCCAGGAGGCGAGCTGGATGGCGAGACGTTCCACATGTATATGATATCATGTTTTCCGCTATAGAATTCGCTTGTAAGGACAAGTTTGTATAGCTGTCCATTATTGTATTGTGTTGCATACTGACTCTGATGATGCAATGTATAAAAATTTACAGTTCTTTTGATTTAAAGATTAATCATTTATATATTATATGTTGTTCCGCTGCGACTGTGAGATTCTGCTTTTTGTTTCTGTTTTGTTCTTATTTCTTCTATCTTTTTCTTCTACCTCTTCTTTTTAACCCTCATGTTTCGGTTTTCCGGCATTGAATTGTTCGGCAGTTGATACAGTGGACGTAATGATGTCGATTTTCAAAAGTCGAAGAATCGGGTCATGACATTGTGGTATCAGAGCATTTAAGCGAAAACCTTGGCTCCGTTGGGAATTACTCATTAGAGATAGAGTCAGTAGTACTCTAGAATGAGTCTGAGTGTAATAATCGATATGAGCGCGTATTTGTTAGTGAAAATAAAATTGTTTTATGTTGTGATGATTGGTTTGTTGAGTGGTATATGGATTCTGGTCGGTATAGTCTGTACAACTCTATCGATAGGGATCTCTAAACACTTGTTCAGAACAATTCGGCAAGATATTATTTTAAATTGGGTAAATGAAATAATTTTACCTCGATTATGTTTTATATATAAAGGAAATAATTTTTCAGAAAATATTAAAGTGTATTTAGAATTAATTGTTTGGTTGTTGACAATATAAATATATATAAGTGAATCAAAGTTGTTCGAATAATCTGAATAAAATCAACAATTGTGAAAGAATAAATTATATTAAAGCAACAATTGTATAATTATAGAATTATAATTAAAATGATTTACAATTGTGAAATAATCTTGTATAGGTAAAGTTAAATAGTGAAATTCTATAAGAAAATATTTATAAATGTTATTTTTAAATAAAAGAAAATTTTGAAAGAATTTAAAGCACTGAATTCACTACTGTTGCGGGAAAATAATAAGGGTGATGATTACAAAATCATCAATATCATTTTCGAGTTTCTATGTGATGAATTTGCTACAATCGTAAATCAAAATTGAAGTTTTTTTGTGATAAACAAATTTAAAAAAAAAAATCCAAGTTGAAATTGATGAAAATAAGTAATCAAGTTTTGGACTTATAATATGAAATAATAAAGAATTTTAGCTTTGGTAAAGTTGAAATAAATTTGAGTTGGCATAATAAAATATATGATGTGAAATTTAACTAAAGGAAGTTAAATAAACTAAATCAGATTTAGAAGTTGAATAAATAAGTTGTACAACTTATAAAATGTGAAAATGTAAGTAAAACCAATTATTAAAATGGTTAAACAACTTTGAAGCAAAACGAGGTATGAATCTAAATAAGTGATAAAATTGACTTTGTTAAAAGTTAAATAGGATTTACTTTAGAGTTGGAATCTGAATTGGATTTATTAGTGGAAACTTGAAATGGAATATGACTTAAGTAATGTTGAATGAAGTCGATTTTGGTATCGAAGTAAAAGAATGAAGTGAATGTTAATCAATTGAATGTAAATAAACCGATATGAAATAATGGATGTAAGTGTTAGTTAATTAATTAAAGATAATTAAATGTGTTAAACCAAATTGAAGGAAAACAAAGTGAATATGAATGTTGAATGTAAAGTGAATAAATTCGGTTGTGTTGAAGATACATTGGTTGTTATTTGGTTGTTAGTTGATTGTATATAATTCATTAAGTGTTAATGAAATTGAATTAATAAATTGAAAGCTAAAGTAATTGAATTTGTAAATGAAACTAATTTAAAATAGTGATATGAATCAATTGTGAATGAATGATAATTGATAAATTCAACATTCATAAGATAAATTGAATCCAAACAGAAATGAAAGGGTAAACTGAATTCGAATGAAATTGATAATGCAATCTAGAATGAAAATGGATATATAACTTCAATAGTAAAGTAAAAAAAAGGTATAAGAAGTATATATTGAAAATTTTCTAAAGGAAAGTGCAAAATAAATTTGAAAGTTGTAATTGGATATTATGGCTAGCAGGATGTACAGGTGTATTAAAAGAAATGGAATTCGGATTTTGATTTCGAAGATAAAAAATAGAATTGCTTGACAAAAGGTATGTATTTGAATTTCAGTATGGAATTTGATGATTTTCTTGTCCAGCCACTTGCCTTTTTCTTTCCTTTTTGAAATCTGGGGGCCATGGTGCCATTTTTGTAGTCGTACCGAGCTAGCCGCGCAAAGGAGACGCTGGGGAAATTTTTCGAAAATTTAAGGCGTTGGAATATTTTTGAGGAAAATTGGAAAATTTTAAAAACTATAACTTTGATTTGAGTTGAAAAGTTAAACAATATAGTTGGTTTTGAAAAGATAACTAAGTTGGATTTGAAAACTTAGTGAAGTTATTGTAAGAAGTTTAACTATTGAATTTTTGGAAAAGTTAAACACTTGAGTGATTTTGGTAATTTAATTTGAACAAATTATAATGAAAACGTAGTAGTTGAACTAGAAAACGGAAACCAGTGTTTTGGTTGAAGTTAATGGTTTTGGAAAAGGTGAATATAAAATTTTCACTAAGTGGATTTTTGAAAAGTCAATGGATTCTGTAACTTTTTCTTACTTGGTAATTTCGAGGACGAAATTCTTTTAAGGGGGGAAGTTTGTAACGACCCAGAATTTCTGTCATTTGAAATTCATATATTTAATTAATTTTAAATATTTACAAGATAAATTTTTAAGTCGAATAATTTATTTTTTGAATATTTGGATTTGATTGGATAATTAAACCAACAATTTAATATTTGAAATTACATAAAAAATTTGGAAATTGGGTTCAATGTGAATAAAAATGATTTATAAAGTTATATTAAATCATATTGGAGTTATAATGATGATATAGAACTTTTAGAATTGAATTAAAAGTTAATGTGTGAAAATTGAATATTTTAATATTTAATTGACGAGTAAAAATATCCATTTTCCAAACAGTCTCGGATTTCGACGAAACTAGTTTCATCGGATCCATAACGTTATATTATTGTAAGGTTTCAAATTTCGTGTCAATCGGATTTACGGTTTGTCCGACGCAATCCAAAACGCATAGAAATTAGTTTAATCGATTTAATTTAAATTTGATCATTTATTTCCGTAACTCGCAAATATGATCAAATTATCTTCCGAAACACATTCCATTGTGTCCGGAACGTGGGGCAAACCCTATAAACGCCGGTCACCGCGCAAGATTCGGAGTTCGAAAAATTGGAGATGAATAGTGTTCGTCAGTTTTCTATAAAAGCACTTGATCTCTTCACTCTTTGCATCAGAAACCCTAGTTTCAAAGCTCAGCCGCCATTAAACTCTGAACGGCTAGGATTTCGTTTCATTCTTCCCTCTTTTCCTTCCAATCCACACATTATTAGTGAAAGTTGTCAACTACAAAAGTGAAGAGGGTGTTGAGATCTAGCTGATCAACGGTGGTGATCGGATATAGGCGAGTAAATAGGCAGAAAAATGGCCGAGTGTGTCTCATATTCAAACGCATTTATCGAGGATAATAGCTGGCCGAGGGCCACGTCGTTCAGGGTATGGGAGGAGCTCGTGGTGGCCGTTCGTTTGGCGGCACCTGATCGTCGCCTTGGGGTCGATGGGAGGTCGCGGTAATCGTTGATAAGCAATAGCTTGGTGGGTTCGTTCCTGTTCGAATACTGGGGTAAGGAGAAGATATGATTATCGGCCACGATTTGATCTAGGGAAATGGACGGCAGAGATGTAAAGTTGGGTTTTAAATTAAAAAGAAATTAGTAAATTATATATATGTATATATATTAAATCGTATGTTCTTAAAAAAATCATAACTTTGTGATACGAGGTCGGAAATTGACGAAACAAGTTGCGTTAGAACCATACTGATGAGCACTACGCTATGGAACTGGATTGGAGTTGATTGGAATTAGTGAAAATTTTGGGTAAAATTAAACGCGCGTTTAATTTTTTCGAAATAAACCACTGCAAGCGCTATTAAAAGCAAGGTGAGAACTTCTCACTCAATCGAATTGCGTTTCGATTTAAATTTTAAATAGTTAAATTTAAAATTGCTTGATTGTGTTGATTATATGCTTGGATGATAAATTGCTATCAGTTTTTTTGAAATAGACCATTTACGCCGCATATTAAGCGGAGGCTATTTATTAAACACATATACCGCGATATTCCACCTTGAAGTGGAATTGGTATTATATATGTACTCGGAGTTGATTTCCCGCATTATATAGCGGATGAGATCCTATTGCACCTCATAATAGCGGGTAATATTTTATAAATCCCATATACCGTAATATTCCGTCTTGAAGTGGAATTGGTGTTGTGCTAACATCTGTGGATGTAGGGAAACAGGTTGGAGGGATCCAACTGGATTCCTTAAATGATTGAATTTGTTTCAATGTTGTGTGTTGATCTATTTATAATCTGCGTGATTATCTTTGTGACCGAAATCGTTAAAGGCTAAATTTTAGCCGAATATATTTTTGGTATCGTTAGATGCCAAAAAAAAAAATTGGATTTTTGAAAATTTAAGTTGAGAATTTATAATAAAATTTATTTTTGGTAATTGGATTAATTCAGATGACGGAATTTTTAAAATGATAAAGTTTTATCTTTATCTTATTGAATAAAATTCCAAAATATGGTAAAAAGGCTAAATAAATGGATTTTCGATAATATTATTCAAACGTTGAAAATTTATTCAAAATATGGATTTTAAAGAGTTGGAAAATAAAAGAATTTGTATTGTTTAAAAAAAATTATTTTGAAAAGAAATAAATTTAGGAATCCATTTGGGAATTGATTTTGGTAATTGAAAATAATCTTTTGGAAATCCATTTGGAAATTTATTTGGTGTTTTGAAATGAATTTGGAATCAATTTGGAAATTAATTTGAGGTTTAGTAGAAATTGATTTCAATTTGGAATTTGAATGAAGTTCACTTAGTGTTTAATTTCTTGGAAAATCAATATGGAATTTGATTTGGTGTTTTTGGAAATCAATTGAAAACTGATATTGGTGATGAAAGTGAAGAATTGAAATCGATTTGAAAAATCGTATAAAGAGTGAATATTTGGAAATGTAAATTCACAATGGAAATTTATAAGGGAAATTTGTGTTAAAAATAAACATTGATTTATTTTTATAAATGTGGAAATAAATTTACGGATTTGGAACGTAAATTTAATAAATCGGTAAGGATTTATTTAATTGGTTTAAATGAACCATTTTGAAATGAAATTGAATAAGTATTTGGAAAATGTTTTCCAATATGAAATTGAAATGGTTTAGAGAATATATCTTTTTAAAGATAAATTGAAGTAAATATTTGGCAAGTTATTTAATTTATGGAAGATTAATAACAAGGGCCTAATGATTGTTATGGTGCTGAATATTTGTTGGTTTTCTTTGATAGTTAAATAACCGACTATCAATATTTACCTTTAAATAGGTATTTGTTGTGATTTTCTTGAATTTGAATGCTACACTTATTTTTAAAATAAGCGCTCATTATTCGGTTTAGCCGGGAAAGGACCTTTGTGTCACAATTCCCATTCCGAATAGCGATATGTCGTAATGGATAGCATTTGAAGACCGGTGTTGAAGACCGAATATTTTTGAAAACGAAAGGATTACCATCGAATGTCTCTGCATAGGCTGATCTCCGATATAGATATTTTATCACTCTTTGTGATGGGAAGTCCGGTCGTGATTAGTGAATATCCGGATTGCAAGGGCTTCTTTTGGAAGTCCCTTCGGTTCCGTTTGATCCAGGAACGGACTTGTGTGGATGTGTGTCTGACGTTACAATTTGAGATGTAAAGTTGTTTCCTATCAAACATATTTCTGTTGGTGGCGGAAAATTTATTCTCTTAGCTTAACACCCTTCTCTGAGACGTACGAGCTTAGAGGTTATGTAATTGATGGTTACTAGTGATATATTCCCAAATTGGTAATGTGGCATACGAAGTGCTGTTGAGCATTTGTTGATCAAAGCGTGGCTTTTGTATAAAGCGTAGCTTTGTGGACGAGACTTCGTCGGACCTCACACCTCGGAAATGGTCAAAACAGGAAAGATGCAGCAAGGTTATTAGGGGATAGCGCCGCCTTAGTGTATGTCATTCCTTCTATATAGAGGTGGTATTATGGTATGGAGCCCTGATACTTAACCTATGTTGTTGCTACAAACTTATTATATTTGTGGTTGTTGGTGAATCCCGGGATTTAGGTCGGTTATGACCGGGGGATGGCATATTCGTGTCTGTAGTTACCCAGTTAGGGGTAACCCGGCCTTGTGTTGGCAGAGATCCGGTTAGGTTCTCGGGGCGTCTTTCCAGATTCATACCCATGTGGCAATGGGAAGTTCCTTAGCCTGACCATTTGTTGGAAATTCAAAGAAAAAATACGAACCCATTACGGTTTTAGTTGTTTAACCTGCCATTTACTTATGGTGGTCACCACTGTTTAGATGGTAGCTATAGTAGGCATAGTTTGAAATGTCTATGTTGGCTAAGATTAATATTCTATTTTCGAAATGCTTTCATCACTATGCACTAATAATAATATCAAAAATGATTTGTTTTGCGTAGTAAGCATCTTTGACTATCATAAGGAGAAATCTCCTCCAATTCTTCGTTTGCATTGTGTGTGTGCGGGGAGGGCTTATTGTAGTTTCATTTTCCAAAAGCATTGCGGATATTTTTCACTTCCCTTGTTGTTGTTGTTTTAAAAATAAATAACTGCTTTAGTTCTCACACCAGTCCCATGACTGACCTGGAGTTTATTGTTCCCTTCCTAAACTCTGCGTGCCCACCAATTTCCACACGGGCAGCCTAGAAACAGGTTATAAGGTTATTCTAGATTTCGGGGTGCTATGGAGCTCAGGAGGCAAGCTAGATGGCGAGACGTACCACTTGTATATGATATTATCTTTTCCGCTGTAGAATTCGCTTGTCAGGACAAGTTTTTATAGCTGTCCATTATTGTATTGTGTTGCATATTTACTCTGATGATGTAATGTATAAAAATGTACAGTTCTTTTGATTTAAAGATTATTCATTATCTAATATATGTTGTTCCGCTACGACTGTGAGATTCTGTTTTTTGTTTCTATTCTGTTTTCTTATTTCTTCTATCTTTTTCTTCTACCTCTTCTTTTTAACCCTCATGGTTCGGTTTTCCGGCATTCGATTATTCGGCAGTTGATACAGTGGACGTATTGATGTCGATTTTCGGAAGTCGAAGAATCGGGTCATGACAATAACCATATCACATCTGCTATGTTATAATTATATAATGTTCACCCATGCTTAAACACCTGTTATATCATATGTTACTATTATATTATGCTGTTCGGTTGTTTATATCAGTTTATCACACTACAAGTTCCCTTTAGATTAGAATCACTATGGGTTGAAATGATACATACCCAACGGACTTTAGAATAGATGAAAATCGTTATGGGCTGAAATCATAGGCCTAAGCAATTTTCAAATTATTTCATTTACTTGGGACTGCGGGTTTGAAATGATAAAACCCAGGTTCTTTGTATATTACGGGTTGAAATGATATATTACCCGTATCACTTTACCTAGGGTAGAAAATGTTATACAGACTCGTGGTTAAAATATGTTTTTCTAAAAATTTTAAAATATTTTTAGAAATGTAAATATTATAATATTTTGATTTAAACTTAATTAAAAATGATTTTTTTTAAAGTATTTTGATTTTTCTGAGAATTTATAAGTGAAATAAATTAATGGCAAAGTGGAAATTTGACATAGAAGTTATTTTGGAAATTTTGATTTAATTATAAATGGAATTTAAATTAAATATGAAAATATGATAAATTTATGATATTTTGAATTAAATTAATTTAAATGATTTTATAATATATTA
This sequence comes from Allium cepa, assembly GCA_030765085.1. Classification (NCBI taxonomy): domain Eukaryota; kingdom Viridiplantae; phylum Streptophyta; class Magnoliopsida; order Asparagales; family Amaryllidaceae; genus Allium; species Allium cepa. Next base: position 391,039,183 of record CM060931.1, read on the forward strand.
ATGGACTTTAAATAAGTTAAAATGTGAAATAAATGAATATTGAGTTGAATTTTGTAATATAACTTAAATTGGAAAATTTTCAATTTTATTTAAAAGTGAATTTTGAAGTTAAGTAAATAAAATGAAAAAAAGTTATATTTTGAAATTTAAACTTGATTGTTAAGTTAAACTTTTAATTATATGAATTGAAATTGAACGTTGAAATTTAATAAATGAATTATTATTAAATATTGATTTTTGAATGGAAATTTAACTTTATAAAATCATGAATTTAAGGAAAATTAAATAATGATTATAAATGTGAAATTGTATGATTTTATAAGTTTGAAATGGTTTAAATGAAATTTAATGGCTTATTAAAGTATATTGGATATTTGAAAGTTAATTAATAGCGTTTTTGAAATGCTATTATTTCTAATGTAAATGATATTACAGCATTTGTAAATGCTATAGTTGATATACATTAACCAAATGACTAACTTTTAATAAAGGGTTATTATAGCACTTTGTAAGTGCTGTAATTGCTAAATTTAATTAAGTCTTATTTGGAACTAAAGTAACCCTATTACAGCATTTTAAATGCTGTCTTTTGTTAAATTGAACTGTTTTAAAACATAACTTTCCGTAGCATTTTCTAAGTGCTTCGAAAGGTGAATTTTCACTGTTTTGATAAATTTAATTGTACAAGTGAACTTTGGAAAGTTTAAACTTTTGGAAATTTAATAATATAATTATTAAATATAATAACATAATTTTTTTATGATTTAAAAATGAAGTAATTTGTTTTGAAATATAAACTATTTTGAAATGTGTGTTGAAATGGTATTTTAAATAAATGAATGTGGTTTGGAAAATACAATATTTGATATTTTGAAATGGACTTTTGAATGATATTGAATTTTGAAATGATATTGAATTTTGAAATGATATTTGATTTTGAATTATAAATTACTATTGTGAAACTTTAACGGTGGGATGTATTTAATTTATAGTTTAACTGATCCTTAAAGGATGGGTGATTCTAAGCATCCTTTAAGTTATTGTGCATTTCTACTACATTTCACTTGAGTTGGTTTACATTATATAAGTATATATGTCCTGACTCGAGTGTTTTTGAGTTTTACTTTACGCTCGGGTCGGCCTGAGTATTCACAGTTTTGGATTCTCTTTTTGGAGCTGGCCTTTGCTGGAGTTTCTGTTTATCTACATTTATATCTACTTCTATTTCAGCTATTATAGTTTATCTCATGTATTAGTGAACCACTATGTTTTTGGGATTTATATTATGTTGTTTTCAGACTATATTATGTACTTGGTTTGAGACTTTATTATGTAGCTTCATGAATTACTATGTTATTTTTATATTCCACTGTGAGTTATTTTGATTGTTCTATGTCTGTGATTCTCTGTATTTTGTTTCATTTGCTCCAAATTTATTTACAATGCGGTATTTTGAGAAATTCAAGTTCGGAATGTGTGGATGCGAATGGCTAAAAATATCGGGTTGTTACATTTGGTATCAGAGCTTTGGTTTTAGGCAAACCTTAGCCTGCGGAGCAAAACTCATTAGGGATAGGGTAGAAATACCCTAGAATGAGTGAAATCAATGTCAGAATCCTTTCTTTGCAAGAGAACGTATTTTCGAAGTGTAAATGATTTTCAAATGGTTTTAAAGGATTTTTAAAGATTATTTTGGTATAAAAAATTTCTTATTTTGGAATCAAGATTTTCTAAACTTCATTCCTTCTGTATCCACCTTGTTAGAAATTTCTTGGTTAGGATTCTTATCGATTAGGATTCCATGAACTTTGCAACACTCCCACTTGTTCTGAAATCCAGTCATGTCTTCCCTCTTTTATCCTTTTGATTTTGGAGCATTCTGTAACTCCACTTTGGAATGACCTCTCTTAAGATCAGTGATTCCGCAAATCTTTGAATGATTTGTAAAGGGGTGAAACTCCTTTACGATTAGCATTGATTCACCGAAGATTTCAGTATCCTCGGTTTACGATGCTATCTATCTCCTGCTCTACCTGGACTCTATTCTATCTCTGGCGATCGATTGTCGATTTGCCTTAGATTTTCAAATTGATTATATTCCTGAACTCACGGTTGACCCGGTTAAGTTCTCCCATGATTTATATAGGCTTATCTATCTTCTACTTGGTAATTAAATTATCTAATCTTCATTTAAGTTTATCTTCAAACTACAATTCTATTTGATTAGAGTTACTCTAAAATTGAATATCTGTTTGTTGGAAATCCATCCTTGAATCATTCTTCGAAAATTTGTATTTGGTTGTATTTTGAAATTTTGCAAACATCGAAATTATTATTTTGATAAGGATGATCCTATTTTGTATAAAAAAGTGAAATGTTTTCGATAAAGATTATATATCTTTTAAATGAAAATTTGAAATTTCGAAAGGATTTGAATTTTAAAATTTATAAGAAATTTGATTTAGATAAAAATGATTTATAACTGAAGGGTTTTAAATCTGAATTTTGAGGAATCGAACTCCGGTGTTTTGAAATCGATTTTAAGATTTTGATAATATGATTTAAAGATATTTTATGGATAAGAAATGTTTCAAATCTATTTGAATGAATTCCAATGATTTCGAAGTAATTTCAAATAGGCTTCAAGAAAATAAAGTCCAGAACCCACTTATGTCGCTGAAAAATAATTTCGGTGATGAATGCACGCATCATCGACATTGATTTTCGAGTTTCTGAGTGGGAAAGAGGCCACTCTAGTAGTTTTGCTATGCGAGTGATTTCTTTTGAAACCAAATTTTGATTTCAGATTTTGAAGTATGGTTTGATATTCGAAATACATACATACATACATACATATATATATATATATATATTATATTTGAAATAATTTAAAGTAAGCCGGTGTTCAGTCCTCGGGATTCAGATTTGTTTTGGTATAAACTTATCTATTGGAATTGATTTACTGATTTGTTGGTGATTTCCATCTCTTCGATTTGAAAATATGATTTCTTCGACTATTTTGAAGGTTCGAACACTTCCAAATCAAGGTTAACTTTTCAAAGCTAAGAAATTTTGTAAGGTATAGGGTATTTGATAAAGAATATAAAGTTTAGTTTGGTTTGAATTGAATTAAAGTTAGAAATTTTATATTTGGGTTTAATTGGATAATTTATGAAATTTAAAGAATTAAAGGAATGTTTTATGATTTCAAATGTATGATTTTGAAAGGTTATGATTTTCAAAGAGTAATGATTTCAAGTATTTGGTGTCGAAAGATTTATAACTTTGAAAGTATTATGATTCTTTTTAAAAGGGAATATATCTTTGAAATGGAAATGAATTTGTTTGACATGAATTTTGTTGATTTTGAAATTGGATTATTTTCTAAATTTATTGTTTTAAGAAACTTTGAAACTGAATATATGTAATTTGAAAGAAATGATTTGACAAAATCGTATATGATTTTGAAACTAAATTGATATTGAAAAGGTTTGAAATTGAGAACCTTGTTTATTTAAATACTTTGATTTGGGAGTTATCAAACTTATATAAAAGTGATTTGTATAAGTATGATGTAATTTGAAAACTATTGATCAGTAAAGGTACTAAATTTGTAAATTAAGATCTTATATAATCGAAGTCTATGTAAGTGTGATTTTGTATACTATTGATTTTGGAAAGTATTCGATTTGAAATGAAATTTTATATATAATGGACTTTATATAAGTATGATATTTGAAAGTGATTTTGAAAGGTACTATATGATACATATTTTCGAAGTAAATATATAGAAAGTACCTTCTGCTTGATATCCGCTTTGTGGCCACACTGTGGATTCATTCTATCGATATTATTCTCTCTTTGATTTGGGTTTTTCGGATATGATACTCAAGTGTCCATCGAATTCCACGGCGATCTCCGTGGTCTTACGAGGGTGACTACATAGTGCAGCTGCCTGGCTGAGTTGGACTAGGGGTTCGGATTGTTTCCTGGGGGATCCAGGCGTAACCAGTGTGTATCCTACAATCTATGTAGGTCGCAATAGTAGCGAAACTGCCTGGCTGAGACGACCTAAGGGTACATATTATTTCCTGGGGGAACCAGGCATAACCATTGTGTATCCTGCACTCTAATAGTCATCATGGCATAACACACAGGGCAGAGAAAGCTTACGGATACGGATTGTTTCCTAGGGGATCTTGTCGTAACCATTGTGTATCTACGATCCATGGTTAGACAAATGGTTGGTTTGGTTGCTTTGTTTGGATTGTACTTTCCATATTTGTTGTTTTTAAAAGGTTTTTCAAGTATTTTCACTGGGTGTTGAAACAAGTCTACTAAGTACTTGGAGAATTCTAGCTTTGCGCCTGATCAACACATGGCCAGAGTCTACAGGAACGAAAGTAAACTTTTTAAGACATCGAGTTATAAAAGTATTTCGATAAAGTATATTATATAAACGATATTTTGATCATTATTTTATTTGTTTTAATAATTTAAAATGTTTTAAATATTGTTTACTTCAAACTAACAAATTTGAATCAAATGACAATTTATCAGATTATAAATTGTTCAGATTGTTAAATATAAATTTTTAAATTGAAACTTATATAGTTTTAAATATGGTTCATCCTTTTCTTTCAACCAATTCTCCCTTCTAGCTATTTATACCTTCTTCTTCTTTGAGGGTTCTTTCCGCATTGTGGAAAGAATTGGTTCTTTGCATTATCGTTTAGATTTGCCTGAGAAACTTTCTGGAGTGCATGATGTATTCCACGTATCACATCTCCTCTAGCCACTTCGTATTGTCAACAGAGGTACGAAGCAGCTAAGAGGGGAATCTGTTAGTCAGGTCAAAGTACAGTGCAAGTACTGATGATCAAGAATGTACCTGAGAGACGAAGGAGAGCATTCGTGCTTTGAAGCAGGAATTTTATTGTTTCAGGTACTATTTGTTTTTTTCTATCTTGCTTTTCCTTATTTTCCTTGTTTGTTCTTTTCGAGGACGAAAAGATTTGAGTAGGGGAGAATGTAACAACCCAGTATTTTATGATTATTTTAATTGTTTATTTTAAATTATTTAAAATTGAAACTCCTGATTTAAAAACTTTATTATATTTATTAAAATGAATAATTTTTTTTATTTTAAGAGTATATTTTGATTTTTGTGTGAATTATAATTTCAAATCTGAATAAATAGGATATTTTCAGAAAATGTGGATTTTGGTCAATTTGGTCAAACTTTGACTTTTAAATTTAAAATTTAAAATATTTGAATTTTTGAATTTTATCTTTTATTATGAAAATAGATTAAATTTTAAGAATGCTACTTTTCGTTTCGTTGGAATCCGATTTGTATTGTGAAAGTTATGCTTTTTACAATTTTGTATGTAAATTGATTTATTTAATAAAATTGTCTATTTTAAATTATATAAATAATATTTTATTTGTCCTATCATGTTCTATTATGTTTAATATGACATGTTAGATATATACTTTATTTTTAAAACATTTTAAAGTGATGTTATAATTTTATCAAAATTTATTGCATTTATTTCCTATTTTTAGAGGCTAGTTTCTATTTTTCTGCCATTTTGTTAATTTAAATTATATTTAATACAAATTTATTTATTTATTTTTGCGAATACATTTTATTTTATGTTCTTATCTTTATTTATAAATATTTTCCAAGTCCATATAAATTTTCCAAAGTTTATTCTGTTTATTTTCAAATTTTCTAGACTAGTTTTCATTTTTGTGCCATTTTCTTGTTTTAATCATATATAATTAATATTTATTTATTTATATTTCATGTATTTGTTACATTTTCGAATTTCAACTGAAATTATATGTATTTTTAGATATTTAAACTTATAAAATGGAAAATAAAGCAATTTGAAAAGGTTTTGGTGACTATTGATTTCCTAAGGCCTTTTATATTCCACCTTTTCACATTTCACCATATCTTTTCATCAATTGGCCATAACTCCTCATTTCTTTCAGCCAACCACTATCATTCAACGTTCACGTACATCATTTTTTCTCATTCCTAAAGAAAATTTCAGCCTCTAATGTTTTAGAAAAAAAGGGGTGATCTTCTATCTTTTTTTTCACTTTTATTGTTCTTTGATTTGATTTTTGCACTTGTTCCTCTTTCTTATAGGATTGTCCTACCTCCACCACCTGCCCTACCGCCTCCACCACCACCTATGTACATCACCATCGCCTCCTCCTCTTTGGCCAACCCCAAGCTGAGCCTCCTTGTTGATGATCCTTCGCCAAAATTCACAGAAAAAACTCGAACTACATGTTTTAGCCGAACTCACGTCCACTTCCACCAATTTAACACCGCTTAGCTGCCGCCATCTCCACCTCCACCACCTCCAGCCTCACCTGAACCCTCTACCATGTCATTCTCTTAACCACTCCAGTGATTTCCATGACCTATAAGCCTTGGCCGTGGCTTTGTAGTGACTTGAAACCATATATGTTGTCTTGTTAGTGTTGTTTTATGCCCCACCACCTTTGCTCCATCTTCAAACAAGTTTGGCCGACCCATATCCACCCATAACCTGATCCAAACCCTTGTCTTAGACCTGTATTCCACTTAAGGTGGAACCCAAAGAGAGTTGGAGGCAAATGCAAAGCAATTCTGCTTTGATTTGTGCAGTTGATTCTAGCTTAATTTATAGTATTTTTTGAACTGAAAGCTTATGTGTATTATATTGTTTGGCTTTATTTGTTTTCAAGGGAATTGAACTTTGGCTCTCTCACTCGTATCTTGTCGTGCTATCGTGCTTGTGTGGATCTCTTTTGTGCATTCGTCGTTGTGTCTCCAGCTTATACCAGTGAGTTATTCTCACTAGACAATGTGTACCTATATAACTAGTAATTGACCACTTTTGAATCTGTAAAATGCATAACCATATCACATCTCCTATGTTATGATTATATGATGTTCATCCATGCTTAAACACCTGTTATATCATATGTTACTGTTATATTATGCTGTTCGGTTTTTTATATCAGTTTATCACACTGCAAGTTCCTTTTAGGTTAGAATCACTATGGTTTGAAATGATACATACCAGAACGGACTTCAGAATAGGGGAAAATCGTTATGGGCTAAAATGATAGGCCTTAGCAGTTTTCAAATTATTTCATTTACTTAGGACTGTGGGTTTGAAATGATAAAACCCGGGTTTTTTGTAAATTACGGGTTGAAATGATATATTACCCGTATCACTTTACCTAGGGTAGAAAATGTTATACAGACTCGTGGTAAAAATATGTTTTTCTAAAAATTTTAAAATATTTTTAGAAATGTAAATATTATAATATTTTGATTCAAACTTAATGAAAAATGATTTTTTTGTAAAGTATTTTGATTTTTCGGAGAATTTATAAGTGAAATAAATTAATGATAAAGTGGAAATTTGAAATATAAGTTATTTTGGAAATTTTATTTTAATTATAAATGGAATTTAAATTAAATATAAAAATGTGATAAATTTAAAACGATTTTATAATATATTAATGGATTTTGAATATGTTAAAATGTGAAATAAATTAATATTGAGTTGAATTTTGTAATATAACTTAAATTGAAAATTTTAAATTTTATTTAAAAGTGAATTTTGAAGTTAAGCACATAAAATGAAAAATAAGTTATATTTTGAAATTCAAACTTGATTGCTAAATTAAAAATTTAATTATATGAATTGAAACTGAACGTTGAAATTTAATAAGTGAATTATTATTAAATAATGATTTTTGAATGGAAATTTAACTTTATAAAATCATCAATTTAAGGAAAATTAAATAATGATTATAAAAGTGAAACTATATGATTTTATAAGCTTAAAATGGTTTAAATGAAATTTAATGGTTTATGAAAGTATATTGGATATTTGAAAGTTAATTAATAGCATTTTTGAAATGCTATTATTTCTAATGTGAATGATATTACAGCATTTGTAAATGCTGTAGTTGATATACATGAACCAAATAAATAAATTTTAAAAAAGGGTTATAACAGCAATTTGTAAGTGCTGTAATTGCTAAATTTAATTAAGCCTTATTTGGAACTAAAGTAACCATATTACAGCATTTTAAATGACGTCTTTTGTTAACTTGAACTGTTTTAAAACATAACTTTCTGTAGCATTTTCTAAGTGCCGCAAAAGATGAATTTTCTCTGTTTTGATAAATTTAATTGTATAAGTGAACTTTGGAAAGTTTAAAATTTTGGAAATTTAATAATATAATTATTAAATATAATAACTTCATTTTTTATGATTTAAAAATGAAGTAATTTGTTTTGAAATATAAACTATTTTGAAATGTGTGTTGAAATGGTATTTTAAATAAATGAATGTGGTTTGGAAGATACAATATTTTGTTATTTTGAAATGGTCTTTTGAATGATATTTAGTTTTGAAATGATATTTGATTTCGAAGTATAAATTACTATTGTGAAACTTTAACCGCGGGATGTATTTAATTTATAGTTTAATTGATCCTTAAAGTACGGACGATTCCAAGCATCCTTTAAGTCATTGTGCATTTCTACTACAATTCACTTGAGTTGGTTTACATTATATAAGTATATATGTCCTGACTCGAGTGTTTTTGTGTTTTACTTTACGCTCAGGTCAGCCCGAGTATTCACAGCTTTGGATTCTCTTTTTGGAGCTGGCCTTTGGTGGAGTTTTTGTCTATCTACATTTATATCTACTTCTATTTCAGCTATTCAAGTTTATCTCATGTATTAGTGAACTACTATGTATTTGGGATTTATACTATGTTTTTTTCAGACTGTATTATGTACTTGGTTTGAGACTCTGTTATAGTAGTTTCATGAACTATAATGACCCGATTTTTCGATGCTCGAAAGTCGACATTTATACGTCCACTGTATCAAATGTCGCACAGTCGAATGCCGAAATCTGAACCGTTAGGGTTAAAGAAGAAGAAGATAGAAGAAAAACAGAAACAATAACAGAATCTCACATTTCGCAGCGGAACAATATATAATAGAGAAATAATAATCTTTAAAACAAAAACACTATATCAGTTTATACCTCACATTATCAGAGTTTACAACAACAAACAGCGGAAATGAAATATTACATATATAAGTGATACGCCTCGCCATCCAGCTTCAACTCCTGATCTCCACAGCAACTCTTTTCAGACTTCGCTCCCGAATAACTGATAACCTGACTCTAGGCTGCCCGTGTGGAAAATTATGGGCACCCAGAGTTTAGAAAGGGAACAATAAACTCCAGGTCAGTCAAGGGACTGGTGTGAGATCTTAAAACAGTTATTCTTTAACAAAAGGAAAACAAAGGAACTTAAAAGAAATCCGTAATGCTTTTAGGAAAATGAAACTAACATAAGGCCTCCCGCCACACACACAATGCAAACGCAGAATTGGAGGAGATTTCTCCTTATGATAGTGAAACATGCTTAATACAGAAAATCTTTTGATATTATTATTATTAGCGCATAGTGTGGAAAACATTTTGAAAGTATAATATTAATCTTAGCCAGCATAGACATTCCGAACTATGCCTACTATAGCTACCATCTAAATAGTGGTGACCACCATAAGTAAATGGCAGGTTATGCAACTAAAAACGTACAAGGCGTGTATTGGTGATTGGATTTCCAACAAATGGTAAGGCTAAGGAACTTCCTGGGCTATATGGGTACGCCTCTGGAGGGATGTCTCGAGAACCTAACCGGATCTCTGCTAACACAAGGTCGGGTTACCTCTGTAAAAATAGGTAACTACTGACACGAGTATGCCATCCCCCCGTTGTAAACAACCTTTATCCGAGGATCCTCAACAACAACAATCACAAAGTAATATATATTTGCTATATCCAAATAATTTAAGTATCTGGGCTCCATACCATAATACCACTTCTATCCAGAAGGAATTGTACATACCCTAAGGGGCGCTACCCCCTATAACCTAGCCGCATCCTTCCTGTTTTGACCATTCCGGGGTGTGAGGTTCGACGAAGTGTCGTCCACAAAGCTACGTTTTTCACAAAAGCCATGCTTTAATCAACAAATGATCAATAGTGCTTCGTATGCCACATTACCAAATTGGGAATGTATCACTAGTAACCATCAACTGCATAACCTCTGAGCTCGTACGTCTTAGAGAAGGGTGTTAAGCTAAGAGAATAAATCCTCTGCCACCAACAGAAATGTATTTGATAGAAAACAGCTTTACATCTCAAAGTGTAACGTCAGACACACATTCATACAAGTCCGTTCCTGGATCGAACGGAATTGAAGGTACTTCCAAAGAAGCCCTTGCAAATCAGGATATTCACTAATCACGTCCGGAATCCCCATCACAAAGGGTGATAAAATCTCTATACCAGAGCAACCCGGTGCATAGACATTCGACGGGTATCCTTTCGTTTTCAAAAATACTCGGTCTTCAATACCGTCTTCAAATGCAATCCCATTTCGTCGTATCGTTATTCGGAATGAGTTTTATGACACAAGGTCCTCTCCCGGCTAAATCGAATAACGAGCGCTTATTTTTAAAAATAAGTGTTCATACAGTTTCAAACAAATCACAACAATTTCACTTTGATCTTTTAAACAAAAGATTCATCACAATCACAAAGTTTCGATGTGGGTTTCGAATATCCAGTTGGAATTCGACTCCCGGACGCATCGAAGTTCAATTGTCGATTAAAGGCCAATATTGATAGTTGGTTATTTAACTATCAATCAATAATTCACAACAGTTGTTGGGTTTCAAATAATTTTCCCCCAATTATTATTATTTTCGCAAGATAAAATTTTACTTTTCAACCCTTTGAAAATAAATTCAAATCAATTTTTTTCACATTTATTTATTCATTTCCACTAAAAATCTGCCGAGTTCAAATATTTTAAAATAATATAAAATACTTATTCAAAACATACTTGGAAACATTTAAAATAAACTATTTTAGAATATTTTCTTAAATATTCAGTTATGAAAAATATTAGACTAATATCTCATATAAAAATTCAAGTCCAAAACTAATTTTAAAATAAAATTAGTAGATAGAATATAAATATTTAAATAACTATTTTCTAAATCAAATATCAATTTAAATCTTTAAATTAATCCCTTATATAATTAATTAAATAAAATTTTACTTTAAAACCAATTCCAAAACTAATTTCTCCAATAATTTTTTTTAAAACCATATCTAAAACTTTTAATTTTATTTCAAAAGCTATTTTAAAAATATACTTGGCTTTCCAAGAAAAGAGTTCTTTTCCCATTACAAAATGGACCATTCCAATAAATTAATAAATCTTCTTGATTTATTTTAATTTACATTCCAATTTGTAAATTTCTTTCCACACTTTAAAAATAAACCAATATTTATTTTTAAACAATTTCCCTTTTCTTTACAAATTCTCGTTGTGAATTTACATTTCCAAATATCAACTGATATACGAATTTTAAATCGATTCCCAAATATCACCTTCAAACCCAATCAAATCCCAAATTGATTTCCAATTTATTTCAAACACAAAATCAAATTCCAATTTGATTTTCCAATTTAATTTTCCAATATCAAATCAATTTCAAATTGATATTCCAAATTATTTCCAAAACACCTAACCAAATTTCCAAATCGTTTCCTAAGATTATTCTAACTCCAAATTAAATCCCGAATCGATTTCTAAAATTAATTTCAACTCTAAATTGAATTCCAAATTTAATTTATAAATTTATTTCCTTTTCGAATAAATTTCTTTATCTCTTTCAATTATTTAAAGCATGTATCTTAAACAAATCCTTCAACTATTAAACAACATTACTCCAAATTCCTTTATTAAATATTTTTCCATAGTTTTGGAATTTATTCAATAAGTTTTTGAAGATAAAACTTTATCTATTTAAATTTCTTCTTTTAAAATTTACCCATTTCTTTTGAATGTATTAATTATAAATTTTCTGCTCGAATTTCAAAATCAAATTTTTATTTATTTCTGGTATCCTATGATATCAAAAATATATTCGGCTAAAGTATAGCCTTCAACGATTTCAATCACAAATAATCACACGAATTAAAAATGATCACACACAACATATGAAGCAAATTTGATATTTGAGGAATCCAGTTGGATCCCTCCAACCTTTTTTCCTGCATCCACAGATGTTAGCACAACAATTAAATACCTATTCTACTTCAAGGTGGAATATCGCTGTATATGGGATTTATAAAATATTATCCGCTATTATGCGGCGCAATAGGGTCTCATCCGCTATATAATGCGGGAAATCAACAACTCCAAATATATAAATAAATACCAATTCCACTTCAAGCTGGAATATCACAGTATATGGCTTTAATATAATAACCTCTGCTATTATGCAGCGCATAGGGTCTAAACTAATATAACTAATAATAAATTAATTATTCAAGCACAAAAACAATTTTTTAAATTTGACTATAAAAATTAAATCAGCGATTGAATAAGGAGATCTCGCCTTTGCCCTTTATTTTGCAATTTAATCCAAACTAGTAATTTCATCACGATTTAAGATCTTTGTTCATGACAAAGCTTCCAATATCGCTCTCACATGGGACTTCACCTCAGAAAAACGCGAGGCTGCCCTAGCTCAAAATCACTCATGCTCCTCACTTCAACATTTTCACAGGCAACTTTTATGCACCATAACAAAACACAACTCACTACGATCTTAACCACTACAAAGCGCTTTTGAGACCTGCTCCAATCACTGCTGTACTCCACTACTTTGTTGTCCACCCTTCTCTTGAACATGTTGCACAAATTCGCATCCAACAATGCATGCAAGATGATTCTTCGATGGACAATACAATACCACATGCATCTCCAGCCTACGATCAACTTCCTGGTTGCGAAACCCTTGTATATCAAACATCCGTACACGATCCCCTAAATGAAACATGACTTTGTCCTAAATTCTTCGGACTTCGGTCGCTCAGCGCCCACCATGCGCCTGTAACCCGAATCCGAGCCTCAACCCAAAACCTACCGTCGTGCCTCCGCATTCGCGCCTACCTCGAATTCCAATTGTCGCATTCGATACCCCAACACCATGCCTCCTCATCATCGACTAACCCACTGCAAGCTGCCGTGACAACACTCCCCTATGCACGTGCATGCGATTCGAGATCAACACGACCTCCACCTTCTCGATTTAGATCGTGTGTTTTTTTTTATGTCGATTTTAGTTTTATTTTGTTTTTCTTCCAAGAGAAGGCTCGGCCATTGTTTAAGAACAGGAGAATAAAGATAAAGGCTCGTTTCTTCTATTAATTATTTTTCTTTTCTAAGGAATAAACGCTTGTGGAAATTTTTCAGCACAAGAGAAACACGTGTTTGAAAGTTTTATCTTCAAAAGTTTGATATAATATTAAATGCAAAACTATTATATTTTTAAATTCAAATTCGATTTTAAATTGTATTTGTTTTCGCAATTCAAATTCTTGATCTCAAATTGAGGCGTGCCACTAGGCATTTATAATGTAATACGCCTATTCTGAACGCAATGGAAAAGGTTCCGAGCCCAAATTTGATCGTATGGAGAACATAGCTTTTCGAACCAGTTAATAAATTAAATTTTGATGTAATTTCAACGCGTTTACTTATCATACGGCTAAACGACAACTCTGAATGTTACAAAAATTGAAATCCATAATAATGCAATATTACGAATTCAATGGAACAGGTTTCGTCGAATTCCGAGACTATGTCTCGGAAGGCTATTTTTAAATATCGATTTAAACGATATAATTTCAGAACTGTACAAATCGTTTTCAAATTCAATTCTGAAGCTTCTATCATCTTCGGTATTATCAATATAAATTTTCTAAGCCATCAAATTATTTTTAACAGGCTCAAAATTGAAGATTTACAATTCTACCCAAATTTCTATAAATTAAATTTAATAAATAAATTGCTAAACTCATAGTTTAAAATTGAAACTCAAGCTTAAATTAACAATTTAGATATTTGAAATCAATTGAATATTTCAATTTCAAACATTAAAAATTCTGGGTCATCACATCCTTCCCCCTTAAAAGAATTTCGTCCCGAAATTGCTAGTTAAGAAGAATGGGCCTTAACCCGTTTGCTATTTACCCAAAACCAAATAGTTTTATCAACTTTCCAAAACAAATCCTTCTTATTTAACAATCCATTATCGCTTCAATTATCTTTCCAAAATTAATGTTTTCTAAACAATTCAAATTTAAATTCAAATTTTAAATTTTCAAAATTTTCTCAAAATTTTTCTAACTCCCTAAATTTTCAAAAAATTTCGCCAACGTCTCCTTTGCGCGGCTAGCTCGGTACGACTACAAAAATGGCACCACGACCCCTAGATTTCAAAAAGAAAAGAAAAGGCCAAGCGGCTAGACAAGAAGATCATCAAATTTCATATTGAAATTCAAATACATACCTTTTTGTCGAGCAATTCAATTTTATCTTCGAAATCAAAAACTCAATTCCATTTCCTTTAATATACCTGTATATCCTGCCAGCTATAATATCCAATTACAATATTCAAATTTCATTTTGCACAATTCATTACAAAATTTTCAATATAAACTTTTTATACCATCTTTAGTTTACTATTGAAGTTATATATCCATTTTCATTCTATCATGCATTTTCACTTTCATTTTAATTCAACTTACAATTTCAATTTGGATTCAGTTTAACTTCTGAATATTGAATTTTTCAATTATCTTTCATTCGCAATTGATTCTTGTCACTATTTCAAATCAGTTTCATTTACTAATTCGCTACAAATTCCAATTCATTTTATTTCAAACCATTTTTATTTCACCTTTATTATCTTTAGTTCACTTCGAACTAATTTTACAACTTCATTTAATTTGCAATTTCAAATTTATTTATTCATTCACAATTTATTTTTCACCTTAATAGATTTTATTCCAAACAATTAGCCTATAAGACTTCTCAAATTCACATTCATACAAATTAACTCAAATCTTTAACTTCGATTTCATTTTGAATCCACATCGTCATTTTAATTGACTTAAATTTTCATTCCCAATTCTTTTATTAAATTTTCAATTTTAGTTCTACTTTTTATAAATAATTTGGTAACTAAATAATTGAAATAAGTTTATTAACGCATAAGTTATCTTAATAAATTATTTTTATTTTAACAATTTTAAACTTTACAAGTTATCAACTTAGTGATATTCCATAACTATTTTATATAACATTCCAAAGTGTTTTCAACCTTTCAAAAATTCATTTTTTTTGAAATCAATTCAAATTAAACTTTGAATTCAAAAATCCAAACCAGTTTTGCAAACTACTTTCATTTAAAATCATTTTGCAGCAATTCCTCTCTTGGAAACTCGAAAATGAACTTCGATGGTGCTGTAGTCATCACCGAAATTATTTTCCAGCGACTGAAAAGAGTTTAGAGCTTTCGTCCCTTCAAAACATTTTTAAAACCTTTGAAAACCATTTTCAAATCAATGGAGTTAATTTCTAAAATTCCAAATCCTTTCAAAAACATTTCCAAAAACTTCTTTGGAATTCTGTTTCTAATTATAAATCTCATTTATAATTTACATTTTCAAATTTCAATTGTATATGGATTTCATTTCTCGACTTCTGATTATGATTTCAATTCCTTATTCAACTCCAATGATAATAATTTAATATCACCACTTCTTAACAAACAAGCAGCCATATACTATAATAATTTACAAAAATTATTTCCTTTTATATAAAAATAGTTTTGGGTAAAATTATTTCATTTACCCGATTTTAAAACAATATTGTGTCGAATTGTTCTGTACGAGCGTTTAGAGATCCCAATCGATAGAGTTGTACGGACTATACCGACCAGAATCCATATACCACTCGACAAACCAATCACCACAATATAAAATAATTTTATATTCACTAACAATTACCACTGACTCTATCTCTATTGAGTAACACCCAATAGAGCCAAGATTGTCGCTTAACCAAATGCTCTGATGCCACATTGTAACGACTCGATTTTTCGATGCTCGAAAGTCGACATTTATACGTCCACTGTATCAAATGTCGCACAGTCGAATGCCGAAAAATCGAATCGTTAGGGTTAAAGAAGAAGAAGATAGAAGAAAAATAGAAACAATAACAGAGTCTCACGTTTCGCAGCGGAACAATATATAATAGATAAATAAATAATCTTTAAAACAAAAACACTATATCAGTTTATACATCACATTATCAGAGTTTACAACAACAAACAGCGGAAAAGAAATATTACATATATAAGTGATACGCCTCACCATCCAGCTTCAACTCCTGATCTCCACAGCAACTCTTTTCAGACTTCGCTCTAGAATAACTGATAACCTTACTCTAGGCTGCCATTGTGGAAAATTATGGGCACCCGGAGTTTAGAAAGGGAACAATAAACTCCAGGTCAGTCATGGGACTGGTGTGAGATCTTAAAAACAGTTATTCTTTAACAAAAGGAAAAACAAAGGAATTTAAAAGAAATCCGTAATGCTTTTAGGAAAATGAAACTACCACAAGGCCTCCCGGCACACACAATGCAAACGCAGAATTGGAGGAGATTTCTCCTTATGATAGTCAAACATGCTTAATACGCAAAATCTTTTGATATTATTATTATCAGTCATAGTGTGGAAAACATTTCGAAAGTATAATATTAATCTTAGCCAGCATAGACATTCCGAACTATGCCTAATATAGCTACCATCTAACCAGTGGTGACTACCATAAGTAAATGGCAGGTTATACAACTAAAAATGTACAAGGCGCGTATTGGTGATTGGATTTTCAACAAATGGTCAGGCTGTGACGACCCAGAATTTCTGTCAATTAAAATTTTATATTTAATTGAATTTAAATATTAATTAGTGAAATTTATAAGTCGAATAAATTTCATTTCGAATATCTGGATTTAATTGGATAATTAAATCGATAATTTAATATTTCAAATTACAGAAATAATTGGAAATTGGGTTTAATATGATTTAAAATGATTTGTAAAATTTTATTTAATCATATTGGAGTTAGAATGATGTTATAGAACTTTTAAAATCGAATTAAAAGTTAATTTGTGAAAATTGAATATTTTAATATTTAATTGACGAGTTAAAATAGCCATTTTTCAAACAGTCTCAGATTTCGACGAAACCAGTTTCATCGGATCCGTAATGTGATATTATTGTGTGGTTTCAAATTTCGTGTCAATTGGATTTACCATTTGTCTGAGTTACCATTTTCCGGGGCAAGCAAAAACGCATAGAATATTAGTTAATCGGTTTAATTTAAAATCGATCGTTTATTACCGTAACTCTCACATACGATGGAATTAGCCTCCAAAACCTATTCCATTGTGTTCGGAACGCGGGATAAACCCTAAAAACGCCGGTCACCGCGCGAGATTTGGAGTTTGGAAAATCGGATGAATAGTGATTTTTGGTAAATTTTCTGTAAAAAGGAACCATTATTTTCTTTTGCTCCAAAACCCTAGTTCTAAGCAGCAGCCGCCACCCTCTAGATTAATGGCCGAAATTTAATCTCTTTCTTCCTCAAATTTCTTTCAATCCATCAGTTATTAGCCAAAGTTTTCAACTAGAAAAACGTAGAGGACATCGTGATTAACAAATCCAATAGTGGAGATTCGAATTGGTGTTATGTGGAGGCCACAAGTGGCTGCCGTTCACCATCAGGTCACGCATGAAATTCGAGGGCATTTGGAGGTCGTTCACGTGCGATCGGCTGGTGGAGGTGGAGTTCGCCGTGGGCATTCGCGTTGAAGTCTCTGATCGATGTGGTGATGCTCGTTTTGGGTTGCGTGATTAGGGTTAGGGCCGGCACTATGGGTTCGTGCTCACGTGAGATACTGGGAAGAAGGAGATGAAGCGCGTGCGGCCAGGACTGGAGGGAAATGGATCGAATGGCTCTGAAGTGTTATAGGTTTAAAAAATTGAATAAAATGTAAATTTAATTATATTATAATTCATAAAATGTTTAAAACGCTGTAACTTTTTGATACTAGGTCGAAAACACACGAAACAAGTTGCGTTGGGTTCATATGGACGAACACTATGCTATGGAACTGGATTGGAGTCATTTGGAGCTAGTTTGAATTTCGGGTAAAATTAAACGCGCTTTTAATTTTATTCGAAATAAAATACAAAATCTGAATTGAAAGCGAGGTGAGAACTTTTCACTCAATCGAATTATTTCGATTTAAATTTAAAATAGTTAGATTTAAAATTGTTGATTGTATGTCTGGATGATAAATCATTATCTATTCATTGTTAAAATAGACATTATATGCCGTTAATAAGCGGATGTTATTTATTAAAAACATATACCGCGATAATTCCAACTTTTATGGAATTGGTATTATATAGGTACTTGGAGTTGATTTCCCGCATTATATAGCGGATGAGACCCTTTTACGCCACATAATAGCGGATAATATTTTATAAATCCCATATACCGTGATATTTTGTATCGGAACGGAATTGGTATTGTGCTAACATCTGTGGATGCAGGGAAACAGGTTGGAGGGATCCAACTGGATTCCTCACCAGTATTTATTTGATTACAGATATTGTGATGTTCGTTGATTATCATATCGATATATGATATGTGGATGTCGTGATTGACTATTTGGTGTTGTTGCATCATCGGATCCATTTTTGACGTTTTAAAATAATGATTTTGGTTTTTAAAAGAATTTTTAAAGTGATTTTGGAAAGTGTACGTTTTATTAAATTTTGAATTGTTAAATTAAATTAACATTATAATTTTATTATTATAAAAGTTATATTTTTTTGGAAAATAGTACTTAAGTATGATTTGGAGTTATATAAGTTTTAAATTACGTTTTGTAAATTATTAAAAGGATTGGTTTATTTAAATTGAGATTTTTGAATTATTATAAACGGTTTATATAAAAGGTTTCTAAGATTAATATTTATAAATTAAAGATATAGGAATTGTGAAACGAGTTTTGTTAAGTGTTAAAATGAAGTATAAATGGATTTCACAGGTGAATAAAATTTATAGATTTATAAATTGTGAAGTTATAAAACGAATAGATTTTTGTAAAATAAAGGACTTATAAGTAATTAACTTGTAAATTAGATTTTTGGTATAAAATTGAGTTATGAATTGAAGTGGTTAATAAAGGAGATTTATAAACCGAAGTTTTATAAATAGAAATGGAATTTATAAACGTTGTTTATAAATCCGAAATCAATTTAATTTGGTAAAATAAACATAGAAGTTTATTAAAGGGGATATATTCGCGATTTTGGATAGCGAATTATCTTTTGTATAATATATGTCATAATAAAGAGTTTGGATCGGGAGTAATATTCACGATTTTGGACAGTGAATATATTATTAAAGAAAATGAACATGTTTTTGGGGAAGCGATGTTATAAAATGAAGTTAATTGTTTTAAAGATGTTTTAAAATGGATTAACTATCGAAACCATAGATTTCAACATTTATGTTGAAATAGACATTTTCGAGAAATTGAAGGATATAGTGGACTATAACACTGTTGTTATAGTAAATGATTTCCGAAAGAAATTTTTTTATATAGTATTGGTACTTATATATCTATTTTAAGTTCGAATCCTTATACTAGTGATTTTGGGTTGTCGTAACGATGTTTTATGCAACATTCGTTTTGGTCCAAATAAATGTGTTTTTGAGCGAACGTTTTCCTTAAAAGAATGAAATATATACTTAATTTCGATTTAAGCATATTGAACATTTTCCAAGTGTTGAAAAGAAATGGATTTGTGAATTACTTATTATTAAATAAGTATGGAAATGTTTTCTAATATAAAGTGAATGTTTTGAGATTTTATCTTTTAAAGATAAATTGAAAATGAATATTAGAAATCGATTTGGAAATCGTATATTCATAGATATTTTGGGAATTTTTAATTCACTACGGAATTTATAAATGAAAGGGAAATTTGTTTAAAAATAAACATTGATTTATTTTTGAAGTGTGGAAATAAATTTACGGATTTGGAACGTAAATATAAAGTAAATCGGTAAGTATTTATTTAATTGGTTTAAATGAACCATTTTGAAATGAAAGTATTTCTGCGTAAGGAAAATGATTGAAATTTGTTTTCAAAAGTTGAAAGGTGAAAAGTGATTTGAAAATTTGTTTTCAAATGGTTGAATTGTGGAAATTATATATCTAGTAAAGATACTTTTGGGAAATAAATAATTTGGGAAATTATTTAGAATCTGGTGATGTTGAGCATACCTATTGATAGCTAAATAACCGACTATCAATATTTACCTTTAAATAGGTATTTGTAGTGATTTGCTTGAATTTTAATGCCACACTTATTTTCAAAATAAGTGCTTACTATTCGGGTTGGCCGGGAAAGGACCTTGGGGTCGTATAACCCATTCCGGATATGTGATACGTCGTTATGGATTGCATTTGATGACCGGTGTTGAAGACTGGATATTTATGAAAATGAAAGGATTACTGTCGAATATTTCTGTATCGGCTGATCTCCGATATAGAAATTTATTACCCTTTGTGATGGGAAGTCTGGTCGCGATTATTGAATATCCGAAGTGCAAGGACTTCTTTGTAAGTGCCTTCGGTTCCGCTCGATCCTGGAACAGACTTGTATGGATGTGGGTCTGACGTTACAATTTGAGATGTAAAGCTGGTTTCTATCAAATATATTTCCGTTGGTGGCGAAGAATTTATTCTCTTAGCTTAGCACCCTTAGAGGTTATGTAATTGATGGTTACTAGTGATATATTCCCAAATTGGTAATGTCGCATACGAAATGCTGTTGAGCATATGTGATCAAAGCACAGCTTTTGTATAAAGCGTGGCTCTGTGGACGAGACTTCGTCGGACCTCACACCCCGAAAATGATCAAAACAGGAAGGATGCGACAAGGTTATTAGGGGGTAACGCCTTTCAATGTATGGCATTCCTTCTGGATAGAGGTGGTATCATTGTATGAAGCCCAGATACTTAACCTATGTTGTTGCTGCAAATTTATTGCTTTGTGGTTGTTGGAAATCGAGGTTCCTCGGATATAGATCGGTTACGATCAGGGAATGACATATTCATATCAGTAGTTACCTAGTTTGAAAGGTAACCCGGCCTTGTGTTGGTAGAGATCCGGCTAGGTTCTCTGGTCGTCTATCCAGAGGCGTACCCATGTGGCAATGGGAAGTTCCTTGGCCTGACCATTTGTTGGAAATCCAAACAAACAATACGAACCTTGTACGGTTTTAGTTGTAGAACCTGCCATTTAATATGGTAGCTATAGTAGGCATAATATAATGGTACCAATGTTGGCTAAGATTTGTATTCTACTTTCGAAATTTTTTCTACACTATGCACTAATAATAATATCAAAAATGATTTATTTTACGTAGTAAGCATCGTTGACTATCATAAGGAGAAATCTCCCCCAAGTCTGCGTTTGCATTATGTGTGTGCTGGGAGGCCTCATGGTAGTTTCATTTTTAAAAGCATTGCGAATTGACTTTAAAAATATTCCTCTATTTTGTTTTTAAAGGATAACTCTTTTAAGTTCTCACACTAGTCCCATGACTGACTCGGAGTTTATTGTTTTCCTTCCTAAACTCTGGGTGCCCACCAATTTCCACACGGGTAGTCAAGAGTCAGGTTTATCAGGATATTCTGGAATTCAAGAGTTGCTGGAGGAAAGCTGGATGGCATGGCGTATTCACCAATATGTAGTATTTCTTTTCCGCTGTTTGTTGTCGTACACTCTGATGATGTAATGAAATGTGATGTGATGTGATGTAATAACTGATATAGTTCTTTGTTTGAAGATTATTCATTTATCTATTATATGATGTTCCGCTGCGATTGTGAGATTCTGATATTATTCTGTTGTTTCTTTCTGTCCTGTTCTATCTTTTTCTCTCTTCTTCTATCTTTTTCCTCTTCTTTAACCCTAACGGTACAGTTTTTCGGCCTTCGATTGCTTGGCAGTTGATACAGTGGACGTATTGATGTCGGTTTTCGAGCGTCGAAAAGTCAAAACGTTACATTTGGTATCATAGCTTATGGTTAAGCGACAACCATGGCTCTGTTGGGTATTACTCATTAGAGATAGAGTCAGTAGTACTCTAGAATGAGTGTGAGTGAAATAATAGATATGAGCGCATATTTGTTAGTGAATATAAAATTATTTTATATTGTGATGATTGGTTTGTTGAGTGGTATATGGATTCTGGTCGGTATAGTCCGTACAACTCTATCGATAGGGATCTCTAAGCACTTGTACAGAACAAATTCGACACAGTATTGTTTTAAAATAGGGTAAATGAAATAATTTTACCTTGATTATATTTTATATATAAAGGAATAATTTTTCAGAATTATTAAAGTGTATATATGAATTGATTGTTTGGTTGTTGAATAAGTTAAATAAAGACAACAGCTGTAAAAGAATGAATTGTATAAGCAAACGAATTATAAGTATGGAAGTTATAATTAAAATTATTTACACTTGTGAAATAAACTTATATATAAGAAGTGAAATTATATAAGTAAAAGATTTATAAATGTGATTTATAATCTGAAAATAAAATTCCAGAGAAGTGTTTTGAAAGGATTTGATATTTTGGGAAAATTGTTTTGGAAAAATTAAAGCTCTAAACTCTTTTTGGTCGCTAGAAAATAATTCCGATGATGATTGCAACATCATTGGTGTTCATTTTCGGGTTTCCAAAAGAGGGATTGCTGCCAAATTGTTCTGAATGAAAGTTGTTTGGAAAATTTGGATTTGGGTTTTGAAATTCAAAGGATAATTGAATTGGTTTCAAAAATGGTTTTGAAAGATTGAAAAGACTCTGGAATCCTATTTAAAATATTTATGGGAATGATAAATGAGTTGATAACTTATACAATTTGAATTTTGATAGAATAAATTTAACTTAAAGGATGGAGTTAAATTAAAGGAAGTATAAGTGAACCAATAAAAATCCAAGTGGTAATTGTTGAATATAAGTTGTATAACTTATGAAATGAGAAAATGAAAGTGAAACAAATTGTTAAAAATGGTTAAAAACAATTTGGTTAAGCAAAACAAAATCTGAATTTGATAGTGATATGAGATAATAAATTTGACTTGCTAAAGATTAAATAAAATTTTCTTTACTGAATTGAATTTGTAAGTGGAAACTTAAGTTAAGTTAAACAAATGATGTTTGAAAGAGAATATAAATTAAGTGAAGTTGAATAAAGTTGATTTTGGTATCGAAGTAAATTAATCAAGAGAAGTGATGAATATGAACTTGAGTTATATAAATGAAATTTAACCTTATATTGTTAAAGGAATTAGCAATTGAATTGAACTAAAGAATTGAATGTTAATCAATTGAATGTAAAATAAATTGATATGAGATAATAGATGAAAGTGTTAATTCATTAAAAGCTAATGTTATTGGAAGTTGAAAAAAATTTAATGGGAATCAATTTAATATAAACCAATTGGAATTAAAAGTGTTGGACTAAATTGAATGAATGTAAACGAAGTAAATAAATTTGGTTATGTTGAATATACATTGGTTGTTATTTGATTGTTAATTGATTGTGTATATTTCATTAAGGGTTAATGAAAATGAATTAATGAAATGGAAAGCTATGTAATTGAATCCAAATCGGAAGTAAATGAATATGTATTGAATTTGATTCAATTTGGAAGTAAACTAATGTGAATGTAAATTAGTGAATATGAACTAATTGAAAAATGAATGAATGAATATTTATAAAATCCAATATTAACAAATCAAATGTGATTTAAATTGGAAAACCAATTCATTGAATAATAATGAGAAGTGAATGTATATTGATTTGATATGGATTTGTTGGATGATAGTTGTTTGGTAGTTGCATTTATTGCTTTTGTTGCATTTCCTATGTTAGCATATGTAGATATATGTTGTATATTGATATTACATTCATATATGCATGTTCTCATGGTTTGTTGAGTGTTTAGTAGGTGCGAATTGCGCTTGCTTCGCGTTTGGAGCTCGCTTTCGCGCTATATTAGCCGTATATGCTCGCTAATAATATATAAGGTACATATCTCGGATTACATACCGTACTTTTACACTTTTTTCCCTGTGGGATGCCTCATCACTTGATGAGATGTATATTTGTGATATATATACTGTCATTTTTTTCGGATCGAGCCGCGCAAAGGAGACTCTGGCGAAATTTTCCAAAAATTTGAGGCGTTAGAATATTTTTGAGAAAATTGGAATTTTTTTGAAAACTAAGTTGGATTTGGAAACTTATTAAAGATTTCGTAAGAAGTTTAACCATGAATTTTGGGAAAGTTAAACACTTAAGAGATTTGAAAAATCTAAATTGAATGGTTTGTTTTGGGAAAGTTAATGGATTTTGTAACTTTTTCTTACTTGGTAATTTCGAGGACGAAATTCTTTTAAGGGGGAAGTTTGTAACGACCCAGAATTTCTATCAATTAAAATTTTATATTTAATTGAATTTAAATATTAATAAGTGAAATTTATAAGTCGAATAAATTTAATTTCGAATATCTGGATTTAATTGGATAATTAAATCGATAATTTAATATTTCAAATTACAGAAATAATTGGAAATTGGGTTTAATATGATTGAAAATGATTTGTAAAATTTTATTTAATCATATTGGAGTTAGAATGATGTTATAGAACTTTTAAAATCGAATTAAAAGTTAATTTGTCAAAATTAAATATTTTAATATTTAATTGACGAGTTAAAATAGCCATTTTTCAAACAGTCTCGGATTTCAACTAAACCAGTTTCATCAGATCCGTAATGTGATATTATTGTATGGTTTCAAATTTTGCGTCAATCGAACTTACCGTTTGTCCGGGGCAAGCCAAAACGCATAGAAATAGTTAATCGGTTTAATTTAAAATCGATCGTTTATTGCCGTCACTCGTACATACGATAGAATTAGCCTCTGAAACCTATTCCATTGTGTCCGGAACCCGTGACGAACCCTAGAAACGTCGGTCACCGCGCGAGATTTGGAGTTTGGAAAATCGGTTGAATAGTGATTTTTTGTAAATTTTCTATAAAAAGGAACCATTATTTTCTTTTGCTCCAAAACCCTAGTTTTAAGCAGCAGCCGCCACCCTCTAGATTAATGGCTGAAATTTAATTTCTTTCTTCCTCAAATTTCTTTCAATCCATCAGTTATTAGCCAAAGTTTTCGACTAGAAAAACGTAGAGGACATCGTGATTGACAAATCCAACGGTGGAGATTCGAATTGGTGTTGTGTGGAGGCCACAAGTGGATGCCGTTCACCATCAGGACACACACGAAATTCGAGGGAATTTGGAGGCCGTGCACGTGCGGTCGGCTGGTGGAGGTGGAGTTCGCCGTGGGCATTCGCGTGGAAGTATCGGATCGATGTGGTGATGCTCGTTTTGGGTTGTGAGATTAGGGTTAGGGCCGACTCTATGGGTTCGTGCTCGCGTGAGATACTGGGAAGAAGGAGATGAAGCGCGTGCGGCCAGGATTGGAGGGAAATGGATCGAATGGCTCTGAAGTGTTATAGGTTTAAAAAAATTAAATAAAATGTAAATTTAATTATATTATAATTCGTATAATGTTTAAAAGGCTGTAACTTTTTGATACGAGGTCGAAAACGCACGAAACAAGTTGCGTTGGTTTCGTATGGATGAACACTATGCTATGGAACTGGATTGGAGTCATTTGGAGCTAGATTGAATTTCGGGTAAAATTAAACGTGCGTTCAATTTTATTTGAAATAAAACGTGAGAACTGAATTGAAAGCGAGGTGAGAACTTCTCACTCAATCGAATTGTTTCGATTTAAATTTTAAATAGTTAGATTTAAAATTGTTGATTGTATGCTTGGATGATAAATCATTATCTATTCATTGTTAAAATAGATATTATACGCCGTTAGTAAGCGGATGTTATTTATTAAAAACATATATCGCGATAATTCCAACTTGTATGGAATTAGTATTATATAGGTACTTGGAGTTGATTTCCCGCATTATATAGCGGATGAGACCCTATTGCGCCGCATAATAGGCGGATAATATTTTATAAATCCAATATACCGCGATATTTCGTATTGGAACGGAGTTGGTATTGTGCTAACATCTGTGGATGCAGGGAAACAGGTTGGAGGGATCCAACTGGATTCCTCACCAGTATTTATTTGATTACAGATATTGTGATGTTCGTTGATTAGCATATCGATATATGATATTTGGATGTCGTGATTGACTATTTGGTGTTGTTGCATCATCGGATCCATTTTGAAATTTTAAAATAATGATTTTGGTTTTTTAAAAAAAAATTAAAGTTATTTTTGAAAGTATACGTTTTATTATATTTTGAATTGTTAAACTAAATAAACATTATAATTTTATTGTTATAAAAGTTATATTTTTTTTGGAAAATAGTACTTAAGTATGATTTAGAGTTATATAAGTTTTAAATAACGTTTTGTAAATTATTAAAAGGATTGGTTTATTTAAATTGAGATTTTTGAATTATTATAAACGGTTTATATAAAAGATTTCTAAGATTAATATTTATAAATTAAAGATATAGGAATTGTGAAACGAGTTTTATTAAGTGTTAAAATGAAGTATAAATGGATTTCACAAGTGAATAAAATTTATAGATTTATAAATTGTGAAGTTATAAAACGAATAGATTTTTGTAAAATAAAGGACTTATAAGTAATTAACTTGTAAATTAGATTTTTGGTATAAAATTGAGTTATGAATTGAAGTGGTTAATAAAGGAGATTTATAAACTGAAGTTTTATAAATAGAAATGGAATTTATAAACATTGTTTATAAATCCGAAAACAATTTAATTTGGTGAAATAAACATAGAAGTTTATTAAAGGGGATATATTCGCGATTTTGGATAGCGAATTATCTTTTGTATAATATGTGTCATAATAAAGAGTTTGGATCGAGAGTAATATTCACGATTTTGGACAGTGAATATATTATTAAAGAAAACGAACATGTTTTTGGGGAAGTGATATTATAAAATGAAGTTAATTGTTTTAAAGATGTTATAAGATGGATTAACTATCAAAACCATAGATTTCAACATTTACCGTTGAAATAGAAGTTTTCAACAAATAGAAGGAAATAGTGGACTATAACACTGTCGTTATAGTAAATGATTTCCGAAAGGAAATGTTTTATATAGTATTGGGATTTATATATCTATTTTAAGTTCGAATCCCTATACTAGTGATTTTGGGTTGTCGTAACGATGTTTTACGCAACATTCGTTTTGGCCCAAATAAATGTGTTTTTGAGCGAACGTTTTCCTCAAAAAATGAAATATATACTTAATTTCGATTTAAGTACATTGAACATTTTCCTAGTGTTGAAAATAAATGGATTTGTGAATTACTTATTATTAAATAAGTATGGAAATTTTTTCCAATATAAAGTGAATGTTTTGAGATTTTATCTTTTAAAGATAAATTGAAAATGAATATTAGAAATCAATTTGGAAATCGTATATTCATAGATATTTTGGGAATTGTAAATTCACTATGGAATTTATAAAAGAAAGGGAAATTTGTTTAAAAATAAACAATGATTTATTTTTGAAGTGTGGAAATAAATTTACGGATTTGGAACGTAAGTATAAAGTAAATCGGTAAGGATTTATTTAGTTGGTTTAAATGAACCATTTTGAAATGAAAGTATTTCCGCGGATGGAAAATGATTGAAATTTATTTTCAAAAGTTGAAAGGTGAAAAGTGATTTGTAAATTTGTTTTCAAATGGTTGAAGTGTGGAAATTATATATCTAGCAAAGATATTTTTGGGAAATAAATAATTTGGGAAATTATTTGGAATCTGGTGATGTTGAGCGTACCTATTGATAGTTAAATAACCGACTATCAATATTTACCTTTAAATAGGTATTTGTTGTTATTTGCTTGAATTTGAATGCCACACTTATTTTCAAAATAAGCGCTCACTATTCGGGTTAGCCGGGAAAGGACCTTGGGGTCGTATAACCCATTCCGAATATGTGATACGTCGTTATGGATTGCATTTGATGACCGGTGTTGAAGACTGGATATTTATGAAAACGGAAGGATTACCGTCGAATGTTTCTGCATCGGCTGATCTCCGATATAGAAATTTATTACCCTTTGTGATGGGAAGTCCGATCGTGATTAGTGAATATCCGGATTGCAAGGACTTCTTTGTAAGTGCCTTCGGTTCCATTCGATCCTGGAACGGACTTGTATGGATGAGTGTCTGACGTTACAATTTAAGATGTAAAGCTGGTTTCTATCAAATATATTTCCGTTGGTGGCGGAGAATTTATTCTCTTAGCTTAACACCATTAGAGGCTATGTAATTGATGGTTACTAGTGATACATTCCCAAATTGGTAATGTCGCATACGAAGTGCTGTTGAGTATATGTGATCAAAGCACAGCTTTTGTATAAAGCGTGGCTTTGTGGACGAGACTTCGTCGGACCTCACACCCCGAAAATGGTCAAAACAAAAAGGATGCGGCAAGGTTATTAGGGGGTAGCGCCCCTTTAGTGTATGTCATTCCTTCTGGATAGAGGTGGTATCATGGTATGGAGCCCAGACACTTAACCTATTTTGTTGCTGCAAATTTATTGCTTTGTCGTTGTTGGAAATCGAGGATCTTCGGATATAGATCGGTTACGATCGGGGAATGACATATTCGTGTCAGTAGTTACCTAGTTTGAAAGGTAACTTGGCCTTATGTTGGCAGAGATCCGGTTAGGTTCTCGGGTCGTCTTTCCAGAGGCGTACCCATGTGGCAATGGGAAGTTCCTTGGCCTGACCATTTGTTGGAAATCCAAAGAAACAATACGAACCTTGTACGGTTTTAGTTGTAGAACCTGCCATTTAATATGGTAGCTATAGTAGGCATAATATAATGGTACCTATGCTGGCTAAGATTTATATTCTACTTTCGAAATGTTTTCTACACTATGAACTAATAATAATATCAAAAATGATTTGATTTTATGTAGTAAGCATCTTTGATTATCATAAGGAGAAATCTCCCCCAAGTCTGCGTTTGCATTGTGTGTGTGTCGGGAGGCCTTATGGTAGTTTCATTTTTAAAAGCATTGCGAATTGACTTTAAAAATATTCCTCTATTTTTTTTAAAGGATAACTGTTTTAAGTTCTCACACTAGTCCCATGGCTGACTCGGAGTTTATTGTTTTCCTTCCTAAACTCTGGGTGCCCACCAATTTCCACACGGGCAGTCAAGAGTCAGGTTTATCAGGATATTTTGGAATTCAGGAGTTACTGGAGGCAAGCTGGATGGCATGGCGTATTCACTAGTACATAGTATTTCTTTTCCGCTGTTTGTTGTTGTTCACTCTGATGATGTAATGAAATGTGATGTGATGTGATGTAATAACTGATATAGTTCTTTGTTTAAAGATTATTCATTTATCTATTATATGTTGTTCCGCTGCGATTGTGAGATTATGATATTGTTTTATTGTTTCTTTCTGTTCTGTTCTATCTTTTTCTCTCTTCTTCTATCTTTTTCCTCTTCTTTAACCCTAACGGTACGGTTTTTCTACCTTTGATTGCTTTGCAGTTGATACAGTGGACGTATTGATGTCGGTTTTTGAGCGTCGAAAAGTCAAAACGTTACACAGGCTAAGGAACTTCCTGGGCCACATAGGTACGCCTCTGGAGGGACGTCTCGAGAACCTAACCGGATCTCTGCCAACACAAGGCCGGGTTACCTCTGCAAAAATAGGTAACTACTGACACGTGTATGTCATCCCCCGGTTGTAAACAACCTTTATCTGAGGATCCTCAACAACAACAATCACAAAGTAATATATATTTGTGATATCCAAATAAGTTAAGTATCTGGGCTCCATACAATGATACCACTTCTGTCCAGAAGGAAATGTATATACCCTAAGGGGCGCTATGTAACAACCCTAGATTTTGACTATAAATTTGAATTTGACTTTATTTCATTTCAAAATTATTTTAAATTTGTTTTATTTGTGAAATTTCATCTCTAAATATTTTTAAAATGATAATATAATTTTTCCAAAATTTACTGTGTTTATTTCCTATTTTTAAAGGCTGTTTTCTAATTTTCTGCTATTATCTTCATATAAATTTTATTTAGATAAATTTTATTTATTTATTTTGTGAATGAATTTTTATTTTTATGTTATTATCTTTGTTATATTTATTTTTCCATGCCCATATAATTTTTCTAAAATTTATTCTATTTAATTTCAAATTTTCTGGTCTAGTTCACTATTTTTAGCTATTTTCCATAATTTAACTTTATATAATTGATAAATTTTTATAAAAATTTTTATATTTTGATAAATTTTCAAAATATTATCCGGGGTTATTATTATTTCCAAAAGTATAAAGTTATATAAACAAAATAAGGAAATATGAAGGGTTTTTGACTTTTGAATTGCCTTTTGCCCTTTTGAATTCCACCTCTTCATTTTCCTCACAACTCTTCATTTCTTTTGGCATAACTCCCCACATTTCAGCCAATCATTTCATTTTCATTTCACGTATCTTCCTTTCTTCCTTTTTGAGAAAAAAAATTTCGGCCATCACTTGCTTAAGAAATTGGTAAAATTTATATCTTCTTTTATCTCTTTTTTCACTTATATTGCTTATTCCTTTTGATTTTTGTTTGCACTTGCTTCTTCCCTTTAGGTTCGGCCATGCTACCTTGCTGCCTAGCCGCCTCCACCACCTGATGGCACACCACCACCACCTTCTCCTCACTAGCCACCCAAGCCGTGACCCCCCTTGGTGATGCATATCCACAAACTTTTCAAAACCACCCTGATACTAGCCTAGCCGAGCACTACCTCACATCCACCACCTCACCACCCCTTTAGCCGCCCCCTACATCACCACCACCACCTCCATCACCTCCAGCACCCTCGGTCACACCATCACAGTGGACCCCACAACTCTGGCCGTGGCACCTAGGGCCTTGGCCGAGCCCAATTCATGGCCTAAAACCCATGTGTATGCATGTTTTTGTGTTCTCGCCTTCACCCACCTTTACACCAACATGTAGGCCGAACCCATACTCACCCAAAGCAGACCCAAACACTTGCCATTGTCAAGTATTTTCCCTTATGGCTGAGCCTAGTAAAGCTTAATAGCAAGTGCAAGAATTTCTATTCGATTCTGTGCAGTTTATTCTAGTGTAGTTTTGATCGTCGTTTGTTTGAAACTTATCGATGTTATATTGTTTTTGTTTGAGTTGTATCCAAGGAATTTGACATTTGGCTCCTCCATTCGAATCTGTATCATGCTTTTGTGCTTGTGTAGATCCCATTTATGCAATTCGTCGTGGGTCATCAGCTAAAACCAGTGAGTTATTCTCACCAGACAATATATAAATATATAACTAGTGATTTGATTCTTTGTGAATCTGTAAAATGCATTATCTTGTTATATCTGCTATATTATGACT